>LR990610.1:24345303-25047180 GCA_905147815.2 Phalera bucephala | reverse complement strand
TGCAAATCAATTCACATTTTTTTAAAGTAGCTCCATAATGGGAGTTATTTATGTCTCGTCCGGTGCTATATAAGCTGTACAGGCCCCGCGGCCAACAGCGTAGATCATTCACTCAGGCAGACAGAGTTATTTATGTGTCATGGGTGCGTAGATAAACATGGAATTCATATACACAGCGCCCAGACTGAAACGAATATTTGTGGATCCCGCAAAGATTCGTCCCGTGCGCTGATCGAAACGCATCTACTCAATACATTGGGTGGAGGCCATCCGCAAACAATTCCGAATACGTCATTATTTATTACAAAATCTATTCTCATCTAGTGGCTAATAATGCGCGTAACGATCAAGGTCAAATCCTAAGACGGAAAAAGTGAAATTTTCTTGAGTCTCGGATTGTGCACGGTATGGTGGCCAACCCCCCCCCCCCCATTACATGGGCCCTAGCGCTATCAACGAAAAGTGAGCGTACACAGTACACCTCTGCCACCCCCGCTTCGGGAATATAGGGGTGGCAGTAAAATAATAAACACCAAAATCTTGGCACATTAACCTTTAACTATTCAATCCTCAAGTGATTTGCATAGAGTTCCCCTAAGTAAGCCATCATAGTATTTACATATAACCGGCGCCCTTAAGTTTGCTTTTATTATAATATCAGCCATTATTGTGTACCCCGGTAGTAGAGATACGAAAACAAAGGTCGTGTTTATGTTAAGGAACAGGTTATATTGGACAAATAGAACCCCTTGAATCAGTACCAAACTAATAATAACTTTCTTAGGGAAATAACGTTCCCGTGAAATGTCGGATCATATATGTTTTAATCATTTATTTTATATCCCAACCAGTAATAGTTACATTCTAAACTTAAATATTAACTATAACTTGCATAAAATAAAACTAAATGTACATTTTAAAGGTATCACAGCATGCATTATGTTGTTTTAGGAACAGGTCAAATTGAACAAACTAGTGGTCGCCCATAGGTCGATATTCGACCTACTCTTTCATCGTTTGCTGTTTATGTTTGACATTCAGTAAGACTATAGACAAATAATATTAAAGACAAACAATATTAATCTATTCTCAATTTGACGTGTATTGTGTCAAATACGTGGTACTCGTAGTGTGTGTAATGTTTTTTTTATTGATTTAATGTGTTTTTTATGCATAATTTAAAAAAAATATTAGCATTCTGCACTCCTTCTCGATATAAACTAGAAGTGTGGGAAATTTCATACTCCTCCGTCCGCGCAATTTTCGTAAAAAGGGGTACAAAGTTTTTGCTTCACGTATTAATATAATGATAAGTTAGAATTACCAGGGCAATTTATAAAATGTCAAAATGTTCCTTTCAAAATGTTACTACTATTACACAACAGTGGGGCAGCGTTTTAAAAAAAATAGTCAAGAACATTTTGTACCTACCGTAGTCTTTGATAAGCTTAGCCGTTTATAGTTACACCGGGCAAGAGAGCCGACGATCGTCCCACTGGTGTATCGTCTAGCTGCCATTATTAAATGAATCAGCCTATACTGGCGCACTGCTGCGCAACAGTCTTGTCTCACATATATGGGTGAGAGAGATTAGGTCTCACTCCACTACGCGAAGCCAGTGCGGATTGGTGAAGGTGGGGCCACTTGCTGTGAGAACTTATCAAGCCGCCTACAAGGCTTAACAATTACCACATTAAGTGGTAACAAGGCCCGACGAGTTACGCTATCTTCCAAAGTACGAAGTTGAATATGAAAATGCCATAAACAGTTACCTATCTCAGACCGACCGAACTTAACCTTGGTAATCGCTAAAAAAACCGCGATCGCACAGCGCTACGAGCACCACGAGCCTAATAACTCCTACTACCACCTAATATCTAACATAAATAGTGCATATGTTTGCATATCCATGATACCTACGACTGGCCAACTCCACTATTTTACGCTTTTCAAATCAAGTTATGGTCGGTATAAATAGCAAAGCATTTTCATTTACACGCATTCAGCTCAATAATGCACGCGCAATCCCATGCACTCCCATTTACCATTAAATAACTGGGCTGTGCTGGCACTCGATATAGAAACACCGCGAAATAATCGCTATCGCGTAGAGATAAAACACCGTCATGCCTATATTCCCCAAGTGGGTGTGGCAGAGGTGTACTGAGTACACCCACGTTTCGCCAAAGATTTTAGATCTCATGTAATAGGGGGCGAGCCTATTGTCATATACCGGGCACAATTCCAGACTGCGGACTCGTAGTTTCGTTCTTGTTAGAAAAACTACACTTGTCCGACCTAGGATTTGAACCCAGGACCTCGTGATCACAAAGCGATGCGCTTTGCCACTAGACCAACGAGGCTCGTAGAGGTTATTGTAATTAACATAATTTTTAGTGTATTATAGGCCTATGTTGATTAGATTATGGGCCTTTGAATAGTGATTAGACCGTAGATCACTCCACCCACTGGATCGAGTAATCGCGGGTTTGATTCTTGCAAGAAATCTTTATGACTACCCAAACCCCTTTAAAAAATAGACTACCATTTAAAAAATACAGGCAAATAATGTTAAATTTAGCTTTTTATTTTTATTTTAGACACTAGGTTTCTTAACTCCTAAAGTGACTCCTGACACTTATTTCATTTTATTGTTATGGTATATTGTGTGGAAGAATGGATTTTCGCATGGTTGTAACTTATTTTCAGTTATAAATTGTTTTTGTTATTATTATATATTTTTTGGTCACATGCTTCCTACTTATTATTATACATATCATCAATTTTCTCATTCCCCTTCTCTCTGCCGTAGTTTACTTTCTCCTGTTGGCCACTTTACGTTCATTTTTTGAAGAGAGCCGTCACGACTATATTCTTCAAGCGGGGGTGGCAAAGGTACACCCACTTTTCGCCAACAATGTTACGACCAAAGCTGTGAAATTCAAATATAGCCAGTAACATTACTAATTTTGATTTCAGACTATGAGAGTGGAAGAAGCCAGAGAGGTCTGTAAGGAAAGAACCTGTTGGAACTCTGTAATATCTGCCTACCCCGCAAGGGAAATGGCGTGATGATATAGATAAAACATTACTAATTTAAAAAATCATAGATGTCTTGGTACTTTAAATGGAAAGACAATAAAAAGCCTATAGAAACCTTCGTTGAATTTAACCGGTGATCGATTTGTAAGTTCCGTGTTTATAAAATACTAGCAGATTTCCGCGGCTTGGAATCCGGTGGCGAATATCGCCACCTACAGGGCTTATGTTACTTTTGTATAATATAGCTTTCTAGTGGCAAAAGAATTATTAAAATCGGTTAAGTAGTTTCAGAGTTTATCGACTACAAATAAACAAATGTTTCTTCTTTATGTAAGTTATTTCGCGGTCCCGAAAAGTTATCGCATTTCCTTAAAAAACCTCCTATTGATGCGTGCACTCGACGTCACGTTCTGCATTTTTGAGAACTTCCCGAATATTACTTACATTTACTGGTCTTAATTAGGTTTGCAAATATATTTGTTCGCCAGCGCCTCAATATATCATTCATGGCTGTCTTGTAGGCCTGTGTTGCGTGCATCTTTTATTGTTGTTTAGGAAAGTATAAAAGAAAAATAATGAATAAAGTAACGTCTTTTCAGTACTTCTCGACAATCATCAAGTCGGTGTCATGGCTCATTCACTGTACGTGCTGTATGCCTGCGGAATGCTCTTCCACACTCCTTAAGAGTTAGCCCCACTCCTCAGATTTTCAAGGAAAGAATTAAAGAACATTTCCTATCTATGTAAATTATATGTACGTATTTTATCATGTAGTATACTTAATGTTATCGTATAGTATATAGTATATTTATGGGTATATATGAAGTCTATCATTTTATTATCTAATACTCTATTCATTCCGTTCGTGTTGTACACGCATTTTCATCCTTATTTAATGTTTTGTGTCTGTGTAAGTCAAAAGTTTGCTGTCAGAGAACTCAGTTTTGAGTCAAGCTCGCCTGTGTACATTTTTATTATTATTGTATTTATTTTTTAACAGTTTCTGTGTGTCCAGTAAAGAATTAAATATGTACGTAGGAAATAATAAAAAATATGTATGTAAACCTTATTTTATTTTATTTATATTATGTCATACCTCATTTAAATTGCTGTGTATAACAGAAAATCCTTAATAACTACTTATTATAATAAATTAGCCTCTGGTGTTTATCGTGCTGCTGCGCAAGGCCTTCACTCACAAATCGAGGTGAGTTCGAATAGATCATACTCCACACACGCAGACCCAGTGTGGAGTGATGGAGGTAGGTTTGTAGTCACCTACTGTTGAAACTCGTTGTTTTCAACTTAGCAAATTATTACCAGATTAAACGGCAGCCGGGCATATTTTCATGCAACATTAACATCATACTCTGTTAAATCATCTTGCGTTTCAGTAATGCTTTGCTTAATGTTTAGGCCACTAAATCTGACAAAGCTTCAGTTCTAAAGGCAGCGTAATGGAAAAATTCAAAATGTTTGTGCAGACAATTACAACGAATATCTGTTAATAAATTTTTCTCCAAGCGTCACTTAGCTAGAACCAAACTTTCGGAGTTACATATTTTTTCACTTTGCATTCGACTGCAGAATGGGAGCACCGGCATAATAATTGATTGGATTATACCTTCCATCGGGTCGGTCCGCTACGTAATCCCGGTACATAATTGGTGGATGCGACGTAATTTATTTACTATCTGTGACAATAAAACGCGTTATCTGCGTCATACAAATTCATTGGTTTCGAACAGTAGACGCGGTAACATGAATAAAATATGTTCTGCTTTAAAGCGAACAGCTTTTACAAAAGTTGGTTACACATTTACTAGTCAGGTGATGATTACAGAGACAAAAATAGTGTAGAATTTAAGTATAATCAGTATTCATCATCACAACTGGTTGTACCAAGCACTCGTGTCACGGAAGATAAAACCATTATACGCCTTTATATTCAAGACAATTTTTCTTGGTTTAGAGTACGCAGGCCCCCTACAAGATGGACCAATGACCTGGTAAAGGTCGCGGGTAGAGGGCGTTCTGTATAAAGCTATTCCTTGTGCCGCTCTTAGGGGAGGTATTTGTCCCGGAGTGAAGGTCTTTCGGCTAAAGATAGATACGAACGTGTGGAATGTGAAATTAGCAGGCCGTTTTTAATACTATACTAGCTATAGGTACCAGTCAATTTAAAAGGTAACACTCATAACATTCTAATAAAGAATAATGGGTACCCGAAAAAATATAATCCAATGTCAAGGTAAATAGAACTTCACGAGCGAATACACTCATTGGAATACAATCATTCGAGTAAACATAACAAGCGCAAACTTCTACAATAAGAACGTTATCTTGTTGATAATCTTACTTGGAAGTGCAATTCCGGTTCAAAAGGTTTATTAAATATTAGTGTGCGAGGGGTCGGGGCGGCGATATCGTTCTTCGCGACCATGTTTCCGAACGAGCTCGAAGGAGGCCGCCTGGGCCCTTATTCGCTATAACCAAACGCGGCGTGTTACGATAAGTTCGTGGAATGATCCTGTAATGGTATTATGGAGTACAGTTAAACGATCATGTCAAGAAGTTATCGTAACCCGCGTTTGGTCGTAGAGAATAAGTGGCCTGTAATGAAGCCTAAGAGCTCAGCACGAATACATTAACGTTAACGTGATGATATCGATGTGTCATCCTTTTCGGACTACAGATTTTGATCGGCGAATTATGCGCGAAGTCCTGAGGTACCAGGTCCAGCGTGTGCCGAGGTGAGGTGTTTAGCCGCTAGGCCAAATTGACAGTGAGGCGCCGTGGCGAGATTCCACATTACCATCAGCAATTATTAAGTTCGTTACATTTCAACATAATTATAATATTTTCATGATGAATTATACTTGCTGCCACAAGACTTTTTCCACCCGCGATAGCAAAAAATCGCTCTTGGTTTGCACTATTTGTAAACAACACTATCATGCCGCTTGTGTGCAACCAAATAAAAAGGATTGGGTGCCGGATGCAGAGTTCAAATCCATCTGGATCTGCCCGAATTGTGTTCAAGCTAAGCCTCGTGGCAATAACGATGAAACACCAATTCGAATGAATACAAGATCACGGAACGCTGGGGAACCCTCCACTTTCAGCGTATCGACGAAATCTTTAGATCCTGAGTCAACCAAGGAAATGGATCATTCATGGAACCTGCAAGTGGTGCCGTTGGACCAGGTGAGAGACATCGTGCGGGGGGAAATCCAGGAAGCTATGAAGGAATTTAAGGATACTATGATCAACCTCAAAAATGAAATCTCAACCCTGCGAGAGAGCCTGAACTTTATTAGTGACAAATATGATAATTTAGTGAAAAGAGTTGATGACATGAGTAGTCAGTTGACTTTAGTGCATAACCATAAAAAAGATATAAGCACCATTGACTTAAAAATTAGGGAGATAGAGTCTGAACTAAATTTAAAAGACCAGTGGGCTAGGAGATCCAATGTAGAGATTGTCGGACTTCCAGAAAGAAAAGGCGAACAGTTACTTGAAGTCTTCACAAATATTGCTAAAACGGTTAATTTCCCACTTGATCCTCAAAAGGACATTGATTTTGTAACTAGAGTTGCCCCATTGGACAAAAATACGAAAAAACCGAAACCAGTAATTGTTCGATTTATCTCAAGATACAGAAAGGATGATTTCTTGGCTAAAGTCCGTTCCGTCAAGGAATTCAGAGCGTCAGACCTAGGGTTCTCGCAAAACCTTTCTAGATTATACTTTAACGATCACCTGACTAAGTCAAATAAAGTATTACTACAAAGCGTTAAAAATATCGCAAAGGAAAAACTTTATAAATATATATGGGTGCGCAACTGTAATATAATGGTGCGTAAATCTGATACAAGTCCTGTGATTTATATCGGTTGTCAGGATGATTTAAAAAAGTTGAAGTAAGCGCAAATATATATTTTGGAAGGTTTGATTTTTGTTTTAAATTTGAATTGATATTGAATGTGTATTTATTAATTTGTTTTATGGATAATTGTTATTATATTTTCACGATCATTTTAATTTTTCTAAATTATAATTTAATTTTTGACTTTGCTGGAGAACTTTATTATAATAGGGTACATTATTTTTTAGAACACAAATACTTTCATTTTATTAAATTGACACCTATGATTGTTTTGGCTGTTGACATCAGATATTGTACTCATAGATTGATTCAAGTAGTATTGTGTCGTTACTATAGTGTACTTTGTAATAAATGGACCAATTAAACATATTTTATCAGAATGTTCGTGGACTACGAAGCAAAACAAACACTTTTTATAGAAATATTATTGCTAATGATAAGTACGATATTATTTGTCTCAGTGAAACATGGTTGTTGCCGGGAATATTTAACTCGGAACTTTTTGATTATAATTTTGATGTTTATCGATGTGACCGGGACTACACGTCCAGGAGAGACAGTATGGGTGGGGGCGTGCTGATAGCTATCCGGAAGGGAATTTTGGTATCTGACGTATCTATCAATCCATCAAATAATGAACAATCGGCTGATATAGTATCTATTAGTATATCAATAAATAATAGAAATAATATGAGTATATGTCACATGTATTGCTGTTATTTTCCTCAATGTCAGTCTCAGTTTTTCGATGAAGTTACATTTTTCGAAAGAGTGTCAGACTTAGTTCTTCAACATCCTGAGGATAGTTTCTTCATAGTTGGCGATTTTAACATCAGAAATGCGTCTTGGGAACGTGACGAGCAAACTCAGACTATTAATTTGAAGGATGATTGTAATGATCAACTGGTTTTAGCGTTGTCGGGCTTCATTTCTTTTAATTGCTTTAATCAGCATAACTGTATTCCTAATGTCAGTGGCAGATGTTTGGACTTAGTGATAAGTAACTTTGGATGTTTAGTTACTCGATCGTTGACGCCGCTGGTTAAGGAAGATAACCACCACCCTTCTCTGGATATAAAAATGTTTGGAATAGCTTCAAAAACCTTACATGCTCCGGCGCGCTTAGTGCGTTTGTTTAGAAGGTGCAATTATGACGACATAGGGGTAGCAATGTCTGGAATCGACTGGGATGCCTGTTTCCAAGGTTTGGATATTGATTCGGCAGTCAGTTGTTTTTACAGGATTTTAAACAAAATAATATCAAATTACGTTCCTACAAGATCAGTACGTAATGACTCCAATTACCCAGTTTGGTACTCATTGGCCTTGATTAAAATTGTGAAGGAGAAACTAAAATTTCATAAGAAATGGAAACGATACGGTCGTTATGCTGATTATTGTACTTTTTCGATGCTTCGTGAAAGGCAAAAGAAACAGGAAATTATTAGCTATGATTCGTATATTTCTAAATGTGAAATAAACATTTTAAAATGCAGTAAGCAGTTTTGGACATTTATTCGATCCAAAAGGAATACTGGAGATCTACCTGACAGTTTCTCTCTCAACGAAAAATCCTCTTCTGAAGGTAGCACCATATGCGAAATGTTTAATGAACATTTTAACTCCGCTTTCTGCAGAAATGTTGCAAATATTACTGGCTGTGAGCCTTTCCATGGTTGTGTTGACTTGTCCTCTATTAATATCTCCGGTGAAATCGTGTTGAGATATTTAAAAAAACTTGATATTTCTAAAGGAGCTGGGCCGGACGGGGTTCCTCCATTATTTTTGCGCAACTGTTGTGAACAAATTTATTATCCGTTGTATCTCCTTTTTAAGCAGTCACTGTCTTCTGGATCAGTGCCTTTGATGTGGAAGAAGTCATATGTTGTGCCAATTTTTAAGGGGGGAGACAAACACAGCGTAGCTAATTACCGTCCCATCTCAAAACTGAGTGTTATACCAAAGTTATTTGAGCGCATTATTTATGATTTTCTTGCTCCTGCCGTTCGACCCCATATTATAGAACAACAGCATGGTTTTTTACAAAAAAAATCAACTGAAAGTAATCTTTGCGAGTTTGTTGACGTATTGACTAATGCAATGGAAAGTGGTTCTCAGGTAGATGTGGTCTATACTGACTATTCCAAAGCTTTTGATAAAATAAATCATGACATACTACTCAGTAAGCTTTTTAGGTTTGGAATACATGGTGATTTATTACGCTGGCTGGAGTCCTACTTGAGGGATCGGTCTCAGGCAGTTACTGTTAAAGGTTTTTGCTCTACATTTATTCCCGTCCCTTCGGGAGTGCCCCAGGGATCGCATCTGGGTCCTTTACTTTTTAATATTTTTATGAATGATGTCGCCTCAGTCTTCAGGAGTTCTTCCTTTCTTTTATATGCCGATGACAAAAAGATCTTCAAAACAATTAATTCACCTGAAGATTGTATCCGTCTACAAGACGACATCAACAACTTGGCTGAGTACTGTCATCGCAATATGCTGTTCTTGAATTGCAGCAAATGTAGTGTTATAACGTTTTCACGCAAAAAGAATAACATTTTATATAATTACAGCATAAATGGGCAGACCCTGCATAGAGCCACCCTCGTAAGGGATTTAGGTATTAATCTTGATTCCAAACTTCTATTTGAAAACCATATAAATGAAATTTTTAAAAAGTCTTATCGTCTTTTAGGTTTTATTCTTAGAGTTAGTAGAGACTTCAAACAAAATTCCACCCTTCTTCTTTTATATAGATCTTTTATTCTACCTATATTGGAGTACTGTTCAGTTGTTTGGAATCCTCAGTATAAAGTTTACATTGACAAGTTGGAATGGATTCAAAACAAGTTTACAAACCATCTAGTTTATCGTTCGAATCGCTATAACCTACCAGCCCCAACCACATTGATGGCTCTTTCGGATCGAAGGCTAATTAGGGACCAAAAGTTTCTTTATAAAATACTTAATAACCATGTTGATTCTTCGTATCTATTAAGTAAAGTCCTATTTAAGTGCCCCCGCATAAATGCTAGAAAGACAAACTTGCTTCAGCCAACTACGGCCAAAACTAATTATGGTGCAAATACATTTATTCGTCGTTCGTGTAAGTACAATAATCTAAGGTTCTCCGACATAGATTTATTTTCTTTACCAATTACATCATTTAATAGCTCTCTTATAAAATCTTTAAAATCTTAACTCTTATGCTAACCTATGACTTGTTGACTTTCTTCTATTAAATATTAATATGTATCACTTATTAGTGGAAACTTGATTGGATTGTGAACTCTTTAATAGTTATTTTAAGATTTAATACTATTGTTCTGTGTGTTTCCCAAATATACCTAAAATAAAATAAAATAAAATAAAGTACTGAGTTCGAATCCTAGGTCGAAAAAATTTAGTGCACGGTCAAAATCAAAAATCAAAAGTTTTTTATTCATGTACACCAAAAGGCACTTATGAATAGTCAAAAAGAGAAAATTATTAATTACTTAAGACTCTACCACCCGTTCGGAAAGTCATTCCTGTGGAAAAGAAGGGCAAGAAACTTCACAGTTACTCTTTTTTAAAAATGAGTTTTACAATTCTTTTTGTATACATTGCATTTATGGAGTATGGGAGAACAATGCAGAACGAGCTAAATAGATGTGCTTAAGTATAGATTAATCATAAGTGTACTTAGATTCATGATATTGGTCAGTGTCTACATAGTCCTCTCATTTACAAAATAGAGATGTTGTAGAGGTATATAATAAAGAGCATAATAATAATAGTAAGAAAAAAGTGTCACTATAAAATATGTAAAGAGTGCGTACAAAACAACTGGTCATAGCTCCAGTGTGATGCCGAACGAGACAAAATTCAACAGCATTATGGAACACGTTCAGTCAGACAAAGGGCAGGGGACGGACCAGTCCCCACCAGCAGCACCCGTTCACGAGTATGACCTGAGAAGCAGCCATCACTCTCCTCAACCATTTTAGAGGGAAAAGAATGACCCGCTCTACAGAGCCGCCACTAGCAAAGACATTTTGAGCATGACCAATCCACGACCCTGTCGACATCGTTCGAGAATAATATTTAAAATCATTGAACGCTCGCTAGGCAGGACACGCTTCACTTAACATTATATTCTTCTAAATTTCAGTTAATTTGTGTAAAGGCATTTTTATCATTTAAAAAATCATTTAGTGTATAATATCCTTTACTCATTAGTGAAGATTTAATATACTTTTTAAATCTGTCAAATGGCAACTCTAACATGGGCTTTGGTATCTTATTGAAGCAGCGAATACCGACTCCTACGAAGGAAGTAAATACTTTTTTAAGCCTAACAATTAATAATACCAGTTTATGTTTATTTCTAGTGTTTAATTTATAAACGTCGCTCACTTTATCAAATAAATGGATATTCCTACGTATGTACACAATAAAAAATGGCAATAGGCTTTAGACCTTAGAATAAATATAATCCAGAGGCCGCGGGCGCGCATCAAATTGAAGCAACAATCACTACTTCCAATGGTATGACTTTTACCTTTACGTGTCAAATTAAATTGAATTATGCAGTCTTGTATCGTTATTGCCTGTAAAAATTCTATTAAGCTCAAAGAGAAACATGATGAGGCCACATTTTATACCTAACTAGTGCTAGATCTAGATTTTGATTAACTTTTATTTGTTTGAAAGTTGACTTGATTGAGAATTAATTATTATTCATTTGAGTCGTGAAAGCAAGCTTTTATTGAACCGGCACTATTCGTATGTGTCTGTCTCTTCGGTTTAAATTTTGTAATTCGTTTTCAAGCACTTGCATGTATCCAATTGAGCTGCAATTTGGCACACGCATTGTAAGTTCGGTGACAATGCAATAATATTGTTACGACTCCAAAACACCCTGATATCTCGAGAACTCCTTATCGGGAGCTTAGAATAACAAATAATAATCTAGAAGCGGCGGGCGCGCATGGAGTTGAAGCAACAATTAGTATCTGCAAAGCAAGTAGTGACACGTTTACGCGATTGGTCACTCGACGACCGTGGCGCAAAATAACGTCTCTATGCTTGTGAAATTCAATTGAATTATGGCGTCTTGCAATGTTCCTACCTGTGACAATTCTGTCAAGCTCAAAAAGAAACACGATGGGATTACATTAATAGTGTAAGTGGCTCAATCGGACATCGTATTATTTAAATATTGATTGTTCATAATTGACACCGAAAATGATGCGTCCATTTTGTCTGTGTTGCCAACACCACAGTGTAATTTTTCCTACTTTTATTTACTATGGACCTTAGTTGTTGTAGTACTAAGTAATAATAAGTTAGTTACTTATTACATAATGATTTAAATACTTAGTTACGATCACGAAAGTACTTTTCCCTCTTTTAATTACTAAGAGCTGTATAAAATGGGGCTCTCTTATGTATGGCGTAGTAAGAGAGTTAAAACTGGGACATTATTTTATTCGTAGTAGTATAATGATAGGCCGGATAAATCATAAGCCTACATTTTGCTGACGATGTTAGATACTAAAAACAGAGGTGTACCGCGTGCACCCGCATTTCAGGAAATATTTAAAAAAAATGGTGCAACAAAAGGGATATTAAAATTACTATTACACTTTTTCCGTCCTAAGAATCGGTCCCAGAACCTCGTGATTATAACGCACATTACGAGTAGTCTCCACCAGACCAATGAGGCATGGAACGACACAAATACAAGATAAAAATATTAACCTACTGCTAATGGAATCGTGTTTATTAAGAAGCTACTTAATTACAAATATTTATTTTGTTAATATGTATAAAGATATATAAACAATAATGATTTTATAATCTCTTACTGAAAATTTACCCCAAAAAGTGGTAACTCATTTTTAACTAGCAACATTATGCGGGTGGGAAGTGCGGTGAGTGCGGGACGTTTTTTGATTTTGTGGCTTCACCACGCGGCGTGCAATTACGTCTGGACGCGGCTTCTGGATTATTGTTATTATAAGATCGGGAGATGTTAATTCTAAAATGCATTATACACCCTTAGGTCCCCTATCGATCTGTCAAGAAAGATCTAGAATCCGCGCTTAAGTGCTAAAATGTCTAAAAGGTTCCTCCCCTTTAATTATCGCTGGTGCGCGGTCGCGGTAAACAAGTACACTTACGAATAGTTATACTACCACAAATACATGAGACTGCCTCATTGATCTAGTGGCGAAAAATGCGCGTAGCGATCACGAGGTCCTGGGTTCAAATCCTAACTCGCAAAAAAAATATTTTTCACCGCGCGGCGTGCAATTACGTCTGGACGCGGCTTCTGGGTTATTGTTATTATAAGATCGGGAGATGTTAATTCTAAAATGCATTATACACCCTTAGGTCCCCTATCGATCCGTCAAGAAAGATCTAGAATGGCGGAGATACAAAGGTATATATTGATTTCTTCGATTACACATGATATAAAACGAATCCCCGCTACTATATCTCGCGATGGTATAGATTGATAAAACTAATTTTATACGGATTTTATCAACGTTTATTTGGTTTTTAAGTTCCCGACGTTTCGAGTGCTTGACACCACTTATGGTGACAGATTGAAATATTTGACATCCAGTAGTCATTGTTATGTCGGGGTACCGCCAAACTTTTTTATATTTTGGTTGGTCCTCCTATTTACACACAACTATCATCTTGTACTCGAAACGTTGAAAACATACTAGGGTTACACTATATAATACATATTTTGTAAGTAGATGACCAAAATACATAAATAATTACGTTCGCCCAATATCAAAAACAACCTTATGTAAAATAAGTCCTTTGAAACGCAAAATGTTAATTGTTGTATTTTTATTTAGGAACAATCGTTTTTATTTAGCTCTACTTAAAATTTAAAGTAGGTTCTCGGAGATAAGGGTGAGATAATATTCATTTTGGGAACGTATGGGGTGTTTTGACAAATTGCGCTAGAGGCTTTTGGTTCTACATCTTGATACGTAGTCTACTACATAATATTTTTATGTATAATAAATTAGCTTACACTATCGCATTGCTGGATAAAGGCCTTCTTCTACAAAACGAGTTGAGAGATATATAGTATACCATGGCGCGGACCCAGTGCGGTTTGGTGGAGGCAGGTTTTTGGCCACCTGCTATTGAAACTTATCAAGCCACCCATAGGGCTTCCAACTCGCCTTACGACTGCCACGTGAAAAGGTAACCAGGAGTACTTGCTTAACGTGCTTTAAGCCCGGACACGGTCGAAAATGGAAAATCCACAAACAGACACCCATCTCAGACTGACTGATCCGAAGGCTTCTTAAACAAGCAGTAGTCGAGCTCTACGAGCACCTTATATACATGTATATTGTAAACGACATACCGTGTCTACCACCCGTGTGCCGGATGGTATTTCCCAACGGTAACATCGTCATTATTATCACTTTTTGCTCATTCCAAATGCAGGGCATAAGCCTCCTCCCTCTTTCATCATATAACCCTACCTGAGGCAATCTTGGCCCGACAGGTCTTACCTACGCACTTAATGGTAAAATGAGGGTGTTAATTTTTATAATGCCATCTAATATCTCTTTGTGTTTCGGAAGGCACGTCAAGCCATTGGTCCCAGTTACCGCCTAATGTGGTACTCGTCAAGCCGAGTTGAAAGCTTTGTAGGCGACTTAATAAGTTGCAAGAACAGGTGGCGACAATCCAGCTTCCACAAATCCACACAGGGTCGCCGTGGTGGAGTACGACCTCTCTCACCTCGATCTGTGAGAAAAGGCTTTTGCCCAGGAGTGGACAATATACGGCGATATATTTTTAATAACATTTCTTCCAAAACAATAAGCTACAATATTAATTCGCGACGACTTATCATAATTCAATGTTGTGGCAGCAACTATAATACCTGGCCGCGTATCTCGTACACCCAAAACTGCAATTTAGTTCGCGGCTCACCGCTGACAGGGGTGATGTTTGCTCTCAAACTTATCAAGCAACAACAAACCGAAACTTATTAAGCCGCAATGAAAGATTCTGACTTAGTTTAACAACTATCACATTTCTTAAGTCATAGCCGGGCCCAACAGGTACTGGGCAGATACAATGGAAAGTAAAAAATAATCTTATTGACAAATCATCTTATTAATTGCTAAAACGACTGCGCTACCGCAGCGCTATAGGAACCTCCTATTACTATTCAATATACTAGTAAGTACAGCTACTACTCCTTTAATATGTCTTATGACAGAAGCTTCTTGGAGTTGTTGATGTCAGAACATCAGACGGACCACCTGAGCACTTTGATAAGTGGAACCTATTACACACTCCTTCGAGGAAATTTCCTTGTCTTTGTTTTGGCAACTTTTTACTTTATAGATTCTTCTGTCAACTAGTTGTAAAGAAAACCACCTAATTGGTCTAGTGGCGAATAATACGCTTTGAGATCACGAGGTCCTGGGTTCAAATCCTAGGTCGAACAAAATGTAGTTTTTCTATCGAAAAAATCCCATTATCCATCCGGAGTCGGAATTGTGCCCGGTATGCGTATAATAGGTTAGCCCTCATTACATAGGATCTAACATCGTCAGCGAAAAGTGGGTGAACACAGTACGCCACCTCCGCTTGGGAAATATAGGCGTGACGGTGCTTCTTTTATAACATAAGAATAAAAATACTTCAATAGAGGCACTACCAGCTAAAACTGCAATAAGGCCCAAAAGGCTTTGTTACGCAACACGAAGCTTTGATAACAATATTTCAAGAATCCTCAAATATTTTTTCACAAATATAGTATACCTAATTATGTTAAGTGTATAAAGCAGACGCCTTTTGTAAGTTCTTTTGTGAGAAAAATATGAAATTTTGATGTTCTCTAAGAGGGGTTACAACATCAGCGCGACGATGTGCATTTTGATCTCAAGTAAGCCAAAACAGGATTGAATTTAGTACATTTTAGAATACATTTCAACAAATTTTAGCATAATGATAATGTTAGTGACTTTATGACGGATAATATTATAATTTTAGCATATTACATAGGAGCTCATTAAATTAATTACATAATTATGCCGTAGCTTTTAATGGTTTTCCGAAATAAAAAAAGACGTTAAGTAGAGTCAGTATTAAAAAAATTAACAAAAATGTCATAATCGCATTTTAGATAACTGAAATTGAACTTTTTATGAAGTCTACAATGTAGTGTTTCATTTTTCAATACGTAAGTTCTAAAATACAATGTGATTTCAGTCTCCAAATTTACTAGGATAACATTTTTTGTGCTTTTTTAAATTATCAATGTCCACTCTACCAAACGTCCCTTTACCTCATAATATAGTCTCTATATTTTCATATCGTTTCAATATTAGATATAGAATTGATTTCCTTTATCTGAAAGCCACCTAAAAGTAAGAGTGTAGAAAATATGTGTAATATTTGCTCATGTGATTTGAGGTTAGCCCACTGTAGACACTTTACTGTAGAACTAAGTAGAATAATATAATGTAAGTTTACAAATATTAATAATAATTACTTCACTCATCGCTTAAAGTTGTAAAATAAAAAACTTAAAAAAAGGAGAAGCGACTTCACAAAGCAAAAAGGAAATATAAGAAGTTGGTGCCAAGTAATCGACTACACCAATCGGCACCGACTTCCAACCGAATATTTTTTTTGCTTGTTGAATACCGTTTACCTTTTTTTAAAAAGGTTTTTCCTGTGTCCGACCTAAGAAGTGAATAATAATTATAAACACGAATAAAAATGTTTTTTATTAAAGAAATCTTGTGTTTTATTGACCTATTTCAATACATATAAAGATAAAAAAATATGAACCATAATAAAAATATTCCTACCCCACATAACCTATATTTTGTTTCGGCAATCTCACTTCGCTCCATAAATGTTGCAAAAGTTTTATTTGGCAGTGCGCAAAATAAACTTTTCATGTTGCTTTTAGGACCGGAATATACAACTTTTTTGTTTGTTTATGATGCTGTCGAAGCAAACTTTGTCAGTTTAGACGTAAGCAAATTTAAAGCTGTTTTCTGACGGAGAGATTGCGCTCAATATAATGATAAGGTTATAAATCCTAAGTAAAAACCACGGGGTATTTTAGGAGAAGGTGTTCCATATGTTGTCCCATTAAGATTCTTACTATAAAGTTTCATGCGCAGTTATTTGGGTCAGAGGTTTTTAATTCTCTCATAAAATAAAAAAAATCGATTTTATCGTGGTTGTCACTTTCGTATTTTATATTTTTTTTTTGCCATGTGCCTAAATGTCAGCCTTTGTCGGCTCAGGGGTGTATAGAGGTGTGTTGCGCTTTCTCCGAAGTTACTTGCGGCGATGTGCCCTGTTGAAATAGTGTATCAAAATTTAGTACTACTAACGCCATCTATGTAAAAATATGTAACTGATGTATTGTCAAGGTTGAATTAGAATAAATACTCTCTGTTGCGAATACTTGACGTGTCTTTACATGCCCTTTAACACTTCACACCTAGGGGTGTACATCTACGTAGGAACGCATTATCTTCCTATGACGTTATAGCTCTCACGGCTCCTCTCTAAACGGCCAATTAAGGCAAGCCAGAGCCATTACTATTATTATATTGGTATAATGACTTAAACTTACCTTTGCCTATTTGCCGTAGGTTATTATAAAACGTGTTCATCATTTACTGGTAACTGTATATACGTCATGCGGTTATATGCTACAAAAAAAATACTACTAGCCTTCTCATTTATTATCCACACAGCTCGTTTTCCTCTTGACTCAAACTGCAATAACATTAAACTTGTCAATATTTAACGCAACGGAATAAATCTAAAGTAATAAATCTGTTTATAAAATGTATTCTTAATGAATTATGCAAAGCCCATGAGTATTAGCCCGAGGTATGCAAAGCTTTTACTCACGAACCTTAGCAGCTTTGCACTTGCAAAGTGTATTTACTTGGGCTCTAGTAAATTATTATGTACCTACTACTTACTACATATGTCAACATAAAAAAGTACCTACAACCCTCAAAACAACAAAAACTGCATTGTAATATGGCAATCTTCCCATGTAATGTTATATTGTGGCGAGAAATAAAATGATATTATTAAAACTATTACATTTTTTACATATATCATTAAACATGATCTTCACGGAAAAGATGCGGCGAGAAACTCAGCGATCTAGTTTTTTTTTTACTTAAATCGTTTTATTCATCTGGACTTTCTGTTCGTATTTTTTTACAAATTAAGTGGCTCTTGAGTACGCGGCTTAAACTTAGGTACTGCCCACCTTAGTAGATGCACAACTATACACTCAACCACAACAATGACCAACTTTGCCGTCAATCATGTGACCGAATTTTTAAAAGCAAATTTGTTTTGCGAAGAAACTCACATACCATAGTACATAAGGTCCAAACCAAAAGCAGTAGTAACCGGTAGAATATACTCATAGGAACATATCATGTCTAGAAATCAAACTTGGGTGGTAACATGTCACCTTGGTTTGACGTTAAAATCGGCGTCAAGCAGGGTTGCGTGTTGTCCGCTAGACTGTTTATAGTGTATCTGGATAAAAGTCTTCAAAGACTGAATGCGATGACTGAAGGGGTAAAAATGGGTGATCTAGTGATAAACCACCTATTGTATGCAGATGACGCGGTTTTGATAGCGCCAACAGCCACTGATCTGCAAACACTAGTCACAGTTATGAGAGACGACTGCATGAACAATGGCTTACATTTGAATGTGAAGAAAACCAAAATTATGTTTTTTGAACGGGAAGAAACCAGAACGAATGCAAGGATTGTGGTTGGTAACGACGTGCTGGAATGAGTGAATGAGTTTGTATATCTTGGATGCGCCTTCAGTAAGGATGGGAAATACACCGCTGATATAGCGAGAAGAGTGAATGCAGGTAATAGAGTGAATGGTGCGATGGGAAGGCTACTTGGGAGCCGGCACTTAAGCCAAAAGGCGCAGCTGGCCATGCATAATTGAGTGTTTGTCCCAACGCTGTTATATGGCAGTGAGAGTTGGGTATGTAAGAAGGAGAACGAAAGCAGGATAAATGCGGTCGAAATGCGATCTCTGCGGAAGATGTGCTGAGTCACGCTGACCGACTGTACTCGCAACAGCGTAGTAAGAAAGCGAGTAGGTATGAAAGATAGTATCGGTGTAAAGATGAGAAAGGGTATGCTTGGTTGGTTCGGGCATATAAAAAAGAATGCCAGAAGAAAGAATGACAAAACAGATATACAATGCGAAAGTGGAAGGATGTAGGTGCCGGGGAAGACCTAGAATATCTTACCATGACCTAATAGACCGTGTCTTAGCTGAAGGGCAAGTCAAGAGTCTCCGTAACCGGCGAGTGTGTATGAGACGAACTATGAGAGTGGAGGAAGCCAGAGAGGTATGTAAGGAAAGAACCTGTTGGAACTCTGTACTCTCTGCCTACCCCGCGAGGGAGCTGGCGTGATGATATAGATAGATAGAAATCAAACTTGCATTCGTAGTATAATAGCTTATCGTATACGTATGTATTTAATAATAAACGAATGTTCCGTGATCTGTGAGCTCCTGTTCATTGCGTTTATTTGAGGACACCCGACGTTACTTCAATTTTATTACCTTTCTGATCAAAGCGTCTGCGCTTTAACGAAAGTGAAAGTTAAACATTAAACGTACAAAATTGTACCTTGCCCAAGCATAAGTGTTAAACGTCGTACCGCAGCAAAAATAGAGTCAAATGAAAAACTGCGACCACATCTCATTTTTATTGCTCGTGGTTTACATTGCTTGCAGACAGACTGTATGCATTTGTAAAATTTGTGTCTACTGTAGATAATTTAGACATCAATCCTTAAGAATGCGGAGAAGATAAAATGAAACACGTCCATTGTTGCTATTCCATATTTGACATAATATATTCATCATCTACTTTTTGATCATGGTGAAATTTGGCCACTTTGCCGGTTTCGAGTAGTATTCAAAATAATGTTTTTTTGCAAATTGACATAAATTCACGACATCACTTCTCCACTTTCCACCTAAATTTCGATTTGACATTTCGTTCTTTGCTTAAATATGAATCTTATTGGGTTAACTTTGTATTAGTGGCCAGTATCTACTATCCTAGAGATGGAAGTATCGATCTTGAAACGACTATCGTAGACAGCATCTCTGACTGTTACTGCTAAATTCGAGCATGAATGCATCATGAATGCATTTAAGGTGAAGATAATGCAACTCCATGGGAATGCAGAATAACCGTCTACATACTAAAGCCTTCCCGCTAATTACTTTTGACCAAAATAACTTAAATCACCATTATTAAGGTGCATAACACCATCCCAATTAATCACCTAATTTATTTAGAAATTGTTAAATTAATACATCGTGACATTGTAGAAACGACTAATTAACAGAATCATTTGAATGCTAAATGAAAAGTTCGAATATGTATGAAAACGTCAAAATCCCAATGAAACTTTTATTCGGTTACCGCAACAAAGCGTTAATTATTTCGGACAGCACACAGTCACGCATCCGTTATTTTGGTTAAAATTGTATTTGAAAACCCTGCAGCTCTTAGCTGGCGCCGGATCATTAGATATTTAGTTATTATTGTTCCACATTTTTTAGTAGCTATTGGTTATTGTTGGATACTTTTCACCATTTTGGCAGATCGCTTGATGTTACTTAGATTTGTATATTGTGTAATAAACAAACTTATGTTCATTTTATAATTCACTTTTAGAAGAATCCTCAAGACAAACGATTTGGTTAAATAACGAAATATGGTAAACAAATTTTAAGAATAATATACTTAACGCACGACTTAGACCAGTGGTGAAGCTTAACCCGCTCCGCCTATATTTTGATATCGTGAATGAGTTTTATTACTCATAGTTAGACTTCTGATGCAAATATTACGACCTTTATGTTCTTATAAAGTATGGTTCCTCTTTAGACGGACTTGACGAACGACTTAGTCCATTGGTTAAGAGCTTGAGCCGCTCCGACAACTGGATCGAGTGGTCGCAGGTTGATGCCCGCACGGGACAAGTCTTGGTATGACTCAGAAATATTTCTTTTGGTCTGGGTTAATACCCATGCATTCACAAACATGAAATTCACATACACTAATGTGTATGTAAATTTCATGTTTCTGAATGCACCCACAACACAGTCAACATTTTATAAAAAACAATGTAAAATAAAATTGACGTAAAAATATTGAGTGTTTTTAAAGGTGCAATTTTCGTGAGTCTTAGGAAGGCATCTTATGAAGAACCAAAACATAAACTACTGATGATGTCCCTCAAAACAGTTAGTATTTGAAATCAAATCGCTCTTCTATTTAATCTGTCTCTACATTATGATGATTTGTATCCAGTAAATAATTGTGCCAACAATTCAAGACATCGAGCGAGTGATTTCAAGTGTGTGCGTACATACTCGGTAGCTCATGTTAAGGATCTCACTCATTTAACATTTATGAACGCTTTGCCCGCCGACAGTCTGATTAATTTGATGTTGAGTCAATATGCTTTATAAAATTGAACCGAACCTTTGTTTAATTTCATGACACTTTATCGTCTTCATTTAAATTTATGATACAAATATTTAATATTCCTAAATAATTTTAAGTTATATAGTTAAATTCTGCTGTGATGCAATTTCTTCCACAAAAGATCAAAGCATTCACTGCAATCTATAAGATGCTGATTAACAATTACGTACATGAAAACTATAACCGCAAAATGCCAGACCAAGCGGCAGTGTTCAAAGGTAAAAGTAGAGGGCAGCTTGTTGTAGAGACTTATGAATGCATAAAAATGTCATTTTGGTTACATTCTGGGATCGTCCAGTACAAAGTAAAGCGTTAATTTGCTCGCCTTGCAACGAATCACGCCCATCGGGCTATGGTGATGAATTTAAATTTTTAATACGTAGGTAAGTACTTTACCACAAAAATTAAAAGTAAACATACTAATTTCACACAAGAGGTATCGTAATTCTTATGTAAATTCGACGATTAAATGTCAAAGAAAAATATGTATATGGAAACAATTGAAATTGTGTTACAAATTCAACTCCATATAAATTACTAATGTAGGTAGGCTCAGTCAAAAGTCTAGTCTAAGGTCATTGGCATAATATAAAATTTCCTGTTCGCCAAACGCTCCTAATATGGTATCAGCCTGATAGATAAGCTAAAAATGCACCAGTATTGAGCGTGCATGGTCTAACTACCCAGCTGGATATAAGAGGATTTTTTTGCTCACTTTCCACGATTTTAACTTTCAAGCGGGAAAATTAAATGCACGCGTCCCTAGTCTTTTTTAGGCACCTAAAAGTATTCCAATTTAAAGTTACAGCTTTTAGAGTGTAATGAGGTAGCACTCGTTAATAAAACTTGCAAAAGACACTTGAAACAAACACCGTAATTTAGGAGCAAGATACACAACTACTTAAGAGCAACTTTAATCTGCATTGCATAGTGATAACACATTGAGATAGTTACCATCATCACCTAAAGACGCAGGATCACTGCGTCTTTAGGCTGATGATGGAATAAGTGAAAGCCTCATTAGCTAAATAGCGAGTCACCAAGCGCGTGTGTATCTCATTCACTCCGGGCCCAAATTCGCTGTCACCAATTAAGCACGTTATAAAAACTTCGTAAAACGAACGTTTAATAGTAGATTGTATGAAGTTAACGTAACGCGCAGCGTTTGGTTATATCAATAAGGGCCGAGTGACTAGCGATTTCCCTTCTCGCTCCTTCACCTCGTTATGAGGCGTTACGCATTCTGAGCATTTGTCATTCCAAAGAAGGATTTCTCATGAGTACTTCGGAAGGAAAAATGAGGGCTATGCTTATCCTCGTATATGTATATTAGACGAGTTAACCATCACTGCATTAAACGTCCATTACTATTTTTTGACTGCCTCTTTGGTTTAGCGGCGAATGATTCTCATAGTGATCACGAGGTCTTGAAACAAGTATGTAATTTTTTGATAAAAAATAGGCTCGTAATCAGACCTCATATCGTCGGCGAAAAGTGGGTTTGTGGTGGGTTGTGGTGGAACACTTCTGCCACCCCTGATTGGGGAATAAATGCGTGATGGTATTTTTTTGCACCGTTTGCATTTGCACCGTCACGCCTATATTCCCCAGAGGGGGTGGCAGAGGTGTACTGAGTACACCCACATTTCGCCGACGAGGTTAGGTCCCATGTAATAGGGGGCGAGCCTATTGCCATATATCGGGCACAATTCCAGACTCCGGACTCATGCTGGGAATTTTTCGTTAGAAAAACTACATTTGTCCGACCTAGGATTTGAACCCAGGACCTCGTAATCACAAAGCGTTGCGCTTTGCCACCAGACCAACGAGGCAGTCCGTATTTCATTACGCTATTTTTTAAGTTTTATTAGCATATCCATAATAATAATAATAATAAACGTATCCATACGTGTGGCTTATTCTATAACTCAATAACATAAAAAACGAAGTCAATAAATATTCTGGAATAATCCACACTTCTGTCTGGCTTTTCTGTACTATAAAGGTGAGAGATGTTAAGCGAACCATTTTTTAAGTTTATTTTTTTACCAAGCTCCCGGTGCTAATGGAGAAAAAGCAATGTATTCTCTAGAACATTACCCAACACTTTAAACTAGATTTTCTGCGCAACATAACATCCCCAGTGCGGAGACTAAATCTTCGTGACTAAAGAAAATGTATCACTTTGCTAAACGAACCGACTAGTCGGAAATATGGGTAACATTATCTAAGTAAATGTCAATGCAAAGGTGTGATAAAAATTATTTTTTCATATTATTATTTATTACTAACACTTACTACTACGGATCTCAATTATGATAATGAAGTCATTAAGAGCTTAAGCCGCTCCGTCCACTGAATCGAGTAGTCGCGTGTTTGATCCCCGCATGGCTCAAATCTTTGTGTGTCTGGTTGCTTGTTTATGTGAGTTTCATGTTTGTAAACGCATTTACGACGAAAAATCACTGATTAAATAGAATTAACTACCTTAATCGTAATGGAGGTTATTTTTGATCATTTAGTCTAATTTAGATTGACTACTACATATATAGTTCATTACATGCAAAGTGAAGTGGCTACTTGCAGTGGCTATATGGTTCCTCCAAATTTAACTGCACACGAAAACTGAGGGCTCAGCACGAAAAGATTGACATTAGCGTGACGCTAGTGAGTTCTTATGCCATCCTTGTCACATTACATATTTACTAAATAAACATGAACGCGACAACACGCACTCAATCTTTTAGTTCTGAGCCCTGTGACCACGGCACTATAATCAAATAAATGCAGAAACATTCCAATTCATATGAAACTATTTCTGACAAAAAAGATTTTTTTATAAGGAGATCTAAAGAACAAAGTTCCACCCTACATGTATTTCCAGCTTAGCTGATAGTTTTTGCGTGTCAGACGAACAAAAACGTACATTAAGCATAATAAACCTCTTTTCACTGAAAATCTCACAAAACACAATTTTTTCGGGAACTTTTTACCTCAGTGTCACAACTCAAGTTGGTTTTACTTTCTACTGTATATTTGTAAGGGATTCATTTTTTACCCGTGACTTTGCCTGCGTTAATTTTCTTCCAACCCTTTGACTCGGAATCCATAAAAATCGTAAAAACTTGCGGCCACACATGTGAAATATTATTAAAAAATTCTTCAGTACTGCGTAGATTAATCTAGTGGCAAAAGTTGATACCTATTTTGACACATATCGTACTCTGAAAAGTCTTCTAAAACTTGTAACTATAGTTCTTCTTCTACTTTTCGTGGCAATGATTCATATTTGTCCCGCTAAGTGACTGCCTAGTTCGATCACGCTGTCTATGTCGCGATTGAACTAGCCACTCTAGCTATACTTAAAAGCCATTACAATTCATCGGTGTTCAGTCGTTGAATTAACAGCAAAAGTGTTAGTCTATGTATATTTTTTTCAAACTGTACATAGCGGAAACAGTGGTTTCGAACGAAATCATGCGCTCTATCACTTCTAGTGTTTTATTATCATGATATATGTGACTGTATCCTTCCCCAGGACTCAATCAATTGCCTTGTTAAAATTTTATCATAATCTCTTCAGCGGTTTAGGCGTGAAAAGGTAACAGACAAACAGTTACTTTCACGCTAAAAATATTAGTATGGATTTCTGTGTTAAATTGAGTTGGTTGAGCAAATACCGCAAAAATGATGACGAGCTTTCGGTGCGAATTGTTTGGATTTTTTATTGGAAAAAGCTTAGCATTATTGAAATTTTGTATTGGGAGCTCAGTTGTTTTGTTAACACTTATGTTTTCAATTATCCCCTTTGACCTGGGACTAAAAGAAAGGGGGTTTATAAATGTTTTAGTTTGATAAAAGAGAGGTCAATTCACGATGCAATATTTTGAAATATTAATAATGGTTTGAATGTCCTGTAGTAAAATTGACGTGAGGATACATATCATACATAGGCATGCAATCAGAAATAGATAGCCAAGGATACGGGTACTGAAGTGCACTAGATTTAACTTTTTGGACTCTACACGCCCGAAAAATATTTGATAGATCCTGTATTCAAATCCTAGGTTGGACAAAGGGTTATTGAATTTTTTTTATCTAAAGATTCTCTGGAGTTTGGAATTATTTTCGATGGCAATAGATTCGCCTTAACCTAATCGGTGCACCTCTCCCACTCCCGCTTAGGAAATATACGCGTGTAGGTCTTTATAAAAATAAAAATAAACACGGTCACGCCTATGTTCCCCAAGTGGAAGTGACAGAGGTGTCATAGGCGGCGAGCTTATTGTCCTTGTACCTGGCACAATGCCAAACTCCAGAGTGATAATGGAAATTTTTCTATTGAAGAAAATACATTTTTGTCCAACCTAGGATTTGAACTCAAAACCTCGTGATCGCTACGCGTCTTATTCGCAACTAGACTAACAAGGCAGTCTATGTTTGTTTTTTAAAAGCAATTTGTAAAACTATAAGAATGAGTATATACCGGGTAATAGACCGGGTCTTATCTGAAGGACAAGTCAGGAGCCTCCATAACCGGCGAGCGTGTATGAGACGAACTATGAGAGTGGAGGAAGCCAGAGAGGTATGTAAGGAAAGAACCTGTTGGAACTCTGTACTCTCTGCCTACCCCGTAAAGGATCTGGCGTGATGGTATTGATAGATAGATAGAAGAATGAGTACTTTAAGTTTGATAACCGGGTGGTAGCTAATATTCCCAAAGGACTGTTTAATTTGACCGTTATGGTTAATACGTTGTAGACATTTTAGATGATAATCGAAAGCTTTGTTGTTTGTTATAAATATTGAGATTTTTTCCAGAATAATTATAAATCAAAATCAAAAGTTTTTTATTCATGTAGACTAAAAGGCACTTATGGATAGTCAATAAGAGAAAATTATTGATTACTTAAGCCATCACTCTCCTCAACAATATGAGAAGGAAAAGAGTGACCCGCTCCACAGATTCGCCATTAGCAAAGACATTTTAGTGACCATGACCAATCCATGACCCTGTCGAAATCAATCACGCTAGGCAGGACACGCTGCACTTAACATTATCAAAACAGATATCCAATGCAAAAGTGGAAGGATGTAGGTACTGGGGAAGACGTAGACTATATAGTATACGTCTTCCCCGGTACCTACTTGGTAAGATTACCATGATCAAATAGACCTTTATGAGAGTGAAGGAAGCCAGAGAGGTATGTAAGGAAATAACCTGTTGGAACTCTTTACTCTCTGCCTACCCCGCAGATCCGCGCGGATCTGGGGTGATGGGGTGGTGAAAGCTTCACTTCTAGTTGAAATACCTACCTCTTCTTTCTTATTCTTGTATCAGTACGGGGTCACAAATAATCACATTTACCCAATCTCAATCAGCGCTTGTAAGGATATGATCAATATATATTGATCAAATATATATTGCCTTTTTTGCCTATATATATTGCCTTTTCCATACAATAATACATTTTTTTAGACTTTTTTGATCAAATGTACATTGGACTAAAATGTTGAATGAATATTGATCGAATGGAATAAATATTATCATTATACGGAGTAGGTAAGCCTTAACTTTTGCGGCAATAGCTTTGGAATTCATGTTAAAAAACTTCACACTTCAAAAAAAAACGTATTCGCAAGAAAATAGGATGGCTCTATACAGTAGCCCGGAGAGTTCTACTTATCAGAAGAGTACCTATTATAAAAAAAAACATTATATACATTGTACACCTCGGCTACCCCGCGTTTGGTCATAAAAGCGTGATGGTTTACAATGAAACAGCGCCCTAAATAAATAAAAGGGAATATTCCACAGAAAATCTAGATTTGCATTGTTCTGTTTAGATTTATAATAATTTATCAAACAACAAGAATATCTCTCTGACCGCCTCACTCAAGGGGATCCTTGCAGAGAGTTTAGCATGGACAAATTGACGTTAGCGTGACGCCATCGAGTTGTTATGCCATCCATTCTATACTAAGAATTTACTTAATAGAGATAAACGTGACAGCATGCTTTCTCGAAAACATGTTTCGTTAAATGGTTTGTGCTTAGCCCTCAGATCAGAGCTCTCAAGCTCGTTTTTGAATAGTAGACAATGGGAGTAACCGAATGATTTATTAATTCCAGGCTTGGCTAATTAGTACAAAGGATTAGAATTGTACAAGAATTTATATGAATGGAGCACTATTTTAGACCTGAGGGCTTAGTAACGAAAAAATTGACGTTAACGTGATTCCATCGAGTTGATATGCCATCTTGTCATACTAGAAATATATACAAGTTCCACAGTAAAAAATATTCATACAAAAACACCAAGACAAAAATGAATATTTGTGGGTCATACAATAAAACCGCAATGCTCAATCCATTAGGCTTGGAGTCATCCACAATCAGGAATATTTGTTTCAAAAGTCTGTAAAAGAAATAAAAAACACCAGAACCTCGGCAACAGTAACCTTACCTATTCAATCCTCAAGTAATTTACATAGTTTCCTTAAGTAAGCCACCATAGTACTTACGTATAATAGGATTCCTTAAGTTTGCTTTTATAATAATATAAGCTATTATTATGTACCCCGGTAGTAGAGGTATGAAAACAAAGGTTGTGCTATTGTTAAGGAACAGGTAAAATTAGACAAATAGTATCTGTCAGATGGTTGGGAAATTGAAATCCATGGGATAATGTACAGATATTTGCAAAAGGAATTCCACGGGAATCAGAACATCATCAGAAAGAGACTGTGTCCGTCGTTGCGCCCTGTGTTCCTTTTTTACTCGTATGAAAGTTCTACAATAGACGTGAATCCTCTAAGTACATCGATAGAAAAGTACATCGAACAATAGTCCGCGCGCCCCACAAAGCGGTATTATGACTACATACCTATTTGTACGTGAACAAGTAGGTAATTGTTTACCCCGACCGCGCGCCGGCGATAATTAAAGGGAAGGAACCTTCTAGATGTTTTAGCACTTAAGCGCGCATTCAAGATCTTTCTTGACGGATCGATAGGGGACCTAAGTGTTTGTAATGCGTTTTGAAATTAATATCCCCGATAAGAGGTTCACGAGATATCGGGGTGTATTGAAGTCGGAATAATAACTTTCGTACAAACAATTAAATACCGATCCAATGTACAATGAGATACCGGTCCAACTACAGCTTAAAAACCATCTCGGTCACCCCCATAAGTACAAAAAAAATAGGTTAAGCCCTTTAGCAGCAGAAGAATTACGAACATACACCCCCAAAAGTTAAACAGGTATACAATACTTGAAACAAAATATGCTAATTCCTAACCATCAGTACGATCCACTGTTTAATAATAATAAATAATAATAATAAATTTTATTGTCATAAAATTGAATACAATATTTCGTGAAGTCCCTGACATCTGTGCTAGGTAATAACCTGTGTTACAGAAGTCAGTGCCCTCTCCCATGGTGTAAGGTGTTAAATTAATTCATAATATGAACAAAGCAAATTATTATAAAAATAAAAACAACAACAATGAATAGAAATTAGACAAGGGAATTTAAATGTTAAAATTCTTAAGCTATAAAATATAAATTCTGTGCGCACGCGCGTGTGTGTGTGTGTGTGTGTGGGTGTGTGTGTATGTGTGTGTGTGTGTACTAAAAGACAAAGGTATGAGAGTCTTATGAAATTGCTTTTAGTATTCGTTCTGTGTTTAACGACTGCAGCCATTTATTAAGTTTCTGTATCACCGTGTACCGTGTATGTTTATATATAAAGAGACTTTTGTGTATTTTATTGTAAATCCGAGAGCTTAAAGCACAGAAGTGTCTTCGCGCAAGTGCAGTACGACACTTAACCAATTGACAGACTGGAAATCCAATTCGTCGATTTGCTAGATTTTTATCAAGAGCTAGCATGGAGTGTCGCCGCAACACAGTTCGAAGGATGTAGAGCTGCCTTATAATAAGAACTTGAGCATCTAAGTACAACTGAGTAGTGGGATAGTCTCTTTTTTTAAAAAATATTACCTTGAGGACTGCTCGCTGAGCTCGTTCTGCCCTCAGTATTACAGTTTTAAAACTCCCACCCCACACTGGTATGCAGTACGTAATTATGGACTCGCAGAGACTGCGATAGACTAGTGTAGATGTATTATAGTCAGCGGAATGTCTAAGCTCCTTGAAGAGATATGTTAGTTTTCGAAGTCGAGAGCAGAGGGAATCAATGTGTTCACGCCAGTCCAACCTTGCGTCAATATGCACTCCTAGATATTTTATATTAGGAACCATAGCAAGACAAGGACAAGTACACTGTGAATTGTCCACACATGTGTGTGCCTCAATCTTATTTGATTCAGGAGGTGTTTTGGCTGAATTAGGTAGGAAAAACTGGATAACTTTTGTTTTTGAAATATTAAGAGTGAGTAGATTAGAAGATAGCCAGTCCATTACCGTGCGCAAAGAGAGTTCAGCTCGTTGTCGGGCCTTAATCCAATCATTGTCGTATACAAGCAGGGCTGTGTCATCTGCATATACGAACGTGTCACATTGTTCGAGGGGTAATAGACACAAATCGTTTATATAGATTTGGAATAATGTGGGCCCCAAAATACTACCTTGCGGAATTCCGTAGCTTAGGTTATTTTCATTACTAATAACGGAATCAATTTTGACTAATTGGCTACGTCCATTGAGGTAATCTTTGTAGATGTTTAGGGCCAATCCACGTATTCCAATATGTTCCATTTTGGCCACAAGTCTGGGGATAGAGACCGTATCGAAAGCCTTAGTTAGGTCTAAAAATACACCGTAGCATTTAAGGCGATTATCTAGTTTTTCTACTAAGGAGTTTGTAAAATCGGCAACGGTATCTTCTGTAGAGATTCCTGATCTAAATCCATATTGGTTGCGTGCTATTAGACTGTTTTTACTTAAAAATTTAACCATACTAGTGTTTAATATACGTTCCAGAATCTTGGATAGGGAAGTTAAAACCGAAATTGGACGATAATTAGATACATTGTCTCTAGCCCCACCCTTGTACACAGGATGAACTAAAGCACGTTTAAAAGCTTTAGGGAAGGTACCCGAGTTGATGGCATTATTACACACGTGAGCTATATACGGGGAAAGAGTGCAGCTGGAGTTTTTTAGGACTAGAGCTGGAATATTATCCCATCCGGTGGCACTATCTCTGCGCAAACTGCAAATTATGCTTTGCACATAAGTATCATCAACGAATGGTATAACAAGAGAGTTGCTAGGAGATGAAGATGAAAGTTTGGAAACGTGTTGATTGATTGGGGAAATTTTTGACGCAAGGTTCTTACCAATATTTACGAAGAAGTTATTGATGCTGTTTATCGATGTTAGAGGATCGGCAGAAGAATTAAGTAAGATATTGGCTGGTTGCCTTTGACGACCACTGTGTGTGATATTTTTGACAACGTTCCATAGAGCCCTTGGATTGTTTTTTGCTTTGCAAAGTTCAGATTTTTCATAAGCTCGTTTCAATTTCCTGAGCAGCGAGTTACAAAAGTTGCGGTACCGAGTGTACGAGGTTTTAAAAATAAGATCATGTGGATTCTTACTGACTTTTCGATGCATTTTATCACGGTTCCGAATACAGCGAAGTAGGCCAGGGGTCAACCATGGTTTAATCAATATTTTTCTATTTGAAGAATGGACTACTGTACTGTTATCATTTATGGCAGTCTGAATGCCTGTAATTAAAACATTAGTTGCTAGATCTGCGTCAGATGTATGTAATATGGGGCTGAAATCGTATTTTTCTATGTCTTTTTTTATAGATTCATAATTATATCGGATTGATCTTTTTTGTGCTAAACATATGATTGGTTTGGTTATATTCAAAAATAAGGCAATAGGTAAATGATCCGTAATGTGTGTATCTAAGACCATAACTCTAGCTGATGTCCTGCTTTTCATCATGATATGATCAAGACATTTGTCCATTCTAGCAGGAAGCACATGAGCGGGTAGTAGACCTAGCGTAGCTGTTAGAGTTGAATAATCATCTGAATGTCGATCATTGTTTCCAGGCATTATATCAATGTTCATGTCGCCTATAAGGATAATATTATGATATGATTTTAGAGATGTTAATATATCATCTAGACAGGAGTAAAAGTTCTCTAAGTTAGCATAAGACGGGGAACGATAGATAGCAATTATAGCAGTGTTGTGGCAACAACTTAAACAGTTGGCATCAGAAATTATTGGTTCTTTTATGACACACATCAAGGTATTTTTGACATAAATTACAACGCCGTCATTTTGTATAGGATTATTTTTAGTGTGGTGAGATGAGTATCCATGTATGATGGGTATATATCCTGATACTTGAAGCCAACACTCTGTTAAAATAATAAAGTCGAATTCTGTTTGTGTTAGAGATAACATTGAAACAAATTGGTCCGGATTCTTATTAATGCTCCTGATATTGATATGAATGATCCGTAAAGTATGGCCGCATTGCCCAATATAATTACGGCATTCTTCTGGAGAACACATAAAAGAGTCAGCAATTGAAACTTGGTCAATTTCGTGAGAAATTATGTCTATGTTCATCATTTTTAGTTATAAGTATGTAGAGTGTCACAAAACACTGGGCGAGACATTTCAGAAAGATTTTGGCAGCAGTACGAACCCGTGTTGTATAGTATAAGTGATATTGTATATGTAATATGATACATGTTGTGCTATGAAGATTCTGTGTTATAATGTTTTTGTATGCATGTATTATGTACGTGTGTGTGTATAGGTTAACCTGTGAGATTAATTTTAACAGAATAATAAGTGCATTAAGTGGAGGAAATACTGGCTCTGACCCTAGAGACGAGGCAAATGTGTCCGCTTGCCTAGCTTAACAGGGAACTTCGGGACTTAATTTTCACAAACTGTCGACATTTAAGGGCTTTATTATGACTTTCAGTTATAACTTGGGGCATCACGTTAAGTTAACAATATTTTTTTGCAATCACGTATACTATACCTTAGTGAGAATATGAACGCTGGTACGTGCGTCATTCATCACAATATTTGACAACGTGATGATTAGAAATGAATGATTAGTACGTTTGCCGCTCCGCTCATTGGATCAAGTAGTCGCAGGTTCGATATCCACACGCACCAAATCCTTGGGTAACCCACGAATATTTGTTTTGATCTGGGTGTTTATGTACGTGTGATCTAACATCGTCGGCAAAAAGTTGGTGTAAACAGTACCTACATCTCTGCTATTTCCATTTGGAAAATAAAAATAACGGTGTTTATTTTTTTAGACTTAATACTGAAATAAACTTGTAGCTTCGCCGTACCAACCAGAGAAATTGTCCTCTCGCTTGTAACAAAATAATGCAAATTTGTTCAAAATATAAATTATTTATTTATCTCTCAACAATCAAAGGTCATAAATCAAGCATCCATTCATAACGATAACGGAGTACGGAGTTACTCTTAACTTGTCCTTCAGATAAGAATCGGTCTATTTGCTCGTGGTATGATTGTCTAAGTCTTCCCTGGTACCTACATGCTTCCACTTTCGCGTTGTATATCTGTTTTGTCATTCTTTATATATGCCCGAACCAACGTATGCAACCATACTCGCTTTTTTACTACGCTGTTGCGAATACGGTTGGTCGGCTTCACTCCGCACATCTTTTACAGAGCTTGTATTTCCACCGCATTTATCCTACTTTCATTCTCCTTCTCACATACTCAGCTCTCGCTACTCTACGGATAAGCACTCCGTTATGTATGGCTAACTGCCCCTTTTGCTTTAAGTACTAGCTCCCAAGTAGCTTTCCCATCACACCATTTCCTCTGTTCCCTGCACTCACTCTTCTCTCTATGTCAGCCTGACGAATCACCTTGAGCCTTTCTCACCTTGCTCCAAAAGAGTTTAGTGTTATTCTCAAAGTTCTTCGCCAGCCTCTCCTCCTCAATCATACTGGCTCTTTCACGCTTTTCTTTCACTTAACTTCTAGTGGCATTCTTGCATTGCCGGTATATTTCTTTCGTCATCTCTGTCATACTGGCATTCAGCTTTAAAGAAGAAACATAGTCTTGCCACGCTTTCTTCTTACTTTCAAAGGAGCTTTGCAACTCCGCATCTCACCATGCATCACCTTTTGCTGTACTATGCTTCTTTGAACTACCACATACTTCTTTTGCGGATTCTACCAAAATATCTATCAGGCTTTGAATCCGTAGAACCTGCTTCTAAAAGCTTGTCCCGGACTCTGTCTTCATACATTCTCCTCACGCTCTCATCTTGCAACTTTTCCACCTTTATTCTTTCAAAGTCTCCGAAGGGGATACGCTCTCGCCACCGCCACAGTTTCATTGCCCCTCCGCTTAGTCTCTGTTACACACAGAGCATCGAGGCGTCTCTCTTTCATTACATCGATCACCTCATGCATTTTATCTTCCATACCACCCCTTATATTCCAAGTGCCTATTCGGTACTCTGCACCCCACTATTCGCTAGTTCGGGCCCAGCGCGATGAGTGGCAGTCCCTATCGCCGCTTCCACCTGTTTTCGTACCGATGGGGGTGGACCGGTACGCGTCGCCTCGGGAGGACCCTCTAGCCCGCACTGCAGTACCTCTTCGGCAGGGGTCGCGACGAGCACGCTCTTGGACATGAACCCCATGGAACTTATCTAGCAGAATTTATCAAGTTTGAAGTATATGTCCGCATAAGGCTTAATGCTCGAATATAAAAATTCCACTAAGGGTCACCTATCTCAGACCGAACAAGCCAAACCTTGGTATTTAGAATGCGCACAGAAAATCTGCATTCCCTAATGATTTTCCACTTACCAACTTTAACAATCAAGTAAATTAAGTCATCTATCTATATATCATCACGCCAGCTCCCTCGCGGGGTAGGCAGAGAGTACAGAGTTCCAACAGGTTCTTTCCTTACATACCTCTCTGGCTTCCTCTACTCTCATAGTTCGTCTCATACACACTCGCCGGTTACGGAGACTCTTGACTTGCCCTTCAGCTAATACACGGTCTATTTGGTCATGGTAAGATAGTCTAGGTCTTCCCCGGCACATACATCCTTCCACTTTCGCATTGTATATCTGTTTTGTCATTCTTTCTTCTGGCATTCTTTCTATATGCCCGAACCAACGGAGCATACCCTTTCTCATCTCTACACCGATACTATCTTTCATACCTACTTGCTTTCTTACTAAGCTGTTGCGAATACGGTCGGTCAGCGTGACTCCGCACATCTTCCGCAGAGATCGCATTTCGACCGCATTTATCCTGCTTTCGTTCTCCTTCTTACATACCCAACTCTCACTGCCATATAACAGCGTTGGGACAAGCACTCCGTTATGTATGGCCAGCTGCGCCTTTTGGCTTAAGTGCCGGCTCCCAAGTAGCCTTCCCATCGCACCATTCACTCTATTACCTGCATTCACTCTTCTCTCTATATCAGCGGTGTATTTCCCATCCTTACTGAAGGCGCATCCAAGATATACAAACTCATTCACTTGCTCCAGCACACCGTTACCAACCACAATCCTTGCATTCGTTCTGGTTTCTTCCCGTTCAAAAACCATAATTTTGGTTTTCTTCACATTCAAATGTAAGCCATTGTATAGCATAGCATAAATTAAGTCATTATTACAGGAATCCCTTTAAATATATGACATCATTTTTCCGTGTCGGTAATATTTTGTTAATGGCTACTCAACAGGCTTACAAATTATAGGGAATATTTTACATCAATAATTTTGGTTCTACGTCTACACAAAAGAACTGACAGAGGGCTTAACACGAAAACTTTGACGTCACCTTAGTACGCTAGCGAGCAATCGTGCTGTCACTTTTATGTTTATTTAATAAATCTGTAGCGTGACTAGGAGGCATATCAACGCGTTAGCGTCACCCTAACATTAATCTTTTCGTGCTAAGCTCTCAGTAATAATTTGGCTGATGTACTCTAATAAGGCGTAGCCGCTATGATTAATGGAAAAAACATTATAACGGCTAGTAATAATACGACGGCTATTTAGTGTTGGGGCTATAGAAGATATTTTTTTCAGTCGATTCGTCGTGGGTGACATTTTGATGATAAAAATAAGAGTACGCATCGACTTAAATAACTTAGATGAACGTTATGTTATAAAAAAATATGGTACATTTTTTGATTGAAGAGTCACATACTGAGATTAGATTTTCCGACGTCTGCCTATTAATAGTTCTCATGTTGAAGATAGAGGAGTCTTCTCCTTTTAGTTTAGACAATATAAAGGTTTGAAATTACCTACAAGATAAACACATTATTATGTTCACCCACTTTTCGCCAACGATGTTAGATCCCATGTAATCAGGGGCTAGCCTAGTGCTATATACAGAGTACCACTCCAGTCTCCGTACTGAAACTGGAAACGTTTCGATAGAAAAACATCATTGTCATGTATCTTCCTCTGTAACAGCCTGGTTCAACTCATACCTTCGCGGTCGCTCGCAGTCGGTCCGCTATAATGAGGCCTCCTCAGAATGGTGTGATCTTTCAGCGGGCGTACCGCAGGGTGGCGTGCTCTCTTCTCTTCTTTTCTCGATATTTATCGATGCGATCACTAAAGTTATAACCTCACATTATCATCTCTATGCAGACGACTTGCAGCTATATCGACATTTTAAGGTCGAAGAGTTTTCTGTGGCCATTGATGCCATCAATAGTGATCTTGAACGTATCAGCCAGTGGGCTAAGAGTTTTGGACTCTTAGTCAATTCTATAAAATCGCAAGCTCTCATTATTGGTGGCAGGTATTTCTACAATCTCTTGGACCTTCAGTCTCTTCCTACAGTTATTTTTGACGCTGTTCCTATACCATACTCGACTAGTGCGAAGAATTTAGGTGTATACATAGACTGCAATCTTTCATGGTGCACTCACATCGCGAAAGTCAGCAGGAAGGTATATTATTCATTTCAATCTCTTAAACGGCTCCAGAATTTCCTGCCTTATCAAACTAAAATAATTCTCGCTCAATCATTTCTTCTGTCACTTTTAGACTACGCTGATGTCTGTTTCCTTGAGGCGACAGAGGAACTTCTTAACAAACTCGAACGTCTGCAGAATTTGTGTATCCGCTTCATTTTCGGTCTACGCAAATATGATCATGTCTCCGAGTATCGATCGAAACTGAAGTGGCTACCTATTCGCCGACGTCGAGATTTCCATATTCTCTCTCTTCTCTTCTCCGTCCTTCATAACCCTAGCTCGCCTGTATATCTTCGTGAGCGTTTCGAATTCCTTATCCCTAGGGACAAAACTTGTCGTACGGCTACCTCTCTTCTTCTCCGAACTCCTCGTCATTCTTCCACTCTCTATGATGGCTCCTTTACTGTACGTGCGGTGAAACTCTGGAATTCCCTTCCACACTCCATACGCGATGGCTGTTCTCTAGATGTTTTTAAAAGACAAGTTAAAGAGTATTTCCTTTCTAGTTAATATTTATTGTATGTATATATGTATGTATGTGTGTGTGTGTATGTGTATATATGTGTATGTGTGTATATATATATATATATATATATATATATATATATATATGTGTGTATTTATTTTATTAATTCATATTTGTGTATATGTAAATAGGTATTGCATAGTTCATGTAAGTATATGAAAATATTTATTTTTAGTTTCGATATTATATATTATTAGTATAATTTATATATTTATGTACTTGTCATTATCAACTCTGAATTTTAATTCTCTTATTTTTTAGTTCCGTGTTTGTACAATTGCCCTCACTTCCACATAGTTTCTCTTTCCTCAAAGGTTAACTGGAAGATAACTCAAATTGAGTTAAGTTCGCCTTAGTACATCTTCTGTGTAAATGTTGTTTCTGTGTTCTATTGTACAATAAAGAATAAATAATTAATTAATAATTTGTCTGACCAAAGATTTGAATTCAGGACCTCATGATCTCAAAACGTATTATTTGCCACAAGACCGATCGTAATCGGGTTAAATATTTTTAACTTTTTTTCCTTGCTATGAGTCAGAATATAGAGGCATGCACACTTAATCCAGATGTGCATCTTCAACGTTACTGTAGAGTCCTGTACTGATACCGTTGAGACAGCGGAGTTAAACTCGCTAACAAGTACTCTTGTTAATTTAACCAAAACTTATAATGATCAAATATACAGCTCTGCCGAGGGATCGAGCGTTCTGCGGGCCACCTGGGCCTTTATTCGCTATGTCACATGATATTCCCTGCAAGTAACGTGTGACGTCATTACAAGTAGTAAACATAAACACGCTTCCTTGACGAGCCTACGCGTGGAATTACAAAATGGTATTCTGTATGCCGTAAGGAATTTTGTCTACGGCAATTTGTTTTTTAATTTGAGACTTCGATGGATTTGTTCATAATTTTACATCTGTTTATTTCAGTAAAGTATCGGTTTTTCGAATATTCGCTTAAACTTATTCAATTTCGGTAAAAATATATTTATAGTATGAGTAACATACTATAAATATATTTACATAACATGGTTTTAAGTATCTGTCTATTGAAAACTAAGTAAATAAGTGGCACATGATACAAAAAATTCTACTTTAGTTAACAATTAACAAAGAACCAAGTTTTAGAACGTATGAATGTCATATACAATATTGTTTTTTTTCTTAAGTGGTCAATTTTATAAAAAAATATTGTGTGATAACTTAAGGCAATATAATTGGTTCAAAACACGATTCACAATTAGTTTATTTTATTCATTCATTGATTCCCCAATTCTTGCTCTTTGTCCCAACCGACCATTTTAGTATCTTTAGTTGTCACACCATGTTTGTTCATAGAATTAGCCACTTAAGAAAAAGCAGACTTCAAACTACTGGCACCTTCTTCCTCCTTCAGTTCTTAGATTTACGCGAATATTACACATGAAATAAAACTATTGGAGGGAGGGACTGAGGGAGGGACCTTCCGTGTCTATGGGTGCTGGAAAGCACTCGAAACGTCGGGAACTAAAAATCAAAAATAAACCGAGATAAAATAGTTTTATTTCATGTGTAATATTCGCGTAAATCTAACAACGGTGGTAACCTATAAAAGTGGAACCACCACCGTATGGTATACCACACGGTGGTGGTTCCATAATTATGAAGCTTTAATTGAAAAACATTTTTCTTTCATTCATTAGTATATAAATTCCCACCACAGATGACATCAGCGCACATCCTTCTCTACAAGAATGGGTCGACTTAGTGTTTTAATTTTCTCAACCATCAGCAATTCTGTAAAACATGGATTGATAAAAAATTTTAGATGCAAAATTAGTGCTTCATAATATAGGCAACACATTATTTGATAAACAATTAAGACTCACTAATAAAAGATGCATTATAATAACCTTACATTTCACTTGTAATGAAAAATGATACAAAAAAGTAGCCTATTATGTTATTTTAGGTCATCATCATCTACCTATGCCCTATGATTAAATCAATGATACAAATATTTGATCAATATCAATAATGTAGCACACCACAAATTATTTGTCTTTGTAAAATAACAAAAGTACGAGGCATGCCTTTTAAGTTTTGTCGTTTGAAAACACAACTAGAACCTTATAGTACTTTTTATTGTTTTTCAAAGTATTCACCACGTAGCTTAATATACTTTTCCATTCGCTCAAACCAGTTATTATAACATTTATTCCACTCTAAAGTGGGGGTGTTCAAAATGGCTGACTTGAAAGCGTCGACTGCTTCTTCACCGGACTGGAACCTTTGAGCACGAAGACTTTTCTTACTTTTAGGAAATGTAAAGAAATCGTTAGGGCTTAGGTCAGGACTGTATGGAGGATGGTCAAGAATTTCTACTTTTTCCTGCTTCAAATACTCAATCGTTTGACGAGCGCTGTGTGAGCTTGCGTTGTCGTGGTGCAGGATGGTGCGTCGCTTTGAGTTAGATTTTCGGAGTTCGGTGTGACTTGTGATAAACAAACTGTGGTATACCACTCTGCGTTAACCGTTCTACGATCTTCAAGTGCAATAGTCGCAACATGGCCGGTTTTTCCAACGAACGTGGCCACCATCTTCTTTGAAGTGCTTTGAGAACGAACGACTTTAGTCGGCTTTGGCTCGTCTTAAAAGACCCAGATTGTAGATTGTTGTTTGGAATTAGGATCGTAGGCATAGATCCAAGATTTGTCACCACTGATGATGTCGTAGACGTGATTTGACTCTCCTCGGTTGAACCTTTGAAGAGTTTTCTTACACCATCTTACGCGGGCCGCCTTGTGATCGTCGGAAAGCAGATGCGGTATCCAACGGCAAACTAGCTTTCTCACACCAAGCGCTTTATGCAAGATCTTCTGAATGGTTGTCCCTGAGATGCCAAATAGAGCCTCTATCTCTCGATACGTCACATGACGATCTTCGAGAATTAGTTGTCTCACAGCAATGATGTTATCTTCAGTGAAGGCGGATTTTGGGCGTCCTTCGCGAGATTTGTCACTAACACTAGTATGTCCACGCTGGAATTCTAAATACCAGCGTTTGACAGTCCGCAGACATGGGGCTTCATCACTGAACACAGATGTTAGCTCTTCAAAATACTGAAGCCGTGTCAGGCCTCTTCTAAAGTTGTAGAAAATTATTGCATGAACATTTTCCTTAGAAAGATTCATTTTCGTACGTAACCTGACAGATTCTAATCGACGCTGTGACTAAACAATAGCATTAATCCTAATACTTTTTACTGTTTTGAGATTCAAAATTTAAACACATTCGAATATAGAACAGTTCCAAATTCAAAATTGCCGGGAAATATGGAAACGACAGAACTTAAAAGGCATGCCTCGTAACACTTATTTTAGTAGATACGTACCTGTATTCTATGATCACTGTTTTAATTGAGCCTCCTAATGCATTTAATTTGTAGGTTAGGTCTTCCCACATTTTTCAATGACCTTCCTTGAGGAGAAGAATTGATACAGATTCCACCTGTGGGTGGATAAATATGCTAACTGGGATGTAGACGCTTTCGTCCGGGTCATTGTGACTACAAACTAACACAAAATAGGATGTTCTTAATATATATGTGTACACTATTGTTAAAATTAAGATGTTCATTTTAATAGATAAGCCACCACAGTTTTCCAATGTCGCAGGTTATGAGTAATAATTTATTATTACGACGACTACGCGATGATCATAAAATATCATTTGAATTGCAATAAAACTATTTATAAATGTTTATTTACATTGAATTTTTACCTTAGAACGTTTTTAACATGTTTTCAATAACACGCAAGCGCGGAGCGTGTTATTTTGATAGTTCAAAACATGGTGTGTGACGAGCTTTGTCATGTTTTCAAATTTTTATTTTGGGAAGTTTAATTTTTATAGCGATGGCTGACACAATATAATATAGGGTTATTAAGTATATCTGTTATATAGTAGCTGCTTTATGAATGTTTCTTTTTTGATTTGCGGAAGAAAAAATCTAAAATATAGACTTTTAATCGGTGATTGAAGTGAGCGACTTTTACCGCATTAAAAATCGCCCTCAGTGGCTTCCTTTGATTCACTTGTACCTTATTCTACGCAAATCTCAGCTGTTTTGCTTTAACTTTACGTCTTTAAACAGTGAGAATAATAAAATTCGAATTCGCGCTACGAAATAGTATAATACTACACGAACGGATTTTCAGACGGTAATCACCAGTGCAAGGAGTGATTCAAGGGTTATCTGTATAATTCACCCGTGCGACGCCGAGGCGCGTCGCTAGTAAAAGATTAAGTAACTAGTTAATAAGATTAATAAATATAAGACTAGTAATTTAATTTTGAATCTGATATGTGTGACCATTTGTGGCATTTTTATATTCGAGCGTCTCTGTGCTTCGAAAGGCACGTTCAGCCGTTGGTCCCGGTTACTACTTAATGTGGTAGTCGTTAAGTCGTGTTGGAATCCTTAAAAGGCGGCTTGATAAGTTCCAACAACAGGTGGCTACAAACCTGCCTTCACCAATCCGCACTGGGTCCGCGCGGTGGAGTATGACCTAATCTCTCACACCTCGATTTGTTAGAGAAGGTCTTTGCCCAGCAGTGGTTAGCATAGGCTGATAGTATTATTATTATTTATTGAAACTTAACATTGTTATATAAATATATAAGTATACTGCCTACCTCGTTGGTCTGGTGGCAAAGCACATCGCTTTGTGATCACGAGGTCCTGGGTTCAAATCCTAGGTCGGACAAATGCAGTTTTTCTAACGAATAATTCCCAGTATGAGTCCGGAGTCTGGAATTGGGTCCGGTATATGGCAATAGGCTCGCCCCCTATTACATGGGAACTAACATCGTCGGCGAAACGTGGGTGTACTCAGTACACCTCTGCCACCCCCTCTGGGGAATATAGGCGTGACGGTGTTTTTTGTTTTCTTTTTTTGTTATAAGTATACTGTAAATAATATTTATCAACAAATTTATTTCTAATATCTAGCAAAATGTTTCGAGCGTTTAGATTCCGTACCGATATTTCGGAAAATATACAAAGTGCATTCACTGGGGTTCTGATTTAAATGCAAAGCCTTGGAATAGAATCGCGTTGTTGCAATTTGATCATTTATCCGTTCCACTTCGGCATGAACCACAAAGGTTAGAATGCCATTTAAATACACTGACATGCAAAGATACGTTTCAGGTGAATATTTTGAAAGCTTAATATTGCATACATACAATCTTTTATTTAACTCGCAATGATTGTTAGTTAGGTCAAATCTTTCAAGCCGAATTAAATCCATTTCTTCTTATCCTGCGCATTTGAAATTTGACATGTTGGTTCAGTGCAATGACAATTCATTTTTATGGTAAGCATGACCTGATTTCCCTCCCAGAATTGGCTCCAGAAGAAGGAATTGCTCAACGGCCTAATAAGAAATTCGAAATTTTGTATGCACATTTAATTTTGGTTGGCCGTTTTAAATTGCAACATTACTTGGCAGCGTAAAAGCTTGTATTTAAAAATATATTGTTTTAATATTAATTTATATATAACTGATTTTGGACCTTTTTATACAATAACAAAGGTCCAAAATCAGTGTCGCCATATTTGTTAATTTTGCCGGTTGGAATAGCGAACATAACTAAGAACAGCGAGATCAGTAAAATTAAGCTTTATAGGTTTTCATTTAAAGTACTAAATCAAAAACTATATTTTGATTTGTAGCACTATTACATTTGGCCTGCGATTCGTATACATTAATTAACAATTATTTAATCTACGTATATCGTTACCACGTTGGACTCATGAATAATGTCATTCAAACGAGGGTAATGCGCTCAGAATAACGTTGTATTGCCGTTACTGGTGGTCCAATGCGATGCGAATACTATCTGGGCCTGCATTTGCTATTAAACACGTAACATGCCATGTTACGATAACTTTATGAAAGGTACTTAGTAATACACAGACTAGACAGATAGAGAGCTAACAGCAATAACATAGATCTCAAAATAACAAAAAGAACCAAAAGTAGTTCAAGGGCGGCCTTTTCGCTAAAAAGCAATTTCTTCCAGGCAATCTTGTGATATAAAAACAGTTGTAAATGGTAAAGACGGGGGTAAACCTGCTCAAAAGCATACTTGCATTTACTTTAATACCAACAGTAGCGGTATAAATTAAAAAATATTATATAAAAAAGAAACAAAACGCTAACACATACTAGAAAAAACATATACGTGTTATATTAAAGGTAAAAAAAAATTAACTTTACACGATAATTTCACGAAGATACCTTAACGCGGCGCGTTTAGTCGTAGCGAATAAGGGCCCTGTAGGGATTGAGTATATTTCGTTACGCCCTTGTTGCATTGTTTCGCTCCGGTGAAAATATGTTAAATTTAGATCCGGTAGTGTCAATCCTCACTTCGAAATCGTAAATAAATAGCTATCTCTAACTCGGCCTTTAATCGTGTAACAACTTTTATCTGAATATAGTTGTTCGCGACATGAGTCAAAACTTCTTAGGTTTCGTATTTTTATTGTTTATTATTCACTCTCATTATAAATATTTCTGACTCCCGTTGTCCCCAATTTCCTCGTTGTCATGCCTCAAGGCCTCCGTCTTCCAAGAGGCACGGGCCTCCTCTCAAACTGAGAGGGTTTAAGCCATAGTCCACAACGCTGGCCCAGTGCAGGTTAGCGAACTTCACACACCTTCATGAAACTCTTAGGCATGCAGGTTTCCTCACGATGTTTACCTTCACCGTTAAAGCAAGTGATAATTAATTTTTAATACGCACATGCTTTCGAAAACACAGAGGCGCGTGCCTGGGTTTGGACCCGAGACCTCTGACTTTGCAGTCCAAAGGTCTTACCACTAGACTATTACTGCTTGACCAGTTTGTAAATTATATGAAATAGGCCACATTGAGTTTCGGCATGACAAAAACAGTAGAAAATGGAAGTAGACTTCTGTAAGTCCTTGTCGACCACGACTAGTCTAGCTTGATTGTAGACACTGTAATAAATATGTTATAGACACTGAACTGAAAAGACGACGTAAAACCAAACTCTCGTGGTTGTCTGCAGCCCCATGTGTTACAAGATCAACGATCTAGAGGCAGTTTATTTTCTTTTTATTTTGATATACTTTCGGTAAGTTCAGTTATTTTTCTTAATTCAATATTAACACATGTTTTATTATAGTTTGTAAAAGTAATTTAAGTACAGGAAATCTTAAGCCCCATCCTACAATCTGAAGAACTTCCCTTTTAATATTATCAACGAGAAGAGCTTCCGCCTCTTTTATGTTTCCAAATAAAATACGGTTGAAACGAATAAATTAATTCCAACTCCTGAGTGCTAAGTACAGACCATTCGACGTTACCGTAGCATTATCAAGAAAGTGTACTGTCACATTCATCTATATTTAGTACCTTTGTAGTGTAAAAAGGATGCCAAATGAACTCGATAGCATCACGCTAATGTCGATCTGTTCATGCTAAGCACTCTGATGAACACTTTTACGTGTTAACTTTTTATAAAAAAGAAAAATTCTGAAAGAAACTCATGTAGCGAGAAGATTTTTGTACATAAAACCCGAAAATTATGGTCCGAGTGTTCATTATGTTAATGTGTATGGCAGTGAAATAGCTAGCGTTTACGTTTATAACTTTGTGTTTAAGGCACACGAAATATTGCTACGCTCTACGAGGTCGGTGCTACGCCGTAGTCAGCGGACACGGATTGCTTAATGATATTTTTTGGAATGTAGTAAAAGTAGAAAGATAATAATTACTAATATAATTACTTCTGGATTGTGGAAGATGATTGAGGTTTGTCTAGTTTACCTTTGTTTAGTTAGTTTATTAACTGGGGACATGACAAATTCATAACACTATAAGGGACATGACGTCTCACAGGCTACTATTTTCAATGTCAATTTTTGTTATAAAAATTAATTTGTATGTTTTAAAATTGCGCTGATATTTAGCTATTGGTATATAGTAAAAAATATATAAGTAAGTTCAATCAGCTTTTATTATTAAATATTAATAAAAAATTATAATTAACTGTTAGTGGTACTTTTTAGCCGTAATTAACATGAGATCCTAATTTTAGCATGTTAGTAGACCTAATACAAGTAATACGATAGTTTTAACACTTTTTACTTAAGACTAGAAAGAAAGAATAAAACGTAATAACTACTTCTGAAAACAAAAAATAAAAATTCTCACAACGACTCAATTTGGCATAAATTTCTGTAAATTGTTTGCATAAGGGACAAGAACACAACACACGTATATATTGTCATTCTGTGCAATTGAGGTGGACAAATTCTGCATGCCCTTCGTTTGCCTTGACAAGTGTCATGACTTTGGACATCTTCTTCGAGCCTATCGTCATCCAGAACTCGATTTATCACTTACTCTAACACTTTCGGTAATTGATTGCAGACTTCGCGTCTCTGGATATGGGGGAGCACTAACGAATGGGCTTAAGTCTTAAGGGAATCTTCTCTTTATGTAACGTCGGGTTGACGCATGCTATACAGTAAATAAGCGTTACAACGATTTTTACCGTAGTAAAAATTTGACCTAACCTTTGCCGTAATTCTGTAAAAGGCACGTTATCTTGAAATGACTCTCCTCGTAGCTTCAACTGTTTCTAGGGTGATCTGATTCTCCTCTGATTCTTTATCTCGATCACTTTTATGATTCCGTAAAAGTTCGCTTTCAGATATAATATACACTTCAAATTCAACTTCGCTATCAGGTTGGTCTGAAGCTAGCACCAGGGAATTGATTACCTCTTCAAATGATAGACTGTCCAGCCGCATTATTTTTCTTTTTGATAACTCAACTAAACTCATGGTCGGTTTTGGACGTTTTCCACCGTTTTCTACCATTTTCCACAAGAAAATATAAAAATAAAAAGAAAGTACGAAAAAATATTTTGTCTGGTAACTAGGGACATGTAACCTGACAGGCTACGTCCGATCTCTTGATAAGAACTCACGTATTATACAATCGATGACACATCTGACTCTTTCCGTGAACGTTTTACTACTAAAACGCAGGGTCCCGGAGAGCCGGAGGAAGTGGTCAATTCTAAGAATTTGCAAAACGCGCGACGCCTGTGAGCCTCCATGTCCCTGTCTAAAGGTTAAAACACAATTTTCTTAAAAAAAAACACTCACTGGTGTACTTTGTACACCCACACATTGCTGACTATATTAGCCATTAATCGGCCTATTGCCATTATACACTGAGTACAATTCCAGACTCTGGGTCTGTATTAAAAAGTTTTCGATAGAAACCCACACTTTGTCTTACCTTTAATTCCAACCCCGTGATCGCTACGCGCATTATACGCCACTAGATCAACGAAGGAGGCATACATAATGATATCCCTGCACCTCGCAATCTCTAACCGCCCCATACGCCACTAGATTAACAGTCCAAAAATAATAGGTATTTGGATAAAGATTAAACAAAATACTATTGACAAATATTAAAGTATCGTTGAACAGTTCAGCTAGCAGCAAACAGAACGGGAAAACAACGATTCGCAACAGTATCAGCAAATTTGTACAATAAATATCATTTAGTGTTACCAAAATGTCGGATAATGTGGACTTTTGTATTTGTAGGCCACTTTTATCGAACAAATGATAACAGCTTAGTGCGCTTTAATTTAGTTTTCTGTATTGGAGGACTGTTTGTCGAAACTATTATACAATTTTCAAATTAATACATAATTAATTTGTATTGTGTCTATAGTACAAACATTGTAAAAATTTCAGCTGAACAACTTTCCCATAAACTTGGAATGTAATTTTGTAAAAAAGGTATGTAAACTTTCCCACCATATTAGGCCTCTATTCGGAGAACTTAAAATTAATGAAATATTTCTACTACAAACAATAAAGTGCTGAATGCCTTATCCTAGCCTATATTTACAATGAGTGTTGAAGAAATTTTAAAGTGGCATTTCATCGCTTTATTACTTTTACTTACGCACATACACGAAAGGATATAATGATTTGCCTACATATACCCACCGGTATCTACCGGGGAAGATCTAGACTATCTTACCATGACCAAATAGACCGTGTTTTATCCTAAGGGCAAGTCGAGAGTATCCGTAAGTGGCGAGCGTGTATGAGACGAATTATGAGAGTGGAGGAAGCCAGAGAGTTAGATACCTCTCTGGCTTCCTTCACTCTCATAATTCGGAAAGACCTGCTAGAACTCTGTACTCTCTGCATATCCCGCAATTTGTTATAACCTTTGTGATCGCTATGAATTCCGTAGTCACACAGCGCCTTGAGTGCCTCTGGGATAGTATAGACAGATTACTATTATACAAAAAAAAACCTTTTTGTGACTACAAATATAAAATCAGCAAAAAAAATGGAAAATTGTTATAGATCACTAGATTGGACACACAGCAATTGAAATCCAATTTGGAACAATTGATTGAAAACAAACAGAAGAAAGAATTGCAGTTATAAAAACTGTCTATACGATGCATTGTTTTGCGTCATATTTATAAAGCTGCATTATTTGCAGCATATAGATATAGATGGTGATTTTATCGTTAGCCTAAATCTCCAAGCGGTTATGGCAGAGGAGTCCTGTGTACACCTTCATTGCGCCGACGATGGCAGGTCCCAGTAAAATAGGTGGAAACCATTTCCAGACTTTGGATCCTTTCTAAGATTTTTTGAAGGAAAAATTTCATCCCCTGCGTCCTCCTGGGATTAGAAGTCAGGACATTGTAATTGCCAGTCGCACAATATACCACTAGACCACCAAAGCAGTGTTGTATAAATGGAAACGTTTGAAAAATATATGGAATCTCATTTAGACTTGCTACAAGATATGTACATACGTATTATTCTTAGTTTGATGTTTTATTAGATTAAACATTATACCAAAATTTAGAGAGTCAGAGAATTCGATGATCAAATTATTTAATTTAACGACGACTTCAAGCGTGAAATTTGTTCAAAAGGTACTTGTAGGCACGTTCTAGCGTAGCTCGGAGTGCTTATAAACATTAAAATTGAACTTTGAGTTTAAATACACTTTTCTTTATTATTTGCAAGTGGTCTGCGTAATTTCCTCTGTTTTAAAATGCTAACACAGTTTCTATGGCATATGGAGATTGCTCAATTATAGGAGGTATTTATGAATCCTCAGATAAGCAAGAAAGATTCTACTTAACCCAAATTTCGAATGTTTTTCCTGTGGAAATGACGATTTAAGCTGTGTTATAGGTTACATTATTATTTAGATTTGTAATGAAAAAATGTACGTAAAATTTAATTTTAATTCTCGCTATATATTAATAACATTGTAGGAGTTATAATTGTGGAATCATTTGTGTGTCATAGCTTCCTTGATCCTTTTAAACTAAAGCGTAAGGTGCTGAGGCGCTCGTAACGTTGTGCGAACGCGGTGTCCTTAGTGATCACTAAGGTTAAGCAGCGTTCGGCTCGGTCAGTCTGAACGGGTGGCTGTTTGTGGTATTTTGATATTCGAGGGGCTCCATGTTCCGGAAGGCACGTTAAGCCGTTGGTACCGGTTAATACTTAATTTTGTAGACGTTAAGCCAAGTTGGAAGCGTTATAGGCGGCTTATTAGGTTCCAACAGAAAGTGCTTACAAACCTGCCTTCACCAATTCGCACTGAGTGCGTCTGGATTCCAATTTGTGTGAGCCTTTGTTCAACAGTAAGGCAGCTGATTGATATTTATAGTATAAATAAGGTATGATTTTAAATTAGAATAAACAAAAACGCCACAAGCACATATAACGCCTGCACTTCCACAACACAATCTTCGATCAAACTTTACAGTTGAATTAATCAAATCATTAACTTAAAAGATAAATACACTAACAATATAGCAGGGTACTCCATACGCTTAGTCAGTGTGGTTCACCAGTCAGCAATACCAATGTGCGGTGCGGTTATAAATAAGGCTAAACTGAGAGGGCGGCCAGTGGCCAGGTGACATAATTCAATTAGATTGCCGGCCATTTGTTAGTTGCCGACGACTCTGACTTATGCGCTGTTCCATTGAGAGAAGCTTTTAACAGTGCCTGCATTTAGAAAATTTTAGCTGTGACGTTAAGAGAATTCGGTTTGTTATGTATATTTATATAAAACGTAGCGCTGTGTGACTACGGAGTTCATAGCAATCACCAAGGTTAAACACAAAGGACTCGGCGGTCTGAGATGGGTGACCATTTGTGGCATTTTCATATCGAGCGTCTCCGTGCTTCGAAGGGCACACTAAGCCGTTGGTCACTGTTACCACTTAATGCGGTAGTTGTTAGGCCGAGTTGGAAGCCTTGTAAGCAGCTTAAGAACTTCCAATTCCACAAACCTGCCTCCACTGATCCACACTTAATTCGCGTGGTGGAATATGACGTAATCACTATCATCTTGATGTGACAGGAAAGGCCAATAATGGGACAGAATAGGCGGATTTATTATTTTAAACTTATTTACTATTGGGCATGAGCTTTCTCTCGCAAATAGAGATTGGTCATGCTCACCGAAATGTCTATGCTTGCAGTCGCTATTCGATGCGGGACACTTTCTTGCCTCTAATATGGTCGAGAGAGGTGATGGCTGTTTAAGTAGTCATACTCACGAATGGGTGCTGCTTGTGGAGATTGGTCCACCCAGAATCCTTTAGTTTATCATTAAACATTATTATTGGTCTTATATCTCAGTCGTAAGGCATCAATCACACTGGAGCTGGATCGCATACTTGATTTTGTATAATATGAAATGTATGTATCTATCCAAAAAAATTATACTAGGCATGCCTTTTAAATTCTGTCGTTTCCATATTTCCCGGAAATTTTGAATTTGGAACTGTTCTATATTCGAATGTGTTTAAATTTTGAATCTCAAAACAGTTGAAAGTATTAGGATTAATGCTATTGTTTCGTCACAGCGTCGATTGGAATCTGTCAGGTTACGTACGAAAATGAATCTTTCTAAGGAATATGTTCGTGCAATAATTTTCTACAACTTTAGAAGAGGCCTGACACGGCTTCAGTGTTTTGAAGAGCTTACATCTGTGTTCAGTGATGAAGCCCCATGTCTGCGAACTGTCGAACGCTGGTATTTAGAATTCCAGCGTGGACATACTAATGTTAGTGACACATCTCGCGAAGGACGCCCAAAATCCGCCTTCACTAAAGATAACATCATTGCTGTGAGACAACTAATTCTCGAAGATCGTTATGTAACGTATCGAGAGATAGAGGCTCTATTAGGCATCTCAGGGACAGCCATTCAGAAGATCTTGCATGAAGCGCTTGGTGTGAGAAAGCTAGTTTGCCGTTGGATACCGCATCTGCTTTCTGACGATCACAAGGCGGCCCGCGTCCGAAGGTGTAAGAAAACTCTGCAAAGGTTCGAGGAGAGTCAAATCACGTCTACGACATCATCAGTGGTGACGAATCTTGGATCTAAGCCTACGATCCTGATTCCAAACAACAATCTACAATCTGAGTCTTTCAAGACGAGCCAAAGCCGACTAAAGTTGTTCGTTCTCGAAGCACTTTAAAGAAGATGGTGGCCTCGTTGTTGGAAAAACCGGCCATGTTGCGACTATTGCACTTAAAGATCGTAGAACGGTTAACGCAGAGTGGTATACCACAGCTTGTTTACCACAAGTCATCGCCGAACTTTGAAAATCTAACTCAAAGCGACGCATCATCCTGCACCACGACAACGCAAGCTCACACAGCGTTCGTCAAACGATTGAGTATTTGAAGCAGGAAAAAGTAGACATTCTTGACCATCCTCCATACAGTCCTGACCTAAGCCCTAACGATTTCTTTACATTTCCTAAAATTAAGAAAAGTCTTCGTGGTCAAAGGTTCCAGTCCGGTGAAGAAGCAGTCGACGCTTTCAAGTCAGCCATTTTGAACACCCCCACTTTAGAGTGGAATAAATGTTATAATAACTGGTTTGAGCGAATGGAAAAGTATATTAAGCTACGTGGTGAACACTTTGAAAAACAATAAAAAGTACTATAAGGTTCTAGTTGTGTTTTTTTCTTCAAACGACAAAACTTAAAAGGCATGCCTCGTAGAGAATGAGCCAAAAGAAACAAACCGCTGAGTTTCTCGCCGGTTCTTCTCAGTGGAGGCTGCGTTCCGATCCGGTGGTAGATTAGTTAGTTAAAAAAAATGTTAATATGACCATTTGTAAGTTCCCCCGCAGGGTTTATATAATAATTTGAGTTTGAGAGATGACAAAAAAAAGGTCATGCTTTTTTTTTTTTTTTTAAATGCTTTACAAAGTGACTACGTGGACCAAGTGTGGTGGAGGGCCAAATTGCAAGACAAATAATTCTGTGTGCCTATTCTTTAAATATCTTTTATGAATACTTTAGATCGAGAATTCCTTTTACGATCTTCTACTTTTTAGGTACTACACTGTTTAGGGTCTGGGTAGAACTTGTACTTACGAAAATAAATTTTCAACTTGACCCTGTGTAAACTTACCCTGAGTTCTTATTTGTTTTACACATATATACGGACGATTTAGCGCAGTGGTTAAGGGCTTAGCCCGCCCCGCCCACTGTGTCTAATAGTCGCGGGTTCGATTCCCACACGGGACAAATCTTTGTGTGATCCACAATTATTTGTTCCGGTCTGGGTATTTGTGTATGTAAATTTTCATGTTTGTAAACGCACCTACGACACAGGAATGAATCCTAGTGTGGGGCAACGTTTATTTAAAAGAAAAGTAAAAGAAGATATATACATAAAATATCAACGTTTCGCCGATAAAATGTAGTAGATAACAATATTGATAGCAAATCTATTGTCGTTTTTGAGTCATACCTAATACAAGTCACGTATTTATTAATGACTAGCCATTACCCGCGGGTGCACACGCGTTTATTTTGTAATATAGCTTTATAAATAATAGCATATGTTTTGTTTTAATATATAAGGTACATAACTATAAACTATATCAAAATCTATTGAATAGTTTTTGCGTTAAAGGGCAACAACATACGAGGTCTGTAAGAAACGAATCTTTCGGAACTATACTATCTACCGATCCTGCTAGGGTTCTAGCGTTACAATATAGATCCATACTTCCATACCATATTATAAATTTGAAAGTAGCTCTGTCTGTGTGTCTGTTACATTTTTACGCCCAAACCGCTGGATAGATTTCAGCCAAATTCAACAAAGAAACAGATTTTATCCAGAGAAGGACATATGCTACCTTATGTTTCAAAAAAAAGCTAGAGGGTGTAAACCACACGCTTGAAAATAACACGAACGAAGTTACAGGTTCAGCAAGTAGAGAATATATCAACATTAAAATAGGCTATTAAAACTTATTTTAGAAAAAACGTGGATGATATCTCTACCTGCGTTAATATGAAATTCTGACCACTCCATAGGGAATCTAGTCATAAGTTTATGTATGTATAATGCTTTGTGCCCATTTATATGCAGATTTGTCTCGATTTATCCGGGGTTGATTTTCTGCGCTTTCGAACTCAGATACGAGCGATGAAAGCCCGACCACTAGCTAGACAATACTGATACATAACACGCTTATCACAAAACTCAAAATTCAATCTCACTAGATTCCGTCAAATAGTTTCAGTAAGACTATTTGTGATAGGAACACGGTACAAATCTATGTGAACTATGACTACTAAACCCGTAATTTAGGCAAACGTAGATAGCGGAGTTTAACCTGTCTGCACTTATATTTGTACTATAATCGATTTATTTTGCGAGTATATGAATCTGTGTTTTCAGGTTAGTAATCTATGTACCTATTAGGTACATACAGTACTAAACTATAAGAAGTTCCTTATTCAGAAATATTGGTTCTGTATCTGCTGATAGGTAACTTATAACTGCTTAGTCTCATTTTATACGGGACTTCTTACTGTTTATTAATGACAAATCGACACTCGCGACGTAAAGCGAATGTTTATTCACGTAGGTACCTTTTTCTCCCAAATCTTAAAAAAGTAATGTATCCCACACTAGGAATAATTCCTGTGTCGAAACATCAAAACACAAAAGAAATATTTGTGGGTGACACAAAGATTTATCACGTGTGGAGATCGAATCCGCGCCTCCTGGAACTAGTGGGTGGAGCAATCAGCCAAGAAGGCACTAATTCACCACTTCATATATAAGAATATATGAAGCGGTAAGGTTCATGTAATCTGATGTTAATTAAGCGGTAATAAAAAACTCCTATTCCTTTTTCTCTAGATGAGATAGATATTTAAAAAAGTACATTACTAGTTGAAACATATCTTTTGTATATTAATTGGACAAAAATATATAAGATGATATAGATTTGCAAACATTTACTGAGAACGTTTATCAAAGGCATAATTCTTGTTTCATAACAATTTAATGCAGACAAACGCAAATAAACAAGAATCAAATACAAAGCGAGGAAAGCAATAAAAGACACAAGGAAATCATTGAACCCGACGAGTTTTAGTATTGTATTATGTATACATTGGTTTACGCGTTTTTAAAAAACGCGTAAACATAATACACGAGGCTCTGGGCTTAATGGTCTACGGCAAAAAACCTTGTATTTGTATTCCATGTACTTCAAGAAGAATATGGATTAGAGACTTAATATTTAGAAATATGATTTTTGACTGTATATTTTAGAATCTGGTAGAATGGAAATTTTAATTAAAGAAAATTTTCAATGGAAGAAAAGGAACTAGTCAATGGAATTTACTTAAAATATAGCAATTAATTGTAGCAAAGATCTTGTAAAGTTTTTTATTTTATAGTGTAGTCTTTTTTAGAAAATGATAAAATTTGTTTTTGCACATATGTACGTCGCTTATTTCCGAGCGCGCGCTTAATGTATCTGTCCCTTATTATTATTTTGTAACGTATTAGCATCACTGTCTCTCCTCCGGTCGATAAATGGTCGATCGCAGTAAGTCTTCATACATAAGCCAGAGGGCGAAGCACGAAAACTTTGCCGTTAGTGTGACGCTAACATCAATCTTTTCTTGCTAAGCCCTGGTTGCCACATGAGTTAAACACTCCAATCCTTTATACTGTATCTAAATATTAATTAATATTATGTGAATAATCTGTTGAGAATGAGGCGCTCGTAACGCAGAGTGAACGTGGAATTTGAGCGAAATTATTTGTAAGTTTTCCTGTTTGTAAACGCACCCACGACACAGGAATAAATCCTAGTGTGGGGCTACGTTATCTTTAAAGAAAAAAACTGCCGCCAGCCGCCTTGTGAAGATCATCGCTCATAGTTACGTATACAATAATATTATCCCACCCAGCTGTATGTGAAAAGATTACAAATGCTAAGCAATATTGAGAATTCTTGATTTTAAACGAATGCTTGTATTGTAGGCACGTACATTGAGGGCCATTTTTCGGAAACTTTTGTTTGAGCGAGATGATTAACAGCAATACGTTGCGAGTTCTCCTTGCTATAACGTTCGATGAATGTACATGCCAGGATATCCAGGATTATTGGAAATAAAATCCCACGTATTCTCGGAGACTCTCGTAGATACCCCCATTAGACCCAAATAAACCTACTAATTTTTCTTTCTTGGAGTTCCTCTGAAGGATCCAATCCGGAATGAGGTGATCCGATAGAGAACCAAGATCATCGACATAGCTCACAGGATTAGCACACTAAAGTGGCAGTGGGCTGGCCGTTGGAGTAGACGTGTTCTTGAGTGAATGGCGGCTCGGCAAACATAGTGTGGGACGCCTTATTGATTTCTTGGTCGATACCGGTTTCCCAGGGGTCTACATAAACGGAAACTGATTTTGGGGGTCGACGAGGTCTAAAAGTCGACCCCTTTTAATTAACACAAGTTCTTATTTGAAACTTTCAAGATACTGTATAAGTCTTGTTACGTGTACCAACTTGTTATAAGAATGACTAATATTTTAGAAGTAAGTATCATTGTTGTATTTTACTCTCTTAACCAACCGCAAAGTTTTTAAATTGGTAAGTATTTTGTATCAACAGGAAAAAACTAGAGATAGGATTTTTACAGTACTTTGGCTATGGGTATCTGAGGTATCAGTTCATTTTGGAAAAGGGGTCTCTTGGCCAAAATAGTTTGGGTATCCCTGATCTAGAGTATAATAAGCTATATACAGTATAATCAGCTAGCTGAATAGTTATTTACAAAACCACTCGCCTTGGTTGCCAACAAAAAAAAACTATAACGGTAACTAAAACTATCGCACTTAAGCTTTATTATAATTTTCAGTTGTTGCAGTCCTTCAAGTTGATGCAGTCCACGTTGCGAACCATAAAAACTCTCGTCTAAATGATAAGCTACGAGTAAACAAATATTTGTAATAACTTCACTGCAAAACTTGTTGTATAATAAGTTCATGGCACAGACAAACAAACTCAAGAAAATATCGTACCCGTAGAGCGAAAACTAAGGGGCACTTTTAGTTAAAATGGGTTATTATTGCCACCGTGCTGATCACCTATTTATTCTCTATTTTTCCATCTAATCGCCATAGTTAGGACATGAAAAAGTTAGGACATGTCAGATATCACCAAATGCTATGATATAATATAAACGCAACTACTTTAGTGGTTACTAAAGAAATGCCTAAATAGACATCATTATTTAACTCTTATATGTTTGGGACAAATTTATCTTAAAACTCACGGGGAAATTCACTAAACGATTTTAGTGAGATATTATTTGATAAAATCGGTGAAGCAAAAGTTAACTAAGTGATTTTGATAATTAAACTTAACAGGTTCATTTAAGTAATATTTCATTCAATGATGATAAGTTAGTTGATTAACCATTTTAAAAAGGGCGTATACTAACCAACTCTGTTTTTAATTAATCACTCATAAGTGATAAAAGTTATTGCAATTTTGTGACAACTAATAAAAAGAAATAAATAATCCATATTTAAATGGAATTAAAAGTTATTGATAAAGTATTAATCAGTTTCAGTATAGGGTTAACCTTGGCACAGTGAAACAGTGGAGTTTACTCCTTAGTACACACGGAGGTTTATTGGATCTTCGTTCAATTACACACCCTTAAGTTTTGTTTTTTTTTAACTAAAAGTATCCTTCTCCTCCTTCTCCTCCCTCCTTCCCCTGTATAAAATCTATTTCCTTGCAAAATTTGATCAAAATTTTTTCAGCAATTTGGGCGTGAAAAGGTAACAGACGAACAGACAGGTATGGATTATTCTGATTTCTTTATTACTGTTACAAAATAAAGAGATATCTATAAATATTAATCACGGTGCGTTATGATAACTTCGTGAAATTATCGTTTAAAGGTATTCCGTATGCCAATAAAATACCATTAAACGATCATTTCGCGAAATTATTGTAACGCGCCGCGTTACGTGTACACAACCATAAGAAATGAGGACCCAGGGTGTTCTCATAACTCGTGCGTCGACAATCTTTAAGGGCAGCCTCCACACACCCTCACGGTAAGCACAGTTCAACCTATCAGTCGTTTAAACATTACATAGCTCTTACGTCGCAAGTTGTGGAAACATTTGACTTGAGTTAAACGGCGTTACAAACTTTAGTGAGGAGTTCTATATCCGCAAAGTGATCAAAGACATGTTCAAATTCTTATGTAAATTTAGTCTAAGATAGACACCTACTTTTAAAAGTCTATATAATAAGAACATTGGTGCTTATAAACATTCTTGGAAAGCCTACATTATTCGGGGCGGATCTACGAGTATTAGTGTTTCAACAAATTGCTTGTTCGATATTAAAAAGGTATTAAATACAATTCAATCTTTTATTCATCATAGAGCTTAGGTGCATAAAGTACACCCACATTTGTCCAAAACTTTTGGCCACAATGTCACATGTGGGCTTATCACTAATCTTTAATAAATGGTTAATTCTTTTCCTTCGTGCTTGTTAACAATTTTGAAAATCATTCGTTAAGAACGCATCTATATACTTTCATTATCTTCATCGACCTATAGCACTCCACTGCTACCCAGTAGTACCATAGTCCGATCCTCGGTTTCTTAAATCCAATTGAAGACTGATTTCGCGCAATGGTTAAGAGCTTAAGCCGCTTCGCCCACTGGGTCGAATAGTCGCGGGTTCGATTCCCGCACGGGTCAAATCTTTGTGTAACCCACAGTTATTTGTTTTGATCTGGGTATTTGTGGTTGTGAATTTTACACAGGAATACATCTTAGTAGGGCTACGTTTAAAAAAAACATCCCGCCAGCGGCCTCGTAAAGATCATCGCTCATACTTACGTATACAATAATATTGTCCCACCCAGCTGTATGTGAAAAGATTACTAATGCTAGGCATTATTGAGAATCTTTTATTTTAAACGAATGCTTGTATTGTAGGCACGTACATTGAGGGCCACTTTTCTGAAACTTTTGTTTGCGCGAGATGATAAACAGCAATGCGTTGTGAGTTATCCTTGCTATAAAGTTCGATGAATGTACATGCCAGATATACAGGATCATAGGGAAAAATCTCAGGTATTATCGGTATTAGACCCGATATAACCTACTCATTTTTCTTTGTCGGAGTTTCTCTGAAGGATAGAATCTGGATGAGGTGACCCGACAGAGAACCAAGGTCATCGACATAGCTCACAGGATCAGCATGCTGAAGTGGCAGTGGGTCGGCCATATTTGCCGAAGGACCGATAAGCGTTGGAGTAAACGTGTTCTTGAGTGAAGGGCGGCTCGGAAAACGTAGTGTGGGACGCCCTGCAGTTAGGTGGAGCGACGATTTACGATGTGATTGTGATGATGACTTATTTTTCCGTTTGATGTAATTAATGCAAGACCTGATAGTATGTTGTTTGGATTAGGTAACAATAGTAATAAATAGCTAAAACGTCTCCTGTCGGACCGTCGTACTATACAAAAATTAAACATAATACAAAGCGAAAAATTATAAACAAATGCACAATTATGACATGTTTTGATTCACCTTTCCTTATTGAAATCATAAATACATGTATGTATGCGTTCTTTTATAGTAAGTTTTAATATCAAAGAAAATTATGACTAATTCTTCAAGAATAGAAGGTTATAAATGGTATTGAATTTTTAAGAACTAATTGAGGTCCTGCGTTATTTTTGTCTAACGTTGTCTACACTAGGAATTATTCGTGCCATGGTTGCGTTCACAAACATAACATTTATAAACACAAACACCCTGACCGTAAATTTGTGAAATTGTGAATCACACAAAGATTTATCCCGTGCGGGGATCGAATCTACCACTACTTGATCCAATGAGCAAAGTAGCTTAAGCCCTTAACCACTAAACCAAATCTATCATACTGTATGCTACGATATCGCCAAAAAAATACAATAGAAATCATCAAAAATATAATTGCGCCTTATATTTGTTGGGTATAAATCTGATTGTCGGAGGCTTTCAGATTAGATTGACCTCGACGATCTGTGTACTCGGTCCGAGTCTATTTATTTAATGGAATATTTATTATTTAATGGAAAAAAATGGTTTATATGTAAGTAAAATAAAGTAAAAACGTGAAGTAAAAACATGACGTATTTATTGGGTTAATGGCCTCTTTCACCATCCTCGAATAAAGTATGAAGTAGACTAATCGACATTCGAACTCGCAATAAAGTCTTTTTATAAATTTCACAATCTCTGAGTAGCCCTATCTGACGGATAAACTTGCCAGTTTTAATTACTGAGTAACGCTAATCGAGAAGTAACTAACCAGCACTTTAGTCAAGGGTGGTGAAAGAGGTCCTTAAGGGGCTACCGCGATCGAATAAGAGTATTTTCGACCGGAAGAGTGATAGTGATGCAATTTAATTTACAAATGAATAATAAAGGAAGGATATATTGTTTTCCGAGCGCGCGGAAATAAACGACGTTTAAAAACTCTTTATAACATTTTCAAAAAACTACACTATGAAATAAAAAACTGCTACAAAGAAATTTGCCACAATTATTCACAATATTATAAGTACATTCTTACAACTACTTCTTAAGCGTTTCGTGTTGAAATTACAAAACGTAAAGCGTTAGAGACGATTTTCGTTTTTTTTTCTACTGAGAAAATAAAGTTTTATCGTGTATTTCTTTTACGAGATTTTAAAATATAGAGTCTAAAATCATAATACTGAATAATAAGTCTCACATCCATATATTTCTTGAAGTGCATGGAGTACAATAACACGTTTTGTGTATGTGTTTGTAAACGCGCCCACGACGCAGAAATTGTTCCAAGTGCATGACTTCGTTATTTAAAAAATAATACGAGGTCCTGGGTCCGAGTACCAGCTTGAGTAGAAGTATTATTGGGGGCCAACATTAAAAAAAATCCATTAGCAGTCTGGGGGTTGGACATTGTGCTCGGTATCTGCAACAGGCTCACTCTTCTCTCATTTACAGATAAAGAAATGAGAAAGAAAAATGGAAGAGGAACAGAAGGAAAAATAAATAATAATAGCTGAACATGTTATCCGGGTCTGAGTTTTTTTTTTAATAATAATAATAAATCTTTATTTATGTTAAAATTTAGTACAACCAAATATGTTACCTATATCTAGTACAATGGGTTAGCGATCACTTATATAAAATGTGCGGCTGGTACTCAAAATAGGGAAGCCCTGTACTATAAGTACCAGCGCTCTTCCAGTGACACAATTTTGTTAATCTTACGGAGATTAAATACATTAGAAAGTAGTATACCCAATACATACGTCAGCAGCTAATGATCCCACCCTACTCTACAAGTCATACCCACATCGTGACTTGTGTTTTGGTGTGTTATATGTTTACATAGTACCAGTTATATATAATGTAGAATAGTTAACTACCTACTGTGATACTGTAGTAAGGATGTGATTATGTTTCACTGTATAGGACAAATAAGACTTTCTGTATCCATATACGAAAGTTGTAATAGCCATTGTGTAACAATTTTTTTGCCCTGGTATTTAGTTTAAGAGATGACATCAAGGTGTTTAGTAATTTTGTTGTATAGAAAGCTGCCTAGGAAATAGAAGAATTTTCGGCTAAAAGAGGTTTTACAGGAGTGAAGCCTAGGTATGGAATGTGTGCGCACAGATCGAGATGAAGCAACAGGTTGAGGCCAGCGAATTTCACGATGTTTCATAAGGATAATTTGTAGCACAAATAGCTGACGCACTGTTAGAACCTCGCAGTATTGATATAAGTCTTTAGTTGGAAAGCGAATGGGTTTAAATGTACTAACTTTAAGTACAGCTCTTTGCGCCCGCTCTATTTTAATTATATGACTTATTGAAGCACCGCCCCAAGTAGAAATGCAGTAACCCAAGAGAGATTGACATAGTGCAAAGTACACTATTTTCAGTACATCAGGCTGTGCTATGTGTCTTAGATGTTTAAAGACAAAAATGAGTTTTCGTATTCTGCTGGTTAATATATCAATATGAGGCCCAAAACTTAGTTTTTCATCCAGTGTTATCCCTAGGTATTTGACGGTGGCAACTTTATTTAATGTTACGAATTTTGTTTTGTCTACATTGAGTGAAAGGGAGTTATCTGAGAGCCATTTAATTATTTTATCAAAGCCGGTTTGGGCAACTTGGTACGCATTTTCCCAAGAGTCTGCAGCAAATATTAGCGCCGTGTCATCCGCAAATACTACTAATCTGCCATTTTCCATTTTGAGTTCACACATATCGTTAACATACGCCAAAAAGAGTGTGAGGCCGAGTATACTCCCCTGTGGTATTCCATGCTCTGTCAGTAGTTCGTTACTTAGGAGATTTCCAACCTTAACGTATTGTTTGCGGTTAGTAAGATAGCTCTGGAATAGTTTCAGCTGTTGATCTCTAATTCCAAGTTTTTCGAGCTTTAAGATAAGTTTAGGGACAGACACCGTGTCAAACGCCTTTGCCAGATCTAGGAATATACCAATACACTTTTTGCCTCCATCCAAGGTTTGGACAATATAATTTGTAAGGTCATGCACTGCTCCATCTGTGGATCTATCGGCTCTAAAACCATACTGTCTATCTGATAGCAATTTCTTATTTTCGAGATATTTTTTGAGACGGATGTTTATTATCTTCTCCAGAACCTTGGACAGGGCAGGCAGTACAGATATTGGCCGGTAGTTATTGACTCGGCTTCTGTCCCCTGACTTGTGGATCGGATGAATAAGAGCTTTTTTAAGTACGTCCGGAAATACGCCCGTATTAATGCAAGAGTTGATGATATGTGTTAAGGGGGGTGTTAAAATGGTCTTGTATTTTTCAAGTAGATTAGCAGATATACCGTCTACGCCCACAGCACAGTCTGATTTCAGTGGGTTAATTATTCGTTCTACCTCTACCTTATTGGTTTCGAGCAAAACAAAAGAATTGTTTTGTAATAAGCGTGTGTTTTCTCTAACTGAAGTCTCACAATGATCGTTCCACCTTACAACATTATCGGCCAACTCTTTACCTACATTAACAAAATATTTATTAATTTGATCAACTGATTCACTGGGTGAACTACCCATTTTGAGTAAATCGTGAGCAGTTTTATTACTCTTGCTAGTATACGTAGCTTCTCTAATTAAGTTCCACAATCTCTTAGGACTTGACTTCGCTTTAGCTAGTTCATCTCTTTCATATTTCCTTTTCAGATTTTTTAGTAAATCATTACAATAGTTACGGTACCGTCTGAATGTGATTTTAAGGGTTTTATTATTAGGTGAGCACTTCATTTTTTTATCCATCCCTATTTCTAACACACCTAAGAACCCCAACTGTAATCCATGGTTTAATTATTATTAGCCGATGTGGTACAATAATTAGTTTGGAAGAAGACCGCAAAGCTCTTGATAGCGAATTAACAAAATAGTCCATTGCGTCATTAGCTTGAGTGTAGTTATAAACACTGGAGAAATCAGTTTTCTTAAGCTGGGCTTCCAGTTCAACATAATTAATTTTAGTTTTACTGTTAGTTGAGTAGTTTATTTTTACTTTAGTTAATGTTCAGATTACAGCATTGTGGTCAGTAATTGTAGAATCAATTACTAAGGTAGTAGCGCTCAGTTTTGTTTTTAAAATGACATGATCAAGTGATGTTTTGTTATGGGTAGGATAGTTATGAGCTGGTAATAGACCGTGATAAGCCATCATGTTTAAATAGTCATCGGAATTGATATCAGTATTGCCCTCTGATATATCAATGTTAATATCTCCAATAATGATTAGGCTACTAAATCTGGAATTATTAGTTAAAATTTGATTAATGGACTCTAAGAAATTATATATATTTTTAATAGCTGGAGACCTGTATATTGCCAAAATACATACTTCATTTCCAATTTTATTAAGAATAGAACTAGCATCTGAGATATCAGGTTCAGTCACTGTAACATCGGATATTGTTTTGTTGATATATACTACCACTCCGTCGTTTTTGTTTGTGGTATTATTTGTATGTCTGCCAGATGGACCGACGATCTTGTGAAAATCGCAGGAAATCGTTGGATGAAGGTGGCATCGGACCGGTTACGCTGGAAAGCGATTGGGGAGGCCTATGTTCAGCAGTGGACAAGTATGGGCTGAAATGATGATGATGATGATGATTATTTGTATAATGATATTCATAACCATCTATTAACGGAATATTTGGATTACAAGCAAGCCAGCATTCAGTGAGAATGATTATGTCTTAATCTATCGCTATTCTTGATAATAGTGTTAGTAGACCAGATATATTTGCTGATATGCTACGAATATTCTGTGTTATAATTTTGAGTTTTTGTTTATTTGGGTGGCTAAGATTTATGCAGTCTTCGGGGTAGCATTTATAAGAATTAGAGACATGTAGTTCTTCAATGTTGTTTATATTGTTATGGACTTCACCCATGTTCACATTTAATGTTATTATTGTGCATAATTATGATACTATTGTTCAAGTTTATCATTATTATTAGCGTGATTTCCGTATACGATAGTAAAATTGCAGGGCATGTATGGCTGAGATATTTAAGTTCATTTACTGACTGAATTTTTGAATTACCTAATGTAAGGTGAGGTTTTGTGTACTGTTGGCTTGATTTTGTGTACTTATAATATGACTGGACTATATTATTATTCCTAATTACAGTGAGGCGTCTTAACGTATGATTACCCAATAGTAAGAGTGTACAAAATGGTATAGTAACTACATGCTTGGCAAATAAACTTATTGTGTTAGATGAAAACTTTGGCTTAATATTAATATAAGAACTTAGTACATGCATGAATGGCAAGGATTGTAGTCAAAATGTATTTTTAATTTTGTTAAACTCTTCTTCATTTTCAATTCGTTGTAGTGGTTGGCCTTCGGATTTGCGTAAGTATACTTTACCTTTAGACGTCCAACAGTATTTAAAGCCGTGTTCCCTAGCAAATACACGAGCTATGGAGAATAGTTTATTTGTTTTGAATATTAGGGTCTCAGATACAAAGACAGGTCTAGCAGGACCAGGGGCCATCAGGTGGGTAGTGTTAAGTTTAAGTTCTTTCCCCTTATTTTTATTAAAATTCTTAACTGCTTGTAGAATCTTTTCTTTTTTTATAACGCTGGTTAATTCTATATATAGGTAGAGTCTTTGCTGGTATTAGATCTATACGCATCTATTATTTCACCATCTTCCAAGTCTATCTCCACTGATTTTGCTAATCCTTTAACTGTATCACACAAATGTTTCTTTGTTTCCATTTGATTTTCACCTATTATCTTAGGGACGTTACGTATCTCTAGTCCGGATGACCTGATTTTTCGTTCTAAGTCTTCTATTTTTCCTTCTAACGTTTTGACGTATTTTCTTTCGACTGCTCTTTCTCCTTCTAATTGTTTGAGTTTTTCAAATAGAGTGTCGTACTTATCAGACATAAATTGCAAACCATCTCCTAAGTCAGAGTTTTGCTGCTTTATTTCGTTAAATCGTTTTTCAACTACATCTGACAATGACGAGAAAAGGCCTCTAAATCTCAGTTTTCAGCAGAAGAATGTCATCATCCTGCTCTCGTTTGCGCTTTGGGCGCTTCGAAACAGAGCTTCCACCACTGCATTCAGAAGCAGTATCCGAATCGGCCGCTTGCGGTGGTGATATAACATATTGGGACATTACATAGCAGGACGCGTATTAGTGGCGGCACTTGAAGTTGGAGGTGGGGAATGACGGAGAGGCATGCCGAAGTCTTAAGAAAAACTAAATGTTATTTACTCTAGTCCTTCTATTTATGCTTGTAATTCGTCAGTTGTCCCGCACAACTGGAACGCGCTCTTAAGAATCTTTTCCACAAGTGTACAATTGGAACGCACCCCACAGAGTAACTTTAGTCTATGTTACCCAATTTCTATATTTAGTCTCTGCCCAATATTAAAGCAATGGCAACACTGCGAGGTTCTTAACTTGTCACTTTTGAAATGTTGACCAATCAGCGGATTTAATAATATTGTGCGGAAGTTGTCTTAATTAAAAATAGGAATCCTTATTTATATTTAGTTATATAGCCAAAAGATTTTTTAAGATAACTGCCAAAAAAATTTTCTCACCTCAAGTGTAATCTTCCCAAATTTCAGCGTCAGGATACTGTGTGATGGATTTTCTTCACAATTGAGGTTATGTCACAAGAAGATTGATATATTTGTGGTGACAATCAACTTAAAACCTACACAAACTAATAAACTTTGGGGAGCTCAAACTTTCAATGTGTACTTGTCAACAGCGGAAGCGGAAGAGTAGCGGAAGCCAGAGAGGTATGTAAGGAAAGAGCCTGTTGGAACTCTATACTCTCTGCCTACCCCGTAAGGGATCTGGCGTGATGATATAGATAGATGTTATCCACATTCAAGTGGAGCTGGAATAGCACCTATCCAAGCATTTTTGTTTATGAAATAATCATCTAGATTATAGTAAGCTAGAGTATAATCAGGTAGCAAAATAGTTATAAAATTAGATAGAGTCAGGATAGAGTTTTAGTTTTCTACTAAGCCACGCGCCGAGGTTGCCGACAAACAAAACTACAGCGGTAAATAAAACTATTGCGCTTCAGCGTTATTATAATTTTTAGTTACCCCTCAAGTTGATGCAGTGAACGTTGCGAGCCATAAAAACTTTCGTCCAAATAACAAGCTAAGACTAAAAAAAATATGTGACAACTTCACTGAAAAACTGGTTTCATAACAAGTCCATGGCACAGACAAGCAAAAACAAGAAAATATCGTCCCCATAGAGTGAAAACTAAATAGGTGACACTTTTAGGTATAATTCATTAATGTCACGCTGATCATCGAATTTTTCTATGTAATCGCCATAGTTAGGACATGACAAAGTTAGGATATGTCAGAAATCACCAAATGCTATGCTGCTATGATGTGCTACAAGTACAAGCGGATAAATTAAGAAAACTACTTTAGTGATTATTAGTTTAACTAACTATTTATCTGTAAAGATCGCCAGATCCATTCCGGGGTAGACAGAAAGTATAGAGATCCAACAGGTTCTTTCCTCACAGACCTTTCTGACCTCCACTCTCTTAGTTCATCTTATACAAGCTCGCCGGTTACGGAGACGCTTGACTTGCCCTCCAGATAAGGATTTTTGGGTCAATTTGTCTTAAAACTCACGGGAAATTCAATAAACGATTTTAGTTAGCAAGTATTTCATAAAATCGGTGAAGCGAATTTTACATTAACTAAGTAATGATGATTAAAATTAAAAGCCTCATTTAAGTAATATTTCATTAAACGAGGTTTAGTTAGTCAATTAACCATTTTAAAAAGGGCGAAATCTTATACTTAAATTAATTACTCAATAATAATATAAGGTATGACAATTCTGTGATAACTATTAAAAAGAAATAAATAATCCATATCTATATTGAATTAAAAGGTATTTATAAAGTATTCATTTTAAGATTTCTTTTTTAAACTTTACATGTCCGTACCTCAAAACTCCACTTCTGTTAGTTAGTTAATTTTCACTCTACGTAGACGATATGTACTTTTCCTTATATTTGTGAAGCTTTACAATTTTTATCATTAATTTTGATATTCACCACTTCTGTTAATAAATGCGTCGATAATTTCAAAGAAAATAGTAGTAGGAAGATTGGGGAGATTTATCGCCGTAACGACACTAGACGCTAGTTTGGTCGAGTCTACGACGAGACCAGAGTCAAGTACAGATTTACTAAAATTTATTTTAATAAATAGGTACAGACTAGATATACAGCAATACTGGAGACAGTGTTTCTTAAATAATTGAAAAGAAGGTCGATGACCGCCAATATGCGCGGACTGTGTACCAATTTGGAGGTTGTTTTTTAACTCAAAATTTAACAAAAATATTACACGTGAATGTTTGCGATCAAAGCTCTTTCTAAGAAGTTAATTTGATGAATCAACAACAATGATTGAATGAATCAACGAAAATATCAGATAAAATTTGTTAACATAAACCTATTTACAGACAATTGGGGTATGTTTTTTCAAATTACATACTTACATACTTGAATGTAAGATTTAAAGTCACATTTTTTTAAATATAATTTATTTTCAATAATTTACTTTATACTCTGTACTCTTTGATACCCTGCAAGAGATTTAGCGTGATGATATATATTTATTGTCAACTAGAGGCCGCCCTCGACTCGTTGGCGTATGTATTTGAATAGAACCGACGCAATAAATCTTAGCCTCTGTGTTATTCCGATGTATAAGCTATAATTACTGTAAGTTAAACATAATTTGTTTTTTGCGTGTAAGAGTAACAAAACATCCATACATCCATCCTCACTTTCGCGTTTATATTAGTAGGATGTTACAAGGCCATTAAATGTCTAAATGGTATCCCAAAAACGACCATTTTAGTGTTGCTATTAAGCATTAACGGCTTTTTACTTCAATTTTCAGGTGTCCATCACAAGATAAAGGGTAAAATGGAACGTGATTACACAGCATTTGGTATTCACATCGCGCACCTTGCTACCTAGGAATTTGATTTGTTAGTTTCTATTTATTTTTCTCTTTAGACGTCGCGGTGACCTCTGGCCGTATCTAGCTTACGAACCGATTCCTCTGTAACAAGGTTAAGATCAATAACTTTTAGTAAACTGAGATCGCGTCGATGGAAGAATATCTTCAATCCAATAATCATGTTTTGTTTCACTTATGATCTTTACCTTTGCTTTAGTAGTAGCCTTATTTTCACTGCTCCAATCAAAAAGCGTGATAGAATTTTAGATCTGAGAATCTTGATTGGTCAATGATTTAATACTAGAACTATCGGAAGTCCGCGTTTTGGAATGAGACGGTAAGGGTTTATTTTCTTGTATTATAAAGTTTCCTTAGTTGTAAAAGTTCATCATCATCATCAGCCGAAAGACATCCATTGCAGAAAAAAGCCCCCACGCCACGACGGCTTTGTACTTTACGCATCCAGCTTTACCTGCGACCCTCACCAGGTTATCAGTACACCTTGTGGGTGACCTGCCCACTCCACATCTGGTACGAGGCCGCCACTGGGGAACATTAAGAAAACAGTGATAACATAGCAATAGAACGCTCGCCTTCGATTTTTCACACCTTTGGGATTTTGAAACAAATATGTGCTTTTTCCCTTGGCGGCGATAAAGGAAAATATCATAAGGAGACCACCATTTCCGACAGATGCTAAAGAAATCGAGAGACATGTGAAGTTTTGTAGCAGACAAATGCGACGACTAGAATGAATAGTTCTACTTCGTGTGTAATATCCGCGTAAATCTATAAACTCAATATCTGAATAAAATTAATTAAATACGTATAAAACACGTTAAAACGTCGTCACAATAAAAATACAGGTTGTATTCGCCATACATTAATTTACCAAAACCTCGGTCAGTTATTACAGAATACGTCAGTGGGTAAGCCCCTGAGGTGTTGTCGGCGGCGTGGGCCTGTTTGTATATTTATTGCCTTTAACAGGTGTTACAATGTAGCGAACATTAGCGAGATGAACCGCCGAGACGCGGAGAGCATAGAATAGACGGGTAGGTAGTGCCATATTTTCTAATTCTTTAACGCTAGTGACGTTAGTTACATTATTGAGTGCTTAGAATTACGCTAATATTATCATGAACTAAACCTATTTTCGGATTGTAACGCGGATTATTTTTGATTTTTAAGTTCTCTACAAGACACTGAGTTCATTCTTCGTAGATAAGACCGACAAAAATAATTTAGAAGTTTGAGGGTATCCCAGACTATCGATGCCTTTTGGACATCAAACACCTCAGTCCCTCCCGTGACCATAGGTGTTGCAACGCACTCCAAACGTCGGAAACTTAATAATCAAAAATAAACTGCGATAAAATCCGAAAAATAGATTTATGACAGTAATATTATTGTACTATATCGTCAGTGATAGTACAAAACTGCGTAACTAATAACAGACAATATGACCTAAATTAGGTATAGCAAACTTTACATGAGAGCCAAAGAACTAAATATTTTCTCTTCTACTTACGTCTCTGTACTTTTAGATATTAAAAAGTAAACAATACACATTTTTAAATATCTGAAACTACAGACCGAAGTACATTATTGGGTAGGTAGAAGAGAAAATACTAAGTTCTTTTGTCAAGTTTGCCATGCCTAACTTACGCCGTATTGTCTGTTGTTAGTTACGCAGTTTTGCACTATAACCGACAATATCCTATATTATTAAGTACTTCTATCATAGGCATCAAACTGAAAATTAATTAACACTGATTGGTTAGATCAGCAAGGTTAAAGCGTTCAGCTTCGTCCGTCTGAGATTGGTGACAGTTTGTGGTATTTACATATTAGAACATCTCCGTGCTTAGGAGGCACGTTCAGCTGTTGATCCGGTAACCACTTCATATGGAAGTTGTTAAAAAGCCTTAGAGTGGTTTCATAAGTTCTAACAGCAGGTGGCTACGAGTGTGCCTCCACCAATCTGCACTGGGTCCCCGTGGTAGAGTATGACCTATAATCTCTCTCACATCGATTTGTGATAAGTAATGTTTTTCCAGCAGTAGGGCAGTATAGGCTAAATTATTTTAAGCAACATATTATACAAATTTGTAATGAGAATAATAAATTAATCCATTTCAACTATTATTAAAAATGTGAACTGTTCCTTGCTCAAAAAATAGGTTTGGCCATTCAGCGAGGGAATGGAGCCAACTTTCTTGCCACTATTCCACGTGGACAAGTTTTGTATGATTTGTATTTTCTCTTATTTATAAATAAATACCTTATTTACACCGCCACGCCTATATTCCCCAGAGGGGGTGGCAGAGGTGTACTGAGTACAGCCACGTTTCGCCGACGATGTTAGGTCTCATGTAATAGGGGGCGTGCCTATTGCCATATACCGGGCATAATTCCAGACTCTGGACTCGTACTGGGAATTTTTCGTTAGAAAAACTACATTTGTCCGACCTAGGATTTGAACCCAGGACCTCGTGATCACAAAGCGATGCGCTTTGCCACCAGACCAACGAGGCAGTCATATATACCTTATTTATTATGTAAATATTCTAACAATTATTTTATTTAAGTTATGTTTAGTGTGAATTTTATTAAATGGTATAATGATAAATATAAGTAAGTAAATTACAAACATTTACACAAAAAAGTAAATTTTAATAACATAAACATAAGGAGTTGGAGGAAGCCAGAGAGGTACGTAAGGAAAGAACCTGTTGGAACTCTGTACTCCCTGCCTACTCCGCAAGGGATCTGGCGTGATCATATAGATAGACATAAGGTGATTGAATGTCACCTGCACCCCCATTCAACTTATTTTTAAAATCACAATGACGTGAGGCTATTACAGTGTTAACATGTTACGTGATCGAAAGTACTGTGTGCAACTATATTTACTATAGATTTAACTTTTATAATGTTCATGCCGATGACTGAATCAATTCAACCCGGTAATTACTCAGGCCGCTGCTATAAGCTGTAATAGAGTAATTAAAAAAATTGCTTTCAGCCTGTAAAATGAAAACTAGGAGCATTAAGTATTTTTTATTTCAATTAATATTTACTCTCACAAGAGTATCATACCTATGAAGGGTATATTTTAGATACTCGTTTTTCATAAAAATGTATGTCCTCCTATTTTCTTTAACATTTCCTTAATAAATGCATCTTTATGCCACCCTTTCAAAAGAATGTCCGCCGCGGGCGATTGGGAAGGCAGATAAGCCGTTTCTGGTACATCGATATTTATACCATAGTAAAAGCGTTGTAATAACAAAAATATAAATAGGTATACTATAATAGGTATTTTAGCAATTTATCTACTGGAACCTAGTCATATACCTAGTCATATAACTAGATATATACTAGATATAAACTAGATATATATCATTGAAATAAAAACATTCTATGTACCTAACTCTCTATAACATCACAAACATCATGAACGACACAAAAATACTAATAGCCTTCATTATTATTATTATTATTATTATTATAAGCCTACACTGTCCCACTGCAGGGCGAAGGTCTCCCCTCCCTTATTCCACTTGTCCCGGTCCAGTGCAAGCTGATGCCATTCCTTGTCGTAGGAATCCAGCTCGTCTCGCCACCTCTTTCTGGGCCTGCCGCACTGTCGTTTTCCGCCTGGTGGCACCCACTGTGTGGTTGTTTTAGCCCAGAACGCATCCGACATGCGGCAGATATGTCCGGCCCAGTTCCATTTCAGTCTTGCAGCTGGGTGACCTACGTCAGTGATTTGTGTTTTGGAGCGCAGAATCGAGTTTCTGACACAATCTATAAGCTTTACTCCAAGAAAGCTACGCTCCATTGCTCATTGGCAGACCCCAAGAGTGGCCTTTTGACGATCAGTTAATGATCAAGTCTATGCTCCGTAAGTCAGGGTGGGAAGAATGCACATGCCCATGAGTTTAAGATAAGATCTGCTAGCGTGGCGCAGTGACGTAGCAGTCGCTAAAGACTAGCCCATGGAGTCTGCAGCGACTTCGTGTGTGCGCACGTTTCATAAGTTCCCGATGTTTGACAGGAGTCCACTTAGTGCTGTCTTGTGGAAATAAACTACTATAAGTTTCCTTTTTAACGAAACCGGGAGAGCTCCCTTCATTAAATGTTTCATTGACCAATAGTTCTTCCAGGCGTTTTCCGTACGTCGAGCAACTTCTTTATCTTGTCTCGCCTGGAAAGAAACTAATTGGCCAAGATATATATACTCGTGGACATATTCAATCTTCACTCCCCTAAGCTCTAGCTTACGTTGCACGCTGTTGGTCATCAGCTTTGTTTTAGTCATATTCATTTTAAGTCCAACCTTGAGGCTCGTCTGGCTCAGTTCTTCGAGCAGTAGGCCAAACTCAGCTGCGGACGAGGAGAACAGGACAATTTCGTCGGCAAAGCGCAGATTGGTTAATCGCCTCTCGCCCACGACGATGCCTCTGTCCTTCCAGGCTGTGTTGAGGTTTCGGAAAACTTCTTCGAGCGTGGCTGTAAAAAGCTTTGGAGACAATGGGTCACCTTGTTTGACTCCCCTTTGAATACTAAAGGAAGGCCCAGTTGTATTAATATGGATGGATGCAGAGCTATTGTTTTATATTTTATTGAAGTAGGTGGATATAAGTCGGTTCTATTTTCTGTTTTTCGAGGGACTCAAATATGGCTGTGTGTAACAAGCTATCAAATGCCTTGGAGTAGTCTACAAATGCGAGGTAAAGCGGTAAGTTAAACTCTTGGTGCTTTTCTATTAGTTGATTTAGGGAATGAAGATGGTCAGTAGTTGAGAGGCCGCGTCGAAAGCCAGCCTACTCAGGTGGTTGGTGGAGGTCTAATTGGTCAGATATGCGATTCTCTATTACTTTTATAAAGAGTTTGTAAATATGGGAGACGAGGCTAATAGGGCTATAATTACTTATGTCTGATTTGGGGCCTTTCTTGTGTAGTAAAATTATGTTGGAGTGACAAAAATTATTCGGTAATGCGCCTGTAGTTAAAATGGTATTAAATAATTGTCACAAATATGGTAATAGGGTGTTTTCTCCAATTTTTAATGCTTCTGTGGCAACGCCATCTGTGGCAATACCCTTCATTGTTAGGTTTAAAATAAGGTATAAGTGAAATAATAGAAAATCTGCAGTAATAATGAAACCAAATGGTACTAACATAAACATTACACCCGCTCATAAAACACGGGTATACTACGTTTGTTAATGCGACTAACGTTGTAGGATATAAAATGTTTTGGTAATTCTCTGTAAATGGTGAATGCAAGTATAATAATATTTGCATCCACCATTTAAAGTGAACCCACTATAATACACGTTTTTGTATCTAAATAGCTTTAAAAATAAAGAAATGCGACGTTTTAATTATGTTAGCATTAACAAAAAGATTTTCTATTTCAGTGCTCTAAAAGTAGAATAAAATAATTAGACAATAACTTAGGCCTAGATCTAGATTCTTATCATTACACTATTGCGTCGACGTCAGCGTGTGCTTGCTATCAGAGTGGTACTCCGGGTACCGTACAATCTCGATTGAGGCGAGCACTTTGCTAGCTGGGAAACCATACTGGCACCTAGAGGTAAAAGCCCTAACCAGGAGATACTACTGGAGTAGAGGAGCTGACCCCGATTCTGGAGCAGAGGAAGTCGGATGCAGGAAGCTTTGACGGGCAGTGCGGGAGGAGTGGGTGAAACTGCTGACGCATCCCAGTGCGGGGCATGCCACCATTGCCGCGATTGTGCCGGTAATCTGGGCGTGGCTTGAGAGGCGACACGGTGCGCCGACCTACCGGCTGACGCAGGTGCTGTCCGGCCATGGTTGTTTCGGGTGGTACCTGTGCCGGATCGGCCGTGAGCGTACGGAAGAGTGCCACTACTGTGGTGGGCCAGAAGATACGGCACTGCACACCATATTGGTGTGTCCAGAGTGGGATACGAAGCAGCAGCTAATGGCCGCAGAGATGGGGGGGCGGCACTCTCGCTGCGGGCTATGATATCAGCCATGGTCGAGAGGGAGAGCGCCTGGGCGGCAACCGTCGCCTTTTGCGAAGCAGTGTTGACGGCAAAAGAGGAAGCTGAGCGGAAGCGAGAAGAGACCTCCTCTAATCCTGCTCGCAGAAGACGCGTCTGGCAAAGGAGTAGAGTATACGCCGCATACGTCCTTCGCCCCGCATGAATATAGGCCTACGGGCGCCGGGCAAGGGCAACTGGTCGCCCGAAGAGTGACAGGTCCGTGAAGGAAGCGGGCTGTATCCTGCGCGCCCTCACAAAAAAGAGCACGGGATGTCGACCGAGGTCTGTGCGAAACACACCAGGCCTACCCGCGCCGCAGATGTTATGCCACTGGCGATTCTTGCGGCAGGGCACTCGGGTGAGAGACGGACGCCGGGGGGTTTTAGTGGGTGGGCCCCACATAACTGCCACATTAGCCAAACCGGCGATGTGGCAGTATGCGCAAAGCATTTCCCGCCGAGGAAAAACAGGGCTAGATCTGTATTATTGTGGCGTGCCGTATATCTGTATGATGTATCATTATTGCTAGTTTGGATGCGTATCATTTCGTGTCTAAGCTAACAATCAAGATACACGTCGCTTATACCAATGGTCATACAAGGATCTTTTGGCCGCGGCCGTATGTTAAATCTAAGACTTAAGCTACCATACACAAACTCAACTAAGCCCATATTCACAAATCTATGGACATGACAGGTGCCAATTCCAGAACAAAAAAAAATGTTGCCAGCTTAATACCACCAGGGTAGGGCTAACAAACTACATCAATCTACATAAATTATCGACATTTATTAAATTAATTTATCTACTCCACTATTTAAACAATAAATGGTGGAGAAGATAAATTTATATTGGTAATAAATAATTTGCTTAAGGTTTTTTAAATAATTCAGAATAAAATATTAACGATATCTTTTTTACATCTATCATAACTTAAAATAAGTTTTTATTATTAAAGATTTCTTTTTATTTCTATTTTAAAAACTACCAAATGTTAACAACATTGTAAACGTCACGGATGTTGGGCCGTGGGTATGTGAACACGACATTTAGTACTGATTCAATGGCTTTCAGTTGTGACTACAAGTGAAGTTCAATGAATCAGTATTAAATGTATTTATCTTGAGTACATACGAGTCACTTTCAGTACTCTATGTTCTATGAGCTTGAAATTATCGTTCATTCAAGAGTAAATGTTTCAAGTTTGGCTAGAGCTGGCGCTGCGTAACAACGCCTTTGGGTTCTCGTTCGGGATTATGGCCCTAATGCGTCCACCGTTTTGTATACATATATTTAACGAAGGGTAATTTAAAGGATGTATATATTTCATCAAATATAATGCTGAATATTGCATGCAAGATTGATGCCGATTGATATAACTCTACTACCGCTCTACTGATTTGTTAAGTCGTATTTGTTCCCTTCGAGCACATATTTAATTCTGTAAAGTAATTAAACGCGTGGTTCCCGGCTTAGAATAGGACCAACCCATCTCATCCCATCGGGTAAGGCCATAATGGTGATGGTTTATTTTTTATGAAAATGTAGATAGGATTACGTGCAAGAAGGATGAAAGGGTAACATCATATTTTATCAAAATCCGCACTAATATTATAAATTCGAAAGTAGGTCTGTCTGTATGTCTGTTACCTTTTTACCGCTAAGCCGCTGAACAGATTTTCATCAAATTTGACGTGGTATACGTTTTATCCGGGAGAAGGACATAGGGTACTTTTTATCTTAAAAAAACACTTAAGGGTATGAAGTACGGGATAAAAGTTTGTATATGTCGAGTGGGTGAAACCGCGGGGCACAGTTAGTTAATATTAATAACCCGTTTTGCCGTCTGTCTAACTCAACACGTTTGAGTTTTATACATCCTGAACCTCATCAGCTGGGTCTTTTACTTCATAATTACTAACACCAATCTCATAATTCTATTATTGAGAAACCAGCTCTAGTTGACTCTCTACAAAAAGGGAGAATTTTAAGGGGAATGAACGTCAAGAAACAAGTCGCTATCAATTACGGAAAGTGAACAGATACACAATCCAGCCAAGTTGACTTTCTACAGAAAACGGAAAAATTTACGGGCATGATATTTTACAACAAAAAATCACGTGGTCTGAAAAAGGAGCTCTCAGTTGCGGAAAGAGAACATATTATTTTATTAAACATCGCAGCCACATTGACATTCTTCACAAAACGGAAAATTTACGTTAATGACAGGGCACAAAAAAGTAATTACAATTTCCCATTAGCTGCACCTCTGGTATATTTCGGCGTGTTTTTGTGTAGAGGCGCTTAAAACTATAGGCACTTACTTAACACCATTCATTTTTATTCTAAATCTACATTTAGCTAACAATGTAAAACACTAACACTGGTACAAATAAACATACCTCGATAAGAATCAAACTTCTCGTAAAATGGTTATATATTAGCATTTTTTCCTAAGAACAATTTAAGCGCTAAAGCCCAAAAATGCCTATTTCCTCAATTGTAGTTATCTACCTACTGTGTACAATCATATTTCGCTCACTACATTAGGTGCCAATATACCTAAAATACATAATATTATCTATAGAAAAAAAAAACATAACTGTCAAATTCGAGCCATCCATCGACACCATGCCTCTAGGCCAACCAAGCAACTTAAAGCGGCTAGTATGTGTTAATTTGAATGAAACAAATGAAATACAAGCTAGAATTTGTACACTAAACCTCACGTTTACAAGTTTAGCCTATAAAAAATTTTTTAAATAACATCATGCCCTACCGCTTAGTCCTGTAATTACTGGATAATAAAAATATGTTTAAAATTGTATTTCAAGTAACGTATGCGCATCCTTCGAACCGTAAATGTTAAAGGGGAGATTCTAAAGAGAAAATGCAAATTACCAGACCGTTGCCACGCAGCAGCGCGGCTGACTCGGAGCGCAAAGGCTGAAAGTTCTTTTTGATATATTCATGCGATTAATGCGTTCTGATACTGATATCTCTATAAATTGTAGCTATTATTTTCCCATACATTTTTAATATCTTACGCCTTTTTGTATTTTAATAGCAGTTAAAGTAATCGTACTGCGTAAGCCGATGTTCATATAATAAGGAGAGTCAGCGACATAAGTAAATGAACACTGTCTATTTTTCAGATAGCTTGCACACTTTTGCATGAAATTCGTTCTTTTCTTGGTCTAAAATTATAAAGAAATAAAAGAAGGTATAGGTCAGGAAGCTATATTTTTCCTGAATCTATAGGCTATTTTGCTGTAATAAAAAATAGCCAAATTACAAAATCACCGCGTGTGAAATTACGGGCAACAGCTAGTAGGTTATATTCAAATATATTGCTTGTATTTAGTGCTGTCACTGTACACCAAAGTTTTATTAACATTACCAACTTCATATTCGTAATTTTTAAAACTAAATTACAAAAAGTACCCAACACTTAAACGCGCAAAAGTAAGTTTACCTCACTTCCAACTTATTTTCTTCTTGTAAAATAATCTAATCCCCAGTGGCTTAATAAGTTGGTACTCGCTCTGATAGAATCATACCGACAATCTAATTTGAAAACTTGCACAAAAATATCGGATCGGCCGTAAACGTACGGAGGAGTGCCACCACTGTGGTGGGCCAGAAGACACGGCACTATATTGGTGTGTCCAGCGTGGGATGCGAAGCGGCAGCTAATGGCCGCAGAGATCGGGGGGGGCGGCGCACTCGCTGCCGGCTATGATATCAGCCATGGTCGAGAGGGAGAGCGCCTGGGCGGCAACCGTCGCCTTTTGCGAGGCAGTATTGACAGCAAAAGAGGAAGCTGAGCGGAAGCGAGAAGAGACCTCCTCTAATCCTGCTCGCAGAAGACGCGTCGGGCAAAGGAGTAGGGTATACGCTGCATACGACCTCCGCCCCGCATGAACATAGGCCTACGGGTGCCGGGCAAGGGCAACCGGTCACCCGCAGAATGTCAGGCCCGTGAAGGAAGCGGGCTGTATCCTGCGCGCCCTCACAAAGAAGAGCACGGGATGTCGAACGAGGTCTGTGCAAAACACACCAGGCCTGTCCGCGCCGCAGATGTTATGCCACTGGCGATTGTTGCGGCAGGGCACTCGTGCGAGAGACGGACGCCGGGGGGTTTTAATGGGTGGGCCCCACATAACTGCCACATTACCAAAACCGGCAATGTGGCAGTATGCGCAAAGCATTTTCCGCCGAGAAAAAAAAGGGCTAGATCTGTATTATTGTGGCGTGCCGTATATCTGTATGATGTATCATGATTGTTAGTTTGGATGCGTATCATTTCGCGTCTAAGCTAACAATCAAGATACACGTCCCTTTAACGTTACAATAGAAGGTACAGACAGATGTAGACCCAGCCTTACTAAGAAGTAATAACCTATATTGTCCTAAATATATGCAACAATACATTTTTATTAAATCAGTGTCAGCATAGGTATTTACAAAAATTAGTATTGTCATAAAAGTATTTACCAATGGTCATACAAGGATCTTTTGGCCCGCGGCCGTTTGTAAAATCTAAGTTTAAAGCTACCATACACAAACTCAACTAAGCCCATGTTCACAAATCAACATGACAGGTGCCAATTCCAGAACAAAAAAAGAGTTGCCAGCTTAATACCACCAGGGTAGTGCTAACAACTACATCAATCTACATGAATTATCGACATTTAATAAATTAATTTATTGTTTAAATAGTGGAGTAGATAAATTTATATTGGAAATAAATAATTTGCCTAAGATTTTTTAAGTAATATTAATTCAGAATAAAATATTAACGATATCTTTTTTACATCTATCATAACTTAAAATAAGTTGTCATTATTAAAGATTTCTTTTTATTTCTAGTACCGATAAAAAAAATATAGTACTACATCACTATTTTAAAACTACCAAATCTTAACAACACTATAAACGTCACGGATGTTTGTCCGTGGGTATGTGAACACGACATTTAATACTGATTCAATGGCTTTCAGTTGTGAGTACTAGTGAAGTTCAATGTTACAGTATTAAATGTATATGTCTTGAGTACATACGAGTCACTTTCAGTACTCTATGTTCTATGAGCTTGAAATTATCGTTCATTCAAGAGTAAATGTTACAAGTTTAGCTAGAGCTGGCGCTGCGTAACAACGCCTTTGGGGTCTCTTTAGGGATTATGGCCCTAATGCGTCCAAAGTTCTGTGTGCACATATTTCACGAGTTGTATATCTTTCAGCATCTGTGATACTGAATATTATAAATAAGGGTTGACATCTGATAAACGGTCGCTAGGACTTAAAAACAATGCGAAACCGATTGTCTTACAATAAAATCCAGGTAATGAATGGTCCATTACCTGCATTACCTAACATTGCAGATAAGGGCATAATGATGATGATTTATTTTTTATGAAAATATAGATGTGATTGCGCGTATGAAGGATGAAAGGGAATAAAAGACATCATATTTTTCATAATCCGTACTAATATTATAAATTCGAAAGTAGGTCTGTCTGTTACATTTTCACGTCTAAACCGCTGAACAAATTTTGTTCTAATTTAGTATAAAGATTAAGTTTATCCGGGAGAAGGACATAGGCCTGAACCTCATCGGCTCGAACTTTTATTTCATAATTACTAACACCAATCTCATCATTCTATTTTTAAGGGGAGTTTAATTGTACAATGAAAAGTCATATGGTCAGAACAAGTCGCTATCAATTACGGAAAGTGAACAGATACAATATCGAGCCATGTTGACTTTCTACAAAAAAACGGTAAAATGTACAGGAATGACATATTACAACAAAAAGTCATGTGGTCAAATTGACATTACAGAAAACGTAAAATTTACGGAAATGACATGGTACAAAAAAGACACGTGATTAAAACATTCATAGGCCACACTGATTGCGAAAAGTTAACACATTTAAAACGATTACAACTTGGCTAGACACTGACGAGAGAAGCGGACGATTTAGCGCAATGGTTAAGAGCTTAAGCCGCTCCGCCCTCTGTGTCTAACAGTCGCGGGTTCGATTCCCGCACGGGAGAAATCTTTGTGTGATCCACAATTATTTGATCCGGTCTGGGTATTTGTGTATGTGAATTTTCATGTTTGTAAACGCACCCACAATACAGGAATAAATCCTAGTGTGGGGCTAGGTTTAAAAAAAATAAAAAAAGAAGTAGAGGTAAACCCTAATAATGCCAAACAAATTTTGATGAAAACTTTAATCAAAACCATCCCCGAAATAAATGTTCAAAAAGTATCTATTTGAAGATAATGTTTCAGTGGTTCTCAAACGGCTTCATACTAAATCGTTGGATCTCGTTAGGGAAAGTAAACGTTACTGTAAATAAACGTCAAAGACTATTTGAAAATAAAAAGGAGCGGAAGGTTTGGTAGATTTTTATATTCGGTCGCTACTACTTCTAAAAAAAGTATTTGACGAATTTTGCGGATGATTACGAAATACTGTCTACTTTGTTCGTCTAGTGGAGCATAATGCGGCCGGCGATCGTGAAATTCTTTATTTAAATTCTAGATTAGATAATGTGTGTGTTTTTCCATCGTATATGACAATAGATTCGTCACCTAACATCGTTGGTGATACATAGATGTACCGCCTTGGGAAATATAGGCGTGACGGTGTATTTTTTTATGATACACAAAAGAAGACTTAAATAGAAAACAGAGAGCTTAGCATGAAGATATTAACAGAATCAGAATCACAATATTTTTATTCATGTAAACCATTATAGTATTTATGAATCGGCAGAAAAGTAACAAAGACCCTACCATAACTTCAGAATGTCATTCCTGTGGAGAAGAAGGGCAAGTGACGTTAGCGTATGCCTATCGAAAAAGCATGCTGTCACGTTTAGTTGTATTTAGCAATTTGTTTGTGAAAAAAGATGGCACATAAACTTGAAAGTTTCACGCTTACGTTATTACCCTCAGGAGCAAATAAAGGATTTTACGTATTTATAGCATATGTAACTACTAAGTATACATATATGTTATGCCTACATATTAGTTTAACTACATCCTTAAAAAACGAAACAATGCCCCACACTAGGAATAATTCCTGTGTCGTGGGTGCGTTTACTAACATGAAGTTCACATACACAAACACCCAGATTTGAAATAAACATTTGTGGGTCACACAAAAAATTGTCTCGTGCGGGGATCGAACCCGAGATAACTCGATTCAGTGAGTGGAGCGGCTTAAGCTCTTACTAAGCCGTCGTCCAATTAAACATTGTCAGCTAATGTAATTGATATAAATGATGATTTGGTAGGCTGAATAAATAAATACAGATATTTACACGCATTTGTATTCGTTATTAAGCAAACACTCTCTAGACTTTCTGTAATAACCCTTTTTAGTCTATGCAAACGTTCCACGCCTTAAGTTATTACGGTTTAATTTACACTAGGTTAATTACAAGACGCCGTGCTACAAGTTCTTAATGCCTCCGATTATTAACTTCATGTAATGTGCAAAACAGAACGTTATAATTTGTGAACTTGGAAATAAGCATTACTTATTAGGTACTTTTAATTATTAAACCGTGTAACTGCAATACGCAATATTCCGCAACCGTTTCAGGGAGATGGTCAAAAATCAGACGGCATAGGCCCACTTGCACGAACCAGGGTTAGTGTTACCTATTGACTAACTCGAGGTTATACCTTTAAATTGCCTTGAACTTTACGTCATAATCTCGAGGTAGTCAATAGGTAAAGCTAACCCTGATAAGTGCAAGTGGGCCTTAGCAAGAAACGATTGATGTTAACGTGATTCTAGCAAGAGAGCGTGCTGTCACGGTCGTGCTAATTTAGTAAGTTTGTGGTGTGACAAGATTAGCATATCAAACTTTTCATGCTGAGCCCTCAGTATAGTATATATAAATAACAAAAGTATATATAAATAGCAAAAAATAAATATTTGAAGTCGGTGCTGGTTAATGCGTACTTCGAATATTTATTTATTAAAGTGAAACTTTTATTAGATCGTTACAAACTTTTTGGTCTGTGTGTTGCATGTCGCGTGACGGTCGGTGGCCGACCAATGCAACGTGCTCGCTAGAGCAGCCAAGGCCAATATGTTTCACTTTTAACGTGGTTTCATAAAACCACACAAGGATTTTTGCTTTTTAAGATCGTTTTCCCTTATCTTAAAAAGGTATTTATTTACGTTTATTTTATTATTTTGCTTAGTTCTACAGTAAGGTACCTACAGGATATATAAATATTTTACATAATAACGGAATATATATATATATATATATATTCGTGCTGTTTGCCGTTAAAGAGTCCCCTGGCGTATTTTCAATGTCCAAGGTTCCATATCGATTCGTTCATAGAACCTCCTCCTTTTTGAAGTCGGTTCAAAATAACTAAAATGTCATATCGCCCACTAAATAAAAAGAATTAATTAAGGTGCGTTTTTATGTGTGTGTATACATGTACCTATAAATGATCTACTTTGATGGCTGACGGGCCTTTGCAGCTGCGCCGACAAGAGAGCGAGCGTGCAACATTTACGCTCCAGCCGAATGAACAAGGGTGCAACTAACTGAAGTGCGCCTCAAGGAGGATCAACCTCGGCTTAGTCTGTCGCTACGGGGAGAGCGTATACTAGGTGTCTCACTGTGTTGCTCTGCATAAGTTGGCGGGCATCAACATCGACGGCGAAGCCGGTGTTTGGTCTTGTCTGCGGTCTCTAGGTCCAGTCGCATTGCGATATAATCCAGCCAGCCAGTCATATCGACCAGCCAGTCATATCGACTCATGGACAAAAAGATACCCGATGCGGTACAAATATATCCAAAACAAGGGAGGTTAGGGCATCGGGAAAGTAGAAATTGACACGCAAAAATCAACTTTTCAAAAAATTTCATTTATGACATTTTTATAATCAAATATGAAATGATTTATTTTGATTACTTACGTATTTAGAAAGTCCGGAAATAGCTACAAGGTTGAGCGTTAAAAAAATCTTGAAACATTCCCGTCCCGTTCAAAATCCATCGTTTTTTTATTGTTTCATTCGAAAACAACAAATGACAGCTGATGCGGAATAAAACATGTTTCTTCCTAATAAAACTGAAAAAAAATACGAAAGTTTCAGAAAAAACGATGGTTTCTTCCATTTACATACAGAGACGTGAGCATGTGTGGTTAAAATTTGCCACGGTGAAACCGACGCGAGGGTTTGAGAATTGTGGATGTACTTTGTTCTTATATTTCTCCGACAATAGGTGTACTTTGTACGTCCACATTTCGCTGGCAATATTGAATCGGCCTAAAATTATATTTAATTACGCGTAGGTGGCAGAAGTGTACTATATACTCCCACGATTTGATCCAAGATAGGTGTACTTTGTACGCCTACATTTCACCGACGACATTAGGTCCTAAAATATGTTTCCCCAAGTAGTAATCGAAGAGGTGTACTTTATACACCCACATTTCACCGACGACAAACGACATAGTATTTTGTACACCTACATTTCACCGACGACAAACGACATAGTATTTTGTACACCTACATTTCACCGACGACAAACGACATAGTATTTTGTACACCTACATTTCACCGACGACAAACGACATAGTATTTTGTACACCTACATTTCACCGACGACAAACGACATAGTATTTTATACACCTACATTTCACCGATGACAAACGACATAGTACTTTGTACACCCACATTTCACCGACGACAAACGACATAGTAAATGTTTAAAACAGCGTTAATTACCGTTTTTTTAATTAAAACCGGTTCTTTTCGTAAAAATCTTGTTTTAATCAACAAGTCACGTGGTTTCAATTTATAAAAATACGAAAAACCTGAAATAAGCGATTTTTTGTTTTATTTTTTAGCGTAAGTAACAATTGGTTTCTTTAAAAATTTTCTACGCTAGGCTGACTAAGAGAGTGAAAAAAGCCAAAGAGGTCTGTAAGGAAAGAACCTGTTGGAATTCTTAACTCTCTGCCTACACCGCATTGGATCTGGCGTGATGATATAGCTGCGAGGCATCCCTGACATAAATTAAACAAATCGTCCGAGCAAATAATCTGAACTTCCGCAATAAATAATTGGTCCGCTTACTGAAATTAGTTCATGCAGCTTATCCTTTCCCCCATCGAATGTATACTCTACTGTTGTTACAGAAATATATTGTAGTATGTCATATTAGAAGATGCGACGAGCATTGATATCTGTCACCGTATAGTTTCAGTTACAAACATAAAAATGAAAAATAAAATAATACCGTCACGTCTATTTTCTGCAAACGCGGGTGGCCGATTGAAGAATCGGACTGTAAGCACTCTAGTTTGTTAGAACACATAGTCCGATCGATCGGACCAAGTGATTTTTTAATTCCTATTGCATCGTATTATTCTTCGATTAGATCAACGAAGCAGTCTAAAAGTAACATTGTTTTAAATTAATGGAGCAAGAACAGAATAGATAACCAATTCATCACACTTACAAATGGTTTCAAAGATCACTTGGTCTTATCGATCGGTCCAAGTGATTTTTTTATTTCTATTGGTCCGATTAAAGAAACACATTCGCACTGCGGATCGCTTCCACCTTAAATGCCTCCGTACCATCATAAAGATCAGATGGTCCGATAGAGTGCGAAATACCGAAGTTCTGCGATGAGCCAATGTTGGTGGCATTGAGGGCTATTTAATGCTTTGACCTATTTAAGCATTGCGGCCTATTTCATGACAGCTTGGTGGTGCGGTCACTTATCTCATATGGCGGAGGAAAGAGTGGCGAAGCGCATCTTCTAGTCTGAACTGGAGAAGGGCAAGCGGAATCATGGCGGTCTACTCCTCCGGTACAAGGATGTCCAAAAGCGACACATGAAGAGATGCAACATAAAGCCCTCTCGTTGGGAACGTTTGGCAGCACAGCGGCCAGAATGACGCCGGATGGTGAACTGCCAAGTACGCGAGTTCGAGGCTCAGCGTAAAGTGGACCTTGATGCTAAACGCGATCAGTCAAAGGCTCGCCCACCTGCTGCCATAACATATAATTATGAGAACGGCGTACTCACGTGCCCTCAGTGTGCACGGAGTTTCGTCGCGAAGATAGGCTACATAAGCCATCTTCGAGTGCACCAGCGCCATTACTCCGACTAGGGATCAAAGTGGTCGCCATAGCCGAAATCGGTCGGATCAATCATCATCAACATTCGCGTATATTCTAAGAAATTAATATGGTATATGTGCTTTTATTTTAAATAGTGGTCGCCCATTGGTCGAAATTCGAGCTACTCTTTCATCGTTTGCTGGTTATGTTTGACATTCAGTAAGACTATAGACAAATAATATTAAAGACAAACAATATTAATCTATTCTCAATTTGACCACAGACTTTAACAATAAACAAAAGAATATATATGCGTGTGTCAGTCAAATACATGGTAGTGTGTGGCATGTTTTTTTATTGATTTAATGTATTTTTATGCATAATTTTCAAAAAATATTAGCATTCTGCACTCCTTCTCTATATAAACTATAAGTGTGGGAAATTTCATACTCCTCCGTCCACGCAATTTTCGTAAAAAGGGGTACAAAGTTTTTGCTTCACGTATTAATATAATGATATTTACAAAAGACAGTATATGCATTCTGTTATAAAACTTTTTTCCCAATGGAATCGTTAAACTGAATAAAGATGACGTTGGCAGAAGTTTCAATAGTAAAGTTAGTAAAGAACTGTGAGAAACTTAGTCATATTTTTTCTAAAATATAATAAAACTCGTTGAAAAATATATTTCTTGCGTCAAACGACTCGTTAGCACCATATATTACTCTAGAGAGTTTTTATGAACTCAAGATCTTATTTAAATTGTATAGTAGATTCTATCTCGTAGAAAGGTTGTTTATACTTATTTACTGAAAAAAATCTCATCAAAAGATACTCCATTCTAATTATATAAACATGATTATGCAAATACTTTAGCCTTACGAATTGCACAAGCGTAGGACTGAAAACGATGGCTAGGTAATTAACATGCTAAATAGTGGTGCGAGAGCCCCTGCAAGATTTTGTATTATAATTAATTGAAACGAATACGATTTACGGCCCCAAAACTTACGCAACACAGAATTACGCAAGTCAAATATTTTTTTTAATTAGAGCTCTAAGCGTACTCATCAGTCTCTACTTTATTTATCTTTTTTTTTTCATAATTTTGTTTGAAGTATTTCTATTTACAATTTTTGCGTGAAATGGTGGCAAGAATGCTGACTGAATTTCCTCTTTGAATATACGAGCTTGTCTTCTGAGCGAAGAATGAGCTAACGCTGTTGTCATCTGCGGAGGCGATCAATTAGGATTATCTAAAAAAAATATAATCGTAATTTAGAAATATATTTTCTCCGTTCTAATGAAAAAACAATCTCTTACCAGTAATATGTTTTAATCAAACATTTTCAGCTATTGATAAGTAAATTATAAAACCTTATTTACCACTAAGTAGGGAATAATTTACATTTTTCATTTCATCGTGCCAAGCTTATAGGGGAAATTTTAAACTTCATTGGGACACAATATAAGATAAATTAACAAAGGACGCAATTTTTCTTAATAAATGGAATAGTTCCTGCAAATTGTTGCGAACCTAATATTACGCTGGAAAAATAAACTCGTGTTACCTTTAATCTCGTCGTAATAACATTAAACAACATTTCTTCAGAAATTGTTTCATTAGAAGATGGTCAGAAAATGTTGTACTAGTCATAAATAGCGATGCGATGCGAAGCGATGTTGAAAAATAAACACAAAATGAATATTGTTTGTTTACTAAGATTTTAAACCAAATTATTATTTTATGCACAAATTAATATTAGTAGCCGTCAGTTCTGCGAGTCAAATGCCACATCAATTTTACTATTATGAGAACTATGTTGGGTATTTTGGTATTCCCGCTATTCTCCTTATTTCTGATTCGATCTCAAGGATACTCCGAAACTCTGAACTGACTATTTTCCAAAATATAACTTATTTCGGGATAAATGTTTTATTATTCACAAAACAATTAAGCAAGCAAAAATCCTAAACTTCTTTAAACCCTTCTTAAAAACAATAGAATTATCTACACTGGAAGTATAAAGTCAAACATACGAAGACCCAACGGTCAAAGTGTACGTCTAAACGTACTCGGACGATTTGTTTAATTGATTTTAGCGGTTAAAACGTGATGTTCTCGCTGATGTTATAATTATGTTGATCGAGATTAACATAATTATAACGTCAGCGAGAATACAAAGACTCAACTCTTAAAGTAGTCAGGATCTTTGCCACTTCCAGAGGAAGTCATTGAATAATTTCTCGGAAGAAAATGCTTAAGTCTCGTCGCCGTCCAGAATGAGTTAAACTTTCGTAGCGGATAGCTAAATGACCCTATAACTCAACCTGTTGAAGATCTTTGAAACAATTTGCAAGTGTGATGAATCGGTTATCGAATCTGTTCTTACTTCAACAATTTAAAACTATGTTACTGTTGGGCTGCTTCGTTGGTCTAATCGAAGAACAATGCGCGTAGCAATCATCAGGTCCTGGGTTTATTATAGGTTGGACCATTATTTGATAGAAAAAATCCTAGTATTAGTTCGGAATCTGGCTGCTAGGTATAATGGCAATAGGTTGACCTCCAATCACATTGGGAGCCAACATTGTCGGCGATATGTGGGTGTAGCCAGTACAACTCTGCCACCCTCGCTTGGGAATTTATTCGTAAAAATAGCAAAGATAATAAAACTAATAACAGATAGAGATATTATTAGTAACAACGGATAATTCGACGTAATAATGCAGTAGCAACGAATACATAATAATTGCTAAAATGCATATTTGCTTGTATGTAAATAATTTTGGGTTAATTTAAACCACGGCTATTAAAAAATATCATAAAAATATTAGGTTTAGATATAAAAATAACAGATAATATTTAATTGACCCATCAATGGTTCTGGCCTATTGGGCGAACGAGGTCATAAATTACATCGTTTATTTTCGTGATAAAATTATTGTGTTTCATATTAAATTCTCAATTTTAAATTAAAATCTCATTCTATTAACAATTAAGTATTTTGTTGGCTTAAGTAAATAGCCATTATTTTATTAGCAAAGTTTGTAACGACGCGACCGCCGCAAGTACCCTAGTCTCTTATTCGTTATGCCCAATTAAACACGTGACGCGACGCGTTACTATAACTTCAGTCCAGTGGTATACAGAATAGGATAGTAGTGATCAGAGATGGGCTAAATGTAATCAGATTACTGATTAACGATTACGATTACATTTTGCAATCTTCAATCATGATTACAGATGAGATTAAAGTAATCATAAAAAGTATTCATTTTTGGTGATTGATGGTTATTAGATTGTCATCATAATCAAGATTACTCTTTGATTTATATCATGATTTTTTTAGAGAAGATGCGATTCGACTTGGTTGAAATTCGAATGCAATGTAGTATGGAATTTGTTTGAGTTGGCGGAAAATTGGGAACGCGACTTTTTAAGTAACATCAATATTGTTATAAATTTCGTTTTAGGGGTTTTCGAAGGTGCTAATTACGAATATGGCGTTAATATTGAAATCCATGATGGCGGACGGGACTTTTGATGTTATATAAATATGAACATCGTTTTGGGGGTTTTAGGAGATGCTGATAACGAATATGACGTTAATTTTGAAATCCAAGATTGCAGACGCGACTTTCGATGTTAAATCAATATAGGTTTAATTTTTGGGGTTTTAGGGGATCCTGATAACGAATATGGCGTTAATTTTGAAATCCAAAATGGCGGACGCGACCTTTTATGTTAAATCAATGTGGGTATCATTTTTGGGGTTTTAAGGGATGCTGATAACGAATATTGCGTTAATTTTGAAATAACCAAACCGAATCCATATTGATTTAACATCAAAAGTCGCGTCCGCCACCTTGGATTTCAAAATTAACGTCATATTCGTAATCAGCATCCCCTAAAACCCCCAAACCGAATCCATATTGATTTAACATCAAAAGTTGCATCTGCCATCTTGGATTTAATTAACTCCATATTCGTTATCATCAATCAGCATCCCCCAAAATCTCCAAAACAATATCCATATTTATTAAACATCAAAAGTCGCGTCCGCCATCTTGGATTTTATGTTTTCTTTTGCAGAGAGAAACAAAATTAGATGTTGAATTGTTAAAACCACTAGTTTTAACTATGTTTGGTCCACAAAACGTACATATTGCAACTTTAGCAGTTGTGGACCCTGTTTCACAGTATATAAAGAACCTGCCGTCAAGGATACATGGCAATGTCTCTAATGTTCGTTCATTTTGCTAAATTTCCGACTTCGAATTGCTTGTTAAAGAAGAAAATGAACTTGATTCCATTTTGCTATGTAAAAATGTTTAAACTTAAAAACAAAAATTTACGCGAATGAAGACTGTTTCGTTAGGTGATGCAACTATAACTAACTAAGTTTGCCTTCTTGTACACGAATGAGTAAACAAACGTTAGACAAATGTGCAGAAACGAAATCACATGATGATTGGTTCGCGAGCCATGCCCCGTCTTCCGACGACTTACCGCGCTGCAGAGGGCTTAGCACGAACTAGGCATGTCGATTAATTTATAGAAAAATCAATCTTTGGATCGATTCGAATCAAACGCGTAAGAATCTATTTTCGATTAAATTGAAGGATGAAGTATTGATTTTCAACTAATTGATTCGAAGTCGATTCTTATCAATTTGCCGATTGAATGAGTTTTTTTTTGGATTCCTTGAACTTTGCCACTTTTTTATGTTAGAATCGTGAATCGATCCAATTCGACGACTTTCAGAATCGATCTACTGAATCGATTAAGTAGTTCAGATTGAAGTAAAAAATCGATTTTTATCTTAAAAAAATCGATTGTTCGATTAATCGTTTTTAAGTCGACATGCCTAGCACGAACAGATTGACGCTAGCGTAACGCTACCTACGGTAATACTACCTACCAATTCCAATAAAAAAAGTCCATTTCCTGTTAACAGCATGTTCATTTCGATGTCTTCGGAAATTCAAATTTCAAATTAAAATGTAATCACAACTAAAACATGTAAAAATGGTGATGGTCTGTTTACAAAGTTTAAAGTGTACTAAATAAAGATAAAAAAAAAAAAAATGAACGTGACTGCACATTTTCTCGCCAACGTTACGATACGATAACATCAGTCGTTTTGTGCTAAACCCTCTGGTCTCCCTAAATATTCGTTTGAGCACACACATATCTTTTTCGCATTTAATTACGATATAACATTTGTTCCCGGTGTGAGTGTTCTTTATGTCCGATGTTTTATTGTTTGTAAGGTCCCCCAAAAACAAAGGAATTAGTCTTACCGCGGGAGTTGACTTTTTTAGAATAAAATAACAAAAAACTTAATTATACGTAATCATGTAATCTTTATTACTGATTTCTGTAATAAAAATTACATGAACACATGTAATCTTGATTAAATGTAATCAAGATTTAAAGTAATCAAGATTGAAGTAAACATGATAACTTTCAATCAGATTATTAATCTGATTACAAAAGTAGTTGATTACGCCCAACTCTGGTAGTGATGCAGGTTTTTAGCAGACGCTGATTACAAAAGTGTACTAATGCCTATGAATTTGCTCCTAAATAAACCGTCCATAAATTTTACACGAATTGTACAATTTTTGGAGCACTACCTCGTCTTGTCATTGGCCATCAGCAATCAATATAAGCAGATACCGATGCTGCTGCTAATGTTAAAAACGATGCTTATCATCCGCGGATGCTGATTCTAATGTTAATATTCGTAACAACCCTGATATAGAATATCATTACACGAACACTTCACGAATTCATCCTAACGCACCGCGTTTAGACATAAATAAGGGCCCAGTCAAAACGCCGTTCTGTTTATTGTGTAATCCTAGCAAAAAGAGGATAATTCTCTCGCTTGTCTAACCTTTTTGTATAAAGTTAAACAAAAGGGCTTCAAAAATAAAAATAATAAAGTAATTAACGTTCCTATTCGCCATTCAAATATTGAAAAATCTTATAATAATTTTGGGGTTGGTTTATTTATTATTTGCGATGTTAGTAAATATTTCCAAGAATTTCTCGTGATTTACGCACATAAATCACGGAATACTTCGCCGTAGTAGTTATGTTATAACGCTGATTAAACAGAAAGTAGATTTACAAAAGACTGTTTAGCGACATATGTCACTTTTTTTTTTTCTTCCTTTTTTTTTAAAACGTAGCCCCACACTAGGATTTATTCCTGTGTCGTGGGTGCGTTTACAAACATGAAAATTCACATACACAAATACCCAGACCGGAACAAATAATTGTGGATCACACAAAGATTTGTCCCGTGCGGGACTCGAACCCCCGACTATTAGACGCAGTGGGCAGAGCGGCTTAAGCTCTTAACCACTGCGCTACTGTACTATAAGTAAAAACATCAGCGAGGACATGTCATATGTTTTTTTTTAGGAAAAAATGTATCTCCATTCTAGGAATTATTCCTGTATCGTGGGTGTGTTCACAAATATGAAACTGACTAACTCAACAGCCAGACCGAACCAAACATTTGTGGGTCAGTCAAAGATTTGTTCGTGCGGAGCTGGAACCCTCGACTACTCGATTCAGTGATTGGAGCGGCGTACGCTGTAAACCATTGGACTAAACCGCCGTCAATTTATTTATTTATCATTATAAACCAACCCGGTCAAATGCACCAATTACGGTAATAAAATAAAATTTGAGAAGATGAATACAAAAATAGAAATAAATAAAGCTCATATCTCAAATTAACAGCGCAGTGTAGCGTATTGGAAAGGTAGGCAGCACAACGAACGACAGTCAAGCCAAGCTGGCGGTCTTAGCAAATTTAGGGCAGCTTGATAATTTATAATAGGAGCTGGCTCAAAACCTACAAATGCATGTTGAGCTCACCTCGATTTTAAGAGTAGGCCCTTGCTTAGCAATGTGATAGCAAATAACGAATACTGAATACTGAGCTTCAATATTTTACTGCGGGGGTGGCAGCGGTGTACTGAGTACACCCAATTTTCGCCCGATGTTAGGTCCCATGTAATAGGTAGCGAGCCTATTGCCATATACCGGGTACAATTCCAGACTCATAATGGAAAGTTTTCGTAATAAAAACTTAATTTGTCCGACCTAGGTTTTGAACCCAGGACCAGGATTTGAACCTCGTGCTTACCAAGCAATACGCTTTACCACCAGGCCACCCCCGCTTGAGGAATATAGGCCTGACGGCGTGTGCAATATCTTACTTGTAATACTTCTCCTTCTTTTCGTGTCAATGGTTCATATCTGTCCCGCTAAGTGAGTGGCTAGCTCAATTGCGCCATTTTTGCCTGTATTCAGCTCTTGTATTGAAGTGGGGCGTAAGGGGCAGACCAGCAGGTGTGACATAGTCTGTGAAGTCGCACCACAATCGCAGGCTGTTAAATCAGGATCTCTGAACCCCCATGTGCACAAATTTTGCCTGCATCTACCTACTACGTGTGTTCTGTTATACTGTTACATTCATCATCATCATCATCATAAGCCAATCCCCTCACAATACCTCAGACACTCAGATAAAATATCCTTCATTCCGCAAACACATCAAAACTAGGACTACCGTCAAGGAGAGCGGTTAGTGCGGCGAAGGTGTGCGGGATTGGCGAACGAACACGCGCTACTATTCTACATGTTGGAACAGAAAACAATCTATGCTTCCTGTTCCGACAGTAGTTAAGAGGAGCGCAGAGTCGACACAACTCATTATGCAGGTTAAGAAGAATTTTCATTGAGGTGACAATTTGGTCCATGTTTCTTCTTATTCGCAAAGAATTGTATACTAGACACCCCAACAAGAACGGGTAGGGTAACACATATTTATAGACACCGTCACGCCTATATTCCCCAAGCAGGGGTGGCAGAGGTGTACTGAGTATACCCACTTGTGCTGACGATGTTAGGTCCCATGTTATAAGGGGCGAGCCTATTGACATATACCGGGCACAATTCCAGACTCCGGACTCATACTGGGAAGTTTTCGTTAGAAAAATACATTTGTCCGACCTAGGATTTGAACCCAGGACCTAGTGATCACAAAACAATGCGCTTTGTCACCAGACCAACAAGGCAGTCATGCGCTCATGCGCTTTGCCACTAAACCAACGACGCCATCATAGACATTGATATATATATTTACCTCAGTGTTTGTAGATGTCTGTTGTAACTTACAAAATAGTACCTGCTGGGAAATTGCAAAACAATTTAAGTCCTAAATTGTATTGCTATACCGATAGAACGACCCCAGTTCTGGAACTCCGTTTCATTTTTACTGTTATTTCTAGAATCTAATCCAATCTTTTTGTGATTTCTGAGTGATCGCTATAAAACGGCAATTGCTATAATATAATAATCCATCGTACATTCAAAATCAACTTTGCAAATCTGCGATTAAAATGTTCGATATCGACTCTATTTCGAATTATTTGGATATGAATAATCAGACATCCATAATATTTAAATAAAATTCTGTTCTACTATCTCAGACGACACCAGAATTAAATAGTTGTTGATTTAAGTAAATCATGAAAGGAAAATAAAAGTTAAAAAAAACGTAACCTTACACTAGCAATCGTTCCTGAGTTGTGGGTACGTTTAATAACATGTAATTCTCAGACACAAACACCCAGACTGAAACAAATATTTGCGGGTCATACAAAGATTTGTCTCGTATGGGGATCGACTCTGTGAGTACTTGATTCAGTGGACGGAGCGGCATACGCGCTTAACCACTAGACCAAACCGTCCGTCGATCTTTGCTTGCGGTGGCTGTCTGGCGCCGGTGACTTCCGTCTCTAAAATGGTCGAGGGGAGTGATGGCTGTTCCAATAGTCATACTCGTGAACAGGGACTGCTTATGGGCACTGGTACATTCGGTATCCTTTAGACACCAACTCTTCAGAAATCACATGATTAGTTCATATCTCGGTCGTGAGACATCACACTGGAGCTAGATCGTAAACTATTTAATTGTAACCGAAACATATTCACGTTAATGTCAATACGAGTATTAGCGTGACACTAGTGAGTTGAATTGAATTGTTGAACTTCAAAATGCGTCGTCATTGTCGTCAATTTCGTCTTTCACAACTGTGAGTAGTGTTTGCAGAGCAGTGGCTGTTGGCGCTATTAAAACCGCGTCAACTGCATATAATAGGTGGTTTACCACTAGATCCCCCATTTTAACTCCTTCATTCATCGCATTCAGACTTTTAAGACTTTTATCCAGATATATTATAAACAGTCTAGCGGGCAATAGCCCTGCTTGACGCCGTTTTTAAAGTCAAACAAGGGTGACATGTGGACTGGACGGTTCGCAACAGTGCCGTTTATACCATGCTTTGGTAAAATGTCCCAAAGTCTCTTTCGCACGGCTCTTTCAAACGCCTTCTCCAGATCTACAAAACCGCAGAAAACCTTCCGGCCTACTGTCAGATGCTTTTCTACGATGTTGCGGAGGAAGAAAACCTGATCCGAACATCTTCTTCTAGACGTGAAACCTTTCTGTGCCTCGCACATCATTCCATTGGACTTCCCGCGCATTCTACGTTCAATAATTTTACCGTACACCTTAGCTGCCAGGCTGATCAAACTCATGGCTCTGTAATTCATGCAGTCATATTATAAACCCTTACCTTTATGCAAGGGTACTATGACTGTGCGTTGCCAATCTTTAAAGACCCTACAGGTCTTCCAGCAAGGGTGTGCAAGGATCAAAAAGGCGTCCCAGACCCAAGCTCCACCATATTTGATCATCTTGGCAGATATCATGTCTATTCTCGCAGCTTTACTCTTTGAATTGAATTCCAGCTATTTGTTGAACCTATTCTGTATGCAAATAAAAGTTTAACGTGCGTTACGAGTACTTGTCTAAAATTTCTCTTGTTTAAAAAATACATGTTGAAATATAAATAAAAATCTTTCTATTTACTTACGGCCGATTCCTGTATTCAACTCAAGGATAGATTTGCTTACTGTCACTAGAATTTTGACATATTTTATATGGAAAATCTGTCAAAATTATATCCGCAGTAGGCAAATCTCTCCATGAGTTGAATATAGAAACTGGCCGTTAGTTTATAGTTTACCTTGCGGGTTAAATATACGAAACTCCAAACATTTCAAATACAAAAAAAAAATTGTGATCGATTTCGAACCGAACATCTAATTGTGTATGTCACTTTCATGTATTTAAACCATAGAATATTTTAACAAGGAATAATTCTTAGCGTAGGACTACGTTTTTTTTTTTAGAAATCAAGATGGGATGAGTGTAATTAGCTTATAAATAACCGTTGGTTTGTTGGTGTGTGTTAACATGGGCTTTGGGAGAAATGCTTTACCAGTAACATTTATAAAACCTTTATATGCTATCTTCGTTTTCTTAGTAATCCATTTCTAGGAGAACGAAGGTAGCAAGATATATAAAGCGGCAGGTCGTAACCATAGTCGTACCATAGACGACATTGCTGAACGCAGTTTCAATCCCGGTATAGATTTTATATATTTTCTATGGACTGGGTGTTCCGGGTCCCAATTCTACTAACAAAGTATCTCTAAAACCAATTCTATCGGTAACATTATTTTTTTTTATTTAATTTATTTTTTTCTGCTGACTGTACATTTTGTAAATGTATAAAATGTTTTGGAGCCACGTGGAAATATTTTTGGAGTGGAGTGGTACAAGCTAACCGATTAATGGTGTACAGACGGCTGTTTTCGTATTAGTATATTACGAAAATATTGATCAGCGGTGATATAGATTTAGTTTTAGTGAATTATGTTACCAAACTTAGGTCCTAGTCTCATTTCAAATTTTACTACGGATCTATACATACTTCACCATATAATAATGGATAACTTTGTTGAATAATCAATATTGATTATTTTACATCGTCACGCCGATATTCCCCAAGAGGTTGGGAGAGGTGTAGAGTACATGGAATGAGCCTGAGCCTATTGCCATAAGTATTAGCCATCAGGCATAATGCCAATTTCTGAACTAATACTTCTTTGAAGAATAATACATTAGAGACTAGACACAATACAAATCAGTGTTGCTAGCAAATGAAATAGTAATATAGTAGTAAATGTAATAATGCATAAGAAATAGGTATGCATATTCAAGTGTTGCTTCGTAGAGTGTTCAAAATTGCCATATTATCAAACCTAACATAGCAACAAAATCAACAGAATTTCGGTCGTACTTAAAAACTATAAATCTCTAGAAGTGATCGCAGGATGCAGTTTCGGAATACAAATTGATCGATAATCGCGGTATGACCACCATCGCTCAGCATATTGGCGGAACGACGGAATAAATCTGTGCGAGCCTGAAGCCTAAGTTATTGCTTTTATTTGCAATATTCGCCTATAGTATAGGTGTGAAGTTCTTTAACATTTTTTGTATTTTTATATTTATATGCAAACCCATTAATAAAATAAAGTGAATGTCAATCTTAATTGCACGCATTGAATCAAATCGGATCTAGAAATCCCTCGAAGTGATCGAAGGACCAGGACTACAGTATCTGAACGCAAATTGGTCGATAATTACACCATCGCTCAGATATATATGTATGCGGCACAACGAAACAAATCTGTGCGAGCCGAACTAAAACTTGAGTTATGGCTTTGAAAAGATTCGCCTATGTAGGCGTAAAGTCGTTTAATATTTTTCGTACTTCAAACAAAAAAACTAACCAAGTTACAGTCGTACATGCACGGGTTCCATTGAATCTAGAAATTCCTAGAGGTGTTCGAAGGACCGAACTACATATTCGGAACGCCAATTCATCGATAATCGCGTGTGGCCAGCATCGCTCAGATATGGGCGGAACAATGGAACAAATCTGTGAACCGAACGAAAACCATAGCTCAGCGCTGGCCGATATTTATGGCTAGTTCCAAGATTTAACACGTCCATATTTTTACACAAACAACTATAAATTACAAATAAATGCTTTTGTGTTTTCAATTATATTATGTACTTTCGAATGTTTAATATTATAATGAAAGTAATATTTTACATATTATCAACTAGGTATATACCGTTATGAAAAGGCTTGCATTTTGTACGTTGGAACCAGACTTCGTCGGAAAAATGTACATAGCAAGCTCTACCGACCCTGCTAAAAGAATTTATTGGGGAACACATGTTAGGCCTTAATTATAATAAACTCTGAGTGCTAATGCAATGTTTTTGATAGAAAATTCTAGTAAATTAATTGAAACACTTGGGATTTTAACACGACAAAATTTATTACTTCTACTTTATTTACTTACTTTTCACGTACTTACTGTATTTTTTGTTAACGTAACAGTGTTTGTTAGCAACTTTGTTAGAAGGTAACAAACCTTCTAAATTTTTAGTATTTTAATAAAAGTTTTAGTGCTTATTGTCGTAATGGTTTCCTAAAAGTCTAAGTTTTAGAACTTACAATTAATATCAGTCTACCTCGTTAGTCTAGATCTAATTTAAATCTTGGGTTCGAATCATAGTTCACCTAAAGTATTATTGTTAGTTCTTTATCGACAAATTCTGAATCACAGTCTAATGACTGGAATTGTGCCAAGTATAATGGCAATAGTCTTACTTATTACACCTATCATCTTCGAGCAAATGTGGGTGAATACAATACAACTCTGCCAACCTTGCTTGGGGTATAAAAAACGTAACAGAGTTAATTGTTTTATTGTTGTAAAGACTATTTCCTTTCCATAATATTTGTGTGTTGTATGTATATATTGTTATAGTGTATACACATTGTTAATTGAATGATTTTCCCGCTGAAGTCCGCTAGCCGTAGTAATTTTCCAACTCGCACGCTTTCTTCACGCTGTTCAAAAAGTTCATATAGTGTAATGAGTGTGGAGATTTGATTTACTGCTTGACTTTGTGTAAGTTGGCAACTTGCCAGGGGTTAAGACAAACGTGAACTCTTACGTTACCTGCCTTAGCACAAACTTTAAACTTGCGCTATGCAAACATCAACGAGTACATTTATTTGTTCAGTATTACATAGAACTGGATGCATACAGCCGAGGATCGGGCTCTGTGGCCAACACTGGAAGAGGCCTATGTCCAGCAGTGAACTGATTTGGGATGATGATGATGATGATTACATAGTAAAATTATATGCTACACCCCTTTGCTACTTTTGTAGGTTTTTCATGACTTACTTTATGTCCGAATACTAACAACATTGTAGCAATAGGATAAAGTAAGGGAGAAGCTGAGAGGAGAAGTTAAGTTTAACAAGAATCAAACTATATGCTTCTACACAATTAGCTTCGTGTAAAAAGTCTTCAAACTTGGCTTCGACTTTTAGTAATCAATTTGAATAACAAAATAATTAAACAACAGGCTTAACATGAAAATATTGTTGTTAGCGTAACGCTATCGACAAAGTGTGCTGTCACTTTCATCTATATTTAGTGTCAATTTATAGTAGGAAAAGGAAGGTATATCAACTCAATAACATGCAACAATATGCGGTCAAAATATATACTACGAGCGACTTGATTGTACCCCCAATCAAAACACACTTTTAGACAAGCCCAAGTTTTTATTTATCTTTATATTAAAAAGACGTTGGTCCCGCACTAGGCATTATTCCTATGTCATGGGTGCGTTTACAAACACCAAGATCGTAACCAATAATTTTATGTCACACAAAGCTTCATTCCGGGTGGGGATCGAACCCGCGACTACACCATCCAGTGGGCGGAGCGGTTTTAGTTCTTAACCTCTGCGACGTCTGCTACCACCAAATATACGCTATAGTATATTATTATACTTTTCCAGAAGACTTTTATTACCATTACTAACTGACGGTAATGATAAAAAAAGTCTATGTAAAAAGAAAATCGAATAAAGCTTACAAATACATATTTTACCCATTTTTATACAAAAAAATCTCGTATTTCATCATACAATCAATGTGAATTAAGTGAAGCTATTCACGCTCGGCGCTCAGTATTCCGTCACCAATCACGGGGCTCAACGCGCTCCAAATACTTCATTAGCTACTCGACGCCCTTCCAAACCCCTCACGGCTAGGGCTACCAACTCAAAAAATGTATAAAATTGCTTAAAAAAGGAGTAAAAATACTTTAAATCTGCAAATTTGGTTTTCGTATTGAATTTGTGAAACAATTACCTAATCGGAATGTATGAGCTCTTGCGTTAATTACGATACACCTTGTATAAAATTTGTTATTTATGAGATTTTAATCTATATAGATTTCGATTTTTCTTTATTGATTTCGTATAACTTTTCCGTGATTCGTTTTGTAAATGAAGTCATTTAGATTAAGCCCATCTGAAATTGTAAACCATATTTAAGCAAGTACTTTCTGCGTCATGATCCCACTGACAACATATAATCAGCCGCCTTTTTTTAAATTGCGAAATTTAAAAGATGGTGGCAACATTTAAAATTCAAAATTAAGATAACCTTGCCTGTTTCCGAGTACGCGAGATATCCGAAATAGTGTATCCGAAGAATAGAAATCTACTGAGCATACATTTCCAATAAAAATATTCAACCTGACCCATGTGGCTGCCCGTTATTATTTTCAGCTTCTATATTATGGTATATTCCATGAAATTAATAAATAATCTCATCGAATGATTGTTTCAAGAAGTTGACAGCCCTACCTTACGCACACCACAACACCCTTTCCACCGATAGCGCTGATGAGTCAGATAAACTGAGTTCCGACGGATTTGTAAATAATTTGCTTTTCAACGATTCTTTTTTACAAGTTTGATTTTAATAAATTATGGAAGAAACTTTTGTGTAGAAATTTTTTGTGATAACCAACAAAGAACATTGTAACGTACAATAGAAAAACGAAAATTCAATATTATATTCATTTTGTTCACTGGGGTCATGAGAATTATAGGGTTTGTTTGTAGAGCGACGATATTTCATGAAATATTTGAAAATCAAATAACTAGTATGAATGTTTCGAGAAATAAGATAATTTGGACGTGAATATTTGGTGCCAAGTTTTTAAGTATTGTTTCCAGTTACAATGTTTTGCTTGGATTATTATACGAGTAGTGTTTTGACATGATTATACGGCAAGGACTGAATAATGGTGATTAAATATTGAACATACACACAATAAAAAAGCAATTTTATACAATTCTAAGAACAAATATGTTTATACATATTTGTTCTTAGAATAACCGTTCAAAATACAAGTTTCATATATTTTTCGAAGTCTGTGTTGACGCCTAGTCATAAACTAAACGCGCAATATTTATCCGAGGCAATAACGATAAAGAAGCGAGCGACGGGAAGCAGATAGAAGCACCATCATTAACACACCTAGCGCGGCCCAAGAACTCGGACACTCCTTTGTAATATTATAACGAATAAACGTTTTTATTTTAAACTTTAATTAGTTTTTACATTGTGTAATTTTTTTAAGTTGTATTTTAACTGTCTTTTTATATACATTCTAAGAATAACTGAAGAGTGGATAAGTCCCGACGAACTTGAATATCACATTCGTCAGTTTGTCATTCTAACTGACCATAATATGTCTAAGATATTAGGATTCAGTAAATAGATCTCGTATTTATACAAACACGAAAACCAAATATAATAGGATATCCAGTGTATGTAGACTGTGGCAATATTACGCTCTAGTTTGGAATCGCCCTTTAAACTAGATCAAGTATTGGTTAGTTTTAAATTATGTAGCGTATCAGTAGAGGTAGTTAAATGATGCACTATTTCTAGATGATGTGTCAACATCAAGGGTTATTATCAATCATTACATCGTGCATAGCAAAATGCTGATCGGGGTCCTAGCCATTTTGTTTATATTCTTGTCGCTATCGATAGCGCCTTTTTCTGTCCACGTGGCTTTTCGCTGTAAAATGGTAATCCCGTACATTTTTTCATCTTAATTAATATTAACGACTAGAAATTCTATCTGGCTACAGGCCCTGGATCCATTCCAACTACCCTGCACCGAGATCAGCAGGGGGGCCTTCGGAGTCGCGGACGCAAGGGGTGGGTGCCCTGAGCGTCCTTCACGAGCATCCCCGAGGATAACGGCGGCGAGGTGTAGCCCACGTCGCCGTGAGCACCGCGTCGGTGCGGGGTCCCCCCCGCGTGCTCTTCAGAGCGCGGCACAAAAGGGGCACCGGTGCGTTCCGTACGGAGATCCCGGAGCCCCTCCAAAGTGCGGATGTCGACCACCCTGGGGTTTTTAGTCGGTAAGAATCTGACACACCCCGCGAGGATTTTCCCCAGGTTAAAAAAACAAGGCACTAAACAAACTAGGTTGTATTGGGTATTTCTACCTACAATGATCTCTTGTGTTAAACCAGTAGTTGTGCCAACAAATCCGTTTTTTCTGTATTCTTGCGTCTATTCTATTTCATAGTGAAAAGCTGGTCTGTGTAAGGTTAAAATACACAGGTGAATAATTTTAGCAACTGAAGAATATACTGCAAATATTATTCAAATGCTAAAATTACGATTGGATATTTCATGTAATCGAATCATTTGCTCAGCGAGTTACAAAGTGGTAAAATTTGTGCGCCTAATGTACCACCCAAACGCAACGTTAGCTAAGCAGTATATGATGTGGTTGGCGATTAGTTCGAATTCTAGGTAGGACAAATTGAGACGGGTTTTTATATAGAAAAAATCTCAGTAGGACATCGGAATCTGTAATTTTACCCATTATAATGAAAATAGAGGGCAAATATTACATTGGGACCTATCATCATCATCATCTCAGCCTATACTTGTCCACTGCTGAACATAGGCCTCCCAATCGCTCTCCAGCGCAATCGGCCCGATGCCACCTGCATCCTTCTGCGGTCGACTTCCTGCGGTCCTGCGATCTTCACAAGGTCGTCGGTCCAGCTGGCAGGCGGCCGTCCCACGCTGCGCTTGCCAATACGTGATCTCTACTCAAGAATCTTTCTGCCCCAACGCTCGTCCGATCTTCGCGCTATGTGGTCCGCCCATTGCCACTTCAGCTTACTAATACTATGGGATATGTCGGTAACCTTGGTTCTTCTACAAATCTACTAATTCCTAATTCGGTCACGTAGAGAAACGTCGAGCATAGCTGTTTCCATAGCTCGCTGAGCAGCCTCTGAGCTCTGAGCATTTTTATGAGACCTATTGTAAGTGACGTAGTCAGTCGATGATAGGTCGCAGTGATGACATACGGATCACCGTATGTCATCACTGCGACCTAACATCGACTTCAAAAGGCAGGGGTACCTGCCTCCTATATATTTTGCCGCTTCGGAATTGTAAACATGACATAAAAGAATTTCATCGTATCTTAAAAATAACGAAAAAACTGAAAAAAAGTGAAAACATATTATAAATGTTCGCTGAGCTCTTGTTAATATTTTGGCTTAAAAAATAGGTGAAAAAATTGTGTCAGTGTCCGAAATATCTGAGCTATACTGACTTTTGTTCTGAGAAATATTAACATTGATGAACAGAATAAAGAATTAGTCTTATCTTATAATTAGGTACTAAAAAGTGTCTTCAAAGTCACGTACCCACCCCTACGTTACGCTCGACTACAGGTATAATCTCAAGGTAACACGCACACATTTATTTTACAGCTAAATTAATTTCAATAAAGACAGAATATATTGAGAATCTAAGCTCTGATTAAACCGTACGCGACAATAAATTTTAAGATACCAGATTAACAAAGTAACCCTTGGTAAGTACAATCTAAGGGTATAATTTAGTCCGCAGGGGGCTTTGTCCTTGGTAATTTATGTTAACATTCAATAGGTACATTTGTTAAAATCTACTTCAAATAATATTTTAACAGTTAATAGGGCGGTTTCTTTGAAAGTGATTTGCGAGTGTATGCCCCGCTTCAATACAAAGAACTGTCCGAAAAAAAAAGCTTATTTATTCTTACTAACAAGTCAGAAACTCAGTGTATGTCGATAACAGATTAACTCCCTTGTATATAGGCTATTTGAGATCACTTTGATGTGTAGTATAAGTTCCAGTACGGTAAATATCAGTACTTTAAGAACAAACCAGTAAGTTCCATTAATACAAATACTGCAAGTATCAATACTATAGTACCAGTACTGAAAATATCAGTATTATAAGTACCAGTACTGTAAGTACCTGACGTCTTTGATCACCTGTACGGAGTTACGAAAAAATGGAACTACAATGTTTGCAAATTTAGGAAGTCTGAGCCACCAATAATAAAGACAAAACTTGTTTAAAAGACCTCCAATAGCGCCACTTAGCTCGTAAAGAACTTTTCAGAGGTTATACTTATTTTTTATTTGCATTCGGCAGCAGAATGGGAGCGCCGGTGTCATAATTGATTGGATTAAACCTTTCATCGGGTCGGCTCGCTACGTGATCCCGATACATGATTTGGTTGCGATGGAATTTATTTACTAGCCATGACAATGCGCTGTGTACTATGAGAAAATGATTTTTTTTTGTATTTGTGTGATAACAGGCATGTCAGAGGGACTACGGAATAGAGAAATACCTCCTGTTTATTTTTTCTGTAAGGGGTTAAATCAAAATTGTGACAACCAGCATAGTGTTTCAGGTAATTTTGTTATATTAGAAATAAAGCTCACTAGAGCGACTGTTGACTACGAATACTAGTTTTTTTTTGTTTTTAAGGAGAGACCCAAACCCGGGCTAAAAATTAATAGAATCTTATAATATATCACACAAGGTTCTACTTCAACTAAGCACATGTTCTGCACTTGTAGGTATATTGCTCAATTATTGCAGGTCAACATTTCCTTGAAAAATCTATCTTCTTCACATTTCTAACCGAATCAATTGATATACATAAACGTTTACACGTTGCGTTGAAATGAAAAAAAATACATACTAATGAGTTTATAATGAGACTTGCGTATTAGAAAATATTATATATTTGAAAGCAGTAATTTTAACGTGGCGACCTTTACTAAACGCAATACTTTTTTCAGTCTTTTCAGATTCCTTCCAAACATATTATTGTATGTGTTTCAATAAAGAAAATCGAAATTCAATCTTTTGCTTACATTGCGCGATCATCTCCGACTAGTTTGGAAAAGGGTAAAAGCTAAGAATAGCGGAATAGCGGTGTGACGTGGGTAGACATTCGTACAGATTTACGTAAGACTACCACTTAAGAAAATATATTATATATACATGATCGACCCTCGAATAAATAATAATTATACCAAAATAGCCAGCCACTGATCTACAAACACTAGTGACAGTCATGAAAGAGGACTGCATAAACAATGGCTTATATTTGAATATAAAGAAACCAAGATTTTGGTTTATGAACGGGCATAATCCAGAACGCATGCAGGGGTTGTTGACAATGTGCTGGAGAGAGTGAATGAGTTTGAAATCTTGATGCGTCTTGAGTAAGTTAGGGAAATACACCTCTGTCATAGAGAGAAGTGTGAAAGCAGAGAATAGAGTTAATGGTGCGATGGGAAAGCTACTTGGGCTGGCACATAATCCATAAGGCGCAGCTGGCCATACATAACGGAGTGCCTGTCTCACCGCTGTTATATGGCAGTGAGAGTTGGGTATATCAGAAGGAGTATGAAAGCAGCGTAAATGGGGTCAAAATGCAAGCTCTGCGGAAGATGTGCGGAGTCAAGTTGATCGACTGTATTCGCAACACCGTAGTAAGAAATTGAATATGTATGAAATATAGTATCGGTGTAAAGATGAAGAATGTCGAAAGAAAGAATGACAAAAGAGATATACAATGCAAAATGGAAGGATGTAGGTACCGGGGAAGACCTAGACTATCTTACCATGACCAAATAGATCGTGTCTTATCTAAAGAGCAAGTCAAGAGTCTCCGTAATCGGGGAGCGTGTACGAAACGAACTATAAGAGTGGAGGAAGCCAGATGTCTGTAAGAAAACAATCTGTTGGATCTTTGTACTCTGTGCCTACCCCATAAGGGATCTGGCGTGAAGATATATACAGATAGATATACAAAACAATATTATTGGCATAATTTGCTCCAGACTATTTTAAAAGACTTTGTGCTAACTAAATTATTCTAAGTGGAACAATTAAATAACTATAAACAAAAAACAAGTGTATGGAGGAGAAAAAACATAAGCATTTTATTTGATATAATTCTGAAATCGGATCGATATTTTAGTGGAGCAGAATACCATATGGAAGTCCATTCATAGTTAAATCTCAGTTCAATCAATATTCGGTCTCAGTGACAATTAAATACGAGAAATGGCCTTCTTAGCGATCACCAAGGTTGATCTGTCTGAGAAGGGACAGTGTGGCATTTTCATTTTCATACGTCTCCATGTTTCAAAATGCACGTTAAGACGTTGGTCCGGATTACTACTCCATATAGTATATATATAAGGCTTCATATAGTATATATATCCAACTTGGCTTAACGACTAAGCCAAGTTGGAAGCTTTATAGGCCTGATAAGTTCCAACCGCAGGTGACCACAAACCTGCCTCCACCAACTGGATCCGCGTGGTAGGGTACGACGTAATCTCTCTCACATGGATTTGTGAGAGCAAGCATTTCCCAGTAGTGGGACAGTACGAGCTGGAGGATATATAGCCTATAGGAACTCTTATAAAGAGCCTGTGAAGTACCGACTTAACGGTCTCATGTAACATGATTGACGTTTCTAATTCGTGACTATGTGTTTATTAGTGCCAATCAACAGATAAAGAACATTCTTTGAAACTTATATTTAACACACAAAGTCAACATAAACACGTAGTTGTTCGTAGGTACATTTCAAAGTAGCCACAAAGTACACATTCACACATCCCCAGGTCCATTCAAATGTCACATCGCACATAAAAGTTCCTAAAATAGGTGATTAGTGGGCAGTTAAATATTAAAATACTTGTGCAAACTTTTGTTATACGAAGCACCTCTATGCATTGCTCGTACAATTCTCACGGGGTGTTGGCGTGACTTTATTTTCTTAAACAGTCATTAGCTGTCTATTCAATTTTAACTTATTAAAACATAATAGTTTGCACACATTAGCAATGCAGTTGAGAAAAAAAAAAATAAAAAAAAAAAACGTTTATTTCACCACTTACAAACATTTACATTGCTTATTTGGAATCTCCTGTTAAGCTAAAATTATTGCTTGTATTAGGAGGTTCCGCTCTTCTATCAGACAATATCTTTCATAAGTGAGTAAACATAGTAAAAGACTTAATAACTAAATAAACATGAGAGTAGTTGCATTACATTATCCGAGTAACTATGCGCCTGAAGTGTGAATGTGTGCAAACGTGTGCGTGTGTGTGTGTATGTATGTGTGCGTGTGTGTTTTATTAAGAGTAAGTTTCAGTCTAAATGTGTGGTGACTGATCCACGCTGTAAGCCGCAGGGGCTTTGCAGATTTAACGGACTAGTTCAGCTTAAGCCTGAGTCAGCCCTACGATCATATCTTGGGATCGGAAGATGTAAGCATCTTCCACTGACGGCATGTTCTACATTATAATTTTAGTTATTGGGTAGTGTGTAATAGACTCTCCACTTCCTCATATTTTTTGGTTTTCAGCCAATGAGTGAGAACCAGTTTACATTTATGGTATGTCAGAGAATAAAATCCTAATTTTTTGTTCAGTAGATTGTATAGATGTGAAGATTGCCTAATGAATTGTCTATTAGCAAAAGTCGATTTAACTGCTATTGTAGGAGCTACTTTATTCTTCCTTCTGGAGTTGATCCTACTGGGAACAAAGGTAAGGGACGTATGTTTTCTTAGTATAATATGTAGAACTAATAATTTTCTGACAGAGAGGAGATTCGAAGCCAAGTAAAGATTTTCAGTTGGAAATTTAAAGGGTTTGAAGAACATAACCTTGGGGAGAGCTCTCTGGGCTCTTTCGAGTTCCAAGAATTTTGTCTTAGTTGCCCCTCCCCAGACTGGGAGACAGTACGAGAGCATAGATTGAGCCAGTGTGATGTAGATTTGTTGTAAGAGACTTCTTGTGGCAACATGTCGTAAAGTTTTAAATGTCCATATTAATTTCCTAACTCTGTTCATGATTAGCTCTATGTGAGTGTGCCATGAAAGTCTTTGGTCGAGCATTACGCCTAAGTATTTGGTGTTATTTGTTTTGTTAATTGCTAAGCAGGAGCAGCTTGTATTTATTTTGTTATGGCAAGTATGAATTTTAATTTGATACTCATGTGACGGCTGAGTGCGGTTGTACTTGGTAAAACAAATGAAGTTAGTTTTGGTTATGTTCAGAGTTAGGAGATTACCTTGAAGCCAAGTTGCTATCTCATTCAGTCCTCTTTCAGCTGTTAGTCGAGCACTGTCCCAGGTATTGCCCGTAAAGACCACCGCTGTATCGTCAGCATAAGAGAAAATGTGAGCTCCATCGATACTCATATTACAGAGACTGTTGATGTAGATAAGAAACAGAGTAGAACCAAGAACAGTTCCCTGTCCAACTCCGTATGTGACGGTTTCTTCGGAGCTGATACATTCTCCCACTCTAACTGAGTGCGTACGTTCACTTAGGTATTCTTTGAATAGTTTAAGGGGTGTGCCCCTTATACCAATGTCCTCTAATCTGCGTATAAGCGTGTGGACGGAGACGGTGTCGAAGGCTTTTTTAAGGTCTAGAAATACTGCCAGGCACTTCCGTCCACTGTCAACCTTTTCAGTGACGATGGAAGCAAGCGCCAAAACAGCGTCTTCTGTGGACTTTCCCTGTCTAAAACCAAACTGAGATGGTGAAAGAACATTGAACTTTGTTAAATAATTAACCAAGCGCTTGTTAAGTAGTTTTTCCATAATTTTAGACAGAGACGGAAGAACAGATATTGGCCTGTAATTCGACGGGTCTTTCTTGTCTCCACTCTTAAACACAGTTGATATTAGAGCTTGCTTTAGAGCAGTAGGGAAGGTCCCTTGTTCAAAACAGAGGTTGGTAAGGTGGGATATAATTGGCACAATAGTTTCATGTGTAGCTTTTAAGAAGTTAACAGGTATTTTGTCCCAACCAGGGGCACTGCCAGATTTAGAACATACACATATAGAGACATAAGAACGCTACGTACTTCATTATTGTCGGTATTTAGGAGAACAAAGGACGAAATTAGTGGGGTACGAGGATCTCGTTGATTAAAATACGGACCTTTCGTTGGTCTTTTTAAGATGTCATCAGCAAGCTGTTGACCTATTGTAGAAAAGTATATATTTATGATATTAACGGACTCACTAGAGGTAGCTGCCAATTCCAACAATTCCAGGTTGTGAGATTTTGGTGGTTTCCGCTGAGTAATATTATTTATGGCTTGCCATAGTGTTTTAGGGTTCTTGTGTTTTTTAGTCAGTTGATCACGATTGTATTTTCTTTTTTGTTTTTTAATAATGTAGTTGCAATAATTACGGTATCTCTTAAATGTAATGTTTAGGATTTTGTTTTAAGGATCTAATTTTAACTTTTGTTGCATGTTATTCCGGTTTTGGATGCAACGTAATAATCCAGTAGTCATCTAAGGTTTGATTAGCCTCTGTTTTAGAGGGATAACTTTGTAAATAGTATTAGAAATGAGACATGTTTGAAGTAAATTAATTAGCATATGTGTTAGGGTTAGTTATGCTTAGCAGTTCTTGCAAGTTGCAAGTTTGTAACATACAGATGGCATTTTCAATGTTAACAATTGATTTAGTTTAAGTTATTTTATGTTTCATTGTTTGATCGGATAATTTTAAGTAAATCATTAAATGATCTGTGATAGACGAGTTGATGATAGCTATCACTGCTGATTTTTGATTAGGTTTAAGTTTTAATATAAAATGGTATAAGCAATTTTTATTCCTGGTAGGAAGCGAGTGGCCGGGAAGGAGTCCATGCATCGCCAGCATATTTAAGTAGTTGAGTCTGTTTGAAATTTCAAATGATTGCGTTCCGTATTTATATATTAGATTTATGTTGATATCGCCAGTAATTATTATATTTTTAGACGAAGCAATTGAGGTTAGCTGTAAATTTAGGGAATTTATGAAGTCATCGGCGTTTGTCTTAGATGGAGAACGATATATTCCGAGAATAATTAGGTCAGGTAAAACATTAACTTGCAAGCAAGACGCATCTTTTAATCTTATTTCAATTATATTAAATTTAAGTACATTATTAACGTAAATAACGACTCCGTCCGCCTTGTTTACGTGGTGCGATGTTTGACCTGACGTGTAATTAGTTAATTGTGGAATATTTTTGTCAGTATTTAGCCTGTATTCAGTTAAAATAATTAGGTCTGCTGTTAGTTTTAAATGAGTTAACTGGAGTTGGAGGTTATAAAAGTTAGAGTATATGCTCCGTATGTTCTGTGAGACGAACGTAAAATCATTCGACCTTGTCTGTATGTCTTTTGTAAAATTTTCGGTTGAACAGCTCAGCACCTGGGCTATTTCTGAGTTGTCTAATTCAGTTATAGTTGTCAGAGTGTGATACATTGTTAAAAGTTATATATAATCTTTATGTTGTAGACCCTAGACTGTAATATACTAGAGAGTATATCGAGGCCTGGTGTGTATGTGTGAGTAAGTGGTGAGTTATGGTGTCTTTGTATGTTAGTGATGTGTATGTATGTCGTGAGTGTATCGTAGTGTGTAGGCGCACGGGATATACATGAAAGTTTATAAATAAACTAATTAATTTTAAGTTTTTGAGTTAACAGAGAATATTACACTGTACTTTCTTTGATTTTTTGTTACAAGATTTATAAAGAAAATAATGCAGTTCCAGAATAGTAAATCGAAACATTGAACACCAGATCAGATATAGTCTTTTATCTTGCATAAGTTTGTTAACTTGTAGTTCGTTGTTAATTGCTATCACAGGCGAGTTATCGTCCTTTCTCACATGAATACGGCCAAAGGCTGTCCAGCAGTATTTGTAATTCTTAGATCTTGTTAGGTCACGCGCGAGAAAAAATAAACGCGCACCCTTAGTGGTCAATTGTTCAGATATAAAGATTGGGGTATACTCATGTGTGGTAAATCCTAGATGTTTTGCGCATATCTTTACTTTGTTCTTCCTATTAAAACTTCTAGCCGCTTTCAAATAGTCGACTTTCACAACTTTGTATCTTGACTCGAAAACTTTGTATCATCCATGGATGATACAAAATTTTATTATATGGTATAAAAAGTAGATATTTTATTTGAATTTTGTTGCAAATATTGTCATCTGTATCCGATAAAAGCCTTAAACTGGTCATTTGATTTAATTTGAAGAAATAGAGAAAACGAAAAATATAACTATAGCTTAAAGGTGCTTAAATGTAGACGTAGATATTACTATCCTTTGTCAGGTAATTTCTAAGAAAAAATACACACAAAAAAAAGTATAACGAAACAAATTTCATGATTTTTTTCCCCCTATATAATATCATTGAATGTTTTTGTTAGTCGTAATTTCTTAAGTTTCCCTATTACATAATAACAAACGGCACACGCAACGTAAGTCCACAAGACAGCCATGAAAGATATATATTAAAGCGTGGGCAGACAAACATATTTGCAAACCTAATTACGGAGAGGGAATGTAGGTAATATTCGGAAAGTTCCCGGAAAATGCGGAACGTGACGTCGAGTGCACGCAACAAACGGAGTTTTTGAAGGAAATGAGCTAACTTTTGCGGACCGCGGGATATCTCAACACGTTACTCTAGAAAGTTAAGCTGTATCTGATATTTTTTATCTGTTAGGCCATGGTGGAGTTCTAAAATTTGTTGTTTGTTGCAAGTTCAAAACATTACGGAGTAGCATATTTATTTATGGAATATACTGTGTTGTAACTGGCTAGATAAAATCCAATGCTATTTATTTAGAAGATTGTTCTAGTTTCGACTACAAATAGTAGGATGGTATACTGCTTGTTTTTACTGCACTCAGAAATGCCTGAAAACTTAAATGTTGACTTGAAACGTTGCCTCTATGAAATGTCTCTGTATGTTAAAGTTACACAGTTTTATTTTAATTTGAGCCTTAGCACCAATCTTGTCGAAAAACATTTTCATTGGTGTCATCCTTTATTTTGGCCAGTGAATATGATTTTACAGCAATCTTATCACAATAAAGAAGAATTTGGTAGATCTGTTACACTACCTGGCATACATCATCCAACTTATAGGTAAGAAGTTATTACTTCGTTATAACAAATGTAATAACTTATTTTATCATGCGCCACGATAGATATCACCTGCTTCAATTGATTATGATGGGCAAACGTGAGGGCAAAAGACGCGTTGGACTACGGAAAAAATCATGGCTGCAAAACATTAGGGAGTGGACCGAAATTGCCAGCGTTGAGCAGTTGTTCCATATGGCTCAAGAAAGAAGCACATACGTAGAGCTGACGGCCCATCTCCAGTAATGGAGAGGCATTTGAAGAAGAAGAAGATTTTATCATTAAGATAACTTGTCGAAATTTCCATTGAAGTTATTTCAAGTTCATAAAGGTTCAGATTCTGGAAGAAAGATTCCTTTGTTCGGTAATAAGACTTAATATGGAGGTTGAATGAAGTCTCTAAGATGTGAATTTAATACTAAATACAGCCTTTGGCATATTAAACGCCAATTTACTGAAGACAAACAACTAGTGATTATAAACTTAAAACCTCTTTGTAGTCACACACTTATGCATTCAAATGTTCTCTTTAGGCGATTACTTCAACATCAAGAAATAGTTCATAATATTCTCGGTCGCAGCCGTTTGACTTTGTCTTCATCATGGATAAGGAAAATTATATGTACCTATTCCCAACAAAACCGTACACAAAATAATCTTAATTATTACTAATGTATTATTTGTGACGAATCTATTGCTGTAATAGGAAGTTCCTTGGATGACGTTTAATAGTCTTTAGGGTTTCAGACCTCCAAGGAAAAAACGGAATTGTATTACGATTTATCTTGTGTCACGACTGTTCTTATTACTACTGTTACCACTCTATCAGTCGCCACTTGCTTACGATCCCATAGACTAGAGAAACATTGTCCGTAGTCGCGATCTTAAGCAGCGAGGGACCAATGAAAAACAGAATAATGCCTGTTGTTTTTTTATCATTTATAACCCCTTGCTGGGGTCAGTTTGCTGTTGATATTTCTTCATTTTCAGCAGTTTGTCTTACCAGATAACTTACATAACATTAACCCACGCAAGCCTTCCAAATATCCGATCTAAACCGAAATACATAATCAGTTATAAACAAGCCTGTAACTACTGTCTCACAACTAGGCAGGGCCTTCTCTGACACTATCAAGCCGCCCATAAGATTTCCAATACGGCTTAACTACTACCACATGAAGTGGTAACCGGGACCAACAGCTTAAAATGTCTTCCGAAGGACGGTGATGCTCAAAAATTTAAATGCCACAAACAGTTAGCCACATTTATGTTTCCTGTTATGGTTTTATATAGCTATATTTCCCTGAAACAAAGTCAAGCAAACTTATTTTTAGAACAGGTCACTACTGGCTTCTAACAAAGTCTACACAAAAAATCATCAATATTTTATTTCATTAAACTCTAAGGATACAATAATAATGATTTAAGTAAGGAGTTTAATGCTAACCTATTTATTATACTTGCCTTACTTTTGACGTGGGCCATAGCATGAAACCTGAGCCATGGTTTTAAATCCCTTTTAGATAATAAATCATCTTTTTTGTTTTATAACCGACTGGGTTTTATCCGCGAATTTGCTCACGTAAAAAGTATAAACAATATTAGAATTTATAAAAATTTAATAATGACGTTATAAAGAGCAAATCATGATCAAATTCTTAAACTATTGAAACTGTGGCAGGATATGTTGTGGCAGGATTTGTCAAAGGGAAGATCTTCCAGCCAGACGGGTGGTGTGTCTGGCGGGGCCTGCCACTCTCCCCCAAGAGTTGTTGTCGGGGGCTTGTATATATGTTACACGTCGTGCACTTTAATATCGCGTTCTAGATATGTATGGCGAATCGTCAACACCATCTATTGGTAGGTAGTCGTAACTATGTAGCGATGTATAGGGATCGCTACAAAACTTTGTTATCGAAACCAACATTTTATTTCCAATTTCATCAGGACAAAATTTTTTCCATACTGTTTTCAAACAATAGATTTCTAACTTATGTTCCTTAAACAAACTATAATATGTTTTTTCTTACGTGGAAAATTTTGTTAACAAATATGACATGACAACTAAAGCAATAAACTTGAAACGGGGGGAAAATCATTCATTATACAAAATCTTTCATTTTGTTCATTCATTGATTTCCCAACCATATCAAAATTGTTTTTAGTTGCAACGTCATGTTTAAAAAAATGCCCACATAAAAAACAGACACACTCATATCCATATCGATACATTCCAAACAGCATAATTCTATCTCATGTAATCTTAGTACATTTTACTATTTCATAAGACTCGGATCATTTGTAAGGTAAGCTTAACGAATATTTGGGCAGCCACCTCCAATTAAGAGCAGAAGGATATAATAGTCTGTTTGCAATTGATTAGCTCGCAAGACCCCGGTGCAACCTTTACCCATTAGTTTCGAAGAGCTAGCGAGCACAATCGCACACCTCTCGCTCAGGGCGATTCAATTTCCCGATTAAAATCGTTAAATTGTTAAATCGAATTAATAAAAAAGAGATCTCGGCGATCTTATTCGTTCAAAACAAAGCAAACTGTTAAAACGGGTGCAATGGCTGAGAATAAATACAGAAGAACTATCACACAGTTGAATTGCGAGGCTAAAATTTAACTATTATTTCAGTATTTTGTATAAAAAGTAAGTCTACCTACTACTTGTGATTTCCTCTTGAAGAAAATCACATCTATATGTTAATACGTGAAGCAAAAACTTTGTACACATTTTTACGAAAATTGCGCGGACGCAGGAGTATGACCACACTTATAGTTTATATAGAGAAGGAGTGCAGAATGCTATTTTTTTTAAATTATGCATAAAACATACATTAAATCAATGAAAAAACATTACACATACTACCATGTATTTGACACAATACACGTCAAATTGATGTTTGTCTTTAATATTATTTGTCTATAGTCTTACTGAATGTCAAACATAACCAGCAAACGATGCAAGAGTAGGTCGAATATCGACCTATGGGCGACCATTAGTAAAATTAAAGGGCTATGTCTACACTTTAACACTGAATAGTACTATTCTTTTCTTTCATATTAGTAGTAGTATTATAAAAGTACACGAAACATAGATTACATCTTAGATGAATAGGATTACATATAATAGTGCTGGCTGAATGTAATACTGACGTAACTTACAAAAGCAAAACGTTTGATTTCTCATACTTTTGATTTTTTATTTCGCATCAGTATCCCACCCAGCAATTTTTTTATTTATGACGGGGTTTTTCGTATAAAACGTGCCTTTTCGATTTCTCTCAAAACGGCCGTTGCAATTGGTATGTAAAGTATCCACCGCTTTACTATCCAGGGTGGGGTACTTCATTATTTTCATTATCATCGTTGTCATCAAATTCATCGGGGAGCCGAATTAATTTAAACAAACACGATTATATATCTCACTGGACACTGGCAAAATACACTTATAATTAGTGTAAAGCCATAACTTAAAGAAGAAGAAGAAGAAGACGGGTTTTTCTTTTGTTTCCAATACAAATTGTTCAATTGATCTTGTGAATTTTTTTGGAAAGTGAAATAAACGCGAAAAAAAAGTTGTGGAACAAAAGTTATTAAAACTATTTATAAATGCTGTAACTTCTGCATAATACCCTAATTCCGAATTACACTATATATCTATAAATTATTACCAGTAAAGAAAAAAGGCAACTGAAATTATATTTTTATTGTAAAAAGAATATGAGTGCCGATTCTAAAGGATTAACTTTTTTCTCTTTCAGTCCCGACTGATTTTGAACTTCAATACTTAAACGCCTGAATGCAATGTATCGCAGCGGCAACGGCGGTGGTCGATCGCAGGAATAATCGGCTTTCATTAAAAAGCACTGATTTCTCTGAGGAAGTGATCACCGGATAACCGAAAGAGATTTAAACCGGTAAGCTGATTGTATGATTTTCTATCGCCGATAATTCTTGGAGAACGCTGCGTAAAGAGAAATGTCGTTGTTGGATTGTTACTATGCTTGTTACCCTTAAAATTATTTTAGGTATGATAGATTGACGATGGCTTGGTTTAGTGGTTAAAGCGTAGGCGTTCCATTCACAGTATGGGGTAGTCGCGGATTCGATTCCCAAACAAATTTTAGGTAACCCACCAAGATTTTCTTCACTTTGGACACCTGTAAATATAAGCATACACTGTGGTCTGCATGTTTGTGTATGTGAATTTCAGGTTTGTAAACTCGCTGACGACACAGGGTTCTTAGTTCGTACGTTTAAAATAAAACAAAAAGAATGATATATAAAACACACGTTTTGCAGAGGTATTTTACAAGTTGTAAGCCCATAGCCACATTATTTCTCTTACCTCTTTCCCATGAAAATTTCCTCAAGATGTTTACCTCCACCGACTATAGTTTAAATACTGTATCATCACATAAGCGTTAGTAATCTTATGTATAAGATACGGATAAGAACGTAATGCATTAACTTAAAAATATTCTTGGGTACTTACACACTTCGTCAGTTTTGTTGATCGTGCAATATCAACAAACGCTTTTTTGTTACATCTCCATATAACAGTATACGGTTGGGAATTCCAGTACAACGATAAATACGAACTGAACAAAGCTTTCAACTCTCAGAGCGTACATAGATAGAAGACTAAGTAGGTACAAAAAGGCTTATTCGATAGCGGGGATGAGCTATGTCGAAATAGGTACACTTAGCGGAAAATCGTTCAGGGGAACGATTTTCCGCTAAGCAAGAAAAATGACTACAAAAATGACTATGCTAGTTATCAGATTTTAACAGCATTAAAATGCAGAAGAAACTCTTACATTTTTAGTAGGTACTATATTACTGACATTTTGTCTGCGGTGATTAATAAATAAATAAAAAAAATAAGTTAAATTATATTACGGTAATGCCCAAATGATTAAAATTGCAATTCACAGATGCTGTGAATCGATGACGCATGCACGCACGCACGCACATATACACACATGCACACACGCACGTACGTACACCTTAGGTGCATACGCTCATTTAACCAGATTAGCTTTTAATGCCATCGACTATCGAAGGGTAAAGAAATGTTTATCGCGTAAAGGGATCTGGCATAATAATATTGGTAAAAAGACTGATAAAAATATTTATTTTTATTTTAAAATACCAAGGTTGTAATTTTTCCTGTTTAACTACATTTACATCATTACTTAGGCAAACTACATTTCAAAAGATTTCTGTAGGTATTATTTACCTTAGCCATTTGGGTTAACGTGTATTCCGAAAGACTTCCAAGCGTTTCTCCTAATGGAACTTCGTTTTTCGCGTCCAAAGTTTGATCCACAAAAGGTCAACGTAGTACAAAGGCAAAGGTACAATGAACAGACTAACTTTTTTTATTTTTTAAATAGACAGTGGAGTAAAATTTTTTGGCTCGATCTGCCCGAATTTTCCGTTTTCCATTGCAATGGATGCACATTTGTCTTACTTTAAACAGACTTATCTTGTTACTGTAAGTATAGAGTTAAGAACCTTACGTTAGTTAAGTATTATTCAGAACACTTTTGTCAAAGCTCTTTAGGGTTTATGAAATGTGAAGTATAAATGCGCTTTTGAATGTAATTGAGCGACTTCAAGCTTGCAGATGTGACATTAAGTGCTTGAGGACTACCGTGTCTTTGGTTGGTTATTTAAACAATGTAAAGTTATGTGTAAGTATGAAGAATTAGATAATAAAACATTATCTCCTTTTTTGGGACTAAGCCCACCACACATTCATCATCATTATCATCACAGCCTATACTTGTCCACTGCTGAACATAGGCCTCCCCAATCGCTCTCCAAGGCAGCCGGTCCGATGTCACCTGCATCCAACAATTTCCTGCAATCTTTACAAGATCGTCGGTCCATCTGGTAGTTGGCCGTCCCACGCTGCGCTTGCCAATACGTGGTTTCCACTCTAGAATCTTTCTACCCCAGCGTCCGCCCAATCTTCGTGCTCTGTGGCCCGCGCATTTCCACCACTATAATTACTGAAAGCCAAGACACCCAAGGCTTAAACCTTGATCTAAGGAGACCGGAGACGGCTCTAATTGTCTTGGAACCCACATCAGAGTGAATTAGAAACAAAAGAACTTTATCGCATTATTAAAACACCAACAATAAAGTTTAATATTTACGCAATCATTTTGTGATATCATATTCTGTGCTCTATGAAAGCAGGATAAATGCGGTAGAAATGCGAGCTCTGCGGAAGATGTGCGGAGTAAAGCTACCGACCGAATTCGTAACAGCGTAGCTAGAAAGCGTGTAGGTATGAAAGATGGTATCGGTGTAAAGATGAGATGAGGTGTGTCGGATGAAAGAATGACAAAACAGATATACAATACGAAAGTAGAAGGACGTAGATACCGTGGAAGGACGTAGATACCGGGGAAGACATAGTCTATCTTACCATAACCAAATAGATCATGTCTTATCTGAAGGGCAAGTCAAAAGTCTCCGTAACCGGCGAGCGTGTATGAGCGAACTATGAGAGTGGAGAAAGCCAGAGAGGTATGCAAGAAAATAACCTGTTGGAACTCTGTACTCTCTGCCTACCCTGCAAGGGAACTAGCGTGATGATATAGATAGATAGATATTCTGTGATCCGACTGCTTAGTCCGAACAATCGGACCATGTGAAGTTTTTTTCCTATTATATTGTGCTATTATTAAAAGCTTTTCCTAAATCATTTTAGCTTTTGTACTCATATAACGATATACACAAATCTTAATCATATCTCACGTAGAAAATATATGAATAAATATCAGAATATTATAAAAAAAAACATTCAAGTTTAATATTCAGTTCGTTTATTTTTATTTATAAAGTAATCTCTAAAAGGCTTGTATTTACATCTTTCTAACTATTGGATACGGATTTCGCTAATATTGTGAAATATTCAATCGATAACAATTTATAAAGGGACTTTAAAGGTATGTATCTTCCATTGGCAACGTCATGCGAGACAATAGAAATAGAAAAAAAATTGTATTTTCAGAAACTTTTTAAAACAAAAATGTTTCCCACACCAAATTACTTCTGTGTCAATCGAAGAAGCGTTCATAAAGACCCAGGAATTATCTTCTGACATTCTTTCTATATGTCCAAACCACCGAATCCTTTCTGATCTTTACACTCATAGGTACGTTCCTTGTACCTTGTGGTTGGTTTGTGATTCTAAAGCCACTATTTTTGTAGGAAAATTGCATACATCGTCTCGCATTTCGTTACGAACAGATCAATTTAAAAAAAAATGCTATGCATTATAAGATTATACGTAAAACTACATAATTATAACATGGCGGTAATGAGGACTGACCCTGGCTACGTATAACGGACGCACGCTGCGACTGGATGAGCATCTTCTGCAGTTGGAAGAAGAACTGAAGTGCATAAGATGGCACGTTCTGGGTTTATGTGAAGCTCAAAGAGAGGGAGAAGACACCATACCCCTAGAATCTGGCCATCTTTTGTACTTTAGAGAGGGAGACCAATTTTCCCAGGGTGGCGTCGGGTTTCTGGTCCACAGAGTCTTCGCTGACAACGTTTTAGAAATGTCCAGTGTGTCGACAAGGGTAGCATACCTCATAATTAAGCTGACCGAGAGGTACACCCTCAAGATCGTGCAGGTTTATGCACCGACTTCGGCACACTCGGACGCGGACATAGAGGTACTCTACGAGGACATCTCTAAGGCCCTTTATAATACCCCTAGGGCACACTACAACGTTGTCATGGTAGATTTCAACGCCAAAGTGGGAGTAAAAACTGACAGCGAATCCTCAGTAGGACCATACGGCTATGGCAGCAAAAATGATAGGGGGCAAACGCTCGTCAACTTTCTCGAAAGAGAAGGGCTGTTTATGATGAACTCTTTCTTTTAAAAACATCCCCAAAGAAAGTGGACGTGGCAAAGCCCCGATGGTAAAATAAAAAATGAGATCGACTTCATCATGGCGGACAAGAGGCGCGTATTCAGTGATGTCTCAGTGATCGCAAGGTTTAAAACCGGAAGCGACCACCGGCTCGTACGGGGCTCTCTGAATATACAATGGAAGCGCGAAAGAGTCCGCTTGATGAAGTCCAGTGTCCAACCGAATTTGCTCCAAGCCGCTATGGATTCCCAAGCTTTTCAGCTAAAATTGGAAAACCGTTTCGCTGCCTTGGAAACCACTGACAGCGTTGATCAGAAATTCGAGCAGGTGGTACAGACTCTTAGAGAAGAGGGCACTAAATTCTGCGAAACGAGGCGTACAGGTAAGAAATCTAAGCTTTCGGGGTGGACTCTGGAGCTTATGAGCGAACGACGCCGAAATGCTCCCTCAACCTTGTCAGAACACCGGGCCTTAAATAAAAAGATCACAAAGCTGGTCCGACACGACCTCCGAGCTTTCAATAAGCTTAAGATTGAGAAAGCCATCGAGCAGAACCGGGGGTCGAAAGTGTTCGTCCAGTCACTTGGGAGAAACCACTTGACAAGGTTGACTACACAAGCGGGTACTGTGATCGCTTCTAGGCCGGAAATCCTCTCGGAAGTCAGGAATTTCTATAGCCAGCTCTACGCCTCACACGCACCTCGACCCGAATCTCTTAGAGCAGATCCCAGAGCCACCCTTACACGTCACTTCACAGAAGACTTGCCCGAGATCAACCTGGATGAGATCGAGTTGGCCCTTAAACAGCTTAAAAATGGAAAAGCCCCGGGTGAGGATGGCGTCACGACTGAGCTTCTGAGGGCAGGAGGTACCCCAGTACTTAAGGAGCTTCGGAAGTTATTTAACACTGTCCTCTACACTGGGAGAACTCCGCAGGCATGGAACAGAAGCGTGGTCGTCCTGTTTTTCAAAAAGGGTGACAAAACCCTTTTGAAAAACTATCGACCAATATCGCTTCTGAGCCATGTATACAAGCTGTTTTCAAGGGTCATCACGAACCGTCGTGCGCGAAGGCTCGACGAGTTTCAACCCCCGGAGCAGGCCGGGTTTCGAAGTGGTTACGGTACCAATGACCACATCCACACAGTGCGGCAGATTATACAGAAGACTGCAGAGTATAGTCTGCCCCTATGTCTAGCCTTCGTGGACTATGAGTAGGCCTTTGACACTGTCTCAACCTGGTCAGTTCTGGACTCTTTGCAACGATGCCAAGTTGATTGGCGATACATTGAGGTGATGAGATGCCTTTTTGAAGCCGCAACGATGACCGTCCAAGTACAGAACCAGCGGACTGAACATATCCACCTGCGCCGCGGAGTGCGCCAAGGTGATGTCATATCACCAAAACTATTCACTAATGTACTGGAGGATATGTTCAAGACGCTGGACTGGAAAGGTCGCGGCATCAATATAAATGGCGCATACATCTCTCACCTGCGATTTGCAGACGACATCGTCATCATGGCTGAAACGTTGCAAGACCTACAGCAGATGCTGGACAGCCTTGCTAATTCGTCTCAGCGAATCGGTCTCCGGATGAACTTAGATAAAACTATAGTGATGATCAACAAGCATGTTGACCCGGGACCGATCGCCGTGAACGGAGCCTCCCTCGAAGTTGTTTCTGAGTACGTTTACCTGTTGTCAGGCAGTTGCTCCAACTAGGTAAAAACAACTTCGACAAGGAAGTTAAGAGACGGATACAGCGGGGCTGGGCAGCATTTGGAAAACTCCGTCGAGTCTTCTTATCGCCCATACCCCAATGTCTAAAAACAAAAGTTTTTAATCAGTGCGTCCTACCTGTAATGACGTACGGAGCCGAAACGTGGCCACTCACTGTGCGGCTTGTCCACCAGTTCAAGGTCGCTCAGCGAGCTATGCTCGGAGTTTATCTTAGGGATCGAATCCGGAACGAAGTTATTCGTCAGAGAACCAAGGTTACCGACATAGCTCAGCGAATTAGCAAGCTGAAGTGGCAGTGGGCAGGTCACATATGCCGCAGAATCGATGGCCGTTGGGGCAGACTGGTTCTTGAGTGGAGACCGCGTGTCGGCAAACGTAGTATAGGGCGCCCTGTAGCTAGGTGGGGCGACGATATTTGTAAGGCAGCGGGCAGGGATTTGAGAAGGAGAGCTGAAGATCGAGCTCAGTGGCGTGCCATGGGAGAGGCCTACGTCCAGCAGTGGACTGACACGGGCTGATGATGATGATGATGGTAATGATATGTCGATATTTCATATCTCTTTTGGTGATGCGACTAATTTACAAGTTTTCCGACTATCTACATGAGTTATACAAATAAACATGGTTATTTCAGTTTACTATAAACAATCATAAAATATAAATGGGTGTACACATAACACCTGTGCCACCCCCGCTTGGGGAATATAGGCGTGACGATGTTTATACGATATAGCGACATACGGCTTGGTCTCGTGCTTCAGAGCTTAAGCCGCTCCCACTGGATCGAGTAGTTGTGGATTCGAGACACGAGACAAATCTTTGTGTCATCCACAATTATTTGTTTCGGTGTGGGAGCTTGTGTATGTGAATTATATGTATAGTATGTGAATGAAACTAGAACTAATTAATATATTTTTATAAATTAATTATGTCACATAACTTCTTGTATGTATTAAAACAGGGCGCAGTTTATTTTTTCTTTAGAGGGCCAAGCACAAACCATAACATGATATACCTAATAGCGTTGTTGAGAAAGCTTGCTGTCACGTTCATCTTTATTTAATAAAGGTCTTGGTGTAAAAAGGATAGCATATTATCTCGGTAGCGTTAGGCTAATGTCAAATCTGTCAATCTATAGCCTGCAGCGCGAGATGGCCATCCGCATCGCATGAGTTATAGTTATTATATTAATATCGTTACAGATGACTCAATGTCATAATTAAATTAAATTTATCCAGAATTAGATACGATTAGCCGTAACCATACAGATTAGTCAAACAAATACAGAAGTTTTAATGCTGAGTGCTTTCTTTCACATTACGAATCCGATATCGACATAATATATACATACAATAAAATGAAAACTAATTTATGTAGTTTAATTATAAAAATTAAAAGATTGAAAAGTACAATAAATAGTCTTATCAGGTCTGTAACCGAGGAACTGTAGCACTCACCCGCATTAAACCAACAGTTCATTGAATGTTGCATTTGTTAACGAATGTATTAAATACTTCTTAATTTACACTGTATAAGAGTTCATTTTTTTATAATCTATATAGGAAGTGTGCGATACTGGCAACACTAATCAAAAGTACGCTGTGATGGCAACTCGAAGCTCTTCCCGTCAGTCCGCACTCCTCGGCATTGTAAACCATGCAAAAGTTCTGGAAAACAAAGCAGAAAGTTTAAAACTTTGGCTTTTGATACGTGTGGGGCTATTTGCTATGATGAAACGCGACGCGTTACGATAACTTCGTGAAATGATTGTGGAATGGTTTTCTGTACGACTCTTGCGTACATGTAAGGGTATACACAAAGTTATCATAAGACGCCGCGTTGTGTTTAAATGGTATATATAATAAGGGCCCTGGGTCTTTAACTAGGTTAGTTGAGTAAGTATCTAACTCTTTACTTCTAATACTGAGGTACAGTGTCAGTTAACAAACATGTGTACTGCACGCGCGAATTATTGGCGCAGTTAACCAGCGGGGGCAATATTTCGGTACATACGTGACCACTGGATTCGTGCACTTATTTATGTGGTTTACACAATTAACCCGCGCAAGTAATTACAGTGTATATAATTCTGTGACTTATTCGTAATTCTTTATCGTACACACAATTTTTTTTTTTTTTTAAACGTAGCCCCACACTAGGATTTATTCCTGTGTCGTGGGTGCGTTTACAAACATGAAAATTCACATACACAAATACCCAGACCGGAACAAATAATTGTGGATCACACAAAGATTTGTCCCGTGCGGGACTCGAACCCGCGACTATTAGACGCAGTGGGCAGAGCGGCTTAAGCTCTTAACCACTGCGCTAAATCGTCCGCCAAATTGTTACAAATAATAGAAATTACAAAGTAAACGAATTACAAACGCGAGCTTAACTCAAAGTAGAGTTCTCTAACAGCAAACCTTTGAGTGATAGAGTAACAAAATATCAAAATGATGACTTGTTATTGTATTTTCTCTCTTATATAATCATAACGCCGAAGTTTTCGTTCTTAACGTATACGCTAAGGGTGCTAAAATGTATTTTGCAAGCAAAAGGAACTAAATTATAAACTATCTCGAAAGAGAGATAAAATGTAACTCATTGTAAGTACGCTAGTAGGTAGCTACACCTACTAGCGTACTTAAATAAAAAATAAATCGTGCTCATAGATAGAAGCATATACACAACTTTCACTTTTCGCCTATATTCTGCCATCGAGCCCATTCTTCATAATTTTTTCTTCATCAAAATACCGCAAGTTACTATTAACAATGCCAACAGAATTAGCACCTAGCATGCCGAAATAGATTCCATCACGCGTCTCCTAATTTTATCACGTAGTTTTCTTTCCGGAAACATAGCCGTAAAAAGGAGCACAATGTTTGTGTCACGAATGGAAGCAGTAAGGTTTCATGTCACGACACTGTTGTACTTTTGTTTCGCTTCCGAAAACATGGAATTTCCTAAAAGAAATAATAAAGTTCACGTGTTGGAGAAGTTCCTTCTTTTCACTTCGCGCCAATGTTACATTCGAGGTTTGACTTACACCAGTATCTAAAAACATGTATAAGTTATTACTTTTGCTCAAATATTTATTTAGTAGCGATAGCCTAGTGGTTAGACCGTTGGACTGCAAAGTCAGAGGTGTCGGGTTCAAACCCAGGCGCCTTTGTCTTTTCTTCTGTTTCGAGAGCATGTGCATATTATAAACTAACTATCACTTGCTTTTACGGTGAAGGAAAACATTGTAAGGAAACCTGCATGCATGAGAGTTTTTCGAAGGTGTGTGAATTTCGCCAACCCGCACTGGTCCGAGGTGGTGGACTATAGCCTAAACCCTCTCAGTCTGAGAAGAGGCCCGTGCCCAACGGTGGGACAGTTTCTTAACACAGCTAATATTATTATTTTTATTATATAGTTGAAAAAAGGTCAAAAGTAAGAAGTGTCTAAAGTTAGTTTTCTTAGCCAAGTAATAGTCACCATTCTCATTACTTAAGCAATGAGCATTACTTGTGACGGTGCATAATTCCTTAGTACCTGTGCATCTTTTCTACTTTTTCATTAATAAACAAAACTTAAGACGTAATATTGCTAGTTCCAAAAGATTTTAAAGTACTGAGTCATACTTCCCTTTGCTTAAGTAAGTAATTACTGTGACTTGATTATAAATAAAATAAAAAATTTTTAAAATAAAGGTAAACCGACTTCAAAAAGGAAAAAATAAACATTTGAAGTCGGTGCCAAGTAACCGACTGCACCAACCAGCACCGACTTCAAATATTTATTTTATTTTACAATTTTATGTGACGAGTGAATTATTTAGTAATATTTATATACCGATATTATATTATTTTGCTGAGTTGTACAGTAAGGTACCTATAGGATTAATATAATGACTACAATAACGGAATCTATACATTCGTGCTGTTCGCCGTTAAGGAGTTCCCTCTTGTATCTTCAATGTCCAAGGTCCAATACCAATAACATTAAAATAGGACCACCTCAAAACTATACTGAACCCAATGCAAAAAGAATCATCAAACTCGGTTCATAAGCAAAGGAGTTATAAAAAAAGGACGAATTATGAACCTACTTTTTTGAAGTTGGCTAATATACTGCTTAGTTCTATAGTAGGGTACCTATAGGATTGACGTAATACCCATAATATCTCAATTTACACGTGCCTATTGTTTGTCGTTAAAGAGTTCCCTGGCGTATCTTCTAAGTCCAAAGTCCAATGCCAATGAAATTAAAATAGGACCACCTTGGAGCTATACTGAACCCAATGCAAAATCGTTCTACAATTGACGGAAATATCGGTGAACATACATAAAAAAAAACCATACATACAACCGAACATAGAAAACCTCCTCCTGTTTGAAGTCGGTTAAAAAGGATTTCGACTGATAGAATTCTTAACACGTGAGATATTATTCGGCTAATGTACTTAGCCTTATTATTTACTTATGTATAGACGCGGGTGTTAGAGCGCGCTCAAATCTTAATCGCTGTTAATCTTTAAATATTATACTGGCTAGCACACTGAATTTTAAAAAGTTTTAAACTGCAGGAATTTTCGCAAATATTATGTTTAAATTTCCCGTTAAATGACCGGGTCTTCGGCAAGCGATTCTAACTCATCATATTTGTAGTCATTCTATAATATTTTCTTAATCTGTCACTTTACATTGTTTCTACAATCTCATAACCTCTGTATGGAACCTATTACTACAGCTTTTTGCATACAGAGGGTTCAGCACGAAAACATTAAGGTTAGAGTGACGCTAGCGAGTTGATATGCCATCCTTGTCAAATTTACTTGTAGTGTGAAAGAGACAATCAGGACCGTATCAACTTAATAGCGTTACGCTAACATCAATCTTTCCGTGCTAGGCCCTCAGTAGTACTTAAAAATAATAAATTCATTGATATTTTAAATATAAAAACACTATTGATGTTTAAATATAGAATACATAACTTTTAGAGTTGTTATTGCTAGTTCCAAAGACCCGCCTTTCATGACATTGTAAACCATATTCTGTCAATAACATAGGGTCCTTATTCGCTAAAACCAAACGCGGCATGTTAAGGTTCCTTTAGGAAATGATCGTGTAGTGGTATTATATATAGGCGACTGGAGTACCACTAAACAGTTATTTTACGAAGTTATCGTGATGCGCTGCGTTACGTGTTATATGCGAATAAGGGCCAGGTCACTTTAAATCTTCACTGAATTATGTCACGACCCGAAGTATACTAATGAGAACAAATGACAAAAGCTTGTTCAATTGGTTAGAGTGTAGGCCGCTGCACGCACTGGATCAAGTAGTCACTGGTTTGATTCCGCACAGAACAAACCAGGCGTTTGCGTGTATGAGTTGGTTTGTGACCGCCGACACAGATATTTAATTCATAGTGGTACTAAGATAAGAATAAAAATAGGAACAAAAGCAAGACGCAAGCTACTGCATATTTAAATATATATTTTCACTTTATAATAACCTAGTTATCATATATGATCTTAATTAATTTTATTCCAACTAAAGTACTACCAAGTGCAACCTCAAAAATAATTTAGAAGAAATATTAAAGTGAATTAAAGTGAAACTTTTATTAGATCGTTACAAACTTTTTAGTCTGTGTGTTGCATGTCGCGTGACACGCGACATGCCCGACCGTCACGCGACATGCCCGACCGTCACGTGACATGCAACGCGCTCGCCAGAGCAGCCCAGGCCAATATGTTTCACTTTTACCGTGGTTTCATTAAACCACACAAGGATTTTTTTTTAGAAATTTCTAAGTTTCTAAATACACTATGACATCACTAATGTATTAATATTTTTTTTTATTACGAATAATAAAACAAAAATTATCAATATCAATTTACAAATATAGTCAACATAATCTATGCATATAATAAAACTGTAAGGAATCCGTGTCTGTACATGGAATATTTTTAGGAAATAACGATGAAGAAGCCAATTCTGCATTTTTTTCTTTCGTGTCTGTTTGTCTGTCTGTCTGTCGAGGGGTATGAACCATCATTACGCAAAAACTACGGATTTTGATGAAACTTTGCATGCGTTTACCTTAAAACATTGATGACGATGAATCAATAAAATGGTTTGATAGTTACCTTTCAAAAAGAACGCAGTATGTCGAATTACAAAAAGTAGATGGATCCTCTATATCCTCTTCACCCCTGCCGATAACGCGTGGGGTCCCGCAGGGTTAGATACTGGTACCTTTACTCTACATTATGTATAGTGCAGATATAGTGCAATATTTTCACTACTGTAAGTTTCACATGTATGCTGACGATATCCAGTTATATGTGTCATATAAACCAAGTAAACCCTACCAGCAGTAAAAAAAATCAATGAGGAGCTCGAAAGAATAGTTTCCTGGTCGGAGCGTAACTCACTGGTTTTGAATCCGGCGAAGTCAAAGTTTATTATTTTGGGTAGCAGGAATCAAATTCACTCCATTCAGGCTGCCAAGCCGGAAATCAAAATCAGAGGTACAAATATTGGCAGGGTTTACGCAGTGTGTAATTTAGGACTGATAATGGACCCTGAACTTCGCTTTGAGGAGCATATATGCAACGTGCTAAAAAACAGTTTTTATAGACTTAATTTATTATACAGATTTAAAAGATATCTTAGTGTAACATTAAGGAAAAGGCTTGTAGATAGTGTGGTCCTCGCGAAATTTAATTATTGTGACATAGTTACGGCCCATGTTTGCTATCGCGGACCACCCGTTTAATTCGACGTGTTCAAAATTCCTGCGCTAGGTTTTGCTTTGATATTCCACCTCGTACCCATGTTACACCCTTCCTAAATGAAGGCAAAGTACTTAAAATGGCGGCCAGAAGGAGCCTGCATCCAGCGAGTTTGCTTTTCGGGGTGTTTTACACGCAACATCCTCAATACCTTTATAGGAAAATCCAATGGAGAAGTAATAACCTTGTAAACTCCATACGTGCTATAACAAAACCGCTGGCAGTGCCATTACACAGAATAGCTGCTTTTAGAGGATCCTTTAAGTACGCCCCCACTCGCTGCTGGAAGGATGTACCGCCTCCTATTAGGTCCCTAAAAACAAAACAAACATTTAAGCTCCGATTTAAACGATATTTACTTGATTTATAAAAACAATATTTAAAAAAAAAATGTGCACTTACATCGATGTTGTAACCAATGGACAAGGTGGTATCACGGTCCAGTCGGCGGGCGCGCAGAGATGGTATTGTTTTAGTCTCCTGGCATCTCGATATTTGTACTGCGTAATTTTATTTTTCATCTATTGTTTAGTTTGCTATAAGGTATTATGGTGCGTCTTACATATAAATGTAATGTTTTTCTTCACTTTTTAAATGCATAATAAAATTTAATATAAGTACGGCACGGTTCATAAAAATTGGGAATTAAGTTTTGTAGACTGAATAAGATAATTTTTAATGTCCGCCAAGCGGCTCGCGTCGTGCTCGACTCATGCCCGGTATGGCAGCCGAATGTCGCGCCCGCAGCGTGCTGTGAGATAGGGACAGGTGTACTGTTTATTTTTCTTTTACAATATTCTGGCTCAATGTCTGCACGTTACTTGGGGCCTCATTGAAAACCAGCGCTGTGATAGGGTAATATTATTGCCTTATCACTGCATATAGCTGAATAAGGGTCCCTTTTGCTGGCGAGACTTGGGTATTATTATTGCTTTTATTATTAATAATATTTTGTAATCTTGTGTGTTTCTTTCTTGTGGGTTTCTCCAGAAAATAAAAATATTTTTCTTTCTTTCATTTCTATATAGTATTTATTCCGGAAAATCAAAAGGTTTCTCCAAAAAGCGAAACATTGGATTTCTAAAAAAAAAAACTTTACTCCATATCTGTTTGATGGATTTTAATGAAATTTCGTGAAAATTTTTTTTTTCTTTAAAAAACGTAGCCCCACACTAAGATTTATTCTTGTGTCGTGGGTGCGTTTACAAACATGAAAATTCACATAAACAAATACCCAGACCGGAACAAAAATTGTGGATCACACAAAGATTTGTCTCGTGCGGGACGCAAACCCACGACTATTAGACGCAGTGGGCAGAGCGGCTTAAGCTCTTAACCACTGCGCTAAATCGTCCGTCAATTGTAGCCTGTACAAAAAATATTTTCGAAAAATCTATCATCACACATCTAATAAATCATTTATTCTTCCAAACTGCTTTTCAGATGTCAGTGAAACTTATCACGGAGATATTTCATAAGACAGATAATATAGTTAATATTTAAGTTTTCAGGAAATCAAACGGTTTTAGGGAAAAGTAAAGCATCTATATCTATACATACTACATATAATAAATTTTAAGGAAGTCGCGTCTGTACATGGAATATTTTTAGGAAATAACAACCCAGGGATATCATTCTATCAAGTTAGAAGGCAATTCTACCATTGTTGGCTTTCGTGTCTGTTTGTCTATCTGTCCAAGAGTATGAACCATAATCACGTAAAAACTATTGGGTGGATTATGATAAAACTTTGCATGCGGATACCTTAAAATGTTGGTTACATAGGTGTACCCGTAAAATCAAAAGGTTTTTCCAGAAAAGACGGAAATAAGCGAAACTTTGGATTTCTAAAAAGACACTTTACTTCAAACCTGTTTGATGGAATTTAATGAAATTTTGTTTAATTGTAACCTGTAAAGGTCATAAGTCTGCATACTTATATTTTCAAAAAATCTAACAGTTTGTGAGGAAAGAAAAAGAAAGTTGATTTTGATAAATCATTCGTTGTTACTAAATCAACTTACTATATTGTCGCGGGATAAACCATAAAACTTTATTACTGTTTGTCCCGAACTGCAATGTTACGATGTAAAATATGTGATTTTGCCTACACATGAATTCGTCCATGAATGGATATTGGACTCAGGTTTGTCTCCCCACAAAAAACTTTTCAGTGGTTAAAAGCACTCACTCGAAATTGTTCATACATGTTTGATTTAAGCACTCAAACATGGTTCTGTGCATGAACCGATGATACATTCAGGATTGTTTTTTATGGAGAGTATTCTAAAGGCGAATGGGCCGGATACACAACTGTAACGATGATTAATATCTCACGAGAAGACTAACACAAAATGTACTGACAACACTTTACTACATACTTAGCTGACAATGCACCGTTAGATACTATTACGCTAGATTATAATCTTTGACAGGGCAAGTAGAGAAGATTTAAATCAGAAATATTTTACCGATAATTTTAAAATAAATTAACGGATAATCCTTTTTGAAAAGGGAGATATTGTATCCGTTTTTTATGAGACAGCGTTAGTGTTGTGTGTTGAATAGGACCGCGCTATAGTGCACCACCTGTCCGGGCTAAGTAGGTCTAAGACTGAACCCGGTGATAGAGGTAGTTGATAGAGAAATAAGTCTTGTGGAAGTTGACAAAGTATAGAATATATTCACTACACGTTTCTCCCGGAATAGTTAGTCTCCTTGTTAGTTCTTCATATCAGTAGCAAAAAAGAAATATACATATTTACATAGGGTCAAAATGTTCCACACCGCTGGCAGATGTTAGTGTAGCTAGAACAGATTAAAGATATAGGGAAAGACCTTGACTATCTTACCATGACCAATAGACCATGTCTTATCCGAAGGGCAAGTCAAGAGTCTCCGTAACCGGTGAGCGTGTATAAGACGAACTATGAAAGTGGAAAGAGACAGAAAGGTCTGTAAGGAAAGAACCTGTTGGAACTCTGTACCCTCTAGTAAAAAGGTAGACTGCTTAACTTACTTTGTCAAATAGTCGCAGGTACGATCCCCGCACAGCGCACGAAAATATTCATTTGGGATTTGTGATTTTGAAATAAAGAAGATTTTTATGTGCATACGGGCACAATAAAAAAATGTTTGTCCATGTTAATATCCAGAACGGCGGAAGCGATTTTAAATACACCGTCACTGGGAAATGGAGGAATTTTCAGAGATTGTTTAAGACTACTTTTTAGCTCGGGAAATGCAATATCCATGGGGATTTGTTGTTGGGCAGTTGTTTTCATTTCTCCATATTAACACGGCTACTCGGATTTAAAAGAAACTTAATCTAGAGGTGTCTCTTAAGTCTTGGAATAATGCTATCCCAAAAAGTCCTAACTACTTATGTCAAATTACAAAATAAACACGTGCGAAGCCGCGGGAAACAGCTAGTAATTAATAATAGTAACTTATTAATTACTAGCTGTTTCCCGCTCGAAATGCCAAGCAACATTTGGTTAATCAGTTCGTCTGTGAACAGAGCTGCCTCGTCACCGCACGCCGCTTGCACTTACTGCTGGGAACACAGCAGATATTCTTGGAACGAGCTGAAATTAACACCACCCGTAAGAATATGACATGTAACTACCAATAAACTTATACTTTATTTTTTTAAGGATCTGTTCAGCGATTGCCTCTTTCTCATCTGATGGAAAGTGACGATGGGGCCGAAGATGTGGCTCGCTGACTCAGTATAGCCTATTCTCTCTAAAATAGACGGAGGAGATGGAATTGCGGACGGGTTCTGAACTCAGTCTAGTTCCGAACTGGTATGATTAAGAATAACTCCTAACCCGCCTCCTTGTAAGACAACTCCGTATAATATGCCGGAACACGACTGGACCGCTTGATGGCACAACTTTGCTGAAAAGTTGATGATCAATCACGGCCGCAGTCTACCACCGGTGAAAACAAAAATCAGCTCTTCCAAACATTTTACCGAATATCAGACACAGCTAATTATTACGCTAAAATTAAAAAGATTCAGAACAAACGTTGTTTCTCATGATGTACAGAAGTTGCCCTCAAAGATTATTAATTAATTACAAATAACCCTGTATAAATGAAAATCGTCCGCCTTGTGCTAATGGAAATTGTCCTTTCTCGTGATACTACTGATAGTGGTCCGCAATGTCCACTAGATTAACGACGAAGGTTTAGATCTAGAGGATGTTGTAAAGAGCGGCCGCGGTTGGACACGTTGGTTTGGCCGTACCTTAACGCGTACAAATTAATTTGTACAAATAACAGACATCTAAGAAATTTATATTATTTGCACTAAATCTAGCTGGTACCGACTTATACCAACTAAGCATTTTCACAGAACGCCGCTACAGGCATCGGTACATTCCTTCCGCTCAAGTGAAACACAAATTCGGCTTGCTTTGTGTGCCCTTTGCAACTTTGAATACCTGTAAATGCAGCGCAAAGGAAACACAGTGCATTAACACAATAAAAGGAGCCTATAAATAGGCTTCAATGCCAACGTGCCAAGCGAACCTGGCATTAAGCCGCAGGAAATATTTCAGAATTAAAGAGAAAATATTTGCATATAAATTAGATTACTGTTTTACACGAACATATTTTGGAATAAAACCGTGTTTTTCTTTTTTAGAGGTTATCTGGACTACAGGATTTTGGATCAAGATTTCGCGTTCAACAATATGATAGATTGCTAAATTATTATTAAGACTATGTCCATACTATACAGTGTACAGTGTACTATACAGTACACATTTATACTTCAGTCCAAATAGCTTTTTTAATTTATTTGTATTTTTTTTCACTTTCCCATACTTTCCCAGCTTAAAAAAATGAAAATAAAAAAGAACAACTATCCACATTATACCCCAATACCGAATAATCTACATGAGATGTGTCCACTTCAGACACTTTTGATATCTTAATATCACATTTCGCAATAAGTTACTGGCATTCAACACCTGTCATTTATTATTCTTAGGGGCTCTTTCATTACTCTCTAGTATAGTGCTGGTTAGTTACTTCTCGATTAGCGTTACTCGGCAATTAAATCTGAGATATCTGTGAGTCATCATCATCATCATACTTTTAATAATGCGCCCTACGATTAAAATTTCATGTCAGATTGGAGAAGCCATTGTTTAGCTTGTGGTTTCAGCTGGCGTAGTCCCTCAAATACGCCACTGAATTCCCGGTGGGGCATTTCTCCAAAATGTGCTGGATATTCTGCGTCTTCTAGTATCTGATCATAGCGGTCAGTTGGTTGTGTTCCCTAGGATTAGTAAGGTTCAAAGGAAAAAGGTTAGCTTTTTCCCAATGAATGTAGGCCGCTTAGAGCGTTTTAAATGCGATTTAATTGAGAGAGTACCCAAGTTGCCCTGTCAGGATGACCCAAACGATTTATATAACTCACTGTTCCACCTTATCAGTAATGAATTGAATGACATTTTTAAACCCAAACATGTCGTAGTTGGTGATCGTACAGGGTTTAGTGACTGGGCAACCTGTGGTGTTTATAAAAGTAGATTGAGGTTATAAAACCATAAATCAGAATTTATAGAATATGATAAAAATTATTCTGAAATTTTTAAAAAGCCTGTTCTTTTGCTATTTCTTTTTACTTAAAAAATAAAATTAAACAACCCGGTAATGTAATTAAAATGATTTGGAATGTTATTAATAGTGAAACCGGTAGGACAACAGTGAGAAATAGAGACCTTAATCTGATAATTGGTGATAAAAATGTGAGGGCAGATCAGGAAGTGGTGTCTGAGTTTGAAACTTTTTTCACTAATATTCTTTTGTTGACAACTAAAACTCTAACGTCGTCTTGTACTTCGGCTGAAACTTCGCTTCTTAAACAAAGTATTTTGAATGCGGCGCATCATTTGAATTTTTGGATGTCAGTGGGAAAGATATTAAAAATACTTTTAATAATCTAAATATTAAAACCATGGCGGAAATATGGGGGCTGTCTGTAAAGACTATTAGTTTTATAATTTATGTTATTGCCCCCCCCCCCCCACTTGGCATCCGTGTTCAACGGTTGTGTTGCTCACAGTGTGTTTCCTGATCTTATGAAACTTAGTAGAGTGATTCCTTTGTTCAAATCGGACAGCACATCAGATCCAAATAACTTTCGGTCTATTTTTGTATTGCCAACTTTAAGTAAAGTATTTGAAAAAATTATCTTAAATCAGATAGATTAGATAGATGTTAAGCCACTTTAGTAGTCATAAACTACTTCACAAAAACCAGTTTGGCTTCACTAAGAATCGCTGAACTACTAATGCAGACGTTGAATTTATGAGGAATATGTTTGAGGCCTGGGAGAACTCGCAGGATGCTTTAGGTATATTCTGCGACTTGACGAAGGCTTTTGGCTGTGTGCATCATGAAACTCTTCTTAAGAAATTACACCATTACGAAATAAGGAACAGGGCTCTCGAACTCTTGACTTCTTATCTGTGTGATAGAAATCAAAAGGTCGATGTTAATGGAAAACGATCTCCCGGTTCTAATGTGACAATAGGCGTGCCCCAGGGTTCGATTCTCGGTCCATTTCTATTCCTCATATATACAAATGACTTACATAAAGAAAATTAAATTATTAACTGATATTGAGTATACAGTCGGCTATGGTGATGCTACCCTGGGAGGCATCCGGACTCTCCCACTCAGAGATTGTAAAATTCGAACATAGACTTACTTGCAACTTTTACTATCGATTTGTCTACTTCAGACTTTATTCGAGGGTGGTGAAAGAGGTCCTTAAAGTAAAATGCTACCAGAGCCAAAAGGACACAGTGTTAAATTTACACAGCGAGGAAATGAAAATTCTCAAGCATTAATTCGGATGGTCACAGTAAGCACACAGTTCGTGCTAAATGGTTTGTTTTCGAGTGGAAATGTGTTTTTTTAAAGTGTTTTTGTTCATATTTCCATTATGTCAGTGCATGGCTAGTGATGTATAAATCCTCTGATAGCGTAGAAATATTTTAACTTGAAATAACTGGGCAATTGTCCTAGCGTTTGCGAAAAATGGAATGTTAAATTTTATCCAAATGTGAGAACAGTGGCCACTAATTATCTAAAAAAAAATATTTTATTCAAAAACAGCATGTGAACATTTACTTTGTAACCCTCAAATTCTTTTTTATTTTTATAGAGAAAGCTTACGGCTATGTTGACAATATAAAATGATACTTAATATAATTCACGGACGTGCATACGTGCGAATTTGTGCATATGAATTTCATATTTGTAAACGTATCCACGATAAAGGATTAACTTCTAGCGTGGGGCTACGTTTATAAAAAGATATTCACTAGATGCCGATGTCTGGCTTTCACAAATACATTGACATGAATTTAATAATACAAAATGAAAAAAAATAGTCTTGACCATATTCGTCATGCAAGCAACTGCATAAACAAAATACAACGTATGTATTTATAACAAAGTCCACCTCAAAGAACACCACAACGACGCTTTGTTATTTTAAATCCAGACTACCCGCGACCTTCATCAGACTATTGTAAAATATATTACACCTAGAGATGTGCAGTGAGAAAATACCTATCGGGTAAACACCAGGGTAAATTCCTATTTGGGTTTTATTCTCTATTATGGTGTTACAAATATATGTTTATAAAATATGTCTAAATACTTTACTTCGTCAAATAATTACCATTATAATGACATTTTTATACATTCAATTGTGTTAAATGTTACGAATAAAAAAGGACATTGCTACTCAGAAAACCTCTTAAGTAGCTGCTTAATCCCGACTTAATCCTAATCACTGGTTAATGGAAATCCGAGAGGACGGAATAAATGTCCTTTGAATTAGAGCTATACACCACTTTTAACAGGGAAATATCCGGATTTACGTCAATTCGATAAAATTAATGAATACACTACGTAAAACAGTTGATTGAGTTTCTTAGAACATGATATTTTAATCTATAATTTATCTAACATTACTAATATAGACACCGATTTATTATTAATCGGAATATAAATATTCCAAAACATCTGATTTCATAATTAATTTTTATTTAAATTTCATAACACATGATTAATTTACCATAGTAGTATTATTTCTTGATCCGCCAACGTTTATATAATAAATATTCATTAGTTTAGTTAAATTAATAGCGCAGACAAATCGATTACACATTTTATACTTTTAGCGTATATTTTTTTTTATTTATAATTAGACACTGCGGGCCCGGTTTGTCCCGCACCTTTTTTTGTTTAATTTATGTTTTGTTAGTAGTTGCTTTTATATGCACTCGTATAGTACATGTCGCTTATTTTATTTTATTTTTTTGGATTTGTTGTTACAGTTATTGGTATTTGTTTGTTGCGGTTTTGCTCTTTTTATGTTATTGTTTTAAAGGTCTATGTGAAGTGAATGAGGCTTTCTGTTTTGGCTTGCCTTTGAGCGAGAATGCCTCAGTTGTGTAGGTGTTTGGCTGCTTGTGAGGGTTTCCTTTAGGCCTCCGCCTCCAGCAGCTTTTTAACAACTACCATGTATTGACTGCGAATAGCCATCTTAATGTTGTATTCTTTTATTTTTTTGGTCACAGCTGCCCCCGCCCTGCTTATTAGTGTAGCCGTTGCGTCCCCTTCACAGCTGTCTGTGTAGTAGACGCAACTTCCAGTGTGGCGAGATATAGCTACGACCGCGTGTGGATAGCTTCCGTGAAGCTTCAGTCTCTTGGAAACCGCTCGCACTATCACCACGTTTTCACTCGTTAGTCCCTGAGACTCATGCACGGTGAGGTTGCGCGACCCGTTTTCCGACGCATAGCCCTGGCCGAGGAGGATTTCCTTCTCGGCCTGGGTGTGCATCAGGAACAGGGTGTTCCCCTGGTGTTTTGGAATTTGCGCTCCCGTGTACTTACTGAGGTTCAGGGACCTCACGAGGGATTTGGACGAGTATATGCCCCCGTATATCTCGTTGAGGGCATACGCTACGTCCATTGGGTTTCTGTGAGTCGGCACGGAGTCTGGGCGGTTGTAACGCAGTCGAAACAGGTTCTCCCTATCAATGAACGGCAGTTGGTTGCAGTCACCGACGAGAAGAGCCTCTCTCGCGCCATTTATCTTGATGGCCATCACTACGGCTCCAAAGTGGTTCATAGGTGCCTCGTCGATGATAATACGTGTGCACTCTTCACCTTCTTTCAATCCGTTGACCAGCATTGAAGCCATAGTGCGGACCCTCCTCTTGGTATTTGTTTTAACCTTTTGCGCGAGTCTCTCCCTTAAGTCATTCGCTGCCTCGGTTGTAGATGTTATTAGGATATCGCTTTCGATGCTGTAATTTGCGATTATCCATGTTGTTTTTCTGCATCCAGGAACCCGGTTGACCCATGTTATTTTGGGTACGGTCCAGTGCTCCGACCCCGGCAACTTGAAACGGTTTCTGCCATCTCAAGTATCCGGTCGTCGAGCACCACCCTCGTGCACTTCGCCGCAACCACAATTGGGTCGTTAGGGGGGGTTCTGAACTTGTGTTTGCCGGTCCGCCGGGACTTCTCCTCATCGTATTCGACGAAACCGCTGGTTCCACTATAGGCCACTATGTACTTCCCCGACATTTCTCCTCTTAACGTGGTGGAGTTGTCGTTGTCATACACCGCCGCTTCTGCCTCCTCGAGCTTCACCTCTAGCAATCCTTTATTGCCTAGGTGATAGGTTTGCAGGATGGATCTACAGGTCTCACGATTGACCCTTCTTGTTGCTTTGGTGATTGCTTTGAACTCGAGGAACGCGTTTTTTGTGTGTTGCAGCGGCTCCGTCGCCTCGCTGAGCTCCGGCGGATCGACAAGTCCCATCTGGGCTCTTGTTCGAGCCTCTTCCGGCTGCTTATGACTTTTGGGAGGGGGCTCCCTCAAGAACGCTTCGGCGGCGACTGCCACCCCCTCCGCCCGTTGGTTCCCCCTGATTTTTCCTCCAGCACACTTGGTATGCCGAGGACCGCCTTCCCGAGCGCCGTTGTGAAAGATGCGAGTTTTTTGGCACCTGTAGTGTCCTTTGGCTTCTGCTTCGCTGTGCTCTCCTCGAGAGCTGCCCTCATTTGTAGGCGTTCAGACCCGCTGAGCCCGTCTTGAGTCGCTATGGGGTGTCCCCAGATGTCAGTTGGGGTTTTTGTGGTGAGGTTTTCTGGCTGTCGTGGCCGTAGGAAGTCGAGGTTTTGACCTCTATCCTCATAGGCCACTACCTTGTGGTGTTTTGAGGCTTCTACTGAGGCTCAAATTCCACCACCATAGCGTCTACGCTAACTTTAGTTGGCTTGTCACCCTTCCCCGCTAGGCTGATTAGAAAACTGCATGTTTGGGCGAATTGGGAGGTCTTCTCGCCCGCTTGGAATAGTGCCACGGTCTTGTTCTTGGTTTGTACTATTCTGCACGCTGTGTTTCCGATCACCGCGTTCTGCAGCTCGTTTAACTTCTTACGCTTCATTGTGTTCTTATACGAGCTGCCATAAAGAAGGGAGGCAAGCCCGGGCGAGATTGTTACCCGTTTGGGGCCGCTTGCGTTGCAGTAGCCGATGCCAATGCGCTCGGAATTATCGTCCATAATTTGAATAACCGGCCTTCCACGTTCGCCTCTCCCAAGAAAATTTATGCTCTTGGGAATGGCGACTGCCAGAGGTGACGTAGGGTTTTGTGTTGGTGTGTTAGTGTTGTTGGTGTCTGTGTTTGTATCTCTTAGGGAAGTTTTTGATGCCAGAGTGCTGTTCCTTCTGAGGCAGATGCGGATAACCTTATCTGCAAACTTCAGGAAGTGCGGTCTCGCATCGTCGTCTGCCATGATGACCGCCAGTTTGGTCCTGCTGAGGTTTTCGTTTAACCTCTGTTGCAGGTCCAATCTGTCAGCCGCAAAACGCGGCAATCCAGGATTACGTGCCACACAGACTCACTGATGTTGTGGTCGCACTCACACCCTGGGCTGTCTTTTAGCCTGAATCGGTGCAAGTACTCCGCTATTCTTCCATGTCCCGTCAAGATTTGCACTTGGTTGGCTGTCAACCTTGTTTTCCTTACGATGGAGTAAGCTCGCTCAACATCGGGGAGGAAGGTCTTTGTGACCAGCCCTGTGCTCGAGGAGTCATACCTGGCCTGCCATTTACGGACCGACTCTTCCCTGATGGTTTTCTTGAAATATGACAGGGGTATATTGTTGTAGTCTGTGTGGGTGGCAGATGCCTGGGCCGCCGATTTCGCCAGATGGTCGGCGCGCTCATTACCGGCGGTCCCCACGTGCGCTTTGAGCCAAAAGAGGCGGACTTCCCCCCCGGCTACTCTGATCTCATTTATGCTCCCCTTTATGGTTTTGGCTAGAGGGTGCGTTGTTTTTGGATTGGCCAGCAGGTCGAATGAAGATCTCGAGTCGCTCATTACGTTTGCTATTTCTACCCCGTTGGCTTTTATCATTTGCACCGCTCTATGAAGGGCATAAAATTCCGACTGGAATACAGTGCAGTGGGGGTCCAGACTGAAGATTGAGGACCCTAGTGTATATTTAAAACAATCGACTAGTTCATTTATCAGTTAAAATATCAATTATTCTAAAATATTCGACGTTTTCGGTAAAATCTAAATCAGAAAACAATATATTCTAACGTAGACAGAAGCCCACAAAACACGATCGGCTGTATTTTTTGTTTTGTTTTGTTTTGTTTTTTTTTTTTTAAACCTATATTTTAATTTATAAATTGTGGGGCTACCCACACTAGGATTTATTACTGTATCGTGGGTGCGTTTACAAACATGAAATTTCACATACACAAATACCCAGACAATACAAATAATTGCGGATCACACAAAGATTTGTCCCGTGCGGGAATCGAACCCGAATAGTCGCCTATTAGACACAGTGGGCAGAGCGGCTCAAGCTCTTAACCACTGCGCTAAATCGTCCGTCAATCGTTTGTTTATTTAAATGCAAATTGGTATAGATAAGTATTCTTATCAGTGGAAATCATGCCTCTGTCGAGTAATTAGTTCATGCTGATGAGGAAACCGGTTCAATTTGTTGAATATTTCATTACCGCGACTATTCAATATTCAGGACTCTACCCGACTCTTTGAAGTACCGGCCCTCTGGAACTTCTCTTGATAACTTTCATGACAGTTTAATTTGCAGTACTTGAAACTAAGTGACGCCGAACATCTAAATAAGGTTGCTTAATAATAAATTAGCAAATGGTGGCTATAATATTTTTTTATTACTCGACTTCACTACTACCAGACCAAAAGCAGGATGCCTAAAAACTGATGTCTAATTCCACCATTTTCTTTAAAAAGAAACGTAAACAGCCCCACACTAGGAATGATTCCCGTATCGTAGGTGCGTTTACAAACATGGAATTCACATACATACACACCGAATGAAACATATACTTCCAGGTTACATAAAGATTGACCCCGTGCGGGATCGAACCTGCGACTGCTCCATTCAGTGGGCGGAGCGGCTTAAGCTCTTCACCACTGGACCAAGCCGTCCATCAACTATGTTTTTACACTTCTTTTGTCTAATTTAAAATAGCAAAGTTTGTGGGTAGGTACATTATTTAATAAACCTGTTCAATGTTAGGCAAATTCTAAAATAGATATAATACATTCCCACATCATAACGGTTAATCTATCAAACCATATCAAAAAAGCCGGCCGCAAAATCTAATAGATCACGAATATTAACCTGGTTGCGCTGGAGAGCGACTGGGGAGGCTATGTTCAACAGTGGACGAGCATAGACCGAGATAATGATGATGAGATATATTATGCTCAACCATTATTAACCGTTTTCACGTAATGAGTAAACTTTCTCGCCATTGAGAATGAGTATTGTAAGTTAAGGTAGAGCTACTGAACCATCGTCCCATATATTTATCCAAACTATGTTTCTTCCCACAGGGAAACAATTTGGGGCTATTGTTAAGTGTAAGAAAAAAATTGTCCGCAAAAGGCAAGAGTTCTCTCTTAAAAACTTTCAACCAGTTTGGGGTGATGAGGCGAAGGGTTGAAACTAAGTTTTCATACTTTGCGAAATAAGTCGTAGAGTTAACATGGCGCAGGGTTTATAAAATCGTGTAAGGTCCCAAAGGATCCAACATAATGCTGGGAGGATTACTTGTCTGCTTTTATTTTGAATTTTCGTGTACTACCTTCGTTGGTAGTTGTTATCTATATAGATAGATAGGTAGAGAGTACAGAGGCAGAGGGTACGGGGTTCTAACAGGTTATTTCCTTACAGATCACTCTGAGAGGTGTGTAGCTACACTTAGTTGTTAGTGTTACACCTATATAAGGTGTAACATAATGAACGCAAGACCTAAAAGTAGTTTGTTCTAAATCGGCAACTGAATTGATTTCAACTATTTTTAATGTATCTTACATATTTTCAGTGATAACCTAGTGGTTAGACCGTTGGACTGCAATGTCAGAGGTCTCGGGTTCAAACCCAGGCACGCACCTGTCTTTTTAAAAGCATGTGCGTATTAAAAATTCATTATCACTTGCTTTAACGGTGAAGGAAAACATCGTGGGGAAACCTGCATGCCTAAGAGTTTTTCGAAGGTGTGTAAAGTTCGCCAACCCGCACTGGGCCAGCGTGGTGGACTATGGCCCTAAGCCCTCTCAGTTTGAGAGGAGGCCCGTGCCCTACGGTGGGACAGTTTCTTAACAGGGCTAATATTATATTATTTTATTATTACATTTTTTTAAAACTGCAAAAAATGGCTTTACCCCTGAAGTGCGCTATTAAAAACTAATTTTATTCTTGATCCATCCACGTATTTCTCAAAACGGATACATACACGTACAAGTTTCATAATTGAATGTCATAGAATAACAATAATCTAGAAGCCGCGGTCGCGCATCGCGTTGAAGAAACAATTAGTACCTGCAAAGCAAGTTGTCACACATTTACGCGATTAGTCACTAGGCGACCGTCGCTCGAAACAACGTGCTCTACGCGTGTCATATTAAATTTAATTATGGCGTCTTGTGGCGTTCCTACCTATAACAATTCCGCCAAGATCAAAAAGAAATAGGATGGGTTTACATTTCATGTGTAAGTAGCGCAATCGGACATCGTGTTATTTAAATATTGAATTAAATGTTCTGTTCATAATTGTCACCGAAAATGATGCGGCCATTTTGTCTGTGTTGCCAATACAGTAGTGTAATTTTTCCCTTCTTTTTTTACTATGGATCTTAGCGGTTATAGTACTAACTTTTATTAATTTAGTAACTTATTACATAATGATTTATCTACCTAGTTAAAATGACGAAACACTTAGTTTTAACACTTTTAATTTCTAAAAGCTGTATGGAATGACGCTTTTATATGTATGACGCAGTAGTAGATTGGTAATGTCGGGACATAATTTTATTCCTAGTAGTATAATGATAAGCCGGATAAATCATAGGCACCCACATTTCAGGCAATATTTAAAAAAATATTGAACAAAAGGAATATTAAAAATAATATTACACTTTTTCCGTCCTAAGAATCGATCCTAGAACCTCGTAATTGTTTCTTTTTTTAAAATAGCTCCACTCTAATATTTATTCCTCTGTCGTGGGTGCATTTACAAACATGAAAATTCACATACACAAATACCTAACCCAAAACAAATAATTGTGGCTCACACAAAGATTTGTCCCGCGCAGGAATCGAACCCGCGACTATTAGATAGCGGAGCAGCTTAACCTTTTAACCACTGCTCTAAATTGTCCGTCAAATCGTAACGCAACGACACAAATAAAAAACATATATTAACTTATAAAAAAATAAACATTATTAACTTACTGCTGATGGAATCGCGTTTTATTTTAAGAACCTACTTAATTACGTCTATTTGTTTTGTTCTATCTATCTATCTATATCATCACGCCAGCTCCCTCGCGGGGTAGGCAGAGAGTACAGAGTTCCAACAGGTTCTTTCCTTACATACCTCTCTGGCTTCCTCCACTCTCATAGTTCGTCTCATACACACTCGCCGGTTACGGAGACTCTTGACTTGCCCTTCAGCTAAGACACGGTCTATTTGGTCATGGTAAGATAGTCTAGGTCTTCCCCGGCACCTAATCCTTCCACTTTCGCATTGTATATCTGTTTTGTTATTCTTTCTTCTGGCATCCTTTCTATATGCCCGAACCAACGGAGCATACCCTTTCTCATCTTTACACCGATACTATCTTTCATACCTACTCGCTTTCTTACTACGCTGTTGCGAATACGGTTGGTCAGCGTGACTCCGCACATCTTCCGCAGAGATCGCATTTCGACCGCATTTATCCTGCTTTCGTTCTCCTTCTTACATACCCAACTCTCACTGCCATATAACAGCGTTGGGACAAGCACTCCGTTATGCATGGCCAGCTGCGCCTTTTGGCTTAAGTGCCGGCTCCCAAGTAGCCTTCCCATCGCACCATTCACTCTATTACCTGCATTCACTCTTCTCTCTATATCAACGGTGTATTTCCCATCCTTACTGAAGGCGCATCCAAGATATACAAACTCATTCACTTGCTCCAGCACATCGTTACCAACCACAATCCTTGCATTCGTTCTGGTTTCTTCCCGTTCAAAAACCATAATTTTGGTTTTCTTCACATTCAAATGTAAGCCATTGTTCATGCAGTCGTCTCTCATAACTGTGACTAGTGTTTGCAGATCAGTGGCTGTTGGCGGTATCAAAACCGCGTCATCTGCATACAATAGGTGGTTTATCACTAGATCACCCATTTTTACCCCTTCAGTCATCGCACACAGTCTTTGAAGACTTTTATCCAGATACACTATAAACAGTCTAGCGGACAACACGCAACCCTGCTTGACGCCGATTTTAACGTCAAACCAAGGTGACATGTTACCACCCACCCGTACGCATGCCTTGCTGTCCACGTAGGTGGACTGGACGGCTCCCAACAGGGTGCCGTTTATACCATACTCTGGCAAAATGTCCCAAAGTCTCTTTCGCACGACTCTATCAAACGCCTTCTCCAGGTCCACAAAACCGCAGAAAACCTTCCGGCCTACTGCCAGATGCTTTTCTACGATGTTGCGGAGGGAGAAAACTTGATCCGAACATCCTTTTCCAGACCTGAAACCTCCCTGTGCCTCACACAACACTCCATCGGACTTTGTTTTTTTAATATGTATAAAGATACATGTTACCGCTAGAAATAATAATGATTTTAAAATCGCTTACTGAACATTTACCCCAATAAGTGGTAAATCATTTTTAACTAGCAATATTATGCGGGTGGGAAGTGCGGTGAGTGCGGGACGTTTGTTGATTTTTTGGCTTCACCATGCGTCGTGCAATTACGACAGAACGCGCCTTCTGGATCATTGTTATTCTATGTTGAATGTATAAAAGTGCTTAAAAAAGGAGTAAAAACCTTTAAATTTAGAAATTTGGTTTTCGTTTTGAATTTATGAAGCAATTCTCTAATCGGGGTGTCTGAGGTGTTGCGTTTATTACGTTACACCTTGTATATACTTGATTTTAAAAAAAAACTTCGTTACGCCTATATTCTCCGAGCGGGACGAGGCAGTTTATGAAAAGAAAAGAAAAATCTGCACATGAATGCTATAACTGTGTACCCACTAAGATTTCCCATGGTAGTTTATCGCTTCTTAACCTAAGTGATCGTTAAAAATACCGCAAGATTACGAGTATCTTAGCAATAATATGAATTGGGTTAAATTCTTCTTGCTAATATTATTAATTTGTATGTTTAAATGTTTGAATGTTTGTTACTCAATCACACAAAATCGGCTGGACGGATATGGATGAAATATAACACACATATAGTTTAGTGCCTGGATTGACACATAGGATACTTTTCATCCCGGAAAAATATAAGGTTCCTGTCTAAAGTTGACGCGGACGAAATCGCGAGGAGAAACTAGTTAGGTTAAGAGCGTAAGCCGCTCTGCCCACTGCGTCTAATAGTCGCGGGTTCGAGTCCCGCACGGGACAAATCTTTGTGTGATCCACAATTATTTGTTTCGGTCTGGGTATTTGTGTATGTGAATTTTCATGTTTGTAAACGCACCCACGACACAGGAATAAATCCTAGTGCGGGGCTACGTTTTTTTTAAAAAATAAAATAAAATAAATAAATTAGTTATTATTTAAAGCGATTTATCGCTATTATCACAAAAAGCAAGAGGACTATTAAGACACAGTTAAACCAATTCCAAAATTTATAAAGCCTATAGTACAGCCTTAATGTTGGTTGCCTTTTAACACTTACTAAGGTGTAGTATAAATAAACGTTAAAAATTTTTAAGAGATTTCTCATATACAAATGTCGGCGTAATAGGGCGTTTAATGTTGCGAATATTTCATTTCTATTTCAGCGCCAAGTGACTAAAGTTAGGACATTATGTCAGCGACAGGGCTCTTATTCGACATAGCCACGTTTCACGCTGTGTGACGTTAACTTTGTGGATTGATTGTTTAATCCGGGCTTTAGTAGCATACAGAATACGATTACAATAATAATAACAATATAAGCCTATACTGGGCAGTATGCTGGACACTGCTGGGCAAAGGTTTTCTCTCACAAATCGAGATGAGAGAGATTAAAATACACGCATGCCATTACACATCTACAAGCTGTAACATAATAAACGCAAGACTTGAAAGTAGTTTGTTCTAAATCGATAACTGAATCGATTTTAATAATTTTTAATGTATTTTAATTTTTTTTTTAAATTCTAAAAATTCTTTGTCTCCTTCAGTGCTCTATAAAAACTAAATTTATTCTTGATCCATAGCAATAAAAAGATTTCAAATTATTTCTAAAACGTATTTCTCAAAACGCATACATACACGTACAAGTTTCATTGTTAATTGGGGTATAAAAGTGCTTAAAAAAGGGTAAAAACCTTTATATTTGGAAATTTGGTTTCAGTTTTGAATTTATGAAGCAATTCTCTAATCGGGGTGTCTGAGGTCTTGCGTTTATTATGTTATACCTTGTATATATAATTTGTATATTAAAAGTTGAAAGTAAAAATAAGAACACTAATATGAGTCTTATTTCGAATTAGTTAGATCTAACCATAGCCGGCGCAAGGATGCGTTAAAGGTTTAGTCAAATAGCCGACGGAGCACGACGGGAGCGCGACGGAAGCGCTCGGCTGCGTTCGGTTGTAACCTTGTTGTGACGTTTGCCGTCGCGCCGAGCGGGGCTGCGCTGAGTGACGTCTCCTGTACATTTTAGTACATACAGCTCCCCAAACCGAGCCAAGGCCTCGAGGCCAACAGCGTACATTACACACACACACCGAGCCACCGTCACGCTCCCTTCGTACTGCGTCGGCTATGTGGCGAAAACTTAAATGCTACAATTGGCTAACACAACCTTTATAAAAAGATCTGACTCATTAATAATTTAAAACTAATTTCTACATTTGTTAGCTAGGTATAAATTTGTAAGTGTATACTAAAGCGGCCATTTTTGGTTCTCATTTTGCGTACGATCCGTAATCTAGTATAGTGCGACAAGGATATTTTGGCCCGTGGATAACATTGATGGGGGGGGGGGGGGGGGGGGGGGGGATTTGGAGTTATCATTTAGTGAGCTTTTTCCACTTCCAGGGTAATGTGTCAACAGGCGGGTCCGCACGGTTATTAATTAAATAAAGAACTTGGGTAAATTTCACGTGGCATTGGAAGTGACATTTCACTTGATGAAAGCGTTAGTTCCTATTTTGGCCGCGGGCCAAAAGATCCAAGATGTACGACTTTACGAATAATATGGACTTAGAATATGGATATACGATAATTTCCCGAAGTTATCGTAACGCGCCGCGTTTGGCCATACCGAATAGGGGCCCAGGCCGAAACGGAGCGTCATCACGGCAGGCTAGTCGCGTGCCACTAGTTAGTCTTGCTAAATGTTCGCTGTATTTTTATTGCTGTTAACAGCCATAACTGCTGTTGATTTAGTGACGTGTTGTGCTAGCGAATATGAGATCCTGATTATAATGTTTTCAAAAAATTCTTAGCAAAGGTCCGGACTCTAGGATCGTGCCTTTATAAGTATCTCTTTTGTCAGGGCTAAGATGACTTGCCAAGTTAACTGACTTAGATTGAAAGCTAATGTAGAAATATGACAAACGCATCTAAATTACGTTACGTCACAGAAACAATGTTTCGTAGCATCGTAGCAAATAATTTAACACGTAATGTGCTACGCCGTAGTACACTCATGCTACGCTTTCTACTTTACACTTATTTTACTTTCAAATACACATTATCATACGAATATAGTCTCGTGCGCATTTATGCAATATAGTAACGAAAGAGCGTTGAAATTCTGTAAATAAATTAACATGTCATATCTTACGCTCAAGGCGCTTATTCTCAATGACCACTTGAACACGTAACGCGGTGCGTTAAGATAGCATTGTGAAATAAGTGTTTAATGATACTTTAGAGTCATACAGAATACTATTCCATTCATATCATGAAGTAATCGTACCGTGCCGCGTTTGTTTATAGCGAATAAAGACCCAGTGAGTTGTTCGAATACAATGCAATGAAGAATTTATCTTGAAAGTCTGCTGTGGCAAAGATTTATTACTAGCAAGGACAGCTTAGGACATACATACCTTCTAGTACTTAAAACATATGGGGCAAGGAGTTTGCATATTGTAAACTTACTGTTACCCGTAGCCGCGCACACGTCTTTATTAATCAATATCTATATACATTATCTTTATACATTGTCTCTAAGATAATGTAATGCACAAGCTATATTACGTAATACACAGTTTTAACAAAATCTGTAGTTTTTGCGTAAAAGAGTAAAACAACATTTATACATAACTCATAAACTTTCGCGTTTTTATTGTTAGCAAGATATAGGAAACCCCGTATACGGGTTGTACCTGATAATAAGTTTACATATCTATTTATTAGATTGCAATTATGACCACTTAATAGCTTATATACAGCACGTTCCTGCAATCGACCTTTTATTTAAACCTCCTGCTTTATTTATACGACCTTAGTTTTTAGTTTAACCTAACTTTTAGTCTTCTTTTAGAACACACGGACTTATAATTAAATGAATTCGATGGGCCATCCTGAGGATCGGTATGAAATCGTATCGTGATCTTCATATGTACATCTACTATTAAATAACCGTGCTTTTGTTCAGAAAGTACGGAACAATGACTCTTTCACGAGTAAGTAGGCGTTTGAAATTCCAAAGTATCAACTTTGTAACATTAATCTTTCATTCAATTTGGCTTCTATCTATCTATCTATATCATCACGCCAGCTCCCTCGCGGGATAGGCAGAGAGTACAGAGTTCCAAAGGGTTCTTTCCTTACATACCTCTCTGACTTCCTCCACTCTCATAGTTCGTCTCATACACACTCGCCGGTTACGGAGACTCTTGACTTGCCCTTCAGATAAGACACGGTCTATTTGGTCATGGTAAGATAGTCTAGGTCTTCCCCGGTACCTACATCCTTCCACTTTCGCATTGTATATCTGTTTTGTCATTTTTTGTTCTGGCATTCTTTCTATATGCCCGAACCAACGGAGCATACCCTTTCTCATCTTTACACCGATACTATATTTCATACCTACTCGCTTTCTTACTGCGCTATTGCGAATACGGTCGGTCAGCCTGACTCCGCACATATTCCGCAGAGATCTCATTTCGACCGCATTTATCCTGCTTTCGTTCTCCTTCTTACATGCCCAACTCTCACTGCCATATAACAGCGTTGGGACAAGTACTCCGTTATGCATGGCCAGCTGCGCCTTTTGGCTTAAGAGCCGGCTCCCAAGTAGCCTTCCCATCGCACCATTCACTCTATTCCCTGCATTCACTCTTTTCTCTATATCAGCGGTGTATTTCCCATCCTTACTGAAGGCGCATCCAAGATATACAAACTCATTCACTTGCTCCAGCACATCGTTCCAACCAACCACAATCCTTGCATTCGTTCTGGTTTCTTTCCGTTCAAAAACCATAATTTTGGTTTTCTTCACATTCAAATTTGGTTTGCTTATCAAATTGCCCTCCAACGGAGTACATAAAACTCATTAGCGGTTAGAGTTCATTAACGCTGTTTGTTAAACTTTGACGGAAATTTAAGGCAGTCGGGAATAATTAAAAGAGTTGGGCTGGGCAGTTGAAAAGCTGTTTTGAGCGTGTGTGTAACCTGTTTACCGTACGATGGGAGCCGGGCTTCTTTTGGTTTCGGTTCATTGCATCGCTTTGAAGCCGCTTGGTACAGCTGTTACTTAATTTTGCATATGATCAATGTTTTCAGTTTCTTTTCGAGTATTGGCGTGATAATATATAACTACCCGGAGACCAGAGGACCTACACAATCATTTTATTCTTATTCTTTTGCAATCGACAGCACATTTTTCTGATCACCTGATTTTTCATTGAATTAATGTCATTCCCGTATGCTTTCTATTAGCGTACTTCGCAGAAATCCTCGCATGTCAAGTGAACACACGAGTGTGCAAGTGAAAGTTGTTAAAATTTATAAAAAAAAGTAACCGGCACGCGACGGAGTTCGTCGTACGCTGCGGCTCAAACGTTTCAGTTCATTGCGTTAGGTTGAGGCCTGTTAGTGCTATAACTTAATTTCGCATACGATCAAAATATTTAGCTTCGTTTCGATTATCAGGGGCCTACAAAAGTAACAAGTTTTGTTTCTTTTCTATTGTCGCAATTGACGGCGCATTTTTCTGACCACGTGACTTTTGGTTGTAAAAATGTATTTACCATCTAAAGTAATAATAATAAAAATACACTTTATTGTACACCAAAAAAATCAATACAAGAAACAAATTTAATACAAAAAATAGTACAAATGGCGGTACTCAGTAGTCTCTGCCTAACCCGCAAGGGATCTGGCATGATGATGAAAATAGATAGATAGTCTATGATAAATAAAATTTTATACTATCTCGGTTGCGACGTGCAACGCGGCATGGCCCTGTTACTTATACGTAAATCACCGGATAATGATAAAAGGTACGTTCACGCTATATTTATTAGCAGAATGCCTGCAATAAGGAAGTGATGATGAAGCTAATAAAACTTAGGAATGTAAAGCATAGATACACAGCTAAATAATAAAACCCAACACAAAATATAAACATATTATCTAACATACGCTGTAAATGTGAACGATAAAAAATGTCTACATCAAGAGCAACCGCTATTTTTATTTGAAAAATATTGGTATCGTACGTCACGAGGCTTGATTTTACGATATGAAGTTTTTGGCGTTTGAATTAATTATTTGTTATATTGAGATATGCCTATGCATGTATAGGGAGTATTTCATGAAAATTTCCGTTTAAGACATGTAATACCGATCGATAGAAAAAGCAAAAAAAAAGACAACATATAAACTTCGTCACGTACCTATATTGCCGAAGCAGGGTGGTAAAGACGAATAATGTATACGCACATTTAATTTTATATATTATATGGGTATAATCATTTAACATAAGGTTCCAAATTTAGGTACACTTGCTTGAATTAAGAATCAGGCATGCAAGTAAATTGTAATTACGTATAGGTTCTAATCAGAACAATCTCATTTTACATTCCCATTATTAAGCAAGCTCCCACTGCATAATATAAACCTATTTGCAATATTCCAGTATTATAGCCCATTTGGATTTTGCTACATACAAATTATACATGCAAATACAGAAACGATGATTTAGAAAAATATAATTCATGCCGTGATAGATTATTAGAACGCTGATTGCCTGCATTGACAATCAGCATAAAAGAAATAATGCTATTTTATATGGAAATTGCAGTGGTTGTTTCCATCGTATTTTTTTAACGAATATAAAGTTGTTTATTTTTCATAATCTCCGTGTGTTCTTAAGTACCCTGTTTGAAATAGAATTCGAAAATATTTGAAACAAAAGGCTATAATGCAATAACATAGATTTATGATACAAATTAATTTAACAGACATTGCTAATGCCTGCTCGGAAATAAACAACCCTATAGTATTTAATACCCAGTATACCCATAGTATTTAATGCCGGTGAGAAACTAAATCGTGTTTAATGGGTCTTTAGTTTGTACACGAGTAGATATTATATAGCAACAAGAGAGGGAACTTGAGGTTTATGCCAAAGTCTGCAGTGCACTAAATTCTACTAAATGTATTCGTATCATATTTTTTTGTTATTGCAGTATTGATCTTTGTCTCAAACCTTTCTGGCATTAATTTAAACAAGGTACTTATTAATGCATAGGCGTTTAAAAGATATTTAATATAATAAACTTTTTATCCGTTTGAAATATTGCGAGAGAAACATTCATTGCATTTTGTACACAAAAAAAATCTTAAATATTGCTGGCTGTCAATCAGGGTTCCAATAATCTATCACGTCATGAACTTTATCATCGTTTTTTATATTTATGCAAATATAAAAAACGACACCAACGTTTAAAAAAAAAATGTAAACAAACATTAATCGTGATCACAAAGGGCATCGCTTTGTAATCACGAGGTCCTGGGTTCAAATCCTAGGTCGGACAAATGTAGTTTTTCTAACGAAAAATTTCCAAGTATGACTCCGGAGTCTAGAATTGTGCCCGGTATATGGCAATAAGCGCGCCCCCTATTACATGCGACCTAACATCGTCGGCGAAAAGTAGGTGTATTTAGTACATTTCTGCCACCCCCACTTGGGAAGTATAGGCGTGACGGTGTAAAAAATCATTATTCTTTTCTTTTTCTTTAAATTCTCTTATATTCTTTATTTTAAGTTTTAATAACTTTATTTTATATTAAATGTAAGTAGGTAAAACTATGGATCTCTGTGTCTGCAATAAAGATTTATAATTATTATTTTAACAATGAGGATCGATATTTTACCAACCGTAAATAATAGGAAATGGTGAAGAAAATTATGATAAACAAGAACTCAAACTTATCATTTACAATAATCTTATTAAATGTGCGTTATATAGCAGCTACAAAATTTTTATATAAACTACGAAGAAATCTTTTGCACACAACATTGCAAATCACTATGAAAGTAATTAAAAAGTTTATAATTTCCTGTACCATCAATAAATGCAGTAGAACTAGCTTATTACAGGATCGAAGGAAATCGCAAACGTTTTTAATTTCCTCACAGCAGGTGCAGTCTAGTTTCCTGATGACAATATCGCTTCTGCTGCTGATATTAAATTTTTAGTACAAATAACAAAGAAAACTTAAAACTACAGACACTTAATTACACCAATTATTTTTATTCTAAATCTACATTTAGCTAACACTGTTAAACACTGACACTGGTACAAATAAACATACCTTGATAAGAATCAAACTACTCGTAAAATGGTGATACATTAGGCATTTTTTCCTTAGAACAATTTAAGCGCTAAAGCCCAAATATGCCTATTTTCCCTCAGTGGAGGTGGCCGAATTGTGTACTGTGTACAATCATACATCGCTCACTACATTAGGTGCCAATATACATATAATACATAATATTATCTATAGAATAAAAAACTAACTCGACGTATTTGAGCCATCCATCGCCACACCATGCCTCTAGACCAACGAAGCAACTTAAAGTGGCTAGTACGTGTTAATTTGAATGAAACAAATGAAACACAAGGATCAACAATGAAACACAACACAGGATCTATACAATTAACTTCACGTGTTTTAAAAAAAATAAAATAAATTAAAAATAAAAAGCATTTATTCACAAGTTTTTAACTTGTAATTTACCAGGTGAGCCTTAAAAAATGGGTTTAAATAACACCCTTTCCAACCGCTTGGTCCCGTAATTACTGGATAATAAGAATATGTTTAAAATTGTATTTTAAGTAACGTATGCGCATCATTCGAACCGTAAATGTTAAAGGGAGATTCTAAAGAGAAAATGCAAATTACAATACCGTTGCCACGCAGCAGCGCGGCTGACTCGGAGCGCAAAGGCTGAAAGTTCTTTTTGATCTGTTCATGCGATTAATGCGTTCTGATACTGATATCTCTACAAATTGTAGCTATTATTTTCCCATGTATTTTTTTTTATCTTATGCCTTTTTGTATTATAATAGTAGTTAAAGTAATCGGACTGCGTAAGCCGATGTTCATATAATACGTAGAGTCAGCGATATAAGTAAATGAACACTGTCTATTTCAAATGCCAAATAGCTTGCACACTTTTGCATGATATTCGTTCTTTTTTTTGGTCTAAATCTACATCAATATTTTAAAGAGATAAAGTTGCAAGTATACCTAACTTTATCTCTCTCTAAGAATTTTTCAATAGATAACTATAATCAGTAGTTCTAAAGATGACCTCCTATAAACCTTTATAGGAGGTCATCTTTAGAACTACTGATCCCATTCCGAAAATTCTTTGACTGTCAGGAAGCTATATTATTCTTGAATCTATAGGCTTCTATTCTATAGTGATAATAAAAAGCCAAATTGCGAGTGCGAAGCCGTGCCTAATAGGTTATTCTTAAACATGTCGTTTGAATGTAGTGATGGCAATGTACCAAAGTTTCAATAATATTACCAATTTAATATACATAATTCTTTAGAATTAATTTTCAAAAAGTAACCAACACTTAAACGTGCAGAAGTGAGTTTATTTCACTTACATTTTTTTTCTTGTAAAATAATCAAGACCTCAGTGGCTTAATCAGTTGGTACTCGCTCTGAAAGAATCATACAGACAACCTAATTTGAAAACTTGTACAAAGATATACAACAGTTAATGCGCAGTTAAATTATTATCTACTTATTACATTACTAAGCGAGATTAGACTAGTTAGGTCCTAGAAGAATAATCTAGAAAACTAACTCGATTCATTGTACAAGTAATTGGTGGGTCTGTTATAAAATTTATTTTCTGATTATCGTAAAAGTGCTAGTACCAATTTTACTAAAAACAGATGCGACTTAGGACACCAGACCTCTAATTAGAACCGGCCGATTGCGGTATAAATAATGTTGACTGTATAATATGACTGTAATAATTTAAGAAATATTATTATTGTTATCCTTAGAACGTTCAATTTAAGATTGTCATAATGATACGACTGAAGATGAAAGAAAAAAAAAATAAGTAAACATTGATATAAAAATATAAATATAGGTAAAATTATCCGTCACTCCGTGGCAGAGGTATAATTGCACACACAATGTGTTGCCGAAGAAGGTAAGTATTCCAATGATATAGAAGGCGAGCCTCAATTCAATATGAGTCAGGACCTCTCTAAGAATTTTTCACTAGATAACTATAATCCGACTTAGAATTTATAGAAACTACGCTGCTAGGAGGACTTTTGAATGTCCAAGAAAGTTTGATAATCAGCAATGACATAGCTGTACAGAGCCCTTATTCCCTATGAACAATTAAATACGTAACGCGGCGCGTTATGATAATATCGTAAATTATCCTTTAAATGAAATCTAACTAGCATACAAAATACTAATTACACGATAATTTCATGAACTTATCCTAGCACGCTACGTTTAGTAGCGAAAGGGCCCAGGATGTAAGGGACATTTACGCAAAGCCAAGTAGCTAGTGATACTACCTTATCTATAAGTTATCAATAATCCTCAGCCCGTATCAGTTCACTGCTGGACAGTGGCACGTCACTTGAAGCGGCTCTTCTATTCCAACCACTGTCAGCCATTTATGAATACAAACAACCTTTATCATAGAGACACTTAAAAAAAGTTACATAAGTTTTGCTAGAGCAGGTAATTTTTTTGTATGAAACGACTTATTTTCTTTATCGCTGAATTTCTTCATAGTAATAGTCCGTCTTAATAGGTACTATGGTCTATCTATTTCAGGTTTCCTGTACCCGTCACGTAAACCCTGCAAGATTCATACCACATTCATAGTATGCGTGGGTCAAAGGCCGTACTTTGTACATTAAAAGGATGCCATCCTATAGTTGCACCATATAGCAAATACCTTTATGAAAACTGTAAGGATCAACGCAGATAAGTTGCGAAATTAATCCTACTAATCGGATTAGAACTATTACCGGAACATCCCACCAAACAGTTTGCGGCCCGGTCGGTGAATCCACCGTAATTGATGTAGGTTGAGGTTGCAAATGTTCCGATACATTCCAGATGATGTTATTGTTTAGATACATGCGGTTATATAAGTAGAATAGAGTTATGGTTTATGTATCCTGTAAAAACTTTAATTTAACTGGCACTGTTTTCATGCACTTGCGATTAAGCTGAAATTTGGCATTAGTATGTAAGTTCGGTAATAATGCAATATATGGCATCATGGAATTGGTATGATGATGAGGATTTTGCTATAAATCTTTGTTTTCAAACAGATTTTTTCACATTAAAATTATTCAGTATTATAGTCAAATGAAGCTTGTAAATAACAACGTCGTAAGTTCCATATCCGCACTGCACTAATCTTTGTATGTATGAGCTGCACGTCATATCATCCAGGGGATTAAAGTGAAATAAACGGTGCAACGTTTAAAAATGCTCATTAAAAATGATTTATCTGCATAATTAGGTACAACAGATAATTTTTATGTTTAAGAAAGTATTTCTCTTCTCTTCGTCTATTTCTTGTTCCTCTTTTTTGAAATGTATTCTAGGTATAACTCCAGCTTTGATCTTTATCAAAGACGTAGACACAGGCTTCGTAGTACTAAGTAATTGGGATAGATTTAGTCTACAGAACTAAGACGTTTAGTTACACGAAATAACCAATGTCCCAATTACTTTGTACTACGAAGCCATAACACATTTTCATTACGCAGTCAAAGCTTAGTAATCCAAGACGTTAAAAGCCGGCAACATGGCAACTCGTAATTAACCTCCTGTTAATTAGGCACCTAATCACGTTAACCGTGAAGTGTTCACGTCGTAAATATAGATTTAAATAAGCGCAGCATTGCGAATTTAACATCGTAACTTCTTATTTTTCTGATAAACTTGTTATGGAGAACTACCTACTTTTCCAACCATCAAACAGTTTTATCAACTACAACCTAGCGACCTTTAGAGAAGAGCCTATAGCCAATAATCTGGTGAAGGATGCACGTAATCGTTGATCATTGGGGAGGCCTTTGTTCTGCAGTGGACAGCTTTTGACTGATGATGGGCAGCGGTGATTGTTTACCAGCAGACAAGATCGGAAAGGAAAGTTTCTTATAGCCCGACTGGTTGCGTCAATCAGTTGTGTCCAAAGATGGAAAAAATGTAATCAGATTATTGATTACAATTGCATTTTGTAATATCGGTAATAATTCAAGGTTAAAGCCTATATTGCAGAACGTGAATGAGTCATAAATCTAGTTCTAAAACTAACGTTTTAGTACAAAAATCAGTCTTTAAAACTAGAGTCACGACTGATTTACATTCTGTAATATGGGCCTAAAAGTGTATTCTTAATGGGTGAAGATTACAAATGTAATTTTAATAGTTAATCATTAATACACCGCCACGCCTATATTCGCCAAGCGGAGGTGGTTAACCATTAATCTGATTACATTTTGCCCATCTTTGGATTTGTCACAGAATATAAACACCCTCTTCCATAAGAAATCCTTTTGTTGTAATGTCAGTTTGCTGTATAAACAGAGTTAGATGCATTAACGAACATAATCCTCGAAGAAGGCCCAGAGGCACTGTTGCGCAGTTTTAGTTCTTGAGCTAGTAATAATGAAAGGTACATACGTTCTATGGCAAACTTCAACCATTTAGCAGCAAATGAGACATTACCTTTAGTTCAAAGTACAGACACCTTTTGTGTAAGTTGGCTTTTGGGTACTCTGTGCCTAAGTAACTAGGCACTAGATGCGTTAGTCTAGTGGGGTATTGTGTTGCTGGCAATTATCCTATGTTATAGAAAATGTTATTAGGTTTATTCTTTCGAAAAACTCTTAGTGTCAGTCTAGATGATGATATGGGCAGCAGTGATTGTTTACCATCAGACAAGCTCGCAAAGAAAAGTTTCTTAAATCCCGACTGGTTGCGTCAAGCAGTTGTGTCACGGAATATATACACCCTCTTCCATAACAATAACCTTTTGTTGTAATGTCAGTTTGTTGTATGCACAGGGTTAGACGCATTAACGAACATAATCCTCGAAGAAGACCCACAGGCATTGTTGCGCAGCGTTAGTTCTTGAGCCAGTAACAATGATAGGTACATCTGTACTAAGACAAACTTTAACCATTTTTGGGACCTAATTTAAAGTTCATAGTACAGACGCCTTTTGTGTAAGTTGGTTTTTGGGTACTCTGCGCCTAATTAACTGGGCACTAGATGCATTAGTCTAGTAGGGTATTGTGTAGATTAAAGAAAATGTTATTGGGGTCATTCTACCGAAAAATTCTTAGTGGAAGTCCAGAGTATGAAGACATGCCCAGTATAATTGCTATAGGCTCCCCTCGTACAACATGAGACTTAAAATCCTCGGCAAAATGTGAGATTATTACCTCTGCCCGTTAGAGGAATGTAAATGTAATAGTTAACACTATTTCATCTACATTCCTCTTGGTTTACATTGAAATTTTACATATCTATTACACATCCGGTGCAGTGTTGGGCATTTTTCAATTGCAAGATCAATCAATTAAAATTTCATTTGCAATTAAATTTATCCCCCTGAGGTACTCCGAAATAACAATGACTTTTGGACGTCAAACGCCTCTGTCCCTTTCGTGATCATAGGTACTATAGAGCACTCGAAACGTCAAGCACCACATTTTGTCCTGGCTTATTTGTGGTTTTAAACCACAAATAAGTCAGGACGAAATGCGGAATATCTTAATTGTAACTTAATTTTTTCACAATTAATTTTTGCCCAACGCTGACCGGTGTAATGTCTGTTGCCGCCGCAACGTGTTTACTATGCAATAAAACTATTTTGCTGAGTCTATTGCGTTTATTTAAACGTTTAACCTATCGACGTTTTCGGGTGAGAAAAGAATGGGAGTTACAAAATTTTATTTTAGAATCTTAAGTTAAAAATGATGACACTAGATGCCTTGTTCGGAAACGCGACAATGTCATAAATGCAATAACTGCTGAATTGGGTTATATATCATAAAAACTGTCTTTAATTGCATTTTATTCTGTTAACAATAATCTGGTCATTGTAGTATAAAGAGAAATATATTCACTTCAATTAAAGAGTAACTTTTAAATCGATCAACTGCACAATACTTTATTATTCACTTCAACGACTTTAGTTACGCGGATTGCATCTCAGTAAATATTTTATGCAGTTGGTATTGAACTGGTTGCGCTGGAGAGTGATTGGGAAGGCTATGTTCAGCAGTGGACGAGTATAGGCTGAGATGATGATGATGATGAAATATTTTATGCTCAACCATTATTAACTTCCCAGTGATCCCTGCCTTACTCAAACCACTAGACCTAACCGTTGTCACGTAGTGATTGTATTCTCTTTGGCCGTTATTTATATTTTCTGCATGAAACAAAGGACAAATTTTTGAAAAACTGCGCCGCACTGTTCATGACGCAGTCCGAATGTCAGCTACGCGCGATATGCCGTCCTTGCCAACCACGGTGCTCGTTATTCTTCCAAGCGACCACTTCAACGGGGAAAGTCTATCGTCTTTAATCACCACCAGGGTGTTGGGCTGTAGGCTCCCGACATTCTCTCTCCATTTGCAGCGCGTTTGAAGCTCGGAGACGTATTCCTTGGCCCAACGAGACCAGAAGTTGTGGCGTATCTGTTCCACTCGTTCATAGCGGGTCAGCAGCTTTGAAGTGTCATCTCGCATGTCCTGATACACCGGTGCAGTAAGCGGACGACCAACCAGGAAGTGTGCAGGACAGAGAGGAAGGAAGTCATGTGGATTGGAAGACAATGGAGACAAAAGGCGGGAGTTAAGTATAGCTTCTACCTGTGTCAACACTGTAGTAAGCTCCTCAAACGTGAGGTGAGCGTTACCTATGACCCGAGTTAAGTGAAACTTGCAGGATTTTATTCCGGCTTCCCATAATCCTCCAAAATGAGCAGAATAACCAGGTATAAATCTTAATCGTATAGCTTGGCTAAGCGCGTACTGAACGATGTCCTCGGAACAAGAATTCAAAAACTCTGTTTTGGCCCCGACAAAATTTTTGCCATTATCAGAGAATATTTCATCTGGCTTACCACGTCGCGATATAAAACGCTTTAGATACAATACAATCCAACAATTAGACGCAATACAATCGTTAACTATTTTTCTCGCTAGATTTCTGCCACCTATAGGCCACCAGCGTTGGCGAATATCGTACAGCAACGCCTGAGGTGCAAGATGAAACAGACGTCTATGCTCGTGGCGCATGAGCAATACAGTAAAGCGATGTTTGGAAGATAGCAAAATGGGGTACTTTTGCTCGTATTCGAAACTGTCTGAATAACCAATTCGTCCACCAACACGCATTAAATTGTTTTCGTCAATGAACAAGTTTAGCTTGAATAAGCTAGGCTTCCCTTTCAGCGACTGATTCCTCAAAACTAAATTATGTTCTTCACCAAAAGATTCTAATTGAGAAAACCTCGCTAAGATTAACTCTGATTTTCTCAGTTCGTCCAAAGTGAGCGCACCCGTGTGATGATTTGTTTTGTTGCGCAAGTTGTAAATAAAACGTAACACGTAAGCCAGGGCGCGCCTCATTCGTTCTAACTGAGAATATCTAGAAAATGGAAATATTTCGGTACGTATCTTTGTAAGTAAAACATTTAGCTTAATAGGTTTGACCTCAGGTAAGTCGGTTTGCACCTCCGACGAATAAAACTCTGAAACAGGATCGCCGCAATTGAAGGCGAACTCATGTAGAAACGGAGGTCCTTCCCACCACAATTTAGAGATGGCGAGGTCTGGTAAGGATACCCCACGTGACACCAAGTCGGCTGGGTTCTCCTTCCCGTTGACATGCCGCCATGGTAAGTCTTTTGTGATTTCGTGAATCTCGGCGACCCTGTTTTGAACGAAAGTTTTAAGTAAATTGGGGGCCATGCGTAGCCATCCCAATACGATTGTTGACTCCGTCCAAAACATGACGTGTTTGAATTCACAATGAAGAGATTCACGTATTTTTGAATATAAACGTGCACCAGTTACAGCACCGCACAATTCTAGCCTCGGAATACTCACGGGCTTCACTGGTGCAACTTTGCTCTTGGAGCATAGTAGCCTGACACATACTACGGAGTGGGTATTGTTTACGACACGAATGAAAACGCATGCACCGTATCCTGTTAATGACGCATCAGTAAATATGTGCAGCTCGATATGCGATGCCACAATACCCAGTACGTGACGCGGTACTCGAATACTTTCGAGTGCAGATAAGCCAGTTGCGAACCTGTTCCACGCATCTACGACATCGCTGGGGAGCGCATCATCCCAATCTAATTTTAATAACCATAATTTCTGTAATAAAACTTTCGCAATCATTATTGCAGGACTTAATAATCCAAACGGATCGAATATTTGTGAAACGTGGGATAATATGGACCGTTTAGTTACTATACTATCCCGCTTAAATTGCGTGTTATAATAGAATTCATCAGATAAATTATTCCAACCGATACCTAAAGTTTTAGTTTGGCGGTTTATGTCTAAATTTAGTTGCTTGACCTCATGAAAGGGGTCGGCAAGTAATTGGTCACAATGAAAATTGAATAACCACTTTCGTAAAGGAAAACATCCCGATAACAAAGTTTTGCACGTTTTTTCGCAATGTTCTAATAATTTGTCTTTATTATCGGACGATGTAATAAGGTCATCAACGAAAAAATCCTCATAAATTATCCTTTTGACGTCTGGATCCGAGCAGTTCGCAGCCGTTTCCTTTAAACATCGGACCACCATAAAGGCAGCGGATGCAGTCCCATAAATAATACGGTTATGACGATAAGCACCCACCTCGTGTGACGGGTCATCACACCAGAGGATAAGCTGTAATTCGCGTTGATTATCGATAACCTCAACCTGTCGGTACATTTTTTCAACGTCAGCGCAAGCCACGTATTTATGGAGGCGCAGACGTAGTAGAATAGCAAGTAAGTCACCTTGTATAGGGGTCCTATGTGCTGTATATCGTTAAGGGATACTCCAGTGCTCGAGGCAGCACTCGCATCGAATACCACCCTTAATTTGGTGCTCTCGCTGTGCTCACGCAGAACACAGTGGTGACTCATAAAAAAATGAGGAACTCCGAATAAATCAATTCGCGTCATGAGCCCCAAAGCTACATACTCATGCATGAAGTCCGTGTACAATTTTCTATATTCTGGATCACGTTGCAATCTTTTCTCTAATGATATTAATCGCTTGAGGGCCGGAGGAAACGTCTCACCTAAACTTTAAGGCGAAGACTTGAGGGGAATCGTGACGCAAAACCTCCCGTCCTTGTTACGAGTTGTCAATCAATCAATCAATCAGCCTATCGCAGTCCACTGCTGGACATAGGCCTCTCCTAACACGCGCCATTGCACACGGTCCTCCGCCTTCCACATCCAGTCTGTCCCAGCGACCTTTTTGAGGTCGTCGGTCCATCTAGCTGGGGGCCGTCCTACCTTACGCTTACCAAATCGCGGTCTCCACTCTAGGACACGTTCGCTCCATCGGTCGTCGGTCCTTCTACAGATGTGACCAGCCTATTGCCACTTTAGCTTACTGAGTTTGCGAGCTATGTCGGTAACTTTGGTTCTTTGTCGGATTACCTCGTTACGAATTTTATCCTTCAAAGAGACGCCGAGCATAGCTCGCTCCATAGCCCGCTGTGCGACTTTAAAGTTGTGGACCAGTCCCACTGTGAGTGTCCACGTCTCGGCCCCGTAGGTCATAACAGGTAGGACGCATTGGTTGTACACTTTAGTCTTCAGGCATTGCGGTATAGGCGAAGAGAAAACGTGACGTAGTTTGCCAAATGCTGCCCAACCGAATTGGATCCTGCGGTTGATTTCTTTCTCGAAGTTGTTTCTACCAAATTGGACAACTTGTCCAAGCTCCAAGACCACCAGCCACAATGACCGTCCAGCTCCAAGACCAAAAGACCAACCCTATCGAGCTGCGTCGAGGTGTAAGACAGGGGGATGTAATATCCCCCAAGCTCTTCACCAATGCACTCGAAGACGTCTTCAAGACGCTGGACTGGACTGGGCGGGGCATTAACATCAACGGCGAATACATCTCACACCTTCGGTTTGCCGATGATATCGTCATCGTGGCAGAGTCACTGGAACAGTTACGCGAAATGCTGCATAGCCTAAATGGAGCCTCTCGAGGTGTCGGTCTCGGTATGAACTTGGATAAAACCAAGATCATGTTTAATGAACATGTCACGCCGGGACCGATCTACGTCGATGGTTCGATGCTCGAAGTTGTTCGGGAGTATGTCTTACGAGTTGTGGTTTTGACGAAATGGTTTTGGCATTCCCGTTCCTCGTCGGTGCGCGTGTCACAAAGCTTAGGCTCCTCAAGCATCCAAAATAGCCGCAGTTGATTCTCTATTAATTGAGAAAAATTGCATCGTACGTAACCACGTACGATGCAATTTTTCGGTTTTGCAAGGTTTCGGTTCGGTTTTCGCATACCGTTTACCGGACCCGATATAATCCAACCTAATCGCGTATTTTGTAGGTATGGGGTACCTTGGGGTAATCGCATTTTACCTTCGCATAATAAGTCCCAAAATATATCTGCGCCTATTAAGATATCTATCGTTCGGGATTCATGAAATTCGGGGTCGGCTAGTTGTACGTTGCCAGGGATCTCGAACTTCGCAAGTTGTTGCGGTAACGCTGGCAACACGGACGTAATATTAGGTAAAACAAAACATTGAATTCGCATAACGTATGTATCCATGTGTGATTTAACCTCGATATTGCAAATCACCGTTGATCTTGTTACCGAGTTACCCACGCCACAGATTTCTTGAGTGGACTGTACTAATGGTAAATTTAAATTGTCGCATAGCGATTGCGTAATTATACATCTTTCGCTGCCAGAATCTAAAATCGCGCGCGTACTAAATGATAATTACCACGACTATCCCGCACTTCGACAACAACACAGTGCCGTTGACAACAACACAGGTCGCATACATGGGTAACGAGCGCATAAAACATCTACTCGAGCATTATTGTTGCATATTTTGTTGTTGTCATTCGAGTCGGCAGCGTTGACGGCTGAGTGCATAATCACAGCTGGTATAGTTTTATTATTATCAGCTGAGATTTGCGGCCCCGCCTTGTGACTAATTCATGATGAATTAACGAGTTATGTTTTAATCTGCAAAACCGGCAAGAACCGAATCTACATTCATTCACGTTATGACCGATACGTAAACAATTTTCGCAAAGCTTGTTATCTTTTATTAGTTTTAATTTAGATTCTAAACTGGAAGTTAAGAAATATTGACATTTATACAATGGATGATATTGTTTACAAAGAAAACACGACTTTTTACTTTGGCTTTGCGACTTATTTGTGGAAACATTGCAGTGTATTTTCGAGTGATTTTGTGTAATTGTGCTGTGCCCTTTGTGACTCGTGCTACCGTGCGACAACTGTAATGTTTCCAACATGTCAGCTCGGTCCTTTAGAAAGTTCAACAAATCATTTAATTTCAAAACTGATTTGGAATCACCAGCTTGATTGGAGTGCATAGTTTTGTGTTGTTCCCATTCGCGTTCTGAGATTTTATCTAATTTTGTTACTATAATGTAAATAATTAAGGTATCCCAGGTATCTACCGGTTCACCTAGAAGTTTTAATGCGCGTAGATTTTTGAGTATAATATCTATTAACTTCCTCAGCAATGCTGGTGATTCTTTGGTCAGCGTTTGAATGTTAAATAAAGCCTTTACGTGGTTATGTATTAGTAATCTGGTGTTGTTAAATTTTGTGAGGAGTAACTCCCACCGAATCAATAACCAAAGCCGCACTGCCCTTAAGAGATGATCTCAAGTAATGGAACTTTTATATGCTTTGAATATTGTTTGAATTGTGGATTAACGATTGAAATGTGTCTCTAAACTGGAGCCACTGCTCTGCAGAACCATCAAAAACTGGTATTGATATGGTAGGAAGCTTAACTGAACTACTAGGAGTCGGTTTAGAATTAGTATCAACCTCACCACCGCATAGCATACATTCAGCCCTAGCTAATGTGTCATAATAACAATCTTCAAATAATTCTCGCTCTCTTAACTGTTCGTCAAGATCTACCTCCAAAACAGATTCTTCTATTTTAGCCTGAAGATCGTTAAATTCAACAAATAGACCCTCAGCCCCTTTGATGCGAAACTTTAAGTCTATCTGAGCTTGAACAGGCAGAGATTTGCTAGTGTCATAGCGACTAATGTGATTCGAAAGTCTTGTTAAGCGACCTTTGACGATACCTCGCTTCTTAATTAAATCACGTATTCATCATCATCATCTCAGCCCATACTTGTCCACTGTTGAACATAGGCCTCCCCAAAGGGGGGATTTGCCATACTCGCCACGCTTGGCAGGTGGGTTGGCGAGCGCAGTTTTTGATCGCAGAAGTGTTAAGAGAACGCTGCTGCCCATTCCCTAGTTTTCCCTTAGTCGCCTTGTACGACACCCGATGGGATGAGATGGGTTGGTCCTATTCTAAGCCGGGTTGGTCATATTCTCGTCATCCGTGACTGTGATTTTGCATGGAGACTTAGGCCTAGTGCCTGATTCTGTGCTCATTCTGGAGATCAGTGAAAGGTGGAGTACTCACATTTTGCGAACTGCAGTTAGCGCTAGCGACGGCACACACTGCTTTTGATTTGCAAACAGCTACTCACTGCGTCTCAATCACTGTAATTGGATTACCACAGAGTTAACGCAAGGGTGGATAGATATTTGGATAGGATAGATGGCTGGCCGTACCGTTTCTTCGTTTGAAAGCGATGTAACCGGCTGGCAATCGTCCCCGCTTTTTTCGTATCTTGCTTGAACACCCAAACGTCTGAAGGTCGCAGTCCTCTTGAAATCGGCGCTGAAGGATCATATGTTGCCGCCGCAACGTGTTTACTATGCAATAAAACTATTTTGCTGAGTCTATTGCGTTTATTTAAACGTTTAACCTATCGATGTTTTCGGGTAAGAAAAGAATGGGAGTTACAAAATTTTATTTTTGAATCTTAAGTTAAAAATGATGACACTAGATGCCTCGTTCGGAAACGCGACAATGTCATAAATGCAATAACTGCTGAATTGGGTTATATATCATAAAAACTGTCTTTAATTGCATTTTATTCTGTTAACAATAATCTGGTCATTGTAGTATAAAGAGAAATATATTCACTTCAATTAAAGAGTAACTTTTAAATCGATCAACTGCACAATACTTTATTATTCACTTCAACGACTTTAGTTACGCGGATTGCATCTCAGTAAATATTTTATGCAGTTGGTATTGAACTGGTTGCGCTGGAGAGTGATTGGGAAGGCTATGTTCAGCAGTGGACGAGTATAGGCTGAGATGATGATGATGATGAAATATTTTATGCTCAACCATTATTAACTTTTGTATATGCGTATGCTAGTTACGTTGTCGAAAGTGGATTCCAAGTTAAATTGTATGCGCCCTTCATTCTACACTATATTTGCTTCTAATGGATAATTATAAGTTATCGTTTTTTTACCAAAACTGTAGGGGGATTCGTACAAAATTGCATTTGTTGTACATGAACATTTTGTCTCATTCGTACGATGTGATTATTCTAACAGAAACCTGGCTTGTACCCGAAATAGTGGATAGTGAATTTATAGATAACAGATATATCGTTTTTAGGCATGATCGTGACCGTTTACGTATTGGTAAGCGTGACGGTGGTGGTGTGTTAATAGCTATATTGCGCATACTACGACCTGTCGTATTGAATCTGCGCCCTGCCGGTAATATGTATATCGAACACGTCTCAGTACAACTCCGTGCTGCACTTTACAACAAAAGACATGTAATAAGTGCTACGTATATGTCGCCTGGTACTAGAGATGACGTATACAGTGCTCATTTTGACACGTTATTAGACATTATTAACGATCCCGGAACATCGACATTTTACATTGTGGGTGACTATAATTTGCCTGAGGTTGATTGGTTCAATCGCGGTAATCACGTCATACCTCACACAGTTAATGTTGCTGGTCAATATTTATGTGACTTTTTGTCTATTTCCAATTCCTTACAATATAATACCTCTAGAAATCAGCTGGGCCGCATTCTGGACTTGTTTATGTCCAATGTGGATTGCGCAGACGCCTCTTGTGTTCCTTCATTGCCTCCGGATAGTTATCATCCACCATTTTGTGTAACATCGTCATTGGCAACCATTTGTAAATCAATGAAGTCAGTGCGGACTTCTAAACATAATTACCGCAGAGCCAACTACGAGGACATAAACAACATATTTTATGAGTTCGATTGGGACGCATGTCTGTCAGATCTGCCTGCTGAATTGGCTGTGCTTAGGTTTTACGAAATAATCTATAGTGTACTTAAATCACATGTTCCTATGTCTCGGGTCAAAAATCCACGTTTCCCAGTTTGGTTTTCTCCTGCTCTCGTCCGCATCTTTAAAGCTAAAGACCGTGCCTGGATAAAATGGAAAAAATATGGCAACATATGTGATTATGAAATCTTTTCTATCCAGCGTAAACGTTTTAAACTCGAATCTGACAAATGCTTCCGAATATATATGACGACTGTTGAAGAGAATATATCTGTTGATGTTAAACATTTTTGGACGTATATTGCAAATCGTAAAGGCAAGTCAAATTTTCCTGCTACTATGTATTTAAACCAGGTATCCTCTAGTAATCCAACTGAAATTAGTAACATGTTTTCTACATTTTTCACTTCTGTTTACGAACCTTCTTTTCTTGATCCCTCCCACTGGCAACCTCCACACACTTTTTCTGAAAATTCAACAACTATTTCAAATATTGTCTTCACTGGCGACGCTATACACAGTGCCTTGACCAGCTTAGATGTAAGCAAGGGCCCAGGACCTGATATGTTGCCACCTATTTTCTTTAAAAACACAGCTGATACTCTTACCACTCCCTTGTTCATTATTTTCAACATGTGTTTACGTGAAGGTACCTTTCCTAATATATGGAAGCAAGCTTTTATTACTCCGGTCCTCAAAAATGGCGATGCAAGCAACATTGAAAATTATAGACCCATCTCTATACTGTCCACTTTATCTAAGCTGTTTGAACGCCTAGTGCATAGCGAAATATATACCTATATTCACCATCTTATTTTACATGAACAGCATGGTTTTGTAAAACGTCGCTCAACTGCTACTAATTTAATGCTATTTACAAATTATTTGTTTAATCAATTCGATTGTGGCGTACAAGTTGATGCCGTGTACACGGATTTTCAGAAGGCGTTCGACCGGGTGGACCATAAACTAATACTAGATAAAATTGCATATAATGGTATCAGAGGCAACCTATTGCGTTGGTTCACATCTTATATATTTAAGAGAACTCAAAAAATCATCATTAATGGGGTTGAGTCTGATTCAGTTGTTGTTACTTCTGGCGTCCCACAGGGATCTATTTTAGGTCCTCTTCTGTTCACCCTCTTTATCAACGACATTAGAAACTGCTTCCACCACTCTCACTTCTTAATGTATGCAGATGATATTAAAATTTTCAAATCATGCAGAGACATTCATGATTGCTTGCTTCTCCAAGATGATCTAAATAGACTTGCGCATTACTGTTTAGTTAACAAGCTCAAACTCAGTGTACCTAAATGTCACTGCATAACGTTCACAAAAAACAAAAATATTTTCACTTATAACTCTTTAAATAATACTTCACTGAGTAAAGTTGATTCCATCCGTGATCTAGGTATTATTCTCGATTCAAAGCTTCACTTTCATCTCCATATTGATAATATTATCAGTAAAGCTTTTAAAATGTACGGTTTTGTCATACGGTCTAGTAAAGATTTCAAACGTACATCCACACTTTTACTTTTATATAAAGCTTTAATCCGTTCTCAGATGGCATTTGCAGTACCAATTTGGAGTCCCTTTTATCACAAATATATTCACAGGCTCGAAATGGTGCAAAAAAAGTTTCTGCGTTTCATGCACTATAAATGTTTTCTCACTAGGATCCCCTATTCTCAACTATTAATACGTTATGATTTGTTTAGCTTGGAGTCTAGGCGTATTTTGCTTATGAGCATTATGCTCTTTGGCTTATGTAATAATAAGTTCGACTGTAATAACCTCACGAATGACATATGTTATGTTGTACCTAGAACTGCGATGGTACGTGGGGTTCGTGCACCCTGTTTGTTTTATACACCTAGGTGCAGAACTAATGCTGGTGTGCGGGTCCCGCTACGTCGGCTCTTGGAAACATATAACACGCACTTTCCTGATGTTGACATCTTTGCCCACTCGGAGTATCAATTTAAAAAGATGATCAATAATAAACTTAGCTCGTCTAGAAGTGGCAATCTCTAGTTGTTGATTTTTTTTTTCATGCTAATACATGCTGGTCGGCCAGCGCACATGATTATTCTTTTTAACAGCATTTTAGTTTACTCCGTGGACAAAGCCGTGGGTTATATGTTTATCCAATATCAATCTACCCGTTATTTTTAAGTAACACAGAACATGTAACTGTTTTTTGTCCCTTATTTTTAAAAATAAAAATAAAATAAAACTTCCCAGTGATCCCTACCTTACTCAAACCACTAGACCTAACCGTTGTCACGTAGTGATTGTATTCTTTTTGGCCGTTATTTATATTTTTTTATACAAACTCGTTAAAATTATATACTCTTTCGCCAATGAGAATGAGTATTATAAGTTATGGTAGAGCTACTGAACCATCGTCTTATATATTATTCTAAACTATTTTACTTTCCACAGGGAAACAATTTGGGGCTATTGTTATGTGTAAGAAAAAATTGTCCGCAAAGTGCAAGGGTTCGCTCTTACAAACTTTCAACAAGTTTGGGGTGATGAAGCGAAGGGTGGAAACTAAGTTTTCATACTTTGGGAAATAAGGGAGTTAACATAACGTAGGGTTTATGAAATCGTACATGGTCCCGAAGGATCCAACACACTGCTGGCAGGATTACTTGCCTGCTTCTTGTATTGAATTTTTGTGTAATACCTACATAGGTAGTTGTTATCTATTTAGATAGCTAGGCAGAGAAAATAGAGCTACAACAGGTTCTTACATTACCTTAAAGACCTTTCTTCAAAAAGCTCTAGCTACACGTAGTTATTACCGTTAGACCAGCATATACTTGATTTAAAAATAAAAACACCTTCACGCCTATATTCCCCAAGCGGGGTTGGCATAGGTTTATGAAAAGAAAAAAAAATGTGCACATAAGTGCTATAACTGTGTGCCCAATAAGTTTTCCCATTGGTAGTTTGACGCTACTTTACCTTGGTGATCCTTAAAAACACCTTAGGGTTACGAGTACCACAGCAGAGTTATTACAATAAACTTCTCGCCCTTACTACAAAAATCAACAGGCACAGTTAACTTCCCTAATAACTCTGCAATATACTCTTAATTCTTATTAGCCTACCCTTTAACACTTACCAACTTAGATTAAATATACGGCAAAATTATTTAAGAGATTTCTCATGTACAAATTGTCGGCGTAATAGGGCGTTTAATGTTGCGAATATTTCATTTCTATTTCAGCGCCAAGTGACTAAAGGTAGGACATTATGTCGGCGACAGGGCTCTTATTCGACATAACCATTATACACGTAATACGCCGCGTTACGGCAACGTTGTGTAATGATTGTTTAATAAAAAAAAATACTGCCCTAATAAATAAGCTCTCATGAATAATTTAACACTAATTTCTATAGTTGTTAGCTACAAGTATAGATTTGTCAGTGTATCCGAACACAGCCGTTTTTGGCTGCCATTTTTTATGATACGTAATCTAGTATAGTGCGACAAGGATATTTTGGACCGTAGATGACATTGTCAAGGTTGTGGTGAAATAAGGGTTATCATTTAGTAAAATAGCTTGCACACTTTTGCATGAAAGTCGTTCTTTTTTTAGTCTAAATCTACATCAATATTTTTAAGAGATAAAGTTGCAAGTATACCTAGGTTTATAGGAGGTCACCTTTAGAACTACTGATCCCATTCCGAAAATTCTTTGACTGTCAGGAAGCTATATTATTCTTGAATCTATAGGCTATTCTGTAGTGATAATAAATAGCCAAATTGCGAGTGAGAAGCCGTGTGCAACACCTTATAGGTTATACTTAAACATGTCGCTTGTATGTAGTGCTGGCAATGTACCCAAGTTTCAATAATATTACCAATTTAATATACATAATTCTTTAAAATTAAATTTCAAAAAGTAATCCACACTTAAACTCGCAAAAGTGAGGTTACTTCCCTTACATTTTTTTTCTTGTAAAATATTCAAAACCTCAGTGGCTTAATAAGTTGGTACTCGCTCTGATAGAATCATACAGACAACCTAATTTGAAAACTTGCACAAAAATATACAACATTTTATGCGAAGTCAAATTATTATCTACTTATTGTAATAAATACAAAGCGAGATTAGACAAGGTAGGCCCTAGAAGAATAATCTAGAAAACTAATTCGATTTATTGTACAAGTAATTGGTGGGTCTGTTATAAAATTTTGTTTCTAATTATCGTAAAAGTGCTAGTACCAACTTTACTAAAAACAGATGCGACTTAGGACACCAGACCTCTAATTAGAACCGGCCGATTGCGGTATAAATAATGTTGACTGTATAATATGACTGTAATAATTTAAGAAATATTATTATTGTTATCCTTAGAACGTTCAATTTAAGATTGTCATAATGATACGACTGAAGATGAAAGAAAAAAAAAATAAGTAAACATTGATATAAAAATATCAATATAGGTAAAATTAACCGTCACTCCGTGGCAGAGGTATAATTGCACATACAATGTGTTGCCGAAGAAGTTACGTTCCAATGATATAGGAGGCGAGCCTCAATTCAATGAGAGTCCGGACCTCTCTAAGAATTTTTCAATAGATAACTATAATCCGACTTAGAATTGATAGAAACTACGCTGCGAGGAGGACTTTTGAATGTCCAAGAAAGTTTGATAATCAGCAATGACATAGCTGTACAGAGCCCTTATTCCCTATAAACAATTAAATACGTAACGCGGCGCGTTATGATAATATCGTAAATTATCATTTAAATGAAACTAAACTAGCATACAAAATACTAATTACACGATAATTTCATGAACTTATCCTAGCACGCTACGTTTAGTAGCGAAAGGGCCCAGGATGTAAGGGACATTTACGCAAAGCCAAGTAGCTAGTGATACTACCTTATCTATAAGTTATCAATAATCCTCAGCCCGTATCAGTTCACTGCTGGACAGTGGCACGTCACTTGAAGCGGCTCTTCTATTCCAACCACTGTCAGCCATTTATGAATACAAACAAACTTTATCATAGAGACACTTAAAAAAAGTTTGCAGTTACAGAAGTTTTGCTAGAGTAGGTAAATTTTTTTGTATGAAACGACTTATTTTCTTTACCGCTGAATTTCTTCATAGTAATAGTCCGTCTTAATAGGTACTATGGTCTATCTATTTCAGGTTTCCTGTACCCGTCACGTAAACCCTGCAAGATTCATACCACATTCATACTATGCGTGGGTCAAAGGCCGTACTTTGTACATTAAAAGGATGCCATCCTATAGTCGCACCATATAGCACTCTACTAATACAAATACCTTTATGAAAACTGTAAGGATCAGCGCAGATAAGCTGCGAAATTAATCCTACTAATCGGATTAGAACTATTACCGGAACATCCCACCAAACAGTTTGCGGCCCGGTCGGTGAATCCACCGTTATTGATGTAGGTTGAGGTTGCTAATGTTCCGATACATTCCAGATGATGTAATTGTTTAGATACATGCGGTTATATCGGTAGAATAGAGTTATGGATTATGTATCCTGTAAAAACTTTTGGCGCTCGTAGCACTGTGCGACCGCGGTGTTCTTACCGATCACTAAAGTTAAGCAGCGTTCGATTCGGTCGGCCTGAGATGGGTGACCGTTTGTGGCATTTTCATATTCGAGCGTCTCCGTGCTTCGGAAGGCACGTTAAACCGTTGGTCCCGGTTACCACTTAATGTGGTAGTCGTTAAGCCGAGTTGGAAGCCTTAAAGGCGGCTTGATAAGGTCCAACAGTAGATGGCCACAAACCTGCCTCCACCAATCCGCACTGGGTCCGCGTGGTGGAGTATGACCTAATCTCTCTCACCACGATTTGTGAGAGAAGGCCTTTGCCCAGCAGTGGGCAGTATAGGCTGATATTATAAAAACTTTTATTTAACTAGCATTGTTTCATGCACTAGCGATTAAGCTGAAATTTTGCATTAGTATGTAAGTTCGGTAATAACACAATACATGGCATCATGGAATTGTTATAATCATGACGATTTTTCCATAAATTTTTGTTTTCAAACAGATTTTTTCACATTAAAATTATTCAGTATTATAGTCAAATGAAGCTTGTAACGTCGTAAGTTCGATATCCGCACTGCACTAATCTTTGTATGTATGACCTGCAGGTCATATTACCCAGGTGATTAAAGTGAAATAAACTAAATATTATTTATGTATCTAGTTTGGTGTAACGTTTAAAAATGCTCAATAAAAATGATTTATCTACATTCTTAGGTACAACAGATAATTTTTATGTTTAAGAAAGCATTTCTCTCCTCTTTGTCTATTTTTTGTTTCTCTTTTTTGCAATGTATTCTAGGTATAACTCCATCTTTGATCTTTATCAAAGACGTAGACAAAGGCTTCGTAGTAACAAGTAATTGGCATAGATTTAGTCTACAGAACTAAGACGGTTTGGTTATTATCAAACCGTCTTAGTTATGTAGACTAAATCTATGCCAATTACTTTGTACTACGAAGCCATAACACATTTTCATTACGCAGTTAAAGCTTAATAATCTAAGACGGTAAAAGCCGGCAACATGGCAACTTGTAATTAAGCTCTTGTTAATTAGGCACCTAATCACGTTAACCGTGAAGTGTTCACGTCGTAAATATAGATTTAAATAAGTGCAGAATTGCGAATTCAACATCGTAATTTCTTATTTTCCTGATTAGCCTGTTATGGAGAACTACCTACTTTCCCAACCATCAAATTATTTTATCAACTACAACCTAGCCACTTTTAAGAGAAGAGCCTATGTCTTTTTAAAAGGCCGGCAATCCATCTGTTATTTCTCTGATTTTGCTGATGTACATGAGCACACAAGGTAGACCAATAATCTGGTGAAGGTCGCAGGTAATCGTTGATCATTGGGGAGGCCTTTGTTCTGCAGTGGACAGCTTTCGACTGATGATGGGCAGCGGTAATTGTTTACCAGCAGACAAGATTGGAAAGGAAAGTTTCTTATAGCCCGACTGGTTGCGTCAAGCAGTTGTGTCCAGAGATGGGAAAAATGTAGTCAGATTAATGGCTACAATTCCATTTTGTAATATCGGTAATGATTCAAGATTAAAGCCTATATTACAGAACGTAAACGAGTCGTAAATCTAGTTCTAAAACTAACGTTTTAGTACAAAAATCAGTGTTTAAAACTAGTGTCACGACTGATTTACGTTTTGTAATACGGGCCTAATGGTGTATTCGTAATCAGTGAAGATTACAAAATGTAATTATAATCGTTAATCATTAATACACTGTCACGCCTATATTCGCCAAGCGGGGGTGGTTAACCATTAATCTGATTACATTTCTTTGGATGGTCACAGAATATAAAAACCCTATTCCATAGCAAAACCTTTTGCTGTAATGTCAGTTTTTATAAACAGGGTTAGACGCATTAACGGACATAATCCTCGAAAAGGGCCCAGAGGCATTGTTGCGCAGCGTTAGTTCTTGAGCTAGTAATAGTGATAGCTACATACGTACTATGGCAAACTTCAACCATTTAGCAGCGAATGAGACATTATTTATAGTTCATAGTACAAACACCATTTGTGTAAGTTGGCTTTTGGGTACTCTGTGCCTAAGTAACTAGGCACTCGATGCGTTAGCCTAGCGGGGTATTGTGTTGCTGGCAATTATCCTAGGTTAGAGAAAATGTTATTAGGGTTATGCTTTCGAAAAACTCTTAGTGTCATTCTAGATGATGATATGGGCAGCAGTGATTGTTTACCATCAGACACGCTCGGAAAGAAAAGTTTCTTATATGCCAACTGGTTGCGTCAAGCAGTTGTGTCACGGAATATATACACCCCCTTTTATAACAAAAACCTTTTGTTGTAATGTCAGTTTGTTGTATGCACAGAGTTAGACGCATTAACGAACATAATCCTCGAAGAAGACCCACAGGCGTGGTTGCGCAGCGTTAGTTGTTGAGCCAGTAGCAATGATAGGTACATACATCTATACTATGACAAACTTCAACCATTTAGCAGCAAATGAGACCTAATTTAAAGTTCATAGTACAGACGCCTTTTGTGTAGGTTGGCTTTTGGGTACTCTGCGCCTAATTAACTGAACACTAGATGCGTTTGTCTAGTAGGGTATTGTGTAGGTTGAAGAAAATGTTATTAGGGTTATTCTACCGAAAAATTCTCAGTGGAAGTCCAGAGTATGAAGATATGCCCAGTACAATGGCTATAGGCTCCTCTCAACAACATGAGACTTAAAATCGGCATTGGCAAAATGTGAGTTTACACCTCTGTGAATGTAATAGTTAACACTATTTCATATACATTCTTCTTTGTTTACATTGAAACTTTATATATCTATTACACATCCGGTGCAGTGTTGGGCATTTTTAAATTGCAGGATCAATCAATTAAAATTTAATTTGCAATTAAATTTATCCTCCTGAGGTACCCCGAAATAACAATGAATTTTGGACGTCAAACGACTCTGTCCCTTTCGTGATCATAGGCGCTGTAGAGTACTCGAAAAGTCGAGCACTACATTTCGTGGTGCTCGACGTTACCACGAAATGCGAAATATCTTAATTGTAGCTTAATTTTTTCACAATTAATTTTTGCCCTACTCTGACCGGTGAAATTGTGTTATATATTTAAAAAAAATGTCTCTTTAATTGCATTTTATTCTGTTAACAATAATCTGGTCATTATAGTATATTCAATAAAGAGAAATATATTCACTTCAATAAAAGAGTCACTTAGTAAATATTTTACGCAGTTGGTATTGAAATGGTTGCACAGGAGAGTGATTGGGAAGGTTATGTTCAGCAGTGGACGAGTATAGGCTGCATTTGATGATGATGATGAAATATTTTATGCTCAACCATTATTAACTTCCCAGTGATCCCTGCCTTACTCAAACCACTAGACCTAACCCTAACCTAACCTAGTGATTGTATTCTTTTTGGCCGTTGTTTATATTTTTTATACAAACTCGTTAAAATTATAAACTCTTTCGCCAATGAGAATGAGTATTATAAGTTATGGTAGAGCTACTGAACCCTCGTCCTATATATTTATCCAAACTATTTTTCTTCCCACAGGGAAACAATTTGGGGCTATTGTTATATGTGTAAGAAAAAAATTGTCCGCAAAGTGCAAGGGTTCGCTCTTAAAAACTTTCAACAAGTTTGGGGTGATGAGGAGAAGGGTGGAAACTAAGTTTTCATACTTTGGGAAATAAGCCGAAGAGTTAACATTATGTAGGGTTTATGAAATCGTACATGGTCCCGAAGGATCCAACACAATGCTGGCAGGATTACTTGTCTGCTTCTTGTAATGAATTTTCGTGTAATACCTTCATAGGTAGTTGTTATCTATTTAGATAGCTAGGCAGAGAAAATAGAGCTACAACAGGTTCTTACATTACCTTACACACCTTTCTACAAAGAGGTCTAGCTACACGTAGTTGTTACCGTTAGACCGGCATAATATACTTGATTTAAAAGCAAAAACACCTTCACGCCTATATTCCTCAAGCGGAGTTGGCATAGGTTTATGGAAAGAAAAAAAAATGTGCACATGAATACTATAACTGTGTGCCCAATAAGTTTTCCCATTGGTAGTTTGACGCTACTTTACCTTGGTGATCCTTAAAACACCTTAGGGTTACGAGTACCACAGCAGAGTTATTACGATAAACTTCTCGCCCTCCCTACAAAAATCAATAGGCACAGTTAACTTTACTAATAACCCGGCAATATACTCTTAATTGTTATTAGCCTTCCTTTTAACACTTACCACCTTAGTTTAAATATACGGCAAAATTATTTAAGAGATTTCTCATGTACAAATTGTCGACGTAATAGGGCGTTTAATGTTGCGAATATTTCATTTCTATTTCAGCGCCAAGTGACTAAAGTTAGGACATTATGTCGGCGACAGGGCTCTTATTCGACATAACCATTATACACGTAATACGCCGCGTTACGACAACGTTGTGTAATGATTGTTTGATAAAAAAAATACTGCCCTAATAAATAAGCTGTCATGAATAATTTAACACTAATTTCTATAGTTGTTAGCTACAAGTATAGATTTGTAAGTGTATCCAAACGCGGCCGTTTTGGGCTGTAATTTTTATGATCCGTAATCTAGTATAGTGCGACAAGGATATTTTGTACCGTAGATGACATTGTCAAGGTTGTTGTGAAATAAGGGTTAACATTTAGTAAAATTTTCTACGCACGGTTACTAATTAAATAAAGAACTTTGGTAAATTTTACAGCAAACGGCAAACCTGCGACTGTTATGAAGTGACATTTCACTTGATGTCAGCGTTAGTATCGATTGAGGCAGCGGGCCAAAAGATCCTTGTATGACTTTACAAATAATATGGACTTAGAATATGGATATATTATTACAGCATGGATATGCCGTTACACGATAATTTCCCGAAGTTATACCGAATAGGGGCCCAGGCGGAAACGGCGCGTCATCACGGCAGGCTAGTCGCGTGCCACTAGTTAGTCTTGCTAAATGTTCGCTGTATTTTTATTGCTGTTAACAGCCATAACTGCTGTTGGTTTAGTGACGTGTTGTGCTAGCGAACATGAGATCCTGAATGTAATAGTTAATTTTTTCGAAAAATTCTTAGCTTCGGTCCGAAATCTAAGATCATGCACCTACACTTATCCCTACTGTTTAAGCTAAGATAGCTTGCCAAGTTAACTGGCTTAGATTGAAAGCTACTCAAAATGTGACGCACTTATACGTAAATATTAAGAAATTTACGTGTTCGAAAGCCGCTTTACGTGTTCAATTGGTCATTGAGATTATGCGTCTTGAACGTAAATTAACATGGCATGTATTAACATGTGTGAAGTTATCGTATCGTGGTGCGTTTGTTTATAGCGAACACAACCCAATGAGTAGTTCGAATACAATGCAATGAAGAATTTATCTTGAAAGTCTGCTGTTGCAAAGATTTATTAATAGCAAGAACAGCGTATATTTATTTTAATCTTATACTTCATTACAAAAAGTGTCAGGTCAATGTCAGATATGAAAATAGTTATAAAATTATTTTATTAATCGAATAAGTCATTTAATTTATAATAATTTTTGTCGAGGGGCCATAACTTTAATTTCTGTTTAAATGTATGAAGAGGAAAGGCTTTAATGGATTCAGGTAATGTGTTATAAATTTTAACACACATGGAGTATGAGCTGTTATGGAAAAGAGAGGTCTTCGGTGTTCTATCTATAACTAATCTGTCACCTTTTCTTGTATTCCTTGGAAACATTTCTTTTGCCGTAACAAATTGATTTTTATATGTTTTTACAAATACGCCTATTTCAAGTATATACATGTAAGGCAAGGTAAGAGTTGAGGCTTTTAAAACAAGTTTGCATGATTCATAAGGAGGTATACTAACAATAGCTCTCAGACATTTTTCTGACAGGTAAATGCCTTATTCATATCTGTAGAGTTACTCTACAGTAACAAACCATAACATAGGATTGATGCCACATAGCCGTGGTAAGCTGTTAGCGCTGTTTTTGTTGACACGGTTTTACGCAGTTTATTCAATACGTAGTCGTATTTATTTATCTTTTAGGCTTAGGATACATACTAATACTGGAACAATATGGGGTGTGGAGTTTTCATATTGTACACTTACCCGCGGCTACGCACACGTTTATTTTTCAGTATCTTTATAAATTATAGTCTTTGTGTTATTCTGATGCGCAAGCTATATTACTGCGCAATTTCATCAAAATCAATAGATTTTGTGTAAAAGATTAAAAAAAACATCTATACATCCAGCCTCATAAACTTTAGCGTTTAAAATGTTAATAGGATATAGGAAAACCCGCATAATATTCGTACCTCGTCAATAACAACTCCCATTATATATAGAGCACATTCCGTCAATCAACCTTTTATTTAAACCTCCTGCATTGATTTTTTTCATTGAAAAATTGTTTTTGAGATTTATATAGCGTTAGCCTAGCTTTAAGTTTGCAGTCACGGACTTATAATTAAATGAATTCGACGGGCAATCATAATGATCGGTATTTAATCATATTGCGATCTTCATATGTTCATCTATTATTAATTAACCGTGCTTCAGTTTAGAAAGTAAAGTACCGAACAATCACACTTTCACGAGTAAGTAGGCGTTTGAAATTCCAAATTATCAACTTTGTAACATTAATGTTCCTATCAATTTGGCTTGCTTATCAAATTCCCCTCCTGCGGATTACGTAAAACTCATTAGCGATTGGAGTTCATTAACGCCGTCTGTTAAACTTTGACGGAAATTTTAGGCAGTCGGGAATAATTAAAAGAGTTGGGCTGGGAAGTTGGAAAGCTGGTTCGAGCGTGTGTCCCCGCGGGACCGTGTAACCTATTTATCGTACGCTGGGAGCCGGGCTTCTTTTGGTTTCGGTTCATTGCATCGCTTTGAAGCCGCTTGGTACAGCTGTAACTAAATTTCGCATACAATCAATATATTCGGCTTCTTTTCGAGTATCGACGTGATAGTACATACCTACCCGGAGACCAGAGAGCCTGCACAAGTGGCAAGCATTTCGTTCTTATTCTTTGGCAATCTAAATCACCTATTTTTTATTGTATTAATGTAATTCCCGTACACTTTCTATTTGCGTACTATAGAAAGTCCCCGCATGTAGAGTGAACACATGAATGTGCAGATGAATGTTGTCAAGATCTATAAAAAATAACCGGCACGCGATGGGGTTCATCGTACGCTGCGTAAGTTTCGGATCATTGCGTCACTTTTAGGCCACTTAGTGCTATAACTAATAACTAATATTATTAAGCTTTGTGTGTTCCTAAGTACCCTGTTTAAATTAGATTTCCAAATGTTTGAAACTAAAACCTGTTATCCAATATTGCATTGGATTACAGCTGTTTGTTTCGACAGGCATTAACACATATTTATAATACAAATAAATTTAATAGACATTGCTAATACCTGTTTGGAAATAAACAACACTAAAATATTTAATACCCAGTGCAGGTCAGAAACTAAGTGGTGTTTAATGGGTCTTTAGTTTGCGCGCAAGTAGGTATAACAAAACAACAAGAGAGGGAACGTGAGATTTATTTTAGAGATTGCTGCATTGCACTAAATCCTACTAAATTTATTCGTATCATAATTATTGGTTATTGCATTATTACCTCTTTTTTTCAAAGGTTTCTAGCAATAATTCAAACAAGGATTAAAAGTGTATTATATTAAAGATTACCCCTATACGTTGATATATAATTATATCAACGCATATAGTTTAAAAAAAATTAATAAACTTTTTACCCCATTGAAATATAGCGAGAAAAACATTCGTTGAATTTTGTGTACAAAATAAATATTATAATTATTGCTGGCTGTCAATCAGGGTTCCAATAATCTTTCACCTCATGTACTTTATCATCGTTTTTATATTTGCATGTATGATTTTAAACACAAGTAGACTACGACACGTTAATATTACAATTGGTTTATACATTATGTAGTTAGAGCTTATTCCGTCCCTAAGTAATTGTAGATCAATTTATTCATTTAAAGGAAATGACGAAACGATGTGAGTAGAGGAAGCCAGAGAGGTATGTAAAGAAAGAGCCTGTTGGAACTCTGTACTCTCTGCCTACCCCGTAAGGGATCTGGCGTGATGATATAGATACATAGATAGATAGACAACACGATCTATATCAACAAAAGAAGAAGACAAAGTTGTGATTACAAGGTAGGATCCTATTAGTTTCTCAAACGAATTCCAAATTTATTAAGAAGCTACTTCAAATATTATATTTGTTTATAATTTGATTTCTGTTGCTTACAGTTTAAAGTTAGTAGAGAAAGGTATTTCTAAATATGTTAGTGGCGTAGCTGTAGCGTACTTTGAAAGATTCAAAATCTGGTGTTTCTCAATTCCATATTATACGGATAAAGTGTCAAGGGGATTCTCAGTGCGTCCGTCTACAGGGAACGCCACTGTATACTGCAGAAATAACAGTTAATGTCTTAATCATGACACCAGATCCCTGGTGGGGTAGGCAGAGAGTACATCGTACTAACAGGCTCATTTCTTACAGACCTTTCTCGCTTCCTCCACAGCCACACGCATAGTTGATCTCATACGTGCTCGCAGATTTCAGAACTGTCACGCTATTTCTAAAACTAAATTGAGCTACATAGCTGTCTCACTTAGTACCTATAGTCCTGCCCTGGATTGGATATTCTCCACAGGAATGATATTCCGAAGTCGTGGTAGAGTCCGTGTAACTTTTCGTATTCGTAAGAACTATAATGATTTATATGAATAAAATTAAATTCTGCCTGGAATACATATGGTACCTGTGGCTATCGAATTGCTATTTTAACCATTTTTTAAGGTATCTAACTAAAAACCTTAATAAGAGTAACCATGAAATATTTCATCCCATTAGGTACGCGATAACTAAAGCAACGTACCGGTGCAAAGTGTAAACTATAAACCGTAAATTTATGTCCGAAAGTCTACGCTAATTAAACATAGATACCCTAGAGTTGTGGCAATGAAAGCAAAGTCCCGTACTTCATACAATATTTATCATACCTTCAGGTTATTAAATGTCGTTAAGTTTAGATATTTGCCCTCTAAAGATTTTTGTGATTTGTGTCATTTTAGGGCGTAAAGGAAGACCTAACTCCGAAACTATAATCATCATCATCATCAGCTTTCTACAACCCACTGCAGTGCATTAGCGTCCTTCCTCTTGTGCCATTGTTCGGCAATGTGCCAATCTACCCCAAGTTCTTCCTCCAAATTTCGGTATATCATCTACCCACTCGTCGTTTGTTTGTTCAGTAATTATCTTACTCCATCTATTGTCATTTCTTCTAGCCACGTGCCCTGCCCAAACGATCATTCTAGGATAATTTCTACACATACTTTATCAAAATGCTAACTATTCTAAGCACGTTGTTCGAAGATAATATTAAATGAGCTGTACAAATAAAAAACTACCGCCAATATAATATTTGCCTGATTTTTTTCGCTTTTTAACAAAAAATATTATTATTTTCTTTTTCTTTAATTTCTCTTAATTTCTTTATTTTAAGGTTTAAAAATTTCATCTCATGTTATATAAAATCTAAATAGGTAAAACTATGGATCTCTGTGTCTGCAATAAAGATTTATTATTATTATTATTTTAACAATGAGGATCGACATTTTACCAACCGTAGATAATAAATGGAAAAAAATTATGATAAACAAGAATTCGATGTTATCATTTACAATAATCTTATTAAATGTGCGTTATATCGCAGCCACAAAGTTTTCAAATAAAATACGAAGAAATCTTCGCACACAACATAGAAAATCGCTATAAAAGTAATTGAAAACTTTATAATTTCTCGTGCCATCAATAAATGCAGTAGAAAATCGCAAAGATTTTTAATTTCCTCACAGCAGGTGCAGTCTTGTTTACTGATGACAAACAAAAATATTTGTACAAAAAATGTTATATCACCAACAGAAACACTGTTGGTGATATTAAATTTTTTGTACAAATACCAAATAGGGAGACACAAATTGAATATACCTAATATTCAATTTGTAATTTGTGTCGACCTAGTTGTTAAGCAAAATGTATTGTTAAAATGTTTATTGGGCATCATTTTGAACCTTAGGTTTATGTAAAACCTTTACGTTTATACATTTATCTGATATATGCTGATTAATAAGTATCAAAAATAAAAAACCTTCACGCCTTTCCCCAAGCCGAGGTGGCAGGTTTAATATGTCTTACAATGGGAAATTTACGTATCGCCGACGATGTTAATTATGCCACAATTTATTTAATTTCTCTTAAAAAAAACTTAGCCCACACTAGGAATTATTTACAAACATGAAATTCACATGCACAAACACTTATACTGAAACAAATTTTGTCCTGTGCGGGAATCAAACCCGCGACTACTAAATCCAGGGGCGAAGCGACTCAAGCTCTAAAAAAGGAAAGCCTGTTGCATTTACAGAGGGCAGAATTGCCTATTCTAGACTGCCACAGATATATTTTGAATAAAAAACGCCAGTAATTGCCAATTATTTGAGACGATGATGCCGCCAATATAGACCAACGATCTTGTGAAGATCACAGGAAGTTGTCGGATGCAAGTGGAATCGGACCGGTTGCGCTAGAGAGTAATTGGGGAGGCCTATGTTCAGCAGTAGACAAGTATAAGCTGAGATGATGATGATGGTCAGCCGCATCAGGTAGAGCTAAGTAAGAATCAGTAGTTTACAAATTATATATTTTATTTCATAGTTACTAAAAGTTTACGCTATCTGGCAACTTTCGAACTCTTGAATGTAACTCCTGATTTCCTCTCAATGAGCATCAACTTGCGATTCCCAACTAAAAAAATGGGCATTACACCTTTTAAGGATTGCGTGTTAAACATATATACGTATGTATATAAAATCAAAGCCCACCTAAAACTACTTACCTACGAGATGACGGAAAAGCTCATGCTAGGGGTTGTAAATTATAACACCACCTAAACAACTCTTATACTTTTCCATACACATTTTCCGACACTAAGAAACGCACGCACGCACACTCACACATACACACACACACTCACACTTACACACAGACACACGCATACACACACACTTTTTGGTTTTGCTTTTGTTTTGTTTCGATCTACTTTCATATTGTAAGTTAATGTCACCCATTTTATAATTTTATAATTTATATATCTACCTACCCATTGCAACTCACACTATGTATCATTGGATCAATTTATAACAATAGGCACATTGTTACGAATGAACACTGCTCCCTAATACACAGGTATATAAACCTAGTTTAGGGGGCAGGGTACTCACTGTTATTTGCTTTAGCCTATGTTCATTTTTATTGTGCTTCATTACAAATATATTAATGTAGGTTAAAAATGTTTGCAAGCAATAAATCTTTATTATTATTATTGCACGATAGGCAGAAAGTACAGAGTTTTAAATAAGCAAATTTCGATCACTGAATTTCTAGTCAACAATTAAATGTCATGATATATAGATGCATATGTTCGTAAGTTAATAATTTCCGTCAGCAGCACAGGGGGCGCAGTTTGTTGCGACATCCAAGAAAAGATTTCAAATTTCCTGCAGGTAACCGGTTCAGTCGTGTCGGTTTCCCGTCGCCCCGCTTTCCAACTTTTGTAAGTACTGTAGGTACATTTTAGTGGACATATTTTGATATGGATAACTAGTTATATTGTAGTTGTCTATTATAATGTAATAATTATGAGGTAATAATTATAATGTATTGAAAGATAGTATCAGTGTAAAGATGAAGGGTATGCTCTGTTGGTTCGGGCATATATAAGGTGTAACATAATTAACGCAAAATCTGACAGTATTTTTTTCTAAGTCGGCAACTGAATCGATTCCAACTATTTTTAAAGTTAGTTTTTTTTTTAATATTCAAAAATGCTGTTACTCGTTCTGTTCGCTGTACTAAACAAATTTTTCTACTACTGCTACTACGTACCAAATTATTCAAAGCATTATGGTTATTTTATGTATATGTATTTCTATTACACACACCTCAATACGCATACTAAAGTTAATTAAGTATTAAATTTAATGGTTAATTTAGGTACCAAAGAGCTTAAAAGATGGTAGAAAACTCCTTAAAATTTAAAGTTCGATTTTACAAAAATCGATCGTGTTTTCGTAAAGCAATAATAAAATTGGGATGTCTGAGGTCTTGCGTTAATTATGTTACACTTTGTAGAAAGAATTTTGGAAGATAGAATGACGAAATAGATATACAATGCAAAAGTGGATGGATGTAGTTACCGAGGAAGACCTAGACTATCTTACCATGACCAAATAGACCTAGTCTTATTTGAAGGGCAAGTCAAGAGTATTCGTAATCGGCGAGCGTGTATGAGACGACCTATGAGACTGGAGGAAGCCAGAGCGGTCTGCAAGAAAGAACCTGTTGAAACTTTGTACTCTCTGCCTAACCCGCAAGGGAACTAGCGTAATGATATAGATAGAATTGTAAGGTCACAATATGTTATGACTGATTTAGACGTATATTAAGTAATTAACTAAAATAGAAGTGACTAAATAAAAAAAAATATATATATGTATTTATGCAAAGGATAGTGCGTTAACAAAAATTAATATTTAGCATTAGTTACAAATTTATATTAATCTGTTAGTTTTCTAATAGCACCCACACTAAAAAATATTTTGAATCGCGGGCACTTAAAAACTGGGCACTAAATACTTGTAAACATAGCAACTTATTACTAAATTCAATTTTTATACGCATTAAGGCACTTAAAGTTAAGTTAATTACTTAAACAATAATACGTGTACATCAGTAATTACTACCACGTTTAAATCAACTCGCATGCTTCACTGTCTGGTCGTTTATCTGTTAATTTTAAATTTGAGCTTTATTTCTGATTACAGAATTTAAATAGGGCTCAGAAGTAGATCTTCTTTTGTGTCAATGGTTCATATTTGTCCCGCTTAGTGAGTGACTAATTCGACCGCGCCGTCTGTGGCCGCGCTCTGCTCTTCCCTTGTGCATTATTTACTTACTTACATTACGTACTTTTTGGGCATAAAGAGTAGACTAGCAGGTGCGACATAGTCTGTAAGGTCGCACTACAATCACAGGCTAATTGGGTCTCTGAATCCCCATGTACACAGATTTTGCCTGCATATATCTACCTGTGTGATATATATGATAGTTTGTGATAGAAGTAGATGACAGTGGATATTAAAAAAGTCCACACAGACTAAAAAGCAGAAAATGATTACATTTGCACCTTTTTTGTTATAAACTTCTTCGGCCGAAAGACATCCACTGCAAGACAAAAATTTCTCTCAAATACCTAATTTAAGATTCGGACCATGACAAACATCCTCGGCAAAAAGTGGGTGTACACAGTCCACTGTGTGTGTCTGTGTAAATAACTCGTAATGAAACTTCTACAAGTATCTCAAACAAGAACCGAAGAAGATGCCTAACAGTATTAAAGAAAACTAAACTTCATTGAACTGGATGTGAAGCTTTATTCCGCACTACGTCCCAAAGGAGTGTTAATCTTGGCGACTTTAAAAGAAAATGTGCGCAATGTTTCTAGTTCAACCCACAACAACTTTACACTACAAACGAGGACGATACATTCGGTACGACAATAGAAGCAACGAGATTTTCAATGCGGTAATATTTACTTATTAACATTAAAAGATCATAAAACTCTGTAACGCTAACTTCAATTACAAACTTACTAATCTTTATGCAAGATATTTTTCCTTAAACAATGAAAAAGTTAAAAGAACGTAAGTGACCATAATGATCTCAGGTACCCACCTAATTCACTTTTCTTATGACTTGAACTTTCCATGAAATCCAGCAAAACTTTCACATGAATGTTGTGGAATTGGATATTGTACAAATAAAATTTGATGAGTATGAGCCTAATAATATAGAAAAAAAATTACATAAAATTATTATCGTTGATCTTTATCTATTACTTACGTCCTGCTGTATAATGTCTACATGATGTCTGTATTAGTGACGAATTAACATCTTCCTGCCTACATATTTCGATTGGGAATGGAAGAGATTTAATGTGTACACGCACATAACGATAACAATTTGAGGTGGCGAAGTAATAAGGGGCAATCCTATTTCCATTTTACCGAGCCCAAGCAGACTCCGGACAGCTACGAGATTTTTTTAATAAAAAACCGACAATATTTGTCTGACTTAGTATTCCATTACCTCGCCTAGTATTCCATTAATCGCTACTTTACACCATTAGACCAATGAGGTAGAGCCGCATCCTAATTTTTAATCTAATTTATTGTTCGGGCATTGTGATTCACCAATTATGTGGGTGGACCGCAAAAACTGCGACTCGGAATATGAGGGTAGTTGGAAAACTACAACATTGAATTCGGGTGCAAGGGTGTTGATCGATTACCGGAAATTTTTAAATTACTACATTATTCGTCGGTTTATTTGTGCAAAACAACTTGTGAGATTTCGGACAATAAGGTGGTATGCAAAAGACATCAATATAAAGGATTGAAACAACCAGGCAGCCGTGCACGGCGGAGCTACCTTCGGGAGACGAGTCAAGGTGAGTGGTTCACCTTGTATTTGGGGATTGCGGTGCCTGGACTCCCAAATCTAACCGATAGAAAACTCAGGACCAGCAACTGAGCTATCGAAGGGGTTTTCACATGAACATAATTTTGGTCCCCGAGCCGGATTGGGTTTTCGTAAATTAGTTGGTTAGATAGGGGTTTCATTTATTTATAACGGTTACAAACGGGGTACCTACTTTTGGCATAGAAATAATTATTTAAATTGTAATAGGCATTGTGTTTAGAGGTTCTATTGTTTTCCAAAGATGGCAAAATCTTTTGAAAGCAAATTTAAAATTAAATACGACTGGTTTGTAGATTCGTCAAAATTAGTAAATAGTAAAACTTGTAGTTCGGGTGTTTTATCAGCTCGGTTCAAAAAACTGCATGACTATTTCAATGTTTTAACGGAGTCATACGAGGGCATACTGACCAATACTTCTTCAGAAGATGAAGAAATAATCGGTAGATATGAGGTAAAATACAAAGAGGCCACGGAGTTATACAACCAGTTGGATGCGGTCTCGGCGGCCTATCCGAACCTTGACGGCACCCACATGCCCACGGAGGGCGCGTCAACGCCGCGGCTACCGCGGATTGTGCCTAGTACGTTTGACGGGGACGTTTTTTCATGGTGTAGCTTCATTAGTCTGTTTACATCATTGGTTTTAACACGGAAAGATATCACTAAAACGGAAAAATTTCATTATCTTATTTCGCACGTGGAAAAGGAGCCTAAAGCACTTATTAAACATCTGCCGATGGTGGACGGGTCGTTAGACACGGCATTGGATATCCTAAAAGGCCGGTATGAAAATAAAAGATTGTTGGCGGATTCACTGATTGCGCGGATTTTACATTTGCCGGTGTTGAATAAGTGTGCTGGGCTTCGAACTAAAATATTGAACCCGTTATTGGAATCTTCGCGGGCATTAGCTAATTTAGGTTTTCCAATTAACGAGTGGAGCTACATTTTATTGCATGTAAGTCTACAAAAATTACCAATTGACGTCAGAACACGGTTTGAGCAAAAACACGGTGGCAATAATATAAGTTTACCCACTTTTGATCAGCTCATAGAATTCCTACAACATGAATGTAGACTTATAGACACGGCCACTGTGGAACCGGTTTCTTATTACGCGGATCGCACTCACAACAGGCCCGAGCGCAGGGTGCATAATATTGTGACGGAACCACCAGCACAGGACCAGCGGGAACGGGCGAACAACTACGGCCGTATTAAAGACTGTGGCTATTGTCAGAGGTCAGGGCACGGTATAGACAGCTGTTATAAATTTGCTGACATGTCCAGGTCTAAACGTAAGGATTGGGTTAAAAGACAATTCTTATGCTTTCGGTGCTTCGGTACTCATTTGGCGGCATCGTGTACCCGCAAGGTACCATGCAGTCGGTGCGGAAATATCGGACATAACAAACTAATTTGTACAACGTCCATTGCGCGCTCTGACTCACCGGCGGACGGCGAGCCGTATACACGGCGCGCATTTGTTACGGCGCATTGCGATAGAGCGACGGGCGGTCGGCGGCGCTCACCTATTACTCAGTCGCGGCGGTCACGGCACGCGTCTCCTAGGTCGTCGGTTCGAGACTCGCGTTATCCACGGCGTGGTGATAGTTCCGCGGGATCTATGGACCGGGTACGCGAGTTAAAGGATGGTTACGGGCGTGATTCGGACCCACGGGAACAGCGGGACTGGGAGACCCGACACCGCCGGGAGCGGACTGATTGGGGTGGGCGGCAGTCGAGTCCTGTGGTGCCGCGTGTGCCACAGGAATAGCAATTACAGTCGTGTAATGTCGCCTCGGTACCTCGGCTAGCGGATAATGTCATCTTACCCACGGTCATTGTAGAAGTAAAATCCAATCGGGGGGATTTTATCAAATCCAGAGGCCTGCTAGACCTGGGTAGTCAAGTCACTATAATTAAGAGTGATTTGGTAGCAAGTTTGGGTTTAAGGCGACATTACAACCAAACACCGTTAACAGGCGTCGGCGGATTTAATAACAATGAATGTTGTCATGTTGTTAAATTTTATTTTAAACCGGTAAATTCGAGTTATTTGTTATCGGTTACGGCGGTGGTTTTGAAGAAACCAACTTCATATTTAGCGCGTAGGTTTAGTAAACAAATTGCTCATATAAAATTTTCGGATGACGGTTCATTTAATATGTCAAATGTTGACATAATTTTCGGATGTGACATATTAGGTCAAATTTTAAATGGTGAAAAGGTGAATTTCGGTACTGATGGACCGTATGCTTTAGGCACCATTTTTGATTTTGCGATTTTAGGTCCGGCGCAACCATTAAAAAATGATAACTCGGAATCAAATGTTAATGTTGGTGTTACATTAATTGAAGCGGTCGAGAGATTTTGGCGATCGGAAGAACCACCCAGGCTGAAAATCAAGAACCCGGCGGACTTAGAATGTGAACATTTGTTTTCTACAACTACCTCACGCGGCTCGGACGGAAAATATGTTGTCAGATTACCACTGTTGCCAGATCGACAGCGGTTGGGAGAATCTAAGGAGACGGCCCTGCGTCGATTTACGGCCTTAGAACGAAAAATGAAACGGCTACCAGAATTTAGAAAAAAATATGTGGAATTTATGTCGGAATATTTAAGACTCGGTCATATGACGGTTTCCAAATTTGATGTTTCGTCAGGACAGGAACATTATTTTCTTGCGCATCACGGTGTTTTTAAAAAATTAGGCGACGTCGGAAAAATTCGGGTAGTTTTCGACGGAAGTGTACCCACCAGCACCGGTGCGTCCATCAACGATTGTTTGTTCACGGGTGAACGACTTCAAAATGACATCACACAAATTATAATTAATTTTCGGTTGCCTCTGTTTGTGTTCACTACGGATGTGAAAATGATGTTCCGGCAAACCTGGATACATCCGGACGATCGGAAATACCAATTAATATATTGGCGCTCGTCACCCGATGAACCGTTGGTAGTTTATGAGCTGACCACAAACACATACGGGTTAAAGTCCAGTCCATTCGTCGCTATACGGTGTTTACATCAGTTAGCGAGTGACGAGGAGCACCGGTTCCCGCGGGCGGCCCGGCTGCTGCGTCACAACAGTTACGTGGACGATCTGAACGGCGGCGCGGACACGCTGCGCGACGCGCGGCATCTGAAGGACGAGCTCGTGGCGCTCATGCACACGGCGGGCTACGAGCTCAGGAAGTGGTCGTCGAACGCACCGGAACTGTTGGACGACTTGCCGGCGGATCATTTGGAGACGGCTCAGTCATTTAACATGGATACCGACGGATCGGAATTTATGAAGGTTTTAGGTATACAGTGGAACCCAAGGTCAGACAGTTTTTCGTATAAGTTGAATCTACCAACGGACACTACTGTCACTCGGCGCAGTATTTTATCATTGACGGCTCGCCTTTACGACCCTCTCGGATGGGTGTGTCCGGTTGTTTTCAAAATTAAATTATTACTACAACGATTGCTTAGCACTGGTGATAATTCACGGAAGGTGGACTGGGACGCTCCCGCGCCGCAGGATATAGTGCGAGCGTGGCGCGATATCGTTTCGGATTTGCCTAATCTACAAAAGATTACAATACCTAGATGTCTGAAACCGGATAAAAATAGCAGTTATTCGGTTCATGGGTTTTGTGACGGATCATCGGTAGGATTTTCTGCGGTCGTATATTTGCGGTCGGTGGATGAGGCCGGTAATGTCTTTATGCGGTTGCTTATGGCTAAGTCTCGGGTGGCACCATTAAACACAAAGCGGACCATCCCTAAGTTAGAGCTGAGTGGTGCGACCCTATTGACTACGCTTATCAACCACATAGTCCCCTCCCTGCAGAGTGACATTGCGATTGATGATGTCGTGTGTTGGTGTGATAGTACCATTGTATTGGCGTGGCTAAAAACATCACCACATAAATTACAAGTGTTTGAAGGAAATCGGGTATCTCAAATTATTTCATCTAAAGTAGATATTTTATGGAGACATGTCCCCGGCGAGATGAACTGCGCGGACGTGGCGTCGCGCGGCGCGACAGCCGACGAGCTGCTGCAGCACCCGATGTGGTGGGGGCCGCGCTGGTTGCGGGACCCCCCGGCCCGGTGGCCCGGCGAGTGCTCGGACTTTCCGGCGGACATGTTACCGGGCATGAAAGCTAAAGTTGTTAACCTTAATACCGTCGATTCAGAATTCGATTTATTGGATCGGTACAGTTCGTACGATAAATTAATAAATGTAACGGCGTACACACTACGGTTTGCTAATAATTGTAAAAATACATGTAAACTCGGCGGTAATCTCTCAGTTGCGGAACGTAGAAACGCGACCATACATTTAATACGAATTGTACAAAATACATATTTTCACGAAGAAATTTCGGCCCTTCAGTCAAAGAAATCAATTAAGGGCTCACTTCGGCGGTTGAATTTATTCATTGATAACGATCAGTTGCTTCGTGTCGGCGGCAGAATAGGTGCGTCGGAGCTGCCGTACGCTGCGCGGCATCCTGTTTTGCTACCGGGCAACGGTCGCTTCACGGAACTATTGGTAACTCATTATCATAAAATATTTTGTCACGTCGGTGCAAATACACTTTCGGCCATTTTATCTCGGACCTATTGGATTGTTTCGGCTCGACGCGTGACGCGTCATATCACCTTTAAATGCGTACAGTGCTACCGGTCCCGGGCGCGACCTGTCCAACCCTTCATGGCGGATCTGCCCGCAGATCGTGTACAGGGTGTTCGTCCGTTTCTCGGAGTCGGTACGGACTTTGCCGGACCATTTTATATTAAATCTAGCTCGCTACGGAACGCGAAGATAGAAAAATGTTTTTTGTGCATTTTCGTATGTTTAAGTACTAAATGTGTTCATTTGGAAGTAGTCAGTCAACTATCGGTTGAAGCCTTTATAGCGGCGTTTACGCGATTTATTTCTCGTCGAGGACTACCCTCACTAGTGCGGTCGGATTGTGGCACAAATTATACGGGCACGGATAAATATTTAAAAGAATTGTATGTTTTCTTGCGGGACAACCAATCTGAAATTGAACGGAACTTGACGAAGAATCACATTAAATGGCTATTTAATGCGCCCTCGAATCCAAACCACGGCGGTTTATTTGAGGCGGCGGTTAAATCTGCAAAAACACACGTCAAGCGTGTGCTCGGCGAAGCACGTTTAACGTTCGAAGGGCTCACCACGTTCTTCACCAAGGTGGAGGCCGTCATGAACTCTCGCCCGTTATATCCGCTTAGTACGGATCCGGCGGATCTGGATGTATTAACTCCGGGGCACCTTTTGATTGGACAACCACTGGTGGCTCTCCCTGAATACCCTTACACCGATGTCAGTGTGCACCGGCTGTCTCGGTTTCAACAAATTCAAAAGATGTCTCAACACTTTTGGTCTCGGTGGAAAAATGAATACCTACACACTCTTCAACAGCGGTTCAAATGGACCTCACAGACGGAACCTCCTAAACTCAATGACTTGGTTTTGATTAAAGAAGATAATTTAGCTCCTTTACATTGGAAACGCGGACGGTTAGTCAAACTTTTACCAGGTAAAGACGGGGTTGTACGGGTTGCAGAAGTGAAAACTCAAAACGGTGTCCTGATGAGGCCCATTTCTAAATTGTGTAGGTTACCCATAGATAATTAGGAACCAAGACGGGTCTTGGTTAGGCGGGGGGATGTTCGGGCATTGTGATTCACCAATTATGTGGGTGGACCGCAAAAACTGCGACTCGGAATATGAGGGTAGTTGGAAAACTACAACATTGAATTCGGGTGCAAGGGTGTTGATCGATTACCGGAAATTTTTAAATTACTACATTATTCGTCGGTTTATTTGTGCAAAACAACTTGTGAGATTTCGGACAATAAGGTGGTATGCAAAAGACATCAATATAAAGGATTGAAACAACCAGGCAGCCGTGCACGGCGGAGCTACCTTCGGGAGACGAGTCAAGGTGAGTGGTTCACCTTGTATTTGGGGATTGCGGTGCCTGGACTCCCAAATCTAACCGATAGAAAACTCAGGACCAGCAACTGAGCTATCGAAGGGGTTTTCACATGAACATTTATAATTAGTCTTTTATATAACTTGAATATTATAACCTCTCAGTTGGATTTGTAATTAGTCATCTCAGCGCAATTTTTTGCAGCGCAGACTTTCGATACTCCTAGTTCTAGTATTAAATCACTGACCAATGCAGTAGGTATACCATGAAACGTAATTCCGAATTTGAAAATGAAATTTCGGTCGATTGCTACCACGAAGTACTTTCGTTCCGAAACCGGTCCCGAAGACGGGTTCTGGCGTTTCATCCGTCGTAAAACGCGACCATGAAGTGATCCGAACAAACGAAGTTTTGGCATTTTGACAGCACTTCTCTCGTGATTTTAACCTCAATTATACGAAAACTAAAGAGGTACCTTTTTACTTTCGTAACTGTGCCTTTATAGTTTTACCATTTATAATTTTGGGTATTTTAATTTAAATTATTTAAACATTAGTGGTTTAATGGTGATTTTGTTGATATCTAAAAGCAATAAATGCGTTCAAACTGGTTCTATTTGGTGTTTTTATGATATCATTATTGCTATCTTTAATATAGAGTACAAATATATGAAATAGCATGATATTTCTTAAAATCATTTCAAAGATCCAAAGCAAAAGGGCATTCGACTAGGTTGCGGTGGCTCGTTTCTCATAATAAATGTCGTCGAGTCGAGTTGCTTTTCTTAAACAACCGAATAGCCTTTGTTGCCGTCCCCATGCCTATAATATAAAAATATAAAAAAATGTAAATACACAAAAAGAAAAGATCTTTATTCGTGGGTTTCAACTCACATCGATTTCTATTGCAAATATGATTATAATAATTGCGACATTTCGACTTACCTAATAAATAAACTTGGAATGTTCAGAAGTTATCACGTGTCTGATAAGAAAAAAGACCACATAAAAAGTGCATTCGGCACTTTTTTTTTTGGTTTATACTACTTCATTTATTGACATTACAACTAGAGCTATAAAAGTAACGAAAAATAGCGTACCCGTAGGTATTCGTTTCTAAAACAATAAGTACTCGTTTCTATCGTATCGTTACGTTACTCGTTACTTTTAATACCTAATAACGAGTTGTGTTGTGTATTGCGTACGATATGACATTGAGGTCGCGTCGTTAGTACTTTGTAGAAAACATACTTATACGTTACATACTGCGTAAGGTGCATTTTTTAACTTTACCGTATTTTGAGCCAGACTTGTTATGAATTCAAATTACGCGCTGGAAATATGCACAATGACGTCATACCAATCAGATTGCGTTTCACATCACGTGACTTTTATACAATTTTAGAGCATTTTTATTTGTTTAAAAATGATTAGTTTAAATTGATTTTAAATTTCATTCTCAAATTTTATATCTATCAAAGAATTGTTTTTATTTAATTTTTAGAGTTATATTGTTTTCATGCAAATACCCAATTCACGCATCAACGGTACTTGCGCGAACTGAAACAGTTGTATTTGTTTGTATAAAGAATCAATCAAACTAACATCAGTACACCGTCGCGCTTCCATCGCGCTGCGTGGGCTATGTGACGAAACCTTAATACTATTTCTAGAAAAACTCGACCATTCCCTACTCTTACTGCTTACTTAACTATGTTCGTTAATGGGAGTTTATCCGTTGTCATGGATAGTCCACCAAACCCCGCACAGTAACTTAAACTAACTGATCCTAACCTTGTTATCTGGAGGGAACGTTTTGTAAGTTTCGTATTACTCGGAGATCACTCCAACTTCTTAACACAAATATAAACTAACAAATCAAATTTTGAGGAACGAACGTATTTGTGGCGAATACTAAATATCTTTGTTTATTCACTTATCTACGGTAACTTTGAAAGCAAGATCTGGTAATCCAGTCTCGACATCTATAATGATCGCTATCATACTGATGTCGGTCGAAACGTCCAAACTAATTTATTTTATTTATTTATTCTTTATTGTACAAAGTTACATAAATTAGTAAGTACATTTACAGATATGATGACTTAACTCAATTTGAGTTGTCTACCAGTTAACCTTGGCGTGCAAAAAGAGAATATTTAACGTATACGTGAAGGCAATTGTACAACAAACTATTCAGTAAACTCTAAAAAAATAAAACGAACAAAACAAAGATAATAATGAAAACAAATATCGAAGTCTCTGCATACATAAATTATACTAACATATACTAAATTAAAAACTATACAAATAAATACACCTATATACATAAGTTTATATACATAGATATATACTTATATAAATATAAAATAATTAATAATATAATAAAATTTATATCAATTGCAAAGAAAATGCTCTTTTACTCTTTCCCTGAAAACATCCAGAGAACAGCTAACGCGTATGATATGTGGAAGGGAGTTCCATAGTCTCATCGCACGTACAGTGAAGGAGCCATCATAAAGGCTGGAAGTATGACAGGGAGTTCGGAGAAGGAGAGAGGTAGCTGTACGACAAGTTTTGCATTGCATTTATTTAAACGAAATTTAGTAGTCTCCCGTCATGATCAAACGAAAGGCGTCCACTGCAGGACAAAAGCCTTCCCAAAGATCGCGACGACAACCGGCCTTGTGCTGTACGCATCCAGCATTTACCTTCGTCAGGTCACCACCAACTGCAGCCTTCATGAGGTCATTGGTTCAGTAGTCTCTAGTATCGATTTTTGCCCTGTGACTTCGTGGTCTGATCACTCAGTTGGACTGATCGAATCACGTGAACTTCATTCGAATTTCGAAATGGTCCGATATCGACAATAATCGATAGTTTTAGCAGAAGAGACTATTTAAACACCGATAAACTAAATTAGTAAGACAGCAATCGTTACCGATCAATCGAGGCTGCAGAACCTGTATAGTAACTGTACTTTCTGCTATACGTACGTAGGTATACTCGTATACACCTAAAACTTCGTCATTTTATTGATGGCAGTGCAGTCTATTTCTACCTTACTCGCTTGATTTCTTTTTTGCGGCTCGGGTGATATCATGTGAATTAAGTAAGCTGTGATATAATGAAACTGATGTAACGTAGGACTACTATCTAAAAGTTTTTCTCCAGAGATATGAGTTCTATCCGGCCAAGACCAACGCGACTAGTTACGATAACTTCATGAAATGGTCATGTATTCTGTATTCCACTGAAGTACCATTAAACGATAATTTCGTGAAGCTATAGTGACGCGCCGTGTTACTTGTGTAATTGGTCACAGCGAATAAGAGCCCTGATCCTGTCCTGGTAGAATTTTAAAGAGCGCATGCTGGTTTTAAAACTGGGTGCTAAACAAATTTAATGAATAGGTGCATAAGTGATTTGTTCTAAAAAAACTTTTTAAGATATGTAATGGTACATACAGGAGGATTATGGAAAGAAACTAAGAGTCATATTATGTACATAAATAATTATATATGAAGTTACCAAAATGCAACCTATTTTCTAAGTACTTCAAGGTATAAGCGTTGAACCTCTTACACAGAAATAAAGAGAGTCTTCTTTATTTTGTGCGTTAATGCGTCATTAAAAGTTAATGTTTTTTACACGTCATCGTCCTTGTTTAATGAGAAACGCGTCTGTCCTTTTACAATACTGTGATGATATTAAAATTGCACGCCTTCTAACTCACGCCACAGATTTAATGAATAAGGATAAACAGAAGAGCACTCTTTATCGATACTATAATTAAACGTTACACGAACAGGTTGCTCGTGGTTACATCTCAACAGGGCTAGCACAAGCGGCGGACAAGATTTATTATGTCACGATAGAATCGTCGGCCCTGAGACAACCGTTTTGTATTCATACGCCTATCATGGCAAAGCGTGACCGAAGAAAACTTGATTCAAAAATTATATTGTATTAAAGGATAGACAAGACTATTTTGACTTGCGTACAAGATGAATTACGGGGCTAACATATGGTCCAGCGCGAAAATGTCTATCCGCCCGTGAAGGGCCTTTATTCAATATGAACACACGCGGCGCATTACGATACTTTCGCGGAATGGACACGTAATGGTATACTGTGTGCCACTGGAGTAGCTTTAAAAGTTCATTTCTTAAAGTTTAGCTAGAGAGGTCTGTAAAGAAAACCCCCGTTGAAACTTTGAAATCTCTATCTATCTCGCAAGAGATCTGAAATAATGAGAATAGAATACTCGAAGTTATCATAACGCGTCGCGTTACTTTTTTAATTGGTCATATCGAATAAGGAACCAGGTGGGGCTTTCCAGCCGCGTATTAATAGCCGAGGTGCACGATCGCGTTCGCAAGTGGCTCCCAATTAATGGGTTAAGGCTGCACTGGGGTCTCTCGCACTAATCAATTACGGACAGGGTTAAGTTTCTACCTTAAACTGCTAATCGGACGATATCTGAGGTTACCATTGACACTTAATTCATTTTATTGTTATGGTATATGGTGTGGAAGAATGGATTTGCGCATTGTTGTAAATTTTCTTCCGTTATGAATTGTTTTTACTGCCGCAGTTTACTTTCTCCCGTTGGCCAGTTTACGTTCATTTTTTTAAAAAGGGAATTATTAAAAACGTTGCCCCGCACTAGGAATTGTTCCTCCATCGTGGGTGCATTTAGAAACATGAAATTCAGTTGCAAAAACACCCAGACCGAAATCAAAATTTGTGGGTCACTCAACGATTTGTCTCGTGCGGTGATCGTATTTGTAACTCCATCCAGAGGGCGGAGCGGCTTAAGCTCCACTGGACTAAGCCGATCGTCGTTTTCGTTTAATATTTAAAAATATATAGCAACATGTTAGGGTATGCCTGTAGTTGCCAAGTCGATATTGAGTAGATAACTGGTGAGAGGATAATATAATTATAGTTGTAAAAACGTCTCACCATTACCTTTTCTGTGGTGTCCTACATAAAATATTTCTCACTAAGCATCGCACGAGTAATAGAGCGCAAAAAGGGGTAGGAGCAGGAAGCGAAACTATGTACAGTAAGAACCATCGAAAATTAAAGATCAAGTGACACGGTGTATTTTTTATATTATTCACTATAGTGTGTTTCTTTTAATCTTCTTATTAAACTTTTTTTACTCACGTTTTCATAATTAAGTGCACGACTATTACGTGATTGTAATATACATCAATTTTTATCCCACCAAAACTGTACACAACGTCACGCCTGTATTCCTTAAGTAGGGATGACAGAGGTGTATTATGTGCATCCTTTTCGCTGACGTTATGATCAAAGCTGTGAAAGTCAAATATAGCGAGTAACATTACTAATTTGTAAAAGTCAGAGACGTCTGTAAGGAAAGAACCTGTTGGAACTCTGTAATCTCTGCCTACTCCGCAAGGAAAATGGTGTGATGATAAAGATAGATAAAACACTACTACTTTAATAAATCAAAGATGTCTTAGTACTTTAAATGGAAAGGAATTAAAAAGCCTATATTTAACCGGTGATCGATATGTAAGTTCCGTGTTATAAAGTACTAACAGATTTCCGCGGCTTGGCACCAGGTCGACAATAACGCCAACTACCGGGCTTATGTTACTTCTGGATAATATAGCTTTCTAATGGCAAAAGAATTATTAAAATCGGTTAAGTAGTTTCAGAGTTTATCGACTACAAACAAACAAATGTTTCATGTTTATGTGAGTTATCACGCGGTCTGCAAAAGTTTACGCATTTCCTTAAAGAACCTCCTATTGTTGCGTGCACTCAACGTCACGTTCCGCATTTTTTTTAAATTTCCGAATATTACTTAGAGTTCCTCGCCTTAATTAGGTTTGCAAATATATTTGTTCGCCAGCGCTTTAATATTTTATTCATGGCTGTCTTGTTGGCCAGTGTTGCGTGCATCTTTTGTTGTTATTTAAGAAAGTATAAAAGAAAAATAATGAATATAAATGACGTTTTTAATACTTCTCGACAAACATCAAGTCGGTGTCATGGCTCATTCACTCTACGTGCTATATCCCCGCGGAATTCTTTTCCACACTCCTTACGTCATACCCCCACTCCACAGATTTTCAAAAACAAGAATTAAAGATTATATGTATGTGGGGTCGCGAGATTGATATAAAACAATTATCCAACTAAATCTTTATTTTGAACAAAGTCCTGCGTCTTTTCTCCTTTGACAACCTCTTGACAATCCCTTATTTTAACGTACGTCATTCTAAACTGACATTAACTGTTGCTATCATTAAAATCTTAAGAAATACTAGACATAAAAATTTAAATTAAAACAACTTATTCCCACACGGCCATCCTGTTCATTCATCTGTCCCAGATGAACTACTACTGTTTACGGTTGATATCCAGGGTTTTATAAGATCAGCTGAGCTAGTAGTATTAATCGGACTTTCGCTGTTTCCAATTTTCTTTACGACGTATCTGTCATTTGCCTTCTTCTGTATAATTTCATAGGGCCCCAGAAATTTGGGGTACAATTTACTTTGCTGGGAGAATTGCGTCTTCTTTATAGCAACTAAGTCTCCAACATTGTAGGCGTTTGCCTCCTTTCTTTTCCTGTTATAATTTTTCAAATTCTCTTGTTGTATTTTTTGTATAGATTCCTTTGCCTTCTCTCTAAGTTCTTGTCGTCTTTCAGTAAAAATACTAACATCTTCTTCATCTATTAACTTCTTGAGTTCGTCATCCTTGTCTCTAATTTTTACGCCAAAAAGTAATTCGAAAGGCGTCATTTGAATACTCCTTTGATATGTGCCGTTCAAACATCGTTGTACATTGGATACTCGGCGGTACCATTTGGTTGGATCATCTGAGCTCAGTTTGCTCAACACGGCGATTATAATCTGGTGTATCCTTTCAACTTGTCCGTTTCCTCTAGGTTGTCCGGTTGTAATTGTATAATGAACTATATTTTCATCTTTGCAGTAGTTTTGAAAGTCGTTTGAGGTGAATGCAGCATTACGATCAGTTATAATTCTTTCAGGCGATCCAAAGGTTTGTTGTTGCAATTCCAATTTGTCTAATGTCTCTCTAGTAGTTAAAGTCTTTACTGGGTAGATCCATGTAAATTTAGTAATTCTTGTGAGTTGATGTAAGTGGTCCTAGATGATCAATATGGTATGTTGATAATGGAATATTCCCTTTATCGATTGGGTTTAAAAATCCTTCTTTTTTACCTCTTTTGTGCGTTGTAAGAATACACTCAACACAATTATCTATAACTTTTCTTATCTTTCCTTGATTCCTTTCTTATCTTATCTATCCTCGAAATAAACAATCTATTGCTTAATTCACTCAAGACAAAGTGTATTAAATTTACTATGCCCAATGTAAAAGTTAATGCTACGAATATTCTTATTAATGGCACAAAGCTGGACCTCGTGAACTCCACTGTCTTTCTAGGCATTACCCTAGACTTCAAACTCCAATGGGGGGCCCATATCTCATCGCTTGCGGGTAAACTTAGCTCCGCTGCTTATGCAGTGTGGAAAGTACGGCAACTTACGGATGTGGATACAGCACGTCTAGTTTATTTTAGTTACTTCCATAGCATTATGTCTTATGGTATCCTACTGTGGGGTAACGCTGCTGACGTGGAAAATGTATTCATACTGCAAAAAAGAGCTATCCGTGCCATTTATAATCTTGGACCTAGGGCTTCCCTCAGAGAACTTTTTAAAGAGATCAACATTCTCACGGTCGCTTCACAGTATATATACGACAACATAGTGTACATACGTAGGAATATCCATTTATTTAATAAAGTGAGTGACGTTCATAAATTAAATACTAGAAATAAACATAAACTGGTATTACCCAATTGTTAGGCTTAAAAAAGTATTTACTTCCTTCGTAGGAGTCGGTATTCGCTGCTTCAATAAGATACCAAAGCCCATGTTAGAGTTGCCACTTGACAGATTTAAAAAGTATATTAAATCTTCACTAATGAGTAAAGGATATTATACACTAAATGATTTTTTAAATGATAAAAATGCCTTTACACAAGTTAACTGAAATCTAGAATATAATGTTAAGTGCAGCGTGTCCTGCCTAGCGAGCGTTCATTGATTTAAAATATTATTCTCGAACGATGTCGACAGGGTCGTGGATTGGTCATGCTCACTAAAATGTCTTTGCTAGTGGCGGCTCTGTGGAGCGGGTCATTCTTTTCCCTCTAAAATGGTTGAGGAGAGTGATGGCTGCTTCTCAGGTCATACTCGTGAACGGGTGCTGCTGGTGGGGACTGGTCCGTCCCCTGCCCTTTGTCTGACTGAACGTGTACCATAATGCTGATGAATTTTGTCTCGTTCGGCATCACACTGGAGCTATGACCAGTTGTTTTGTACGCGCTCTTTACATATTTTATAGTAACACTTTCTCTTACTATTATTATTATGCTTTTTATTATATACCTCTACAACATCTCTATTTTGTAAATGAGAGGACTATGTAGACACTGACCAATATCATGAATCTAAGTACACTTATGATTAATCTATACTTAAGCACATCTATTTAGCTCGTTCTGCATTGTTCTCCCATACTCCATAAATGCAATGTATACAAAAAGAATTGTAAACCTCATTTTTAAAAAAGAGTAACCGTGGAGTTTCTTGCCCTTCTTCTCCACAGGAATGACTTTCCGAACGGGTGGTAGAGTCTTAAGTAATAATAATTTTCTGTTTTTGACTATTCATAAGTGCCTTTTGGTCTACATGAATAAAAAACTTTTGATTTTGATTGATTTTGATTTTGATCTTGCAAATTATCTATAAAATAGTCTCTGCTTAAAAGTTCTTCTGTTTTTGTGATTCCGAAATGTCCTCGTTCATGGTTCTTTCTAATTATCTCAGCCTGCATTTTTCTAGGTACAACAACTAACTTCGTTCCATTCTTTTCCTTGTACAGTATTCCGTTCTGTATAACGTAGTCTTGATAAGGTACAGACTCTAAAATTTTCTTCAATAGTTTAATATGGTCGTCGTTATCTTGTGCTCTTTTTATTCGTGAGGTCGTTTCAGTAAGTATTAAACAGATAGGGTATCTGCTTAAAGCATCAGCGTGTTTCATTCTCGTTCCTGGTCGGTGTTCTATTTCGTAATCATACTCTTCTAGGAGTAGAGCCCAACGTGCAACTCTAGGCGGTAAATCTTTCTTTTGGAGCGTCATTGTCAAAGCAGAGCAATCAGTTATAATCTTAAAGTGTATCCCCAACAGGTACACTCGGAACTTCTTAATAGCAGCAACAATAGCTAAAATCTCTAAATAATAACTATGATACTTTCTTTCAGAGGGTGTTGTCTTTTTGCTCATGTAGTGCACTGGGTGTAGGTGATTGTCTGTAGGACTCCTTTGAAGTAACACTGCTCCGTATCCATCTGCACTAGCATCTGTATGCAACTCTGTCTCAAGCTCAGGGCTGTAAATTCGAAGAACAGGTGAGTCACACAATATTTGTTTCAATTCTGTGTAAGACTTCTCGCATCTTTCGTCAAAATAAAAATCAGTGTCTTTCTTTAATAAATCTGTCATTGGTTTTGCAATCAATTAATAGTTCTTGATAAACTTTCGAAAATATCCAGTCAATCCAAGGAATGATTGTACAGCCTTCACATTATTCGGTTTCTTAAATTTTGCTACAGCATTAATCTTCTCTTTAGATGGGCGTACTTCATTATCACGTATAATGTAACCAAGATACTCAATTTCTCTTTTTAGAAAATGACATTTTTTCCAGTTTAACTGAAGGCCAAACTCTCCAGCTCTTTGTAGTACTTTCTCTAATTTTATTAGTCCTCCTTCTTCTGTTCTGGATGGAAGAATTAAATCATCAAGATAAATAAGTACAGTACCATCAGCTATTAGGTCATGAAAAATGCCATTGATAAATCTTTGGAATACAGATGGGGCTGTGCACAAGCCGAATGGCATTTTTAAGAACTCATACTGGCCCTGCGGTGTTACAAACGAAGTGTACTTCTGGCTGTCCCTGTGAACATCAACATGTAAAAAACCATTTTTCAAGTCAAGAGATGTAAATACTTTAGCTTCTTTCAGATTATCGATTTGATCTTCTATGACAGGTAGTGGAAATCGCTCTTTAATCACTTTCTTATTCAAGCGTCGGAAATCTATGCACAGTCTCCGAGAACCATCTTTCTTATCAGCAAGAACAACTGCAGATGTAAAATCTGACTTGCTGGGTTTTATTATACCTTGATCCATCCACTCTTGTACTTGCTTATTAACATCTTGAATCATGACACCGCCGCCCGCGCGAGTGTTCGGACGTGTTGTCTTAGTGTGATAGATTAAAAGCAAATATAAGATTATAATCAAATGGTTACGAAGTGTAACGGCTGCAGTGCCGTGATTTACGACATTTCTTATATGGAATGTTCGCAATTGTCATGCAAGAAGATATACCATCTTAAGTGCCTTGCTATCACTATGGAAAAGTTTGAAGCCTTACCTGAAGAGTGCAAAAGCAATTGGAAGTGTCCAGAATGCATTAGCAGTAATCCGAATATAGGTAATTTAGATACGCCGGTTCGAGGGAATACTGTAATGAATAAAACTTTCACACCGAGCTATGTAAATACTGAGCGTGGTAATCGTAGAAACACCAAATTATGTGACACTGACACAGACTTGTTGGTGGAGCTACGGGAGTTTCGCCAGGAAATGAAATTACGGTATGAGGAACAAAAAAGGGAGTACGAACAACTTAAAAAAAGATTCACAAGCACAGAAACACAATTGAAGGAATTACAAAAAAATATGAAGGTAGATCAAGATAAAACGAACAGAGTTAATGAGTTAGAAAATAAAATTAAATTACTAACGGAAAAAAATGAACGCCTGGAAGCTTGTCTCAGATCAAGCTCAAGCCCTAATTCAGCAAATTTGGAAGAGAAATCAGAAGGGTCACTGCCATTATCATTCGTAAATGCCGTCAAACAGAATCAAATGCCAATGCAAGCTAAACAAGGTGTGGCCACGAAATCGCCGAACACGGCTATTACGTTTAAGAACAAACAATCAATAAATAACGGTAAAAACCCTTCAAATTTGGGAAAGGTAACTGAAAGGGAGAAGAAAGAACCGGAAAAAGAAAAAAATTGGACAGTTGTTAACAGGAAAAAAAACAAATATCATAATGATGAAGTTAGACGAGGCGGAAGCACAAAAGTTCTCGATATACAGGGAATTGAAAGAAAGAAATATCTACATGTCTGGTGTCTACAGAAGATAGTTTAGAAAGATATGTTAAAGAGGTGTTATTACATGATAAAGATGTGCATGTTAAAATTGAAAAAATTAAACATAAAACGGAGAGGGATTATGCTTCATTTATCATAGGCGTCCCAGAAAGTTCCTATGAAATATTATGTCGGACAGAAAGTTGGCCAGTAAATATAGAGTTTTGTGAGTGGGTGTGGTTTCGTAGACCACCCAGTAAAACAAAAAACCACGAATAAATCAATTCTAATATATTATCAAAACGTTAGAGGACTTCGGACAAAATTATAGGACTTCTACATTGGAGTATCGTCTACAAATGCTGATTTAATTGCCATCACGGAAACAGGCTGCAACGACTCCATTCATGATGCAGAAATGATTCCACCTGGGTACACTATCATACGTTGTGACCGAGCCGATGGGCGTAAACAAGGCGGTGCGTGTCTCGTGGCCACACCGCCATTCGAGTTTCGACGACCAGCTGGGCCGAGGGACATAAACATAGATGCGCATGCATTCGAAATAGTTAGTGCTACCGTCTATCAAAGAAATCGGTTTTTGTTTTTATTGTGTGTAGTTTATATTCCACCACACAGTAATGACAATGAATACATGTTGTTATTTAAAATAATAGAAGAATATTGCAATCGTTACAAAGAGATCGTAGTAATAGGAGACTTTAACTTGTATTCTTGCTCGTCAGATATTATTAATTACTATGAATACTTTCAGACATATTGTGGATTCACTCAGAGTAACAAAATAAGTAATAGAAACGATCTACAGTTAGATCTCGTGTTGAGTACGTTTGCGGAGGGAGGGGAAGTGTGTGTGCGCGCGGCGGAGGCGCCGCTCGTGCCGGTGGACGCGCACCATCCGCCTCTAGAGGTGTCGGTGAAGCCGCCAAGCCGTGGCCCGCGCCGCCCGACCAGCTCGGCTAAAGCTACTGCAAGCGAGGACATTCACTCAGGTTGGAATTTTTATAAAGCAAATTTTTCACTATTATATACATTAACTGGCGTAGTGGATTGGTCTCCAATGTATAAATTAGGTTTAGAAGGGAGTTTAGATTTTTTTTATGACACTATTAATTCGATATTGGATGACTGTGTTCCGAGAAAAAAGCGAAGTAGTGTCAGTTCGAGGTACTGTTACCCCGAATAGTACACTATTGAAATAATTCGCGACATAAAATTGAAGGCAGCTCTTCATAAGAGATACAAAGATAGGGGCTCGAGGGTTGATTACGAAGCGGTCGCCCAGTGTAGAACCAAGGTAAAAAATATGATAGCGCAAGCACAAGAACAATATCGGAATCGCGTTCAAAATCAATTGTTAAAAGACCCTAAGTCATTCTGGAATTACATTAATTCTAAAAGGGAAAGTAGAATGTCACAGATAATTTTAAAGAACGGGGAAGTTTTAACTAGTGAGGAATGTGCTAAAGAATTTGCGGAATATTTTCATTCAGTGTATAGTGAAAGGCGCGCTGAGTTGAATGTGAGAGCGGCGATGACGGGTTCGGGCGACGGGAACGAAGCGGCGCGGGTTCATCTAGATCGACTAGAACTAAAGGATGTACAGCGCGCGCTTCAGCAGTTAAAACCAAATAGATCCACGGGGCCGGATGGCATCCCACCTTATATATTTAGGGATTGTCGATCAGTTCTTGCTGAGCCGCTACATTATATCTATAACATGTGCTTAAAAACAGGTGTATTTCCGAACAGGTGGAAATTAACCCGCGTCGTTCCAGTCCCTAAAGGACGATCGGCTATGAAAGTGGAGGAATATAGGCCGGTAGCCGTATTGTCAACTCCGGCGAAAGTGTTAGAATCCGCGATTCAAAAATCTATATTTGGGCAGGTCAGTACACAGATCACAGACGCTCAGCACGGTTTTCGCCCCGCGAGAAGCACCGCCCATAACCTTTTAAGCTATATGGCTGATGTAATCCCAGCAGTGGACAGTGGAGTACAAACCGATGCCACTTACTTTGACTTTAAAAAAGCGTTCGACTTAGTCGATAACGACATACTGCTTAGCAAGTTGGCCGGTATCGGTTTCACTCCACATTTACTAAAGTTTTTCGCAAGCTACATGAAAGATAGGCATCAGTATGTAGAATACGCGGGATGCGTCTCTGAGTCGTATGATACTCGGTCTGGGGTAAGTCAAGGCAGTAATCTCGGACCAATGGAGTTTATCATCATGGTAAATGATCTCCCCAAAGTGGTAAAGTACGCAAAATGTTTGTTATTTGCGGACGACTTGAAGTTATACAGAGTGATAAGAAATACAAATGACTGTGAAAAGCTACAAACGGATATAGATAGGGTGGTAGCCTGGAGTAAAAAAAACCATTTACAGTTTAACACTTCAAAATGTGCAACAATCACCTTCTCTCGCGCACGCACACCAGTTGTCCACAATTACAACATTGAGGGCACTCCATTGGTCCGAGTTACAGAAGTTAGGGATTTAGGAGTCTGTTTTAATTCTGGGCTAACGTTTCGTAATCATATAATCAAGATCTGTAAAAAAGCATACAGGAATTTAGGCTATTTACTCCGTACGGTTCGAGGCTTTACAAACATTAAGGCAATTATAACATTATACAATGCACTGGTTCGTAGTCAATTAGAATGCAACGCAATCATCTGGAGCCCACATGAAATTAAATATAATCTCATGTTGGAGCGAGTTCAGAATAAATTTGTTCGGTACTTGTATATGAAGTACTATGGGGTCTATCCACTGTACCCGTTGATGTATCCAACTTTATTTGTCTTAGGCATGGTAGGCTATACTGAATTGAGGGTTCGGAGGGCACTCGCACTCGCATTGTACCTATTCAAAATACTCAGAGGGAAAGTGCACAATCCAAATATGCTAGCACGGATAGGTCTATGCGTCCCAGACAGGTACGTATACCGGCGCCGGCGGCCGCAGCTGCTGCAGGTGCCGAGCGCGCGCACCAACCTACTGAAAGAGGCGCCCCTGACGCGCGCACTCCGCACCCTCAACCTTGTGGCGAACGAAGGAGACATATTTTGTTTGGTTCTGAGTGAATTCACAAGATTAGCGCTATTTGTTATATGTTATAAGCTGAAGTGAAAATGCACTCTATTGCATTAGGGATTACCCTGTAATGATAGCAGTATATTGGAAATAAATAAATAAATCTTCCATTTCCAGCGGTGACAGGCGTCTTGGACTTTGGTAAACAGGATCTTCATCGGTAAGTAATATTTTTAGTTGTACATTGCTTTCTTTCTTCTTTTCCTTAGGTTTATACCCTTCAATCATTCTGTTTATCTTCTCAGCATATTTTGTTTCTATTATGCCATATTCATCTTTAGCACTCTTCTCTTCAACTAAAAGCGTAAGCTGTATGATCTTTTCCAGGAAAACACCATTAGGAGTGAAGGTGATTTCAAATTCTTTCAAGAGTGGGTTTCCTATAATCAGGTTTACAGGTATCTGATTATCCTTAATAACGTGGAATGTAACATCAATGTAGTAGTGGTCAATCTGTATTTTAGTAGTAAATTCTCCTTCAGTGTATACTTGATTTTCAGCTAGACCGGTAAGGTAAGTTTTCCCTTCTGTATTATAGTTCGAAATTTCATGTTTAATCTTCTTAAATTCTTTTTCTGTTATCAGGTTCACATCACTTCCTGTGTCTACAAGTGCCATCATCTCCATGCCGCCTATTTTTATTTTCTTAAAAGGAACTTCTGCATTTTTTTTCTGTATATTCAGACTCTTCTTAGATTTTATATTAGTGCATTCAGTAGATTTATGACCGAAATCGTTGCACTTGAAGCATTTTATTCCTTTTGTGCATGCTGGCGATTGATGATCAGTATCTTCGCAATTGTAGCATCTTTTTGTGGTGATAGGCTTTCAAGCTAATTGACTACCAGAGGTGTGCCCAGTGGTATGACTAGGTTTGATTGAAAATTTATTTCTAAAGTCACTGTAAATATCTAACTTCTTACGAAAATCTTTGATATCTGTTGCTCCATATAAAATAATTTTATTAGACTCCACGTCACGGATACCGTCAATAACATATTCTATGAGTGCAGCATCCTCAATTTTGCCATGTAATGCTAATTCTTTCATATTGAGGAAATATTGCTGATATGTTTCGTCATTCTTCATTTTACGTGATGCCAGTTTCTTGTGTATAACCGCGCTGTTGATCTTAGGACCGAATTCTTCTTTAAGAGCTTTCTTTAATGTAGCATAGTCTTTTACTCTTCCCACAGATCGTAAAAATAATTTGGCCGTCCCGTTTAGAAGTCGTTTGGCATAAACCAACTTTTCAACGTTAGTCCAATTCATAATATTCGCAGTATCTTCAAAATCATCAATAAATGAGGATATTGGGTAAGTATCATCTCCAGTAAAACTATTCATAGATTTCTCCAGATCTCCAAATGAAATGTGTACTTCAAGATCTTCTTCATCACCACTCTCCTGCGGCGTATCTTTCTTCGGAGGCATCTTGCTTATTGTTGTATTAAAGGTAAGTCTTTTAGTCTTGAAATTCTTTTTATTCTTCGTACAAAATGACAACCGTCTTGATGTCATTAAAATACAATTATTTTCTCTTAAAAATCATTAATAAAAATATTTTAAATCTGACGTCATATTCAGCGTCCCGTAGCATTCGTTTTCGGAATTATAAATTATCGTGATTAAATTTCCAACGTCCCGTCGCATTCGGTGGGTTTACGCGTCGGTAAAACAGTTCGCAACTTGTCTACGATTGAACGAACTTCACAATATCTTCACAGGATGTCGGTAAAGCAGTTCGTAATGTAGTGCCAACTTGCCTTCATATTTCGTCTTAAATGTCTTCAATCCTCTCCGTATTAATCGCGATCCCAATATCTATTCCTATCCCGGACGAGCCCCCAAAAAGATGTGGGGTCGCGAGATTGATATAAAACAATTATCCAACTAAATCTTTATTTTGAACAAAGTCCGGCGTCTTTTCTCCTTTGACAACCTCTTGACAATCCCTTATTTTAACGTACATCATTCTAAACTGACATTAACTGTTGCTATCATTAAAATCTTAAGAAATACTAGACATACAAATTTTAATTAAAACAACTTATTCCCACATGTATGTATTATATCATGTAGTATCCTTCATATTTATGGGTATATATGAAGTCTATCATTTTATTATCTAAAACTCTATTTAATCCTTTCGTGTTGTACACTCATTTGTATCCTTATTTAATGTTTTGTGTCTCTGTAAGTCAAAGGTTTGCTGTCAGAGAACTCAATTTTGAGTCAAGCTCGCCAGTGTACATTTTTACCGTACAAGAATTAGAAACGTAGGAAAGAATAAAAAAAATGCATATTAACCTTATTTTATTTGATTTATATTATGTTATAGGGTAAAAGCGGGATAGATCCCGCAGCAGGATAGATGCCTCATATTCTAAAAACCTAACTTCCCGAACTCGCAACTAAGAATTAATTGTATAAGTAGGAGCCGCAGTCACCCCGTACCTCAATTACCCACGGACAGTTGTGCGGTGAGGACGCGTTTCGCTCGAGCGTGTAAATTATCTCCGCGGCGAAAGTCACGAACACATCAAAGATTTAAAGGTTAGTAGTTTACGTTCTATAACTTTATAATTAGTAATAAATTCCGTTATATTTTTTATTACGTCAATATACTGGTTCATTATGTGTGCATCTAGGTGTAAATAGATGCTTTTTTGTTTATAATTTATTTAAAAAATATTTGGGCATCTATCCCTATCACAAAGGATAGTTGCCCTGATTTTTCGAAGTATAGGTGCCCTTAGGGGCATCTATCCCTCCATACATCATATATTGAGTAAGTGTAATTTTTTTAAATATTTTTAGTGTCTGTTATATTTTTTAGGTATTTACGTATTTATATTTGGACTTTTTACTGATTATAGCAGAACTATGCCACGAAAATATAAAAGAAAGGAGTGCGAGCTCGAGTATGTTCTTGGACTACAGAAAACCTACAGTCAGCCTTCGATGAAATGGACAAAAAAACCATGGGGATAAACGAAATATCCCGACAATTTAGGATTCCATCGAGGGCATTGCGAAGACGATATGCTGCTAGAAATACAAGAAAGTTGACACTGGGTATGTATTAAAGATCATGTAGTACAGGACATTACAAGCTTTTATTTAACTAATTGCTGTCTCTAGTTTCCAATAGATTTATTAACGTAAGTGTTTTTTAGTAAAACATCCTATTTTGGATTTTGACAACGAGAAAAGGCTAGCAAAGCACATTCTCAAGCTTGGTGATGCAGGATTTCCCCCAAATAGACAAGCCATACGCATGTTATCTTATCAATTTGCTGAAAAGCTAAAGCTTTAACTTAATTTCGACCACGATAACGAAATGGCTGGAGGTGCATGGTTCAAAAGTTTTATTGAAAGAAATCCAGAGCTGTCTATCAGACAAGCTGAAGGTTTATTCGTGGCTAGAGCTAAAGGTCTTAGTAGAAAGAAAGTAAATAACTTCTATGATCTTTTGATCGAAGTTCTGACCGAAAATGATCTGTTGGACAAACCAGAAAGAATCTACAATATGGATGAATCCGGAATTCAATTAAATAATAAACCCGGAGAAGTCGTAGCAAAAAAAGGTGCAAAAGTCGTCAATTCAGTCACATCTGCCGAGAAAGGTGAGATCATGACGATCGTTGGCTGTTGCAATGCAATTGGTAATTTTTTTCCACCAGCTCTTTTAATAAAAGGTGTGAATAAAAAACCTGAATTTGAGGAAGGACTTCCAATAGGCTCAAAAGTCTTCATGAACAAAAAGTCAGCTTATATAAACGCTGAGCTTTTCTATAAATGTTTAACAGAACATTCCATACCTCTGAAGCCCCATGGTAAGGTTCTGCTGATTTTAGACGGTCACTCGTCACACTCAACTGCACCGGACATGCTGCAAGCTGCTGCTGATAATAACATAATTTTATTGTGTTTACCTAGTCACACAACTTCAGCCTTGCAGCCTTTAGACAGATCAGTATTTGGGCCATTTAAAACCTATTTCAACCATGAAACTTATCAATTTATGCGCTTGAATCCAAATAAAAAGATCAGCCGTTACAATGCCGGAAGGCTTATACATAATACTTGGATTCGCACTGCCACCACTGCAAACGCTCGGTGGCTTTAGAGGTAGTGGAATTTACCCAGTTGACCCAAATGCTTTGCCAGATACTACATTTCTCATATCAGATACTGCACTGGGTAGTGAAAATCCTGACACTTCTCGTGCGCCGAATCAAGTTGTAGGACGAACGTCACCAACCCAGCCTCAGACGCCTTATTCGTTAGATTGCCAACCAGAGCTCGCCAATGTCTCGGAAAATATAGAATCTCGTGAGCCTATTATGGTCGAATGAAGAAAAGAAACATCTCTACCGCAGATTTATGTCTTCTGTAGTATGTCGTCTAAAGCTGAACAATCAAAACGAAAATATTTCTGGACATAAACAAAATAAGACACTACCAAATCCGATACATACTCTAATTAACAGAGAATCTCCTAGTCTCTTGATCGATTCCGAGATTTTTAAGTATGGTTGACATTGGTGATTCTACAATTGCAGAGATTTTAGGAAGCGATTTAGAACAAGAAACACCTTTAAAAAATTCTAATAAAAGCTTCACCTATTCCAAAAATTCCTTTGACCATGGCTAAAAGGGCGAAACAATCAGCAGATATTTTGAATTCAAAAGAAAATATAAAATACAAGAAGGATGTGGCTGAAAGAAAGGAAAATCAAATAAAAACTAAGTTAGAAAAGAAAAACAAGACTGAATCTACCAAAGAACATAAGAAAACAAAGAAAGGAACCAATAAAGAACAAGTCCACAAAAATAAAGAAATAAATCAAATTCGTATAGTGAAAATGACGATGACAACCTAGCTGATTTGTGTAATAAAGAAAATGATAATTATTTAAAACTATACCAAGACCGAGCATCACTAAAAAGACAAATTATTTACAGTTCAAGCAGCGAAGATGAAGATAATCCACCTAACTATAAAATTAAAGGAAAGAAAACTAAAGGTTTGCCCGTAAAGAAATCTAAGAGAGATGGACAGGATAACCCAAAAGATACAAGTAAAAATAACTGCATTTAATGTTTTGAAAACTATAAAAACACAAAGTCGCAATCCGACTGGATTCAATGTGTAATGTATCAGAACTGGCTACATGAAACCTGTACACTTTTCAGAAATTATTGCTCAAGATGTGGAAAATTAAAAGCACTATCCAGCTAAACTTCAATTAAGTTAGATAAAATAATGAAGATATCTTTATTGTTTTTTTTAATATAAAAAAGTATGATTGTGCAAGGTGCATGTTGACACTTAATGTGAACATTTTATAACAACAATTGAGATATATTTAACCGACTTCAAAAAGGAGGAGGTTCTATGTTCGGTTGTATGTATGCTTTTTTTTTTATGTATGTTCAGCGATATTTCCGTCAATTGTGGACCGATTTTGATATTTTTTTTTGCATTGGGTTCAGTATATATCCAAGGTGGTCCCATATTAATTTTATTGACATTGGACCTTGGAATTAGAAGATACACCAGGAAACTCCTTAACGACAAACAATAGGCATGTGTAAATTGAGATATTATGGGTATTACGTCAATCCTATAGGTACCCTACTATAGAATAATTCACTGGTCACTTAAAATTGTGAAATAAAAATCTTTTATAAAAAAAGGTAAACCGACTTCAAAAAGCAAAAAAATAAAAATATTTGAAGTCGGTGCCAAGTAACCGACTGCACCAACCAGCACCGACTTCAAATATTTTTATTTGTTTGCTTTTTTGAAGTCGGTTTACCTTTTTTTATAAAATATTTTGTTTGTTAAATTAATGCTTGTAAAATTTAATTCAACAAAAAATATGATTATGCATGTTGAAACTTAAGAATTTATATTTTATTTAAACAAACGCTTTAAAAATTCAATCATGGTATTTTGTGTGATATTAGAATTATCTTCTAATGATAAAAATTAAAAGATTTCAAAAAAAATACACAAAATGTTTTTCATGATTACGACCCATGTGTCTTAGAGACAATTGCTGTTTTAGGAGTAGCACTACCTAACATTTGGTTTGGGTTTTTTGTTTACACGGTATAAAGGGCATCTATCCTGCACTGCTTCTCAGTATTTTCATGGTGGGGCAACTATCCATAGGGGTAGGCATCTATCCTGAAAAAAAATGTTCCACGAAAAGCTAATTTCTGCATAATCTGTATTTGACAGGTTATAAAATAATAATAATAATTCAACATAAAGGATTGAACTAGCTACATTAATAGAAATTATTCGTAAAAATTTTATATTTTTAAAATTAGGTGGCTATTACAAAAAGTGGGGCATCTATCCCGGTTTTACCCTACATTATTTAAATTATTGTGTATAACAGAAAATCATTAATGATGATTGCGAATAGGATGGATGCAAATGCCCTTCAAAGATATGCCCACCTTCATATCAATACTGACATAGTTCGTAAAACTAAATAATTTACTAACATAATGTTGTTTAAAATTTTTAATATGGACTGTGTTGTCTGAAATAAAAGATTTGCATTTTATTTCATTTTATTCATTAATAACTACTTGTTATATTAAATTAGCCTCTGGTATTTATCGTTCTGCTGAGCAAAGGCCTTCACTCACAAATCGAGGTGAGTTCGAATAGATCATACTCCACACACGCAGACCCAGTGTGGAGTGGTGGAGGTAGGTTTGTAGCCACCCGCTGTTGGAACTTGTCGATTTCAACTTAGCAAATGATTACCAGATTAAATGGCAGCCGGGCATATTTTCATGCAACAATAACACTCTGTTAAATCATGTTTCGTTTAAGTACATTTCGGCTTGCTTAATGTTTAGGCCACTAAATCTGACAAAGCTCCAGATTATAAAGACAGCGTAATGGCGAAATTCAAAATGTTTGTGCTGACAAGTACAAAATATAACTTAATAAATTTTTCGCCGAACGCCACTTAGCTCGAACCAAACATTCGGGAATCAAATATTTTTCTCTTTGCATTCGACTGCAGAATGAGAGCACCGGCGTAATAATTGATTGTACCTTCCATCGGGTCGGCCCGCTACGTGATCCCGGTATATGATTGGTAGATGCGACGGAATTTATTTACTAGCTGTGATAATAAAACGCGTTATCTGCGTCATACAAATTCATTGGTTTCGAACAGTAGACGCGGTGACATGGATAAAATATGATTTACTTGAAAGCGAACGGATTCTACAAAAGGTGTTTACACATTTACTAGTTAAGTAGTTAGTGATCTTCACAAATACAAAATTAGTTTAGAATTTATGTATAATCAGTATTCATTATCACAACGGACATGGAACACAGCGGTATCACTCTTGTGCCATCGGAGGAGACTTGATAACACGTTCCACCCTGCACAGGGTGCTCTTCGGGGTTGCTGGTGAAGGACGCTCGGGGCCCACTGCCCTTTGCTTCCGCAACCCCGTATAAGAAGGGTGCCCCCCGCCAGATGTTACTGCGGGGGACACGAGTTAGCCTGTATTCTTAAGCCCCGGACTATTGGGCTGGGGGGCCTGGGTGGGTCGGCCCTCTCCCGATCGCGTTCGGCCTCCTCCTTCTGGGACATCACTGTCGTAATACGTAGAGACGATGGTCCACCTCCTTCGATGGTCCGCCGTGGTTAGGCAGCAGTCTGTACATGGCACCTACTATCCTCTCGACCAGGGGGACTAGACGCTCGAAGTGGTCCTCGAAGCCCCAGCGACTGCCCAGGGTGGGCCCAGGTACTTAGGCGCCGGCCCACTCGGACTGGCAAGTCTCCAACGCGAACCCACAAGTCGAACGGTTCCCTGCTCCTCGGCAAATTGTGGAACTACAGCACCTCGGTCATATGAGGCGCTATCTCTAGGCCCAACTTGCTGGTTTTGGCAACAACAACCTCAGCCCCAAGCTCGGTGAGCCCTATGGTCCTCTCGAAGGTGTCCCCCTCGGCCAACACCAATGTGTTGTCAGCGTAATATACGTACCTGTTGTACAAGTAGTCCTCCAAGGCCAGCAGGTATTAGGGAACGCGATGTTGTCCCAGCGCCCCTCGGATCGCGTCCCAAGGCAGGGAGTTAAAGGCGTTAACTTCTTGTAGGTAGGTGTAGGTAAGGCAAAAGCATTATACCTCTTTATATTCAAGACCGTTTTACTTGGTATAGTATAAGTGATTGTTGCCGATAGAAGGTATGCTGGTCATTATAAAGCTGGTCGTTGTGTCGGTCTTGGACGGAGGCGTTTGCCCGAGTGCAGTCTTTCGTCTGAAAATAGATACAAATGTGTGAGATGTGAAATTAGTAGTTTCTTTTTCTACAGCAGCTATACCAGTCAATTTAAAAGGTAACATTTATAACATCCTAAGTAAGAACAATAGGTACCGAAAAAAAATCATCCACTGTAAATAGAACATTACGAGCGAATACACTCTAAAATCATTCGAGAAAACATAACAAGTGCAAACTTCAACAATACGAAAGTAATATTGTTGGTAATCTTCCTTGGAAGTGCAATTCCGATTCAAAAGGTTTATTAAATATTAGTGTGTGAGGGGCCGGGGTGGCGCTATCGTTTTTCGCGACCATGTTTCCGAACGAGGCCGCCTGGGACCTTATAACCAAACGCGGCGTGTTACGATTAGTTCGTGGAATGATCGTGTAATTATATTATGGAGTATCGTTTGTGGCATGTACGTTGTAGTAGGATTTGGCAAGGAAATATCTTCGAGCCAGACGGATGTTGTGTCGGGCAGGGCCCGCCATTCCCCGCATAAAGTTGCTGTTGGGAGCTGATAACCCCAATTAGATGAATGCTTTTCGAATTCAACACGAAAATCAACTTCTAATTTTATGAAATTTTCCACCATTTTTATAAGCTCTTTGGTACCCAAATTAACCACAAAATACGTTTAATTTGCACGCAATGAAATGCATTTAATAAAGCAGATATAATATTACTTTGTATAATGATTAAATTTTATTTAATACAGCAAACCGAAAGAGTATCAACAATTTTTGATAATTAAAAAAACATGTAACATGTTTTACAAATAGTTGGAATCGATTCACTTGCCGATTTAGGATAAACTACTTTCAGGTCTTGCGTTATTTGTAACACCTTGTATATGCAACGCGACGTGCAAACTCTCAACCCAGTTTTAGATATTAATGAAAATTGTTGTTTATATTCGGCGCCATCTGTGGGTAGGTAGACGCTACGAACTATTTCGCAGTGCTGTAAAGTGTGGCTACACGATAAACAACCATTTCACGAAGTTATCGTAACACACCACGTTTTGTTATATAGAATAAGGACCCTGAAGCGGAGCCTGAGAGGTCAGCACGAACAGATTGGCTTTAGCTTGACGCAATCGAGTTGGTATGCCATCCTTTTCGCATATAATAATAATAATAATTTATTTCAGATACTTGATTCATACTTTTAGGGTTAGTAATACATTTATAAATATTAATGTTAGTATATCATACATAAAAAAAAAAAATTCAAAATTTACTTTAACGTCAGAACACCCCGGTGCCCAAGATGCTCGATTATTTGACCACATGTAGTCGTATCCAGCGCTCGAGCATCGGCGAGTCCCAACGCTCAGCTAATGCTCTCAGGTTTCCATTAGTACTGCCACGCACGCGCTGCATCATGGATGCACAACGCTTCCGCATGATCGTACTAAAGCTATCCGCACGGGCCACGGCAAACATGCCAGATGCACTACAAAATCGTGGCAGCCCCATTAGCACCCTAAAAGCATTGTTATATTGGACGCGCAAGTCGCCATAAGCCATCTGCGTATAGTTAACCCACAGGCTGCACGTGTAAAAGGACTGGCAGTATGTCTTGAATAAAGTTACCTTACCGTTATCATTACATCGTGCAAACCTGCGAGCCATCATATTACATCGGACAGCTAGAGACCTGCGCTCCCGTTCAATATCAGTATTGTCACTCAAGTCATCGGTGATCCAGTGACCCAGGTACTTAAACTTTTTCACAACTTTTAAGAATGTACCGCAAAGACGAACGTTCGGTATATTATTATACAGTTTCTTTGGTGATTTTTTTTTCTTCGTGGCAATTGCGTTAACATTATGCCATTGTACAAAGTTTACGAATATTCATTTCTAAATTAATTCAACTACCCAATCAACTTGATGACGAAGATGATGAAATTGATGAAGTGCCCCACCCTGGATAGTAAAGTGATGGATACTTTACATACCAATTGCGACGGCCGTTTTAAGGGAAATCGAAAAGGCACGTTTTATCACTTTGTTACAATTACCTTCACTTATACACATATAGAAACACATAATGGTTAATATTCCACCAACATTACACATTATAATTCGAAATAACACAAGTTTTGGAAATTAAAACGAATTGACAACATCACTCTTCGATTTCCCGTCAAAAAAATTCCTTTGGTGATTTGAAAACCATGATTTCACTCTTCTATGCGTTATACCTGAGTCCGTGGGTCACCGCTTATGCCTCACAATTACTGACCAATCTCCTGAGGGCACCGACCGAGGGGCTCAGAAACACCATATCGTCCGCGTAACTGATATTATTAACACATACCCCGCCTATATGACATCTGACATTGCTATTATAAGTTTAACTTGTACATCTGTCTGTGGCATCGTTACTCCTTAACGGATAAACTGATTGATTTTTTTTTAATTTAAACGTTTACTTAAAGCGGGTTTTTGAAAATAATTTAATATTTCGCCAAGCGGGGGTGGCAGAGGTGGTTTAATCGACGATGTTAGGCACCACGTACCAGGCACAATTCCAAACTCCACACTGGGTATTTTTCGATGGAAAAACTACATCTGTTTTTGTATTTGAACCCAGGACCTCGGGATCGCAAAGCGCATTGTTGGCCACTAGACCAACGCGGTCTGTTTTCTTTATTTAAGTTTTATTTATCTCGACAACGTTAAGGTGACGTCAAGTGGTTTGTGCTTACCCTCTATTATTGCGCCGCCGTGTGCGCGGGTGGACGACTCGTAATCGCCTTCAACAGAATGAAACTGCTTCCAACTATTACCTATTTCGGTTGTGGCACAAGGTATGAAAGATATTTTCTTTTTATTACCTGTACAGATTAAGTAAGGATTTTGCCTATTTGTAAGATTTGATCCACCTTTCAGGTGAGCTTTTTGTGGTTGCTTAAAGAAAACATAACGAATAAATTAGTCCCTCACCTATTCCGTACTTCGTAGGCCCACAGCACAAAATAACATGTATGGCAATAGGCTCGCCCCTTATTACATGGGACCTAACATCGTCGGCAAAAAGTGCTTGGGGAATATAGGCATGGCGGTGTTTATTTTATATTTTAACAGTGACATTAGAACATTTAAACTTCAAAACTAAGAGCATTAAAACTTCGAATATTATAAATGTGGTGTAATACATATATTACCATTCAATTTCTATTCAACATCAAGTTTGCAGGGAGCTAAGCACAAACAGTGGTTGACGTGAGCGTAATAGTATCAAAAAAAGTATTGTTATGTTCATCTTTATTTAGTTGAGATCCTTTTGTACACTAAAATGTTACCTACATTTTAGTGTAAAAAGGATGGCAAATTAACTCGATAGTATTACGATAACGTCATTCTGTTCGTGCTATGGCTTATGATGTCATCCAGATATCATAATACGCGCTGCACACGTGGCAGTAGTCTGTGTTTTTCATAATACTAATACGTTGATCGCATATTATCGTAATTAGTCATCAATATACAACTAACCGGTATCTTTTACCTTATCATAGTTATAAAACTATACTTACATACCTGCATAAATGAAAAAACATGGTCAGATAAACAAAAAAGCGAAAGGCAATTTACGAAAAGTACAGGTACATATCAACTTACATGTGGTTGTATATTCTATTTTACCAATTCGCTTATAACTTGGTCTATTGGCTAACAGCGAAGGTTTAGAAGTAGTAGCATTATATTCTTTCAAATAACTTTAACAATGTTTTTCAATTGGACGATCTCTTCAATATCCCTCGTGGTCAAGATGTCGTTGTGTTGCGGATATTGGAATTAAATAGATATATGGACTTCGATTATGTATGTGCATACCTATACAAAATTCAAAAGCATGTTTAGGGATGGGTTATGGCAAAATAACGATAAATAAACATCTTATTAGCAGATTTATTGGAACCACACTTAGCTCACACGCATCGGTGTAGCCAGTTACTTCCTTTCTTTAACAGCAGTAGTTACTTAAGATCTCATGACGTTTATACAGTTCGTTCTATATACAAATTGTGACTGATGAGCTTGTAACTAACATTGTAGTCGTGTTCACAAATCTAACGACCACCAACAACAAATTGACTTTTACAGTGTTTTCAGTTAAATAAATTTTAATATTAAGGCAGGTGTAAAAATATATTGTCAATCAATCAATCAATCAATCAGCCTATCGCAGTCCACTGCTGGACATAGGCCTCTCCTAACACGCGCCATTGCACACGGTCCTCCGCCTTCCGCATCCAGTCTGTCCCAGCGACCTTTTTGAGGTCGTCGGTCCATCTAGCTGGGGGCCGTCCTACCTTACGCTTACCAAGTCGCGGTCTCCACTCTAGGACACGTTTGCTCCATCGGTCGTCGGTCCTTCTGCAGATGTGACCAGCCCATTGCCACTTTAGCTTACTGAGTTTGCGAGCTATGTCGGTAACTTTGGTTCTTTGTCGGATTACCTCGTTACGAATTTTATCCTTCAAAGAGACGCCGAGCATAGCTCGCTCCATAGCCCGCTGTGCGACTTTAAATTTGTGGACCAGTCCCACTGTGAGTGTCCACGTCTCGGCCCCGTAGGTCATAACAGGTAGGACGCATTGGTTGTACACTTTAGTCTTCAGGCATTGCGGAATAGGCGAAGAGAAAACGTGACGTAGCTTGCCAAATGCTGCCCAACCCAATTGGATCCTGCGGTTGATTTCTTTCTCGAAGTTGTTTCTACCAAATTGGACAACTTGTCCAAGGTAGACATACTCCCGAACAACTTCGAGCATCGAACCATCGACGTAGATCGGTCCCGGCGTGACATGGTCATTAAACATGATCTTGGTTTTATCCAAGTTCATGCCGAGACCGACACCTCGAGAGGCTCCATTTAGGCTATGCAGCATTTCGCGTAACTGTTCCAGTGACTCTGCCACGATGACGATATCATCGGCAAACCGAAGATGTGAGATGTATTCGCCGTTGATGTTAATGCCCCGCCCAGTCCAGTCCAGCGTCTTGAAGACGTCTTCGAGTGCATTGGTGAAGAGCTTGGGGGATATTACATCCCCCTGTCTTACACCTCGACGCAGCTCGATCGGGTTGGTCTTTTGGTCTTGGAGCTGGACGGTCATTGTGGCGGTATTATATAGACATCTCAGCACCTCGATATAGCGCCAATCGATGCCACATCGCTGCAGAGCATCCAAAACTGCCCAGGTTTCGATGGAGTCGAAGGCTTTCTCGTAGTCCACGAAAGCCATACACAGCGGCTGATTGTACTCTTCGGTCTTCTGTACAATCTGCCGAACAGTATGGATGTGGTCCACGGTGCTGTAGCCTTTTCGAAACCCAGCTTGTTCCGGTGGCTGGAACTCGTCAAGTCTTCTGGCGAGGCGGTTTGTGAGTACTCTCGAGAACAACTTGTAGACGTGGCTCAGGAGTGAGATGGGTCTGTAGTTCTTCAGCAAGGTTTTGTCACCTTTTTTGAAGAACAGAACCACCGCACTCCCGCTCCACGCTTGAGGTGTTAAGCCCTGGTGGATGACGGAATTAAAGAGGCTCGCTAACTTTTTCAGTATTGGAGTCCCGCCTGCTTTTAGGAGCTCAGTGGTGATTCCGTCATCGCCTGGCGACTTGTTGTTTTTGAGCTGCTCGAGAGCCACTCTGACCTCGTCCTGGTTGACATCAGGGATGTCTTCCGTGTTGTGGCGTGCGAGTGGGGCTCTGTGGTCGTCAGCGCTGGGTCTCGTGGGTTTAGTCATCCGTGATGCGTACAGGTCTTTGTAGAAACTCTCAATCTCCTCGAGTATCTCGAACTTGGAGGTCACGGTTTTGCCATCTGCAGTATTAAGTTTCGTCAGATGGGATTTACCTAGCTGGCGAGCGAAGACTTTGGTGCCTCTGTTCTGTTCAATCGCAGCCGCGATGGCGCGGGTGTTGGAACATCGGAGGTCACGTCGCACCAGCTTCCGGATCTTCCGGTTGAGGTTCCTCCCATCCGGCGAAGACGCCTGCGTGGATGACATTTCTCGTCTCTGCCTCATAAGTTCGAGAGTCTCGAGCGAGAGTTTAGACTCTCTGTTACCGCTTTTGCCGGGAAACACCCTTCGAGACACCTCCTGTAGCGTTTTGACCACTGTGTCGGTTTTTTCGTCAACATTGCCTTCGGTTTCCAGCAGGTCGAAACGATTTTGAAGCTCCAGTTGGAACTTTTCGAACCCTAAAGCTATTTGAGGCGCAGTAGGTCTCAGAGTAGCCCTCATCATGCGACGCCTTTCGGCCCTGAAGTTTATATTTAGAGCGCCTCGGACAAGTCGGTGATCGCTGCCGGTATTAAACCTGTTGATCACGGAGACGTCTCTAAATATAGACTTCCTGTCAGTCATGATGAAGTCTATCTCGTTCCTCGTCACAGTGTCGGGGCTTCGCCATGTCCACTTTCTATGAGGCTTCTTCTTAAAGAACGAATTCATCAAGAAGAGCCCCTGCGACTCCAGAAAGTTGACCAGCATCTGCCCCCTGTGGTTTCGGCGCCCCACGCCGTGGGGTCCGATTATTGTTTCGCCGCGTTCTTGTACTCCCACTTTGGCATTGAAGTCCCCCATAACAACGTTGTAGTGAGCCTTGGTGGTGCCATGTAATGCCTTGGCTATGTCTTCATACATGGCTTCGACTATGTCGTCGCAGTATGTCGAGGTCGGCGCATATACCTGTACCACCTTCAGGGTGCACCTGTTGGTGATTTTAATTATGAGGTACGCTACCCGTGTCGACACACTGCTGACTTCTACAACGTTGTTAGTGAGAGCTTTGTTGACCAGGAAACCGACACCGCCCTGAGAGGGCCGATCACCTTCACGAAAGTAGAACAGGTGGCCTGACTCAAGGGTTATCGTGTCCTCGCCCTGTCTTCGGACTTCGGATAACCCCAATATGTGCCAGTTTATGCGACCTAGTTCTACCTCGAGTTCAGTGAGGTGTTGGTCCAGCCGTAGAGAGCGTCCATTGTACGTAGCCAGGGTCAGGTGTTTTTGGTAGCCTTGTGTCGTAGCCCGGAGATTCTTCGCACCCCCTGCCCCGCTGTTACCGCGACCGCTACCGTGGCAGCGGACAGCGGGACTACCGGGAACTGGGGGCCTTTGTTTTAGGTGCCTTACCATGTTAGGAGGTTTCGGCCTACTATACCACGCTGGCCAGACGGGTTGGTATAGGGTTTGTTTCAAATTTTCCTTTTCTGGTCGTTGATCGAATGACGTTACTACCTTTGGTGGACTCTTACCACCAGCCTAGCAAAAGTAAGGCTACTGGGGCATTCTAAGTTTTTCTTTCGCTTCCAGCCCAGTAAGGAAGTAAAAATATATTGATTCTGTTTTAATCACAAGTTGTATTACTTCAAAAATACTAAGTAATATTGGTATTTATGTCCGAAACAAATTCATTTACTTACACTATTTGTTGTATAAATGCACGCTCAATAAAATTTAACCTTAAAAAATAGAATAAATATTTTAACATATCATGTATGTCAATAAATGGTCGATTGATTTAGTTGTTACCATAAACTAGTCGTCTTAAGTAGGCAACATTCTTTTGTGTTTTGACATTTGTACCTGTCAAGTTGTCCGTGGATTTGTGAACACAAATATAGTTCACCTATATCCAGGACCCTTATTTGCTATGACCGAACGCAGAGCGTTACGATAATTTTGTAAATGATCATGTAATGGTATTCTGTTTGGGAATGGAGTACCATTAAACCATCATTTTACAAAGGCATCGTAACGCGCCGAGTTACGTGTTTAAATGGTCATAGCGAATAAGGGCCCAGACACAAATGAGCGAGAGCGTTCATTAACTACACAAGTCTATTCTAGTTTGTATATTACACATTTAGCTGTGATATCTTTAACTACTTGCAACAACTTTCGTAAACAACTCTATACAAAGTAACGTAAACTTGTCTTGAACTTCAAAACTATCAACTAGTTAAGCTGTTCAAGCAACAAAGTCCATTGTTGTTCGGAGTTCACATAATTTCACTCATAATCAACTTGGCTATCAGCCTTTCATATGGTGCCCCGATAGATACAATATGGGCTTGAAAATTCATACTTCCGTAGATAGGGTTTGCTTTGTATAGGATATTTATAGAGATAATATCGTGTAGGGGTATTAAATGGGCCTGGGGCAGAGGGTTGATTTAGAGAACTATGGGGCGGTTATACTAAGAACGAAATAACCCTTTCAACTCTTGAATCGGCTATTATGTATAGATTTTATTCACAAAATATGCCTCTTTTTCTGTATTCAATAATTTGCTATTGTCATTAACCTACCACTTTAACATTACACCCTTATGTCCTAAGTATCTCGCTGAGGTTCACAGAGTTTACCCGGACTTTAGAAGGGCTTGAGTCCAACATCTAGAAGCCCTTTGCGAGAAGTTAATCTTACGTAAGTCACATGCTGAGTTGCTGCAAATGAAGAAATATAACTAGCAAACTGACGCTGGCGGGTGCAAGGACCATTGTAAATCATGGAAAGAAAAGCTTAGTGTTATCATTAAAAGCTATTGTTGCCCTATTTCTGAACAAAGGCCACCACACTATCAATATCTCATACTATGACCTTGATATTATTTTTTATATTTTATAACATTCAATGGAGAGTTTCATACACATAACTTAATAGAAAACTTTTCTAGGACGCAGCACTCGTGCTATGTACTACCTCGTAGGTACATCCATATATTATCTTTCTATTTTTAAATACGAAAAAATCAAATAAAGGGAATATTCCTCAAGCGGGAAAGATAGACATGTACTGTGTATGTGTGTTCGCCAACGATGTTCGGCCCTGATTTAATAGGGGTGAGCCTATTGCCATTATACCGGTCACTATTTCTGCACCCTACTAAGGATTTTCGTTTAGAAAAACACCCACCACTTTGTATGACCTAGGGTTCGAACTCAAGAACTCGTAAGCGTCAGCCAAACTGTATGCCACTAAATACAAGTGAAAGAAATGTCCAGTTCCTACATTGAGATACGCATTAACATAATGAAATAGAACTCATAATTACTGGATCCAATCCAAAAAACTCTTCTGACCACGAGAAAGTTGGACAAAATTTTGTTTTATTTATCTGTCGGCTGTCGCCCCCAAAAGTTAGGTTGCTATTATTCAATTCGTTTGACTGATATTTTATTCTCAAACTCAAGAAAATGAATTTTTTTCCTTTGAATTACACGTTACAAAAGTACCTACAATTTAGTTATTTGGTTTGTTCGTTCTCATTTATTGTTAACGACATACTCGTAATATAGTGTGATTAGCAAATACGAGGGGTTGGTTAGTCCTGGGTTTGATCCTTAGTCGAAAAAGTGTGGTTTTTCGGTTAAAATGTTTGCAGTAGTAGCTTGGTGTCTGGTATTGTGCTCAGTAGAACCTTCTCTATTACATTGGGACCTAACATAATTTAATTAAATTGGGATCTACTTAATAATTTAAAAACATACTATATGTTTTGGGGTGCTGCGGTCGGGTAACCTCCTAGTGTGCCCGGCCCATTGCCAGTCCCGCGGATACGTCCAGAGGAACGACAATGGGAACGGGACGGTGCACCCCGGGTATCGTCAATAACTTCCCTCACGGGGGATCTTGTTGGCGATGGCGGATGACCTGACATGGCGCGGTGCTTGGGATTGGGTGCTGCGGGAGGGGGTAGGGGGGGAGGGAAAGGGGGGGACAATCTCCTGCGTGTTTGTGCCGTGCGCGGTGACCCGTACAGCAGGGTGAAGGAGTCCTGGGGGTTGAGTTGGCGATGGACCGGTAGTTGTTGCCTGTCGCGCCTCTTTGGTCTGGATCTCTGTCCAAACGGGAGGCTGTCACGTAGCCGCATGGCAGTCAATCGGCTGAAGTCCATCCCTCAGATGGGCTAGGCTAGGGTTCTGGGGTGAAGGGGTCCGCAGGCGGCGGTGTGAGCCTACACTACGCGGGAGCGGAAGTGAACACCGTTAGTCTCGTGGACAACTCACCCTGGAACCCTATACTCTGAGGATAGCCCTGGTGCTTATTAAGCATCCCCAAAGGTGAGGACTCCGTGGCGGGTGGGGAATCATCAGAGTGAAGAGCATCACTAAGTCATATGGACAAAAAAAGCAATAAAAACCCCAAACCAGTCCCCAAAAAGGGACAAAGTGCGTCATGCGCACAAGGCCCCTCGGGGCAAAGTGTAAGGCCCTCGGGCATGAAAAAGGCAGCGGGACAAGTGACGGCAGCGAACCCCAGTGGTGGCGCCAGTCTGGTCCCCAAAATTGCACCTAAGAGATGCGGATCTGGAGGAGACACAGTGTCTTCCGGTCTGCCCCCAGCTGCCAAGGTGGAGGCGAAGGCGTCCGGCTCTGCTGGACCCGGAAACCAAACCACCCAGGCGGCCGGTGCTGGCGGACTGCGTGACCATGTCCCCCCTAAGGGACGCAAAAGACTCAGCGGGCTCGCTAAGCGGAGGAAGCGAATCGAGCTCGCAAGGCAATCGGCTGTCTCTCAGACGCCCGTACAGGAGGCGACGCTCTCTAAACGGGCGAGAGAGGTCAGCGATGAAGCAAAGGATGCGGCAGGGGATCCGAAGCGAGTTCGCCTCGGGTCCTCCTTTAAAGAAGTCCTGACTATGACAAGGATGGTCATCATTGCGGATGACTATCCCAAGACGATGCTGGATGAGGAGACTGCCTGGAACATAAAGGACGTCATCTGGAGGAGGATGAGGAGCGATCCGGTCCTCACCATTGATTGGAAGGGGGTCCAGGGCGGCATCATCAGCATAACTTGCTCCAGCGATGAGGCGATCACCTGGCTGAAGCACTACGACGGTCAAACTGTCGGTGGTGTCAAGGTCAAGGTGATCAGAGATAGGGACTTACCCCGTCCTGTGAAAATGGCGTGGAAGAGGACACGTGTGAGCGAAAAAGTCCCTCTGTTAATGGAGCTTCAGATGCTCCAGCGACTCCATAAAGTTATACTCACGGACCGCTGGAGGGTCGTGAACACGACGACAGAGGGAAGACAAGCTAGGAGCATCATCCTGATGGATCAGTCCTCGGCTGATGCCATTAAAGAAGCCGGGTACATGCTGCACGCCGGGCTCGACCGCAGCTACTTCAAAGTCCTTGAAACGTCAGAGGACAAAGAGGAGGCTGCGGTTGGGTCCGATAAACCAGCGGTAGTACCCATCACTACTCCGGTGGAGACACTACCAGACCATCAGCAGGGGGGAAACACCCCTGCAACAGATAAGGAGGAGGCACTGCTCGCGGACTGTCCGGTCCCATCGCCAACCATGTCGGTGAGATCGGATGGACTAGCGGGCGGCTTCGACAATCTGGGCATCACGTCTTCCCCGATAGGGGAGGATGATGAAGCCCCAGATAGCAGCGAACCGGAGGAGAGCTGCAAGGTAGGTAGTCCCTAGTGTGGACTACCAACTGAACACAACCAGGCAACAAAGGAGCTTGGCCTAAGGTGCGTACAAATCAACTTGCACCATTCTAAGGCGGCTACGGCGATGCTAGATCGCCAGCTGCGAAGAGCTAAATTTGACTTAGCACTTATTCAAGAACCCTATATTTATTGGGGACAGATAAAGGGCCTTGATGGAGCGGGGGGTAACCTGTTTCACAATTGCACAACTAATGACATGAGGACCTGCATTTTTGTCAGGAATGGCATAAACGCTTTGCCTCTGTCCATTTTCTGTTATAGGGACCTCACCACGGTGAAGCTAAAACTGGAAGGTAACAAGGGTAGCCGAGAAGTCATCTTCTCGGCTGCCTATCTGCCCTACAAAAGCGCGGACCCTGTTACAACGCATCTGCGGGACTTGGTTGAATATTCCTGCAATAAGAAGGTTGAGCTAATAGTAGGATGTGACGCAAACGCGCATCACGTCGTCTGGGGCAGCTCAGACACTAATCAAAGAGGGGAAAAACTTCTGGACTTTCTGGTAAGCACTCCTTTACAAATTCTCAATAGAGGAAATAGGCCCACGTTTGTTAATAGACGTAGGGCAGAAGTTATTGACATTACAGTTGCCTCTAATAGAGCGAGCAGACAGGTAAACAACTGGCATGTCTCCAATGAGATCTCATCCTCCGATCACAATTATATATGTTTTCAGTATGGGATGGAAACGTTTAATATAAATCCAAGAAGGCGGAACCCAAGGAACACTGATTGGGCCGCATATAAAAGTGACCTTAAAGCAGAGTTAGGGAAGGTCCGAGGCAGACTCAGTTCTGTATTAGATATAGAGTTCGAAGCGGATAGCGTAGCCCGGGCAGTAAAGACCGCCTGGACTAATAACTGTCCGGAGAGCAGAGTCATAGCGAAACGTGACCCATGGTGGACACCAGAGCTAGCGCGGTTAAGAGTAGAAACTCGACGTGCATTCAACACTGCAAAAGCAACCAAGAACTTTGGGGAATATTCTACGATACTCACGAGGTTCAATACAGAAGTGCGGAGAGCAAAAAGAAAGGCTTGGAAAAGACACTGCCAAAGCATAGACAGCCTCCCTGAGGGTATGAGGTTAGCCAAGGCAATATCCATGGCCAAATTAAATTCACTTACTACAGTGAGGAATGAGGTAGGGGAACTTACAAACAATGGGGAAGAAACACTGAAAACAATGTTCAACGTGCACTTCCCAGGTTCGGTAGCAATACAGGGAGAGGACATCATGTGTGATGTCCAAATAGATGAGCTAAGCTTAAAGACAATTAGAGCTGACTGGGAGACGGCAGGCAAAGTCGTGGAACAGAACAAACTCAAATGGGCCTTAAAGAGTTTTCAACCATTTAAGGCCCCTGGTCCGGATGGTGTTTACCCCATCCTACTACAAGAAGGGGAACCAGTACTCAGCCAACACCTGTGCAGACTATTCAGGGCGTGCGTGGCATTTGGGCATACCCCTAATATCTGGCGACGGGTGACGGTGACGTTCATTCCCAAACCAGGGAAACCCAACTATGAGGATGCTAAATCCTACAGACCAATCAGCCTATCCTCATTCTTTTTAAAATGTCTAGAGAAAATGATAGATAGGCACATAAAGGATGGTCCACTAAAGGATTATCCCCTACATAAGATGCAATGCGCTTATCTACCTGGTAAGTCTACGGAAACGGCATTGCACTATGTGGTGGACCGTGCAGAGATGGCTCTGCAGCAAAAGGAAATTTGTGCTGCAGCTTTTCTGGATATCGAGGGTGCATTTGATCGTACAACATTCTCATCCATAGAACTAGCTGCTATAGAGCATGGGATAGAACCAACTCTTGTCAGATGGATCAAAAACATGCTAAAGAACAGGATAGTCCAGTCCACTCTATTAGGAGAAGGGCTATCCGTAAGAACCACTAAAGGATGCCCGCAAGGAGGGGTCTTATCGCCGACTCTGTGGAGCCTGGTAGTGGACTCTCTCTTGAAGATAATCAACAAAGGTCCATTCTACGGAGTAGGATATGCGGTTGATATAGTGATAGCAATCAATGGGAAGTTTCCAAACACAGTATCGACACTGATGCAGGAAGCTCTGGATAAGGTAACAAACTGGTGCACAACAAATAGCCTCTTGGTCAACCCGACGAAGACTAATGTCATCCTGTTTACAAGGAAAAAGGTACTGACGGGTTTACAGGACCTGTACATGTACGGAAGTAAAATTAAATGGGCCACTGAGGTCAAGTATCTGGGGGTGACCCTGGACAAGCAACTGAAGTGGCATACACATGTTGATCTAACCATAGCCAAAGCACTGAGAGTGCTGAATATGTGTAGGTCAGCGTATGGAAAGGCATGGGGATTACAGCCCAAAATAATGCACTAGTTATTTATCACTATGGTAAAACCGATATTAACGTATGGATGCATCGCGTGGTGGCCTAGAACCAAGACACAGACGTGCAGGGATTCCTTGACAAAACTGCAGAGGACAGCCTGCCTGGCCATCACAAGTGCTTTCAAAACAACACCGACGGCAGCTATGGAGAGGCTACTTAACCTGACTCCATTACATATCGTCATTGAAACCGAGGCAAGGAAGGCACTCTATAGGCTAGAGAAAGCTGGACTATGGAGCATAACGGCGCCAGGCCTCGAACATACCAAGCTAGAACCGGATAAGGAACTAGATGACATAAGGAACATGAGAAGCGACAAGATCCTAACCACATACATGTTCAATAAGAGATTTAGCACTCACATCCCAACCAGGGAACAATGGAAAAGTGGTCTAAACAAGCAAGGCAAGGAGCAAATGATATGGTACACTGACGGATCCAAAACCAAGTTTGGAACAGGAGCCGGAGTATACACGGAAGGATATAGCCTCAGCCAAAGCATGGACAGGTTTACATCAATATTCCAGGCAGAGACCTATGCGATAAACATTTGTGCAAAAGAGATATTGGACAAACGAATCACGGGCAAGAAAATCTACATTTGTAGTGATAGTCAGGCTGCCCTCAAGGCCGTCGGCTCCTATGAGCTAAACTCAGCACTGGCTGCGGAGTGCGCATACCTTCTTGACAGATGTGGAGCGCGCAACACGGTCAGGTTAGTCTGGGTCCCTGGGCACACGGGAGTTGATGGCAATGAGCGTGCGGACGACTTAGCCAGGAAGGGAGCAATGGGAAAACCCGTTGGTCCAGAACCGTTCATAGGCATACCAGACGGTGCCTATAGAGGTGCACTCTTTAAATATGCCCAAGAACAACATAAGAAAGAATGGGAAACACACACAGGGCTTCGACACTCAAAGGAATTCCTTTCCACATGGTGTGAAAGCGATTGCAAGAGACTGCTAAAATATAGTAGACTACAACTAAGGCAAATAACGGGAGCATTCACAGGCCACTATGGCACGAAAGAACATCTACACAAGATGAACCTATGCGGCGACGTGGTATGCAGGTGCTGTGGCACAGAAACTGAAACCATGAAGCACGTCATCTGTCACTGCGACGCTCTGGCTGCGCGGCGACTGGAACTGCTGGGAGTGGCCTATCCAAACCCAGAAGAACTACGGCTCTGTCCCCCTGCTGGAATCTACAACCTAATACAGGGAGTACTGGACACCTCAGGTACGTAAGAGCATTAGGGCAAGGACAGCACAAAAGATCCCATGGGTCGAAGTGCGCCAGAGGTATCCTCGGTCCGGCAAGCCAACATAAGATAAGATAAGATATGTTTTCCTACTGAAATAAATAAATAAAATAAACATTTTTTCCACCCGCACTGGAAGAATATAGACAAGGTAAATGTGTGTAAAGAGGAGAGCATCTTAGTACTAGCAGTTCGAATAAGTTTTTTTTAAAACAATATTTTCGGAAAAAAACACAACGAAGATATCTTGGTTAGTTGAGGAGTTTCTATGGCTTCCTTCCTGGACCCTGGACACCATCCGGGTCTACAGTACCCGTCAAGACAAATCCAACGAGCCCAAGCACGGCGGGCTTATATTGAGTTGGATGATTCCATTGGGCACCTTTCGGCTTCATCATCAGACCCTGAACACCATCTGGTTGTATAATCCTTGTCAATCCATCAAGCCTTAACACCAGAGGAGTATGCCGCATAGTTTACATATTCCTTTGGCCTCCTTCGGACCAGCTCTATGGCACCATATTATTGTACTGTCAACAACTCAACACAAATCTCAGTTCAATCGGATATCCATAGCAAGGGATAAAAAAATGGATCATAAGATTCGAATCGGAAAGACAGACAGACATACGAACAGTGCAAGTTAAATAAAAGCTTGTAATCACGCACACAGACGCGCGCTCTACGTGGCTTTTCGGCAAGTTTCAGCAGGTAGTCAGCCTGTAATCCCTGGTGAGATGCCACGTAGAGCGCCCGTCTGTGTGCGTGATCAAATTTACTGTAATATATGCGCAGCGGTGCTATTATTATTTTTATTGTACAGTCCGAGAACTGATTTTATAGATTGCATCGCAATTAGTATTTAATTTTGAGTTCTATGAAAAAAACTAAATTATTTCATCCCTTTATTGCTTGCTTCTATATATAGAGCAGGTACTTTAAAACACTGGGTGTCTGTTAATTCTCAAAGTTTAACAGACTCTTAATTATTAGGTTATGAATATTTAGGGGGAGACAAGGGCGTATCCGTTTCAGTTACGTTTTTAGGCTAGGTTTCATTACAATATATTGAACCGGAACAAATTAAGTGCTAGTAACCCGGAGTTAAGATGGTATGTAGTTAGTTATACGGACGGCAATACAGTTACCCTTCACAAAACATAATCGTATAAAAAACGTATAAGGTATCGTATACTTCATGAACATCATCACGCCTATACTCCCCAAGCGGGGCTGATAGAGGTGTACAGTGTACACCCACTTTTTTCCGACGACGTTAAGTTCCATATAATAGGGGGCGAATTAATTGCCATATACCGGGCACAATTCCGGACTCCGGACTGAAACTGGGAGTTTTTTAGGTACGAAATATATAGTATTTTTAGTGTTTAATTTTTATTTGGTATTTATAAACTGTAAATAAACTTGTGTTGAACTGGATGTTAGGTTTTATTCCGCACAACGTCCCAGTGGTGTGTTAATCTTGGTGACTTTAAAAGAAAATGCCCGCAATGTTTCCAGTTCACCCCACACCACTTTACACTACGGAAAACGACGATACATTCGCTACGACATTATATGCTACGAGATTTTCAGTGCGGTAATATCTACTTATTAACATTAAAAGATCATAAAACGGACGGACACCGGCCATAATTAGTGATACCTAATTACCCGTGGCCGGCGGTAACTCGCCGCTTACTAGATGGGCCCTCAAGCGGTCGTCCTAGGACAACTGAGGGCAACACAGTTGTGAGCGGCTCAGGGGTGTGCTGCGCTTTCTCCAAAGTTACTCGCGGCGTTATGCCCTTTAACTCTTCCACCCCTGGAGTACATCGACGTAAAACCGCATTATCTTCCTACCTCACGGCTCCTCTCTGGACGGCCAATTAAGGCTAGCCAGAGCCGAGAGTCCTGCCGGCACCCTTCGGTTTCCACTCGACCGACAAACAAAATTCAGAAAAATACATATATTATTATGATTTATATCCCAGTTCTTAAGTAACATTGACATGTAGGCGTGAGATGATGATGCTCCGGTCATTAACAAAAAAATTAATTGAGATTTTAATTGAGAGACAGTGTTGTGTGATGCAGATTTTGTTAAAAATGTGTATTTATATAAAAAATTTTGAGAAGATTTGCCCTTAAGTTGCTAGGGCTTATTGCTATTTATGTACAATAAACCTACTATGAAACCACCAACCAAATAATATAAATTGTCGCAGTCATTTGTTGTTTTCTACCTACATAGGTTTTATGAATATTATTCAGTTAGTACTACTAATATTGCCTCGTGTTAGTTGCCATAGCCTGTGTAGTGATGGAATAGTAAAATAGCGCTACTCATTTTAGTTTTTTGGATGATCGTAAAAGGCTAAAGCGGTGGAATAAGTTCCGCATGATTATCTCTTAACCTCTCCGAACATTATTTATCAAACTTGTCGCAAATACATGAAAGTAAGATCATGATAAGTAAATAAAATAAATACAACATTTTATTATAAGCTTTGTCTAAATAAATGTGTGTAACGCATCAAAGAATGTAAAGAATGCGCTTCGTTAGTCGCCAGAACCGCCGGCGCAACTATTTAATTTGAAATTAAAAAAATGAAATGTAAATAACATTAACAGTAGAAAATCAAGTCATGTCGACCGAAAATATAATTTTTTTCGCTAATACATCGCTAATACATTTATTTAAATGTCAAGATATTAAAATACTATACATTGTTAAAAATAAACGGAACAATGCGAACAAATGACGTATTGAATGAAAAATTTCACACTGACTTCACACAATTTATAAAAAATCTGTGAAGCAGTAGCATTAAAGCTAAGGTGGGACTAAATCATGACCAGAAACTAGCGACCCGCTCGCACGCATATTGGCGTCTCCCTCCCGTGCTTCGTTTGTAATCGCGTCGAGCGCGACGGCGGCGGGTCGTGACGTTTGCCCACGCGCTGAGCGGGCCTGCGCTGTGTCGCGTCTCCCGTATATTTCACCCGTTTCCCGTACATTGCAACTCCCCAAGTCACGCCGCCGTCGCGCTCCCATCGCACTGCGTGGGCTATGTGGCGAAACCTTAATACTATTTCTAGAAATCAGGTCATCGGTCCAGTAGTCTCCAGTATCGCTTTTTGCCCTGTGTCTCAGTGGTCCTATCACTCAGTTGGACCGATCGAATCACGTGAACTTTATTCGAATTTCGAAATGGTCCGAATAAAAAATCGGACTGTGATACTGACAAAAATCGATTGTTTTAGCAGGAGAGACTTTCGTAGAGACTATCAAAAACACCGTAAGATATACTCGAATACACCTAAAACTTCGTCATTTCGTTGATGGCAGTGCAGTCTATTTCTACCTTACTCGCTTGATTTCTTTTCTTCCAGCTCGGATGATATCATGTGAATCAAGTAAGTGCTGTGATATAATGAAACTGATGTAACGAAGTACTACTATCTAAAAGCTTTTCTCCAGAAATGTGAGTTCTATCCGGCTATGACCAAACGCGACATGTTACGATAACTTCGTGAAATGGTCGTGTAATGGTATTCTGTATCCCACTGAAGTACCATTAAACGAACATTTCGCGAAACTATAGTGACGCGCCGCGTTACGTGTGTAATTGGTCACAGCGAATAACAGCCCTGATTCTGTCCTATTCGAATTTTAGAGAACGCATTCTGGTTTTTTCTGTATATGGATTTTTAAAAGGTAGGTTAAGAATATATTTAGCTAAGAATATTTTTTAATATTATTTATTACCTACTGAAATAACTTAGAGGCCAAATTTCCCGCTTCAAGTTATAATTTGATTACAATTTACGCTATTCGACTGAACACTCGGGACATTTGTTTTTAGGCACAAGCGCGCCTTTCATCGAATTAGTAATCTTTTGAAAACTTCCCAAGAATATAAGCCGTTTATATTTTAGTCCTGAAGTTGTGTAATTAGATTCTTTTCACAGATTTTTCGTCACGTTTCATTTCGTAACAAAAATTTGAAGGAGACTGAAGCTTTTTACTGATTTCAAATATACTTTCCAATATCACTGGCGCTTTTTATTTTTTAGGTATCTATTATTATTTTTTGGTCCTAAAATTAAAAGTAAATTTCCCTAAAGTATCGGAACCATATTTAGCCCCAATAATGCGATTATAAAATTTGTTTTATTTGCTCCATGTCGATAGACATACATCCTGTTGTTTGCCCAGTCTTTTATTAAAATGCGAATATGTGTATCGACAATGTTTAGAAAATACGATTACGTATTATACTATGTCCTTCGTTCTCTATATAAACCATATGCAGCTCTTTTGACTCACTCATTAGCCGCGCGCATCTTTTAAAGACTTGAAACTTGCACGCCACTTCAGGTAAGTTTGTTTGATTATTTATTATAAATTAATTTGAGCGAACAAACAAGAGTTATAGGGGTTGGAACTTATGTTATTGAAGTCATGTTTTAAAATACGCTGAGTCGCTTTATTATAAGGGCAATTTTTTATAGGTTAGCCAACACTATTTCCGCTGGACCACGAAAAACTTTGGCGTTTGTAGCCCAGGAACAGCACTTAATTTTAAAGTATAAAATAATATAATATTTTACTTTTTTTTGTAGATCTTTACTAGGAATAATTCCTGTGTCGTAAGTGCGTTTACAAAGACAGAATTCAAATACGGAAACACCCAGACCGTAACAAATATTTGTGGGTCATGCAATTGCCCCGTGCAGGAATCGAACCCGCGACTACTTGATCCAATGGGCGAGGCGACTTAAGCTCTTAGCCACTGTTTCAAGCCGTCCGTCGAATTTTCTAAATAATATTATTATTATTATGAGCCATTTGTGACCCTCTGCTGGACAAAGACCTCCCTCCACTTTTACTTTTTGGTCCAATACACATATCCATGAGCCTGTGCTTTAATTTTTGAAGGAGATAGCCTTTCAGCAGCTCCTTCATAGACCAAAATCTCCTCCAGGCATTTTCAACACGGCGTGAGATTTCTGCTTCTTGCCTTGCCTGGAAGGAAACTATTTGGCCTAAGTACACATACTCATAGACATACGCAATCTCCACATTCTCTTACCTGATTTTTCGTTGGACACTGTTTGTCATGACTTTGGTCTTTGAAATATGTATCTCTAGTCTGACCTCGTGGCTTGCCGCACTCGGTTCACAATGCATCTGTTCTGAGTCAGAGGCTGATGAAGAGAAAAGGACAATATCATCGGCGAAGCACAGATTTGTTTGTCTCTTCTCTCAGACGACAATGCTCATTTCGCTTCAGCCGGTCGCCAGCTTTTGAAACACGTCATCAAGGGCCGCGGTAAAAAGTTTAGGGGACAGCGGGTCTCCCTCTTTTATTCCTTTTTCGATTCGGAAGGATGGTCCTGCGCTATGTATTTTAATTGCGGCTATGCTATTTAAATATATGTTCTTTAAAAGATGGATGTATGTAGATTTCTTTTATTCTATAATAAGTTTAATAATACAGTATTTACAAAATTATAAACGATCTCGACAGTGAGTTTTGTAACTCATGGTAGAGTCACTCGCAGTTGGAACTAGGCGCCACTGTTTACTGGATTTGATATAATTGCTGCCTTCCTGTAATTACGATGCAATAATCATTGATCATGGATTAGAAGTCTTGATATGAAAAAGATGTCATTGCTCACCAGACGGAAATTGCACACCAAAATATGAGTGTGCAATTCACTCAATTCACTTGCTTGCTATTGCAAGATGTGGTTATGCTATATCATTACATAGATGAGGCATTCGTAGCGTTACTAGGTCGTAGGTTTTGAGCGATCATCAATGTTAAGCAGCGTTCGGCTCGGCCACTTTGAGATGGGTGACCACTTGTAGTATTTTTATTCTCAAGCGTCTCCGGTCTTCGGAAGGTAAGTTAAGCCGTAATAGGCTTAATAGGTATTTATATATATACAATTATACAAGGTGTAACATAATAAACGCAAGACCTGAAAGTAGTTTGTTCTAAATCGGTAACTGAATCGATTCCAACAATTTTAATGTATTTACATTTTTTTTAAATTTGCAAAAAATGCTTTTACTCCTTCAGTACGCTATAAAAAATTAAATTTATTTACAACGAAACACCCTCGTATTAAGGCTTGTTAATGTGGTATTGAAAAGTATTATACAACTACAATGTGTTTAGGGTCTGATCGGAACCACCCAACTACTCAACATAAAACAGCCGTGTTTGGGCTCCTTGCATTAGTCTTGACCAGTACTTTAAACCTGGTTCGTATCCAAGGTCTGATGATGGAACCGGACGAAAGCTAAAGGAACCCCTCCACTAAAGATATCAAAGATAGCAAGATATCTTCATTATGATTTTTGGCTATAAAGCTTGTTTTTAAATAGGTATTTTTAAATTAAAATTATACTATATTTAGCGACGATTTTAAAAATTAATAAAATAACAACGTTAAATAAAAGAAACACCATGACTTATAATAAAATTAATTACACAAAATCAAATCACATAATATTTCAAAAAAAACTTAACTAAGGTATGAGCTCAAGATACGTCCTACTTGGCCGGCTACTCCCCAAAAAGTGGTCTTCCGTTTGACCGCTCGACGAAGCGCGCGCGCTCTCCCCTCTCTGCTAAAAGAATCACGTGGCATGACGTGTTGTCCTCACGCCCAGGGTATAAGCGCTAACACTATATTATTATAGATGAATATATGTAGTCTGCAAATGGAAGTACGTACCTAGGCATTAGTTACGATTTGGTACAGCTAAGCGAAGGAGTGGGAAGATATGCAAAGTCGACATCGCTAGGGATACGTAAACAGCGCACGGCTTCCGTCAACTCTGCGAGTGGGGAGGCACTTAGGAACAAATCCTGCAGTAAACATCGAAACTTATACTGGTGTTGTACCGGTTGAGAAATAAATCAAGCTTTAAAATCTTATTTTATAGTGATGATAAGGTGATTTAAAAGCATTTCGACTATTTTCACTCTTTAGTAATTTTAACGTTAGGGGGTCTGTTCAAGAGCGTGCTCGTCGCGACCCCTGCCAGTCATTATGGCTGCAATCTTGGACCGAAGACGTACCGCAGTGCGGGCTAGGGCGTCCCCCCGAGGCGACGCGTACCGGCCCGCCCCCGTCGGTACGAATATAGGTGGAAGCGGCGATGGGGGCCGCCACCCATCACGCCGGGCCCGAACTGGCGAGTCGTAGGGTGCAGAGTGCCGAATAGGCACTTGGAATGTAAGAGGTGGTATGGAAGATAAGATGCATGAGGTGATTGATGTGATGAAAGAGAGACGCCTGGATGCTCTGTGTGTAACAGAGACTAAGCGGAGGGGCAGTGAAATCTGTGATCTTCCTGATGGAACGATGGCTCTGTGGTCTGGGGTACCGCAGAGCAGTCGTGCCAGCATGGGGGTGGGTATCTTGCTGTCCCGTCGCCTGGCCTCTGGAGTGAGAGATTATGGCCTGTGCGATGCGAGACTTCTCTGGGTCCGTTTAAAACTGGGTGTCACTAGAGTATTTTTGGTCGCAGCATATGCTCCCGTAAGCTCGTCGACACCCCAGGACCTTGAGAAGTTTTGGGATAATGTCAGGGAAGTTCTGGATTTGGCTGAGGCTAACGAAAAGGTGATTTTGTGTGGCGATCTGAACGGATGGGTAGGAACCAGGCGGCAAACTTGCGACGCTGCTCTGGGTCCTTATGGTGATAAGAGAGTGAACGATGCAGGTAAGCTCATTGTAGATGTATGTTTGGAAAGGGGTCTCCTTCTGTCTAACACGATATTCCAGCACAAGGACATACATATGTATACGTGGAGAAGGAATGAACAATAAAGCATGATAGATCTGATCCTGGTTGATAACCGTCTCCGAAGCAAACTACAAGATACGCGTGCGTATAGAGGCTCCACTCTGGAATCAGACCACTATCTCGTAGTTGCGCGGTTTAGTGGTCTGTTCAGGAAGTGGAGGCACTGGCGAGAGCGTACCCCCTTCGGAGACCTTGAAAGATTAAAGGTTGAAAAGTTGCAAGATGAGAGCGTGAGGAGAATGTATGAAGATAGAGTCCGGGACAAGCTTTTGACAGCAGGCTCTTCGGACTCAAATGTAGATGAATGCTGGAATAGCCTGAAAGTGAGTTTGGTGGAATCCGCGAAAGAAGTATGTGGTTGCTCAAAGAAGCATATTACAGCAAAAGGTGATGCATGGTGGGATGCGGAGTTGCAAAGCTCTGTAGAAAGTAAGAAAAAAGCGTGGCAGGACTATGTATCTTCTTTGAACCTGAATGCCAGTATGACAGAGATGAGGAAAGAAATATACCGGCAATGCAAGAATGCCACTAAAACTTTAGTGAAAGAAAAGCGTGAAAGAGCCAGTATGATTGAGGAGGAGAGGCTGGCGAAGAACTTCGAGAACAACACCAAACTCTTTTGGAGCAAGGTGAGAAAGGCTCGAGGTGATTCGTCAGGCTCCAGAATGGAAAGGATAAAATCTAAAGATGGTGACATTCTTGCAGACACACAAGCTGTGCTAAACCGGTGGAGTAAATATTTTGGAGAAATGTATGGAGATGACCTGGATGCTGATGCCGCAGACGTGCCCAAAGGCGAGATTGCGGCACCAGAATCAACGGAGGACATCACTATAGAAGAAGTTGAATGGGCGATAGGAAGTATGAAAAACGGTAAAGCTGCGGGAGTAGACATGATATCTGCCGAGATGATCAAATATGGTGGAACTTGCGTCCGGGACGCTTTCCGGGCCCTTGCAAACCTTTGCTGGAGGACCGGTAGAGTCCCTACAGATTGGCGCTGCGCAGTCATAGTACCCTTGTATAAAGGCAAGGGTTCACAATATGACTGCGCCAATTACAGAGCCATCAGTTTGATCAGCTTGGCAGCCAAGGTGTATGGTAAAATTATTGAACGGAGAATGCGCGTGAAGTCCGATGGAATGTTGTGCGAGGCACAAGGGGGTTTCAGGTCTGGAAGAGGATGTTCGGATCAAGTCTTCTCACTCCGCAACATCGTAGAGAAGCATCTGGCAGTGGGGCGGAAGGTTTTCTGCGGTTTTGTAGATCTAGAGAAGGCATTTGACAGAGTTGTGCGAAAGAGACTTTGGGACATTTTGCCAGAGTATGGTATAGATGGCACTCTGTTGCAAGCCGTCCAGTCCACTTATGTGGACTGCAAGGCATGCGTACGGGTGGGTGGTAACAGGTCACCCTGGTTTGACGTTGAAATCGGCGTCAAGCAGGGTTGCGTGTTGTCCGCTAGACTGTTAATAATATATCTGGACAAAAGTCTTCAAAGACTGAAAGCGATGAATGAAGGTGTACAAATGGGTGACTTAGTGTTAAACCATCTACTTTATGCAGATGACGCGGTTTTAATAGCGCCAACAGCCACTGATCTGCAAACACTAGTCACAGTTATGACAGACGACTGCATGATCAATGGCTTACACTTGAATGTGAAGAAAACCAAGATTATGGTTTTTGAAAGGGAAGAAACCAGAACGAATGTAAGGATTGTGGTTGGTAACGATGTGCTGGAGCAAGTGAATGAGTTTGTATATCTTGGATGCGCCTTCAGTAAGGATGGGAAATACACCGCTGACATAGAGAGAATAGTGAGTGCAGGGAACAGAGTGAATGGTGCGATGGGAAAGCTACTCGGGAGCCGGCACTTAAGCCATAAGGCGCAGCTGGCCATACATAACGGAGTTCTTGTCCCAACGCTGTTATATGGTAGCGAGAGCTGGGTATGTAAGAAGGAGAATGAAAGTAGGATAAATGCGGTAGAAATGCGAGCTCTGCGGAAGATGTGCGGAGTGAAGCTGACCGACCGCATTAGCAACAGCATAGTAAGACAGCGAGTAGGTATGAAAGATAGTATCGGTGTAAAGATGAGAAAGGGCATGCTCCGTTGGTTCGGGCATATAGAAAGAATGCCAGAGGAAAGAATGACAAAACAGATATACAATGTGAAAATGTGAAAGTGGAAGGATGCAGGTACCGGGGAAGACCTAGACTATCTTACCACGACCAAATAAACCGAGTCTTATCTGATGGAAAAGTCAAGAGTCTCCGTAACCGGCGAGCGTGTATGAGATGAACTATGAGAGTCGAGGAAGCCAGAGAGGTATGTAAGGAAAGAACCTGTTGGAACTCTGTACTCTCTGCCTACCCCGCAAGGGATCTGGCGTGAGGTTATAGATAGATAGATAGATAGACCAAAACTAAAATTTGTGGGTCACTCAAAAATTTGTCTCGTTCGGGGATCGAACACGCAGCTATCGATCTAGTGGGTGGAGGAGCGGCTTCAGATCCACTGGGCCAAGCTGACCGACGTTTTCGTTTAATATTCAGAAAGATATAGCAACAAATTAGGGTAGACCTGTAGTTGCCAATTCGATATTGAGTAGATAACTGGTGAGAGGATAATATAATTATTGTTGCAAAACCGTCTATTTCCTGTGGGGTCCTTCATAATATATTTCTCATTAAGCATCGCACGAGTAATAGAGCATAAATAGGCGTAGGAGCAGGAAGCGAAACTTTGTACAGTAAAAACCACCGAAAATTAAAGATCAAGTGACACGGTATTTTTTTTTATATCATTTGTGTATTTCCTTTAACCTTTTCACTAAGCTTTTTTTTTACTTACGTTTTCATTAAGTACATGACCATTACATGATTGAAATACGAATTAATTTTGATCCCACCAAAGCCGTAATCACCGTCACGCCTATATTCCTAAGGTGGGGATGGCAGAGGTGAACTGTGTATACCCACTTTTCGCCGACGATGTTACGATCCAAGCCGTGAAAGTCAAACATAGACAGTAACATTAATAATTTTTATTTCAGACTATGAGAGTGGAGGAAGCCAGAGAGATCTGTAAGGAAAATACCTGTTGGAACTCTGAACTCTTTACCTACGCCGCAATGAAACTGGCGTGATGGTATAGATTGATAGATAGAACATTAGTAGAGATAGTACTTTAAATGGAAAGGAATTAAGAAACCTATAGAAATATTCGTTAAATTTACCCGGTGATCGATATGTAAGTTCCGTGTTATAATATACTAGCATATTTCCGCGGCTTCGCACTCGGTCGATAACAGAGCCACCTACCGGGCTTATGTTACTTCTGGATAACATAGCTTTGTAATGTTGAAAGAATTATTTAAATCAGTTCAGTAGTTTCAAAGTTTATCGATTACAAACAAACAAATCTTTCTTCTTTATGCGAGTTATTCCGCGGTCCGCAAAAGTTAAATCATTTCCTTGAAAAACCTTCTTTTCTTGCGTGCACTTGACGTCACGTCCCGCATTTTTTGAGAACTTTTCGAATATTACTTACATTTCCTCGTCTTAATTAGGTTTGCAAATATATTTGTTCGCCAGCGCCTCAATATATCATTCATGGCTGTCTAGTTGGCCAGTGTTGCGTGCATCTTTTGTTGTTGTTTAGGAAAGTATAAAAGAAAAATAATGAATATAAATGACGTCCTTTTCTCAGTACTTCTCGATAAACATCAAGTCGGCATCATGGCTCATTCACTGTACGTGCTGTATGCCTCTGGAATTCTCTTCCACACTCCCTACGTGATAGCCCCTCTCCACAGATTTTTAAGAAAAGAATTTGAAGAAAATTTTGTATTTATATAAATTATATGTATATATCATGTTATCGTATAGTGAAGTCTATAATTTTATTATCTAACTCTAATTTTTCCTTTCGTATTGTACACTCATTTTTATCCTTATTTTATCGGTTTGTCTCTCGTCAGTCAAAGGTTTGCTGCCAGAGAACTCAATTTTGTGTTAAGTTCGCCTTTGTAATTTTTTTTTTATTATTATATTTATTTTGTAATAGTTTCTGTGTGTACAATAAAGAAATCAAGACATAGGAGAGAATAAAAAATATATTTATATGAACCTTGTTTCATTTAATTTATATTGTGTTAATACATTATTTGAATTGTTATGACCAAATAGACCGAGTCTTATCTGAAGAAAAATCAAGAGTCTCCGTAACCGGCGAGCGTGTATGAGACGAACTATGAGAGTAGAGGAAGCCAAAGAGATAAGTAAGGATTTAACCTGTTGGAACTCTGTACTCTCTGCCTACACCGCAAGGGATCTGGCGTGATGATATAGATAGATAGATGAATTGGTATGTATAACAAAAAATCATTAATAACTACTTATTCTAATAACTTAGCCTCTGGTGTTTATCGTTCTGCTGAGCGTTCTTTTCACTCACAAATCGAGAGGAGTTCGAATAGATCATACTCCACACACGCAGACCCAGTGTGGAGTGGTGGAGAAAGGTTTGTAGCCACCTGCTGATGGAAATTGTCGATTTCACCTTAGCAAATGATTACCAGTTAAATCATCTTTCGTTTTAGTACATTTTGCTTTGCTTAATGTTAAGGTCACTAAATCTGACAAAGCTCCAGATTATAAAGGCAGCGAAATGGAAAAATTCAAAATGTTTGTTCTGACAATTACAATGAATAACTGTTAATAAATTTTTTGCCAAACGTCACTTAGCTCGGACCAAACTTTTGGAAATTAAATATTTTTTCTCTTTGCATTCGACTGCAAAATGGAAGCACCGGCGTAATAATTGATTGGATTATACCTTCCAACGGGTCGGCCCGCTACGTGATCCCGGTACATGATTGGTGGATGCGACGGAATTTATTTACTAGCTGTGACAATAAAACGCGTTATCTGCGTCATACAAATTCATTTGTTTCGAACAGTAGACGCGGTGACATGGAAAAAATATGTTTAACTTGAAAGCGAACGGTTTTTACAAAAGTTGTTTACACATTTACTAGTTAGGTAATGTTTACAAATACAAAAATAGTTTAGAATTTAGGTATAATCAGTATTCATTAACACAACTGGTTCTTTTTCATCTTTTTGTGGCAATGGCCCATATCTGTCCGGCTAAGCGAGTGGCTAGCTCAATCGCGCCATTTGTGGCTGTACACCTCTACTATTGTACAGGTAGTAGGGCGTAAAGGGCAGACCAACAGTTGTGACATAATCTGTGAAGTCGCTCCATAATCGCAGGATGTTAAATTTGAATCTCTTGACCCCCGTGTGCACAAATTTTGCCTGCATCTACCTACTTGAGTGACGGAACCGATTAAAAGATTTCCACACTGGCCATGATAGATGGTGCCCTAACATGGGACAAAGTAAGGCAGTGCGGGTTTTCTTACTCTCCATCGTCAAAGTCTGGCCATTGTCGAGAGATCCTGCAAGGTCTGCGTGAACTTCAGAAACTTTTGCGGCTCTTGAGGCGGATCTAAGGACTTTGGTGGCCATACAAGAGGTATCGTGTGTTAGACTCTTGCTTTAACTTTGTACGTGACACAACTGGTTGTACGAAGCAGTTGTGTCACGGAAGATAAAACCATTATACCTCTTCATATTCAAGACCGTTTTTTTTGGTATAGTTTTGGTGAAGGTCACCGGTAGAAGGTATGCTGATCATTATAAAGCTGGCCGTTGTGACGGTCTTGGGGAGGCCTTTGTCCCGAGCGCAGTGCAGCACAAATGTGTGATATGTGAAATTAGTTGGTTCTGCTACTACCGGAGCTATACCAGTAAGGTAAAAAGGTAACATTTATAACATCCTAAGTAAGTAAAACTATTTTACGGATTTTATCGCGGTTTATTTTTTTTTATTTTTAGTTCCCGACGTTTCGAGTGCTTTGCAGCACCCATGGTCACGGGAGGGACTGAGGTGTTAGACGTCCAATAGGCATAGTTGTTCCGGGGTACCCTCAAACTTCTTAATTATTTTTGTTGTTGTTGGTCCGATCTACGCAGAATGAGCTCACGGTGTCTTGAGGTCTTGCAGTGTTATGCTTGGTTTTGGATTTTATTATATTAATCACCGGATCCCAAGACGATGGAAGCACCCAGCCATCTTCTCTATTGAAATTAGGATGTTTTTTAATTTCAATAGCCTCGCGAACGATCCTTGGTAGGAATCGGTGTTCTTTCACGAGGATTTGTGGTCTATCAAATCTGATGTTATGGCGGGTGCGGTCAAGGACATGTTCACAGACTGCAGACTTCTTTGAGCGACGGTGTTTTAGGTCAGCTATGTGTTCTTTAACCCGAGTTTTTACCGGTCTTTTTGTTTGTCCTATATAAGAGAGACCACATTCACAATCAAGCTTGTAAACTCCTGCATCTTGTAGAGGGATCTGACACTTGACAGATGGTAAAAATTGACTGATCTTCTTCGGCGGCTTATAAAATGTTTTAATCGAAGCACGCTTCAAGATGTAGCCAATCTTGTCCGTGACATGAGAGGACTCATGTAAGGTAGTACAGCAGGGAGACGCTCAACTGTGGCTGGTTTCACTCGGTCACTATGACGTTGGCGTGGGACTCGAAGCTTATTGTCGTGCAGGACTTGCTTGACATGTTGAAGCTCGGCAGCCAGATGTTTCTTGTCACAGATCCCTTGTGCTCTCTGAAACAAAGATTTACCCACGGTAGCTAACTGTGTTGGATGGTGGTGAGATTCACCGTTTAAGTACCTATCAGTATGGGTCTTTTTACGATAAAAAGTATGGCTTAAGGTGTTGTTGGGGTTACGGATTACTAACTCATCTAGGAAAGCTAGGGAATTGTTTGCCTCCAACTCCATTGTAAACTGAATTTTAGGGTTAATGGAGTTAAGATGATTTAGGAATACATGAATTTTGTTAGATGGTAATATTGTGAAAGTATCATCTACGTACCGCTTGTAGAAACTTGGCTTTACAGGTGAGGTACGAAGGGCTGTCTCCTCAAAGTCTTCCATGAATATATCGGCAACAATGGGAGATACAGGGGAGCCCATCGCCACGCCATCTACTTGCTTGTAGAACTGCTCCTTCCACAATAAGTAGCCAGATGTAAGGCAGTGTCTCAATAGTTCTAAGTATTCCGCTGGCATGTTGTTCTCCGCTAGTTTCCTTTCTACAATTTCGACACAGTCTTGTACAGGTAGGCATCTGAATAGTGACTGGACATCGAAACTGACCATAGTTTCATTGTCAGTAAGATGAAGATTTTTGATCTCACTAACAAAATGGTATGAATCCTTAACATGTGCTCTGGTGTGTCCTTTGAGTGCCGAGAGCACTTTCGCTACGTGCTGGGCCAATCTGTAGGTTGGTGTGTCGATTTGGCTAACGATTGGACGTAGGGGAGCATTCGGTTTATGTATTTTTGGGAGCCCATACAACTGTGGCGGTTTTGCGCACGAAGGTATTAGCGATTTGACGTCCAGATTCAATGTTTCGGAGTACTTCTTTATTAAATCACTGGTTTGTTTTAATATATTGGTGGTTGGGTCTGTCTTGACCTTTTTGTATGTACTTTCATCCGATAAAAGTTCTTGTATTTTGACATTGTAATCTGACGTATCCATAATGACCGTAGCATTTCCTTTATTCGCGCGGAGAACAGTAATATCCTTTCTATTGCGTAAGGTTTTCAACGCTAAATATTGATTTTTAGGAAGATTTAGTTTGGGCACTGAACTTCGACGTAACATGGATGAGACATCCTGACGTATTGCCTCCGAATCTTCCCTTCCTATGCTATTTTTGGATAGGACGTCTTCAACGGCGCTGATAATTTCCTCATACGGTATCCTTCGAGGTGTTACAGCATAATTTAAGCCTTTAGATAGGACCTTTACGATATTTTCATCCAATGTTTGTTTTGACAGATTGATGACTGCGCGTGATTCGTTGTCTATGGTGCACGGTTGCGTTTCGTTACACCGTAATGACATCTGGCTGCCGAGCTTCAACATGTCAAGCAAGTCCTGCACGACAATAAGCTTCGAGTCCCACGCCAACGTCACAGTGACCGAGTATAACCAGCCACAGTTGAGCGTCTCCCTGCTGTACTACCTTACATGAGAGGAGTCACGGACAAGATTGGCTACATCTTGAAGCGTGCTTCGATTAAAACATTTTATAAGCCGCCGAAGAAGATCAGTCAATTTTTACCATCTGTCAAGTGTCAGATCCCTCTACAAGATGCAGGAGTTTACAAGCTTGATTGTGAATGTGGTCTCTCTTATATAGGACAAACAAAAAGACCGGTAAAAACTCGGGTTAAAGAACACATAGCTGACCTAAAACACCGTCGCTCAAAGAAGTCTGCAGTCTGTGAATATGTCCTTGACCGCACCCGCCATAACATCAGATTTGATAGACCACAAATCCTCGTGAAAGAACACCGATTCCTACCAAGGATGGTTCGCGAGGCTATTGAAATTAAAAAACATCCTAATTTCAATAGAGAATATGGCTGGGTGCTTCCATCGTCTTGGGATCCGGTAATTAATATAATCAAATCCAAAACCAAGCATAACACTGCAAGACCTCAAGACACCGTGAGCTCATTCTGCGTAGATCGGACCAACAACAACAAAAATAATTAAGAAGTTTGAGGGTACCCCGGAACAACTATGCCTATTGGACGTCTAACACATCAGTCCCTCCCGTGACCATGGGTGCTGCAAAGCACTCGAAACGTCGGGAACTAAAAATAAAAAAAAAAAAAATAAACCGCGATAAAATCCGTAAAATAGTTTTATTTCATGTGTAATATTCGCGATCTAAGAACTCAATATCCTAAGTAAGAACAATAGGTACCAGAAAAATATTCCGGGGTGGCGATATCGTTCTTCGCGACCATGTTTTCGTACGAGTTTAAAAGAGGCCGTCTGGGCCCTAATTGGTTATAACCAAACGCGGCGCGTCACGATAACTTTGTGAAATGATTGTGTAATGATATTATAAAGTATCGATTGTGACAGGATTTAGCGAAGGGATGATCTTCCAGCCAGACGAGTATTATGTCTGGCGGGGCCCGTCACTCCCCCCATACAGTTGTCGTCGGGGGCTGGTATATACCTATGGAACGCGTCGTGTTGTGCGAACTTTTATATTACATTTTAAATACGTATGAAGACTTGTTGTCTATATTCGGGACCACCTGTAGGTAGGTAGTTGCAACTTTTTCGCAGCAATGTGAAATGTGGCTACACTTTAAACAACCATTTTACGAAATTATTCTATCGCACCGCGTTTTGTCGTATAGAATAAGAGCCCTGAAGCGGAGCCTGAGAGCTTAACACGACCAGATTGACGTTAGGTTGACGCTATCAAGTTAATATGCCATCCTTTTGACATATAATGGCGAATTATTCGCGTAGTGACGAAGTCCTGGGCGAACCCTTGAACAAAATTGTCGCAATTCCTCGAACAAAGTTTCGATAGAAATCCGGTATTAATTCAGAGTCCGGAATTCTGCCCAGTGAATGGCAATAAGTTCGCCCCCAATTACATAAGACCTAACATCGTTTGCGAAAAGTGGATGTACATAGTACAACGCTGCCACCTCCGCTTGGGAACATAGGCGTGATGGTGATATGATATTTTTTTTTAAATGTGTCCCTACTCTAAGAATTACTCCCTCCCAGATCGAAACAAACATTTGTTTGTCGCACAAAGATTTGTCCCGTGCGGGGTCGAACCCGCAACTACTCGATGCAGAGAGCAGAGTGGTTTAAGCTCCTAACCACTGGACCAAGCCGCGTTTTTATCCCCCGACGTAAAAAGAGGGGTAAAATAGGTTTAACGGGTGTGTCTGTGACATCGTAGCTCCTAAACGGATAAACTGATTATGATTAAGTTTCTTTTTTCGTTTGAACGGAGACTTCGAGAGTATTCTTAGCTATTATTAATTTAATGCGGGTTTTTGAAAATAATTTAATTGTTCGTTAAGCGGGGCTGGCAGAGATGTACTCTCTATACCCACTTCTAGTCGACGATGTTGGGCGCCACGGACACAATTCAAAACTCCGGACTGACACTGGGAATTTTTCGATGGAAAACCTACATCTGTTTTTGGATTTGAACCCAGGACCCCGTGATCGCAAAGCGTATTGTTTGCCACTAGACCAACGAAGCTGTCTGTATTTTTTTTTATTTTTTAGTTTGATTTTTGTTTTATCTCGACAACATTAAGGTGACGTCAAGTGGTTTGTGCTTACCCTCTATTATTGCGCCGCCGTGTGCGCGGGACGACGACTCGTAATCGCCTTCAACAGAATGAAACTGCTTCCAAGTATTACCTATTTCGGCTGTGGTACAAGTTATGGAAGATATATTTTTTGTCCTTACCTGTGTGGATTATTTAAGGATTTTCCCTACTTCGTGGGATTTATTTATTTGATCCACCTTTAAGATGAGCTTTTTGTGGTTGCTTCTAAAAGAACATAACGAATAAATTAGTCCCACACCTAATCCGTACTTCATAGTCCCACAGCACATAGCATATAAACAATGACTTAATCACATGTAAGCAATGACATCTGGATGATCAGTTGATTGATTAACTTCACTCTTGATTTTATATATTAACATAAGCATTAGAACTTCGAATATTATAAATGTGGTTTAATGCATATGTTACCATTCAACATCAAATTTCAGTGAGCTTAGCACAAACAGTGGCTGAAGTAAGCGTAACACTATCGATAAAAAATATTGTTTTGGTCATCTTTATTCAGTTTTAGTGTAAAAAGGATGGCAAATCAACTCGATAGTATTACGATAACGTCATTCTGTTCGTTTTAGGGCTTATGATGTCATCCAGATATCATAATACGTTGCATACGTGGGAATAGTCTTAACTTCACAACTCAACACAAATTTCAGTTAAGTCATCATTCGCAAGTGATTAAAAAATGGATCACAAGATTTGAACCGGAAAGACAGACAGGCATACGAACAGTGCAAGTTAAATAAAAGCTTGTAATCACGCACATAGACGCGCGCTCTACGCGGCTTCTCGGCAAGTTTCAGCGGGTAATCAGCCTGTAAACCTGGTACGTACTTCTTTCCAACCGTACTACAGTTTACGAAATATTTTTACTGTGGTATATGGGCGGCGGTGTTATTATTATTTTTATTCTATAGTTCGAGAACTGATTTAATGGATTATATTGCAATTAGTATTTAATTTTGAGTTCTATGTAAATTACTAAATTCAGTCATCTCTTTATTGCTTGCTTCTGTATTTAAAGCAGATAAATTGAAAGCCTCAATGTATGTTAATCATCAAACTTTTACACACCCTTAATGATTAAGGTGCAAATAGTTAGTGGAAAACAAGGACGTATCCGTTACAGTTAAGCTTTAGGTAGGTAGGTTAACTAGGTTTTATTACAATATCCTAAACCGGAACAAATTAAGTGCTTTTAACCTGGAATTCAGGTGGTATACAGTTAATTATACGGAAGACCTAACGGTTACCCTTCACAAAAAATAATCGTATAAATAAAAAAATGTTATACTTTTTGTACTTTATGAATACCATCACGCCTGTACTTTCCTGTCGGAGCTGATAGAGGTGTACTGTGTACTTTTTGCCGACGATGTTAAGTCCCATATAATAGGGGTCGATTTTATTGCCATATACCGGGCACAATTCCGGACTACGGACCTGATACTGGGAGTATTAGGTACTAAATATATAGTGCTTTTAGTTTCTTTTTTTAATATGAAATATTTTCTGAAGAATGCAATGTAATATGCATTTCATATTATACATATAGCTTATATTCTAAAAGCGGAAGGGGCAAGAGAATTCAAAGATAAAATTTCCTCTTTTTAGTTAAAATTTTTCTTTTAAAAGTTCTTCTTCTCTTTGTCATGTCGAGTACCATAATTATATATCACCTAGATATTCGCATATTCCTCGGTCTAGAGGCACTCATAGCACTGGTGCCTTCGTAACGATTCTACAAGCCTAAAAGGCGGCTTGATATGTTTCAACAGCAGGTGGCCACCAACTTGCGGAGGCAGAGGAGACAGGTCTGAAAGAAAATTGATTGTACAGTAAGGATTGCTGGAGATTAATCCATAGGCCTTTGGCCAGGCCCAGTTGTAGCATTGAATAAGTTGATCAATATAAACAATTATATAGTTACCTATTAGAAGTTTACTGCCAATACAATAAAAAGAACTAATATTGACTCGCCTCTATAGACAATATACAAAATACTAATATGATATAGGTGATGATTTTTATTTTTACAATACCGTGGTACCAATAAATACAGGTGGCGGCGCGACTTTATTTCAAGGCTTTGCATTTAAATCAGAATCACCGCGATGCAGTTTCCATATTTTTCGAAAGTTCTGTATGAAATTCTAAGGCATTGTCATGTTCTGATATTTCATTGGTTATTGCGAACACGGAATAAATATTAGTGTTGTTTATTCTGGGGTTGCGATAGTCATGAAGTTGTTTAAGACATTCAATTTACAACAAGACTGATTAATGATTAGGCTCCAGTTATACTAATGTTATTTTAAAAATAAAATCAAAATAATAATAACAATAAAATAATTTTAATAATAAAAATAATGTTGGGCACGGGCCTCCTCTCAAACTGAGAGGGTTTAGGCCATTGTCCACCACGCTGGCCCAGTGCGGGTTGGCGAACTTCACACACCTTCGAGAAACTCTTAGGCATGCAGGTTTCTTCACGATGTTTTCCTTCACCGTTAAAGCCAGTGATGGTTAATTTTTTAACCGACTTCAAAAAAGGAATAGGTTCTCAATTCGACTGTATGCTTTTTTTATACGCACATGTTTTCGAAATGAGGTGTGTGCCTGGGTTTGATCCCGAGACCTCTGACTTTGCAGTCAAATGGTCTTAACACTAGGCTATCACTACTTTTTTGTAATTATTATATATAATAAAATAATTTACCACACACTATTTTTATTGAAAAATAAAACACATAACATAGGTATATATTTCTTAGGTAGGTACGTACCACTACTGCTTTACTCCAGCTTTAATCAATAAATTTACGAATCCACGAGAAAAGTTCAGGTACCTACCTAATTTATGAATCCTCATCATCATCATCTCAGCCTACACTTGTCCACTGCTGAACATAGGCCTCCCCAATCGCTTTCCAGAGTAAACGGTCCGATGCCACCTGCATCCAACGACTTCCTGCGATTTTCACAAGATCGTCGTTCTATCTGGCAGGCGGTCGTCCCACGCTGCGCTTGCAAATACGTGGTCTTCACTCTAGAATCTTTCTGCCCCAACGCCCGTCCGATCTACGCGTTATGTGGCCCGCCCATTGCCACTTCAGCTTGCTAATCTTAACGGCTATGTCAGTGACCTTGGTTCTTCTACGAATCTCCTCATTCCTGATTCGATCGCGTAGAGAAACGCCGAGCATAGCTCTCTCCATTGCTCGCTGAGCAATTTTGAGCTTTTTTGTGAGACCTATTGTAAGAGACCATGTCTCTGATCCATATATCATCACTGGTAACACACATTGACTAAAAACTTTAGTCTTAAGGCACCGAGGTATTCTGGATGAGAAGATGTTGCGAATTTAAGAATTTATGAATATTATGTACAAATTAGCCGAACTATGATGATTTGTTCGTGCTATCCGTGCGACACCGGAACCACTTACGAATTTCGAAATGATGGGTTAGGTATTTCAGTTGAAACTTTGTAATAGTTGATCCGTGTTCCCGCCAGCTGTCGAAGCTGAGTGCGCGCACCTGGCACCGGCTACCTTATCATGGGCATGCATAAATAAATAAAAAATACTGGGACCACTGAAACACGCAAATTTTGTACCGCAGCGCGGCAGTTGCGGTGAAAACGTTGTCTGACCTAAAATATACACGACACATTACTTTTTATCTTTTTTGTGGTAGGTATAATGTTGTGAGGTTGTGAAGTTAATAGCTGTTATTTATAGGTACTATCTATCTATACTGCCTCGTTGGTCTAGTGGCAAAGCGCATCGCTTTGTGATTACGAGGTCCTGGGTTTCTAATCCTAGGTCGGACAAGTGTAGTTTTTCTAACAAAAACTTCCTAGTACGAGTCCGGAGTCTGGATTTGTGCCCGGTATATGGCAATAGGCTAGCAGCCTATTACATGGCACCTAAGATCGTTAGCGAAACGTGGATGTACTCAGTACACTTCTGCCACCCCCGCTTGGGGAATATAGGCAGGACGGTGTGTCTATCTATATTATCACGCTAGTTTTCTTTCAGGGTAGGTAGAGAGTATAGAGTTCCAACAGATAGGTACGCAGAAAGTACCTGCAGAGTTCCGGTAGGCACTAGCTATTATAAACTTGTAAAGGAACTCTGTCTCTTTATTGCAAAAAAGGAAGTTAGACTAGAAGTTTACTTAAACACGACAATGTTTAACAAAGCATTTATCTGGTATTTTTTTAATGTAGCCCAGCCCCACTAGGATTCATTGCTGTGTCGTGGGTGCATTTACAAACATGAAAATTCACATACACAAATACCCAGACCGAAACAAATAATTGTGGATCACACAAAGATTTGTCCCGTGCGGGAATCGAACCCGCGACTATTAGACACGGTGGGCGGAGTAGCTTAAGCTCTTAACCACTGCGATATATCGTCCGTTTTTCTGTTTGTTTGTTAACTGTTTTTCGGGTATCGCGCAAAATCCTCAAAATCGACTGACATGGGGATCAGGAAACCGTAGTGCTTTTCCTGATACTTAAGGTTATACGACGAAGAAAAAATTACCGTCTTTTAATAATAATTAGAAAAAACACAAGTGGTGTTTTTATAATCATTACATACAATCTTTTCTATAGTACCGATAAAAACTACTTAGTATAACATCATACGACGGGTTTACGTACCTACCTATATTTATATGAAACATGTCACCCATCTAGTTTTGTAAAAACGCTCGAGTCGGCGCTTAAACGCTTGAGTCGACGCTCAAAATGTTGCTAAGCGCTGGAGTCCCGAGCCGAGTCGGTTACAGAGCGATCGAGCTCGCGCTCGAGCGCTTTAGTTAAAACGCTCACTGGAGCGTTGAGCTCGACGCTCGACTCGCGCTCGAGCGTCGAGCTCAACGCTCCAGTTTTCTGGATGATTTTAAGTCATGTTCATAACTGCGTGTTAACTGCGTGGAGTACCTATTAATTTTTAATTAACTTGCTCTGTTCGTATGTCTCTCTGTCTTTCCAGGTCAAAGTTATTATTAGCTCAAAGCTAGTTTGTGATCTACTTTTCAAACACATGCGGTTCTCAAATTGACCTGAAATTTGGCATTCGTATATAAGTTCTGTGACAATGCAATACTATGGTACCCGGTTTGATAATGGTAGATGACCAATGGAGCTACCTAACTTCTTAACATCGCCCCACAGTGCTTAGGCTGGTTTAGTCTTGACAAGTACTGTCTACTTAAGTACTTACTCAAGTATATAATATCAGCCTATACTGCCCACTGCTCGGCAAAGGCCCTCTCTCACATATCGAGGCGAAAGAGATTAAGTCATACTCCACCACGCAGACCCAGTGCAGACTGGTGGAGGCAGGTTTGTGCCACTTGCTGTTGGAATTTATCAAGCCGCGGCTTCAAACTCGGCTAAACGACTACCTCATTAAGTGGTAACCGGGACCAAAGGCTTAACGTGTCTTCCGTAGTATAGAGACGCTCAAATATGAAAATGCCTGTTGTGCCTAATGACCGCTAAATAAAATATATTATACCAGTACTAGTTTCAATATCAAATATAAATCCTATTTAGATTTATATTCGACGGACGATTTAGCGTTTAAGCCCTCCGCCCACTGTCTAATAGTCGCGGGTTCGATTCCCGCACGGGACAATTCTACACTTTTTTTTTTGTTTCAGTCTGGGTATTTGTGTATGTAAATTTTCATATTTGTTAAGGCATCCACAACACAGGAATAAATCCTAGTATGGGGCTATGATCCTTTAATAAAAAAAAGAATTACAATACTATAAAGGTACCTCTATTGGGTTTACAACACATTTTACATAGTTTCAAAAATCTATTTGTGTGTACTGTACAAATAAAAAAATATTATACTAATAAGTTATTGCGCCGCGTGGTTCCCGGCTTAGAATAGGACCAACCCATCTCATCCCATCGGGTGTCGTACAAGGCGACTAAGGGAAAACTAGGGAATGGGCAGCAGCGTTCCCTTAACACTTCTACCATCAAAAACTGCGCTCGCCAACCCGCCTGCCAAGCGTGGCGAGTATGGCAAATCCCCCAATCAATGTTATGGAAGAAAAGAAGAAAACCAGGCCCCTAGTCCCCGGCGGTCCTGTTCGTCCTGGCCACGGTAGCAGCTATGGTAACGACAGGACAAGGGGTGCTAAGAATCTCCGGCAGAGATTCGGCTACCACCAACTACGAAAATTGGCCCTGGTGACATACAACGCACGCACGTTAAGGACAGATGAGAAGCTTGTTGAGCTGGAGGAAGAGATAAACAAGTTGCGGTGGAATATTGTTGGTTTATCGGAGGTCCGAAGAAAGGGCGAGGACACGATAACCTTAAAATCCGGAAACTTGTTTTACTACCTGGAGGGCGAACAGCAGTCCCAAGGTGGTGTCGGATTTATCGTCCACAAGTCACTCATAGACAACGTTGTGTCCATCACTAGTGTGTCGAGCAGGGTAGCGTACCTGATACTCAGAATATCCAAAAGATATTCGCTGAAGGTCATACAGGTCTACGCACCGACCTCGGCATACTCAGATGATGACGTCGAAGTAATGTATGAGGACATTAGTAGAGCCATACATACTTCCAAAGCACACTTTACAGTGGTTATGGGTGACTTCAATGCGCGGCTGGGCAAACGGGGCGATGATGAATTGAGAGTGGGGCAATTTGGATATGGGCAACGGAACCCCAGGGGTCAGAGGCTGGCCGAATATCTGGAGAAGGAGGGACTCTTTATGATGAACTCTTTCTTCCGGAAGCCGCCTCATAGGAAATGGACCTGGATGAGCCCTGATGGTTCCACAAAAAATGAGATAGACTTCATCATGAGCACCAAGCGACAAATATTTAATGATGTCTCCGTGATTCACAGGGTAAAAACCGGCAGTGATCACCGAATGGTCAAAGGCACATTAAATATTAATGTCAAAATGGAAAGATCGCGTCTGATGAAGTCTACGCTCCGACTTTCTAATGCACATATCCAAAACCCCGAGAACTTTCAACTCGAATTGTCAAACCGCTTCGAATTGCTAGACAGCAGCGCATCAGTGGACGAAATCAACAATAGGTTGGTAGAGACTGTCCATACGGTCGGGTCCAAGCATTTTAAGCCCCACCGTAAAAATAGGCCTCAAAAACTATCCAACTACACCCGAAACCTTATGGCTGAGCGACGTACCATGACACTCCAAACCTCCGATGATGCTAAGTCCTATAGGCAGCTCAATGGACAGATATTGAAGTCCTTGCGACACGATTTACGGTCCTTCAATACAAAACGTATTGAGGAGACCATAGAGCAGAACAAGGGCTCCAAAGTGTTTGCAAGAGACGCGTCTATTGGGCAAAGCCAGTTGACGAAGCTGAAGATGGAGGACGGAAACGTAACGTCGAATAGGTCGGAGGTGCTCAGGGAGATAGAGAGGTTCTATGGGCAGTTGTATACCTCAGTAGCTGAACCTGTTGTTGTCTTGGTAAAAGACCCAAGAGCCAAGCTAACCCGACACTACACTGAAGATATCCCGGACATCAGCCTGTACGAGATTAGGATGGCTCTCAAACAACTTAAAAACAACAAAGCGCCGGGTGAAGACGGAATTACCGCAGAGCTTCTGAAAGCGGGCGGATCGCCGGTACTTAAAGTCCTTCAGAGGCTGTTTAATTCCGTCTTGCTCGAAGGAAAAACGCCGGAAGCGTGGAACAGGGGTGTGGTGGTACTCTTTTTCAAGAAAGGTGATAACACTTTACTGAAGAATTATAGGCCCATCACACTGCTGAGCCATGTTTATAAGTTGTTTTCGAGAGTCATCACGAATCGTCTCGAACGCAGGCTTGATGGCTTCCCGAACAAGCCGGTTTCCGGAAAGGCTTTAGTACCATAGACCACATACATACGCTGCGGCAGATTATACAGAAGACCGAGGAGTATAATCGGCCACTATGCTTGGCGTTTGTGGACTATGAGAAAGCCTTCGATTCGATCGAGACTTGGGCGGTTCTTAGATCTCTCCAGCGATGCCGCATTGACTATCGGTACATTGAAGTGGTGAAGTGCTTGTATAATAACGCCACCATGTCAGTCCGAGTACAGGGGCAGTGCACGAAGGCGATCCCCATAAAAAGAGGAGTAAGGCAGGGAGACGTCATTTCTCCGGAACTGTTTACGGCCACCTTAGAGGACGCCTTCAAGCTCTTGGAATGGCAAGGACTTGGCATCAACATCAATGGCGAATACATCACTCACCTTCGATTTGCCGACGACATTGTGGTCATGGCGGAGTCGCTGGAAGATCTAGGACGAATGCTCGGTGACCTCAATAGAGTATCCCAACAAGTGGGTCTTAAAATGAACATGGACAAAACAAAAATAATGTTTAATGTTCATGTCGTACCCACCGCACTCACCGTTGGGAACTCTACTCTTGAAGTTGTCGACGAATACATTTACCTGGGACAGGCAGTCCGGTTAGGTAGGTCCAACTTTGAGAGAGAGGTCAATCGACGAATCCAACTCGGCTGGGCAGCGTTCGGGAAACTGCGCAACATCTTCTCATCCAAAATACCTCAGTGCCTAAAGACTAAAGTTTTTAGTCAATGTGTGTTACCAGTGATGACATATGGATCAGAGACGTGGTCTCTTACAATAGGTCTCATAAAAAAGCTCAAAGTTGCTCAGCGAGCTATGGAAAGAGCTATGCTCGGCGTTTCTCTACGTGATCGAATCAGGAATGAGGAGATTCGTAGGAGAACTAAGGTCACCGATATAGCCGTTAAGATTAGCAAGCTGAAGTGGCAATGGGCGGGCCACATAGCGCGTAGATCGGACGGGCGTTGGGGCAGAAAGATTTTAGAGTGGAGACCACGTATTGGCAAACGCAGCGTGGGACGACCGCCTGCCAGATGGACCGACGATCTTGTGAAAATCGCAGGAAGTCGTTGGATGCAGGTGGCATCGGACCGGTTACGCTGGAAAGCGATTGGGGAGGCCTATGTTCAGTAGTGGACAAGTATAGGCTGAGATGATGATGATGACTTTCGTTTATCGTTTTGATTGATTGATAATTTTAAAATTACATACTTTTTTCATTTATTAAAATTGATGCAAAAATCTTAGTTAAGTACTAGTGTTGGATACGCCTCTGTTACACAGTTGTTTCGGAAGTCTAAATTAATTTCGATTTTCGACGATCAAAGCAAAAGAAATTATAACGCTATAACGCTTGAGCTCGCAACTCAGCGTTATAGCGCGAGTCATCAACGCTCCGAGAGCCTTAAAGGCTCGAGCCTTTAACGTTCGAGTCTTGAACGCTCGTAAGCGTCGACTCAGCGCTGAACGCTCGGCGCTCATTTTTACAACACTGCACCCATCTATTGTCCTGTTCAAGAAACAACAAGGCAAGAAATATCACGAAATGCAAAGGTCACTTTCCAAACCGCGATAAAAGTTTAACAGAGTTGAGGCGCGCAACCCTCCGGCGGGCTTTTTGTTGCTAGAAATTATTTAATTACACCCCGCTACCCCTCCCCCGCCCGACACACGTCTGTATAAGAACCAACAAAACCGACCCTGACCGCTAAGGTTGTCCTTTTCTAAAACAATAATATTTCAAACATCCTAAAAAACACCGCCACGTCTATATCTTTGGAAACCAGAGAGGTCTGTAAGAAAAGAACCTGTTGGAACTCTGTACTCGTGACCTACCCTACAAGGAATCTGGCGTGGTGATATAGGTGGATAGATAGAGTTTCTCGGAGCGGGGTAGTAGAGGTGTGTGTGTAATATCGCCGACGATATTAGATCCCAAACGGTCCTTATGTAGTGCGGTGTATGGTCTAGTAGCTTACAATGCGCGTAGCGATCACGAGGCCCTGTCCCAGTCTGAAGTCGAAGAAAGTGTAGTTTTTCTATCGGAAAATTCCCGGTATCAGTCCGGATTCTGGAATTACGCCCGGTATTATGGCAAAAGGCTTGCTCTCTTTGAACCTTACATTATCCGCGATAAGTGAGTGTACATAGAGCGTGTGACGGTGTTTAGTTTAATTTTTTTATCTATGCATATCACAAGACAGTGATAGGTTAGACCGTTGGACTGCAAAGTTAGAGGTCTTGAGTTCAAACCCAGGTGCCTCTGTCTGTTCGAAAGCATGTGCGTTTTACAAATAAACTATGACTTGCTTTAACGGTGAAAGAAAACATTGTGAGGAAACCTGTATGCCTAAAAGTATCTCGAAGGTGTGTGAAGTTAGCCAACCCGCACTGGGCCAGCGGGGTAGACTATGGCCTAAACCCTCTCAGTTTGAGAGGAGGCCAGTGCCCAACGGTGGGATAATTTCTTAACGGGGCTATTATTATTATGTATATCACAATGCCAGATTCCTTACGGAGTATTTTTATTTTTGTAATAAGCCTGTGCCATGCCTGTGCTATCCTACTAGGGGCAAAGGCACTCTTGCATATCAAGATGAAAGAATAGTTCAAGCAGACCCAGTGCGAATTAATAACATTATCTTTTAGGTGAAGTCAATTTTACAGAGACGCTCGTAGCGCTGGGTGACCGCGGTGTTCTTATCGATCACCAAGGTTAAGCAGCGTTCGACTTGGTCGGCCTGAGATGGGTGACCGTTTGTGGCATTTTCATATTCGTGCGTCTCCGTGCTTCGGAAGGCACTTTAAGCCGTTGGTCCCGGTTAGCACTTAATGTGGCAGTCATTAAGCCGAGTTGGAAGCCTTAAAGGCGGCTTGATAAGTTCCAACAGCAGGTAGCCACAAACCTGCCTCCGCCAATCCGCACTGGGTCCGCGTGGTGGAGTATGACCCAATCTCTTTCACCTCGATTTGTGAGAGAAGGCCTTTTCCCAGTAGTGGGCAGTATAGGCTGAAATTATTATTATTATTTATTTTACAGAACGTAATGACTTATTTTTTTTTTCTAATTTAATTACCTACGTTTGGCATCCCTACTGACCGCGTCAAAAGTTAATTCTTCATATCCCCGCTTCGTAATGTAATGTGTATTCTCCGCGGGTTTTCGTGCGTTTAACTTCGTAGCTTAAGTTTTAACTTTTCTATTAAGACTTAAACGAAGCTGAAAGTTAACAATATCCACGTTAATTTAGTATTTACTCTCGCTTTTTATTCCTCAGTGACCACCTAATATTTTGATATATATAACTTTCGCCGCTGGGGATATAAGACTGTTATTTTTAGTTTTTGTTTTTTTGAAAAATAGTCGTTAACTAGTAAATTTAACTTAAAAGATAAGTGCGACGCACCGCAGGTTGTTCCGCTAACCCGACATTTGGACGAGCGCTTTTTCAACGTGCGTTAATTAAGCGCTGCAATGAAACAAACTGCTAACATCACATTTTTTTGGAAGGAGCTTACGGCGCTTCAGCGTTACGTGTTAATAAAGCGTTCGAAGGAGGGCTTACTAATTCAAGTAGTGATAGCATGTTCTTTATTCTGTAGTGATAAATTCATTCCGTATTTTTGCCTTCTTTATCTAGATATTTTTTATTGGTCGACGTTATTCTAGAAAAGTTTATTCAACCAAATTAAATGTAGGATGGGATTTTTTTTTAAAGGTATCCCCACATTAGGATTTATTACTGTGTCGTGGGTGCGTTTACAAATATGAAAATTCACAAACAAATACCCAGACCGGAACAAATAATTGTGGATCACACAAAGATTTGTCCCGTGCGGAATCGAACCCGCGACTATTCGACACAGTGGGCGGAGCAGCTCAAGCTCTTAACCACTGCGCTAAATCTTCCGTCGATTTGCTATAGGTACTTGTTTAAAATATTAATTATTAGTAAATAATGGTGACCGTCCCTTCGATCTCGCTTTATGGTATGGCTAGCAGTCCAGTTCGAATCTTAGACTGATCTAGGCCTTTTTTTAAACACTTTATCTGGATGAAGTATTGAGAAAGTTAAAAAAAAAAGTCAGTAACGGCCACTAGAAAGATGGATACACGACGCTTTTCTGCCAACCTCACTTGTGATTGTAGACGAGACGGTTTTTTTAAATATTACTTATTTGAGTCCAAAGAGCAGCACAAAGAAATGTATTTACAAATATCATAATAAAGCAGTGTAGTTTTTCAAGATTATTAATATAAATATAATACAAATTAATTTAGCGAAATAATATTCCGCCGGCAACAATGTTCGGGTTCATTTTGATATTAAGATATATTTGCCCTCTTTGTCAACGTGGCCTTAATTGCGAGGAAATTTCATTACGCATGGTACAATAAAGAACTGAAAAAGTAGTCTTATAATATTTGCTTTGTTTTTTGAAACGCTATACTATGTAATTATTTGTCATCTCAGGCCAGTCTTCCAGGAATCCAGTTCACCCTGCCTTCTCCGTCTGTGCCTACCGCGTTGCCTTTTTAACCGACTTCAAAAAGGAGGAGGTTCTATGTTTGTTTGTATTTATGCTATTTTTTCTATTGTATTGTTATATATGTATGTTTACGATATTTCCGTCAATTGTGGACCAATTTTGATGTTTTTTTTTGCATTGAGTTCAACAAAACTCTTTGCTACAATTATTCACTGAGTTTTTAAGTAAATTCTCTTGACTAGTTCTTAAGCGATTTGCGTTTGAATCAGAAAATGTAAAGCAATAGAGACGACTTTAGATTTTTTTCTATCGAGAAAATTTTGTTTAATCGTATATTGCTTTTACCAGATTCTAAAATATAGAGCCAAAAATTTTATTTCTAAATATTATCTTATTCATAATGAAATCCAAAACATCGCGGTAGCTCCTTAAGTAATTAACTATATTTTAATTGACTAAATATGTGAAACCATTTTAAATTATTACTAAATACAACGCTTAAACGGATTTAGTCACTTAAAATTAGGTTTAAATTAAATTAATTATTTACCCACAAATATTTGTATCGGTCTGGGTATTTTTGTAAGTGAATTTTCATGTTTGTAAAGGCACTCATGACACGGGAATAAATCCTAGTATGTAATAATTAAGTAATAATTAATCAATGTCGCAATTACTCGGCTTTTATGTACATAACATAGAGATATGTGTAAGAAGAATAACAGTCAGTTAATTAATACCGTCAGGTGGATGTGTATTCTGTACTTTTCGCCGACGATGTTAGGTTCTATGTAATATAGGGTGAGCTTATTGCTATATACCGGGCACAATTCCAGACTTCGGACTGATACTGGAAATTTTTCGACAGAAAAACTACATTTGTCGGACCTAGGATTGGAACCTAGGACCTCGTGATCGCGAGGACATTATTCACCACTAGACCAACGAGGCACTATATGACAATATGTGAAAGAAGAATAATAGTCAGTTAATTGATCAATTCTACAAAAAAATATGGAGCCCTTTCACAATTTACTGTGACTCGGAATAAAATACATACACACGTATAGCAGCTGTGGACATGTATGTACAGTCGTTGTTTGTGATAAAGCTTTGAGTCATTACATCGTTATGCTTTCCACCCGTCAAAAAGACTGTCTAGACCGAATAATCATAATATTGTTATGCGCGCTATTTATATAGAAATAAAATACTCTCCTCCGGTCACAACAACATTCTGGCTATAAATGCTATTACAATAAAAAAGAAGCAATAATATTATATTTGAATTACGTCATTCTAAAAAATACTTTCACTGTATTTTGGCGCCAATCGTTAGTAAACATTCGATAATTGTGGTGATAACCAGAAAACTTATCATGAAAATATGGACTTTAGCGTGACTTCAGCGAATAAGTGTGCTGTCACGTTCATGTTTATTTAGTAAATTTGTAGTGTCGCAAGGATGGCATATCTACTCGCCAGCGTCACGCAAACGTCAAACTTTTTATGGTTAGCCCTCAGAACTGTGAGGCTAAATTGCTCTGATAGCATTACACGGAGTAGGTATAGAGCTAACTAGTATTTTTAAAACTCTCAATCTGCATCTTTCACAGAAGAATTTTTCTTCCGTGTAATCTAAAATAATGAAAATTTGAAGTGTAGAGTGCAACTCTAAGCAAAACAAAGTAAAGAAAAACTGGTTAAGAGCGTAAGCCGCTCTGCTTATTCTAGGTTCGATTCCCGCATGGGACAAATCTTTGCGTGACTCACAAACATTCGTTTCGGTCTTGATGTGAAAGTGAATTACATCTTTGTAAATGTATCCACGACCTAAGAATAATTCCTAGTGTGAACACAGAAAAAAAAAGGGTAAATCGACTTCAAAAAGCAAACAAATAAATATTTGAAGACGGTGCTGGTTGGTGCAGTCGGTTACTTGGCACCGACTTCAAATATTTATTTTTTTGCTTTTTGAAGTCGGTTTACCTTTTTTTATAAAAGATTTTTATTTTACAATTTTAAGTGCCCAGTGTATTATTCTATAGTAGGGTACCTATAGGATTGACGTTATACCCATAATCTCTCAATTTACAGATGCCTATTGTTTGTCGTTAAGGAGTTCCCTGGTGTATCTTCTAAGTCCAAGGTCCAATATCATCATCATCATCATCAGCCCGTGTCAGTCCACTGCTGGACGTAGGCCTCTCCCATGGCACGCCACTGAGCTCGATCTTCAGCTCTCCTTCTCCAATCCCTGCCCGCTGCCTTACGAATATCGTCGCCCCACCTAGCTACAGGGCGCCCTACACTACGTTTGCCGACACGCGGTCTCCACTCAAGAACCAGTCTGCCACTTCAGCTTGCTAATTCGCTGAGCTATGTCGGTAACCTTGGTTCTCTAACGAATAACTTCGTTCCGGATTCGATCCCTAAGAGAAACTCCGAGCATAGCTCTTTCCATAGCTCGTTGAGCGACCTTGAACTGGTGGACAAGCCGCACAGTGAGTGGCCACGTTTCGGCTCCGTATGTCATTACAGGTAGGACGCACTGATTAAAAACTTTCGTTTTTAAGCATTGGGGTATGGGCGATAAGAAGACTCCAATATCAATAAAATTAATATGGGACCACCTTGGAGATATACTGAACCCAATGCAAAAAAATGATCAAAATCGGTCCACAATTGACGGAAATATCGCTGAACACACATAAAAAAAAAAAAACATACATACAACCGAACATAGAACCTCCTCCTTTTTGAAGTCGGTTAAAAATATGTAGACAGTGGAACGTCTGTTCTACTGTTTACATATTCTTTTGTGCCGTTTGACAAAGTTTTACAAACATCTCACTCTCTCCCGTGACCATAAGTGCTGTAAAGCAATGGAAACGTCGGGACCTGAAAAACCAAAAAGTACCGCAATTAAATCATTGAGTTATTATGTACGCTAGATTAAAACACATATATCCCCGCTAACCTCGCGGTTATTAAGTTGCACGCCATTTTTGTTTGACATGACATCTCTAGTACGTGGTACAGTCATACAAGGATCTTTTGACCCTCGGCGAAAATCGGATCTAACGTTGTCATCAAGAGAAATGTCACTCCATGATAGTCGTAGAGTTGCAGTTTGCTATGAAATTGGCACAAGTTCCTTTTTAATTAGTAACCGGACCCGACTGTTGAAATATCTCCTTAACAGTAGAAACATTTTACTAAATGTTAACTAATTTCGTTACTAATTAAAAAAACGGATCGGACGGGCGTTGGGGCAGAAAGATTCTAGAGTGGAGACCACGTATTGGCAAGCGCAGCGTAGGACGACCGCCTGCCAGATGGACCGACGATCTTGTGAAAATCGCAGGAAATCGTTGGATGCAGGTGGCATCGGACCGGTTACGCTGGAAAGCGATTGGGGAGGCCTATGTTCAGCAGTGGACAAGTATAGGCTGAAATGATGATGATGATGATGAATTAAAAAAAGAACATGGGTAAATTTTATAGCAAACGGCAACTCTGCGGCTATCATGAAGTGACATTTCACTAAGTGATAGAGTTAGTTCCATTCCAAACGTTCGAAAAGATCCTTGTATGTCTGTAACAGGCAAGTGCTGGTGTGTGTACTTGAAGCGTAGGTTTGCGTCTACCACAGCTCTACCGACTAAAACCAGATTACGCTCTAGTTACATCTCCGGGGATGTTTGCGACTTCGTAAATATATATCTTAAAGTATCTTTAACGTCTCCCAAGCCAAACTTTATCACAGAGTAAATAATGTTGTCAGAAGGCAAAGTAGTAGCTAGTAAATAATGTTGTTAGGTCTTGTTTTTTTAAGATTTTGTTGAGTTATACAAAGATTAGAGTTCCTTAGTTATGCTATGAACATGTTTTTATTAAGAGTCGAGAGAGCCAGAGAGGTATGTAAGGAAAGAACCTGTTGGAACTCTGTACTCTCTGCCTACCCCGCAAGGGATCTGGCGTGAAGTTATAGACAGATAGATAGATGTTTTTATTAACTTGCTTTCTTGTCTGGCTGTTTGATTGTTTGTATTTGAGTATGAACTTAGTTTTAAAATTATTTTTAATTTCCCGATGAGCTAGAGACATTACACTAGGACACAACATAAATGTTACGATAACTTGGTAAAATGTTAATTTATTAAACTAAACTCCCCAAGGGAATGTGGTAGAGGTGTACTATGTACACCCACTTTTCGCTGACAATTTTTGGGCACAATGTAATAGGGGGGTGGGCCTATTGTCATCATACCAGGCATAATGCCATCATACCGGGCAGAATGCGGGACTAATAATGAGAATTTTAATAGAAAAATTACACTTTTTCTGCCCTACGACTCGAAGCTCGGACCTTGGGATCGCTACTACTACTTGCACCATACGCCATTAGACCAATATCACTAGCTAGTGATCTAGTAATAGTATGTTTATATCTAGTTCACAATACCCTCCGTAGTATAAACACAAGGTTTTGCCGAACTAGAGGGCCCGCGTAAGCATCTCCAACTAATTTCTGTAATCGGATGACTTACAACTATTACAACTGGGTTCTTATTCGCCATAACCAATTAAACGCGTAACGCGGGGCGTTACGATCTTTCGTGAAATAAAGAATTAATGGTACTCCAGTGCCGAATTGGTTATGATTACACGATCATTGCACGACGCTCTTATCCGGTGAAGCTGTAAAGCCCTCGTAGACAACGGCGTAGATCATCCACACACACACACACACACACACACACACACACACACAAAACATCATTTCTCTAACTTAGACTGCCTCGTTGGTCAAGTGGCAAAGCGCACCGCTTTGCGATCACGAGGTCCTGGGTTTAAATCCTAGGTCGCGCAAATGTAGTTTTTCAAACGAAAAACTTTCCAGTATGAGTCCGGAGTCTAAAATTGTGCCCGGTATATGGCAATAGGTTCGCCCCCTAGTACATGGGACCTAACATCGTCGGCGAAACGTAGGTGTACTCAGTACACATCTGCCACCCCTGCTTGGGGAATATAGACGTGACGGTGTGTGTATCGTAACGCGCAGCGTTTGGTCATGGCAAATAAGCGTCCTGGTAGATACGTCCCAAATAACCGGGTTGTTCTCTAGTCTTGACTCTGTTAGCGAGCCTAGCAAAGTTGTATGCATTTTGTATCTCTTTCTATCATTTCCGCCGTCCCTTGTTCTGACCAAGTGAGTTTTTTTAATAAATGTTATTCATAAACATTTTATTCCGTTTTCTATTAGAACATACCAGCAGGAACTGATATAGATTCGCTGGCAATATTTTAAAGCATAATTTATATACTAAGCGTCCATGTTACACCAGAATTATGTCAATTAACCAACACAAGAGATTCTGCCGTGACAAACTGTTCCATTGCGATTAACAGATGCTTGAAACTTCTACAATTCACCAAAATAATTTCAAACAGCCCGCGTAAGAGGCTCTCGCCTTTTTTGTTTTTGCAAGAAAAAATCTTAAGGATATCCAGGATCTCCAAATGTAACGCACCGGTAACGTACGGTAAGATATCCAGGATCTCCAAATGTAACGCACCGGTAACTTTTTCATATCTCGCTTGATTGAGCACATTTTTGGGAGTCAAAACCTCTTATTCCAGCCCTCGGTGCTTAAGGCAGGGGGAACCGTTTACGCTACCCTATTAATAAAAACTGTCACGCTTATTTTCCCCAAAGCGGGGGGCAGGTGTACTGTGTACACTTACTTTTTACCGACGATGTTAATTCCCAACGCAACAGGCGGCGAGCCTATTGCCATTATACCGGGTAGATTTCCAGACTCCAGACTGATATTCACTTCGTCTAACTAACGATTTGAAGCCGTGATTGCTATGCGCATTATATTGCTACTACACCTACGAGGCAGTCTAATCCTATAATATTCACTTGTGTATAATCTTTGTTCTAATTACTCCGGTACCTACTTACTTTACCACATTAATTACAACGTCACAGTTAATCCAGTGTATTATCCCATAATGTTGCCACAATATGTACTCGTTGCGAGTACAAGGCAAAATTTAATAATTCAAGATGTTTAAGCTGGTAACAAACCGTCAAGTACTTAATCAAAGACTTGTAAATTAGGTGCCTTAGACTTTGGTTGGATTAAAATTATCGAAGCGGAATATAAATTACTTTGTGAGAGCGTTCAGAAGTCTAAAGCTCATTCTCGATATTAAAATATTCATGATTATTGTATAACGGCTCTAGCAAGAACGCAAAAAAAAACTATGTTGTAATTATAAATTCAACAAGAAAGCACGCTATCAAACTGAATTCGAAAATATAGATAGCTAGTTTCTGCCCATGACTTCGTCCGCATTGCCTTTAGATATATAAAAAGATATATGTGAGTAAAGATATAAGATGTAAAGATATAAGATAAAAAGATTCTATGTGTTTATCTAGTTAATAAACTATCTATGTACCAAATTTCGTTGAAATCCTTTCAGCCGTTTTGGCTTGTTTGAGTGACAAACAACTAAACTTACATCCTTTGACATTTATAATATTAGAAGGATTTCAGAGAAAGTCTAATATAAGTCAGCCTATACTGCCCATGCTGGTAGGATAACGTCTTCTGTTACAAAGAGACCGTACTATAGTATACTAATTTGATGGAGGCAGATTTATGGTAACAAGTTTTTGAAACTTATCAGGCCGTAATGAAAGAATCTGACTTGGTTTAACAACTATCGCATTTCTTAAGTCATGGCAGGGACTAACAGTTACCTGTGCGGAGACAATGGAGAGTAGAATATAATCTTATAAACAGATCATCTTATTAATCGCTAAAACAAACGCGCTACCGTAGCGCTATAGGCACCTCCTATTACTATTCTACGTACTTAGTAAGTACAGCTACTACCCCTTTAACATGTCCTATGACAGAAGCCAGAAACACCCTTGGGGACCACCTGAGTGCTTTGATTAGTGGAACTTATTACACACTTCTTCGAGGACGTTCCTCGTCTTTGTTCTGGTAACTTTTTACTTTATAGATTCTTCTGTCAACTAGTTGTAAATAAAACTACCTTATTGGTCTAGTGGCGAAAAATTTGCTTTGCAATCACAAGGTCCTGAGTTTAAATCCTAAGTCGGACAAATGTAGTTCTTCTATCGAAAAAATCCCAGTATCAGTCCGGAGTCTGGAATTTTGCCCGGTATATGTATGATAGGTTTGCCCTCATTACATAAGACCTGACATCGTCGGCGAAAAGTTGGTGTAGACAGTACGCCACCTCAATTTGGGGAATATAGGCGTGACGGTGTTTCTTTTAGAACAGAAGCTTAAAAATTATTCAATAGAAGCACTACCAGCAGAAACTGCAATAAGGTCCAAAGGCTTTGTTACGCAGCACGAAGCTTTGATAACAATATTTTGAGAATCCTCAAATATTTTCTCACAAATATAGTATACCTAATTATGTTAAGTTTACAAAGCAGACGCCTTTTGTAAGTGCTTTTGTGAGAAAAAGATAAAATTTTCATGCACTCTAAGAGGGGTTACAACATCAGTGACGATGGGCATTTCGATCTCAAGGAAACCAAAACAGAATCGAATTTAGTACACTATAGAACACATTACAACAAATATTAGCATAATGAGAATGTTAGTGACTTTGTAACGGATAATATTATAATTTTAGTACATTACCTATCTATCTATCTATATCATCACGCCAGATCCCTTACGGAGTAGGCAGAGAGTACAGAGTTCCAACAGGCTCTTTCCTTACATACCTCTCTGGCTTCCTCTACTCTCATAGTTCGTCTCATACACGCTCGCCGGTTACGGAGACTCCTGACTTGTCCTTCAGATAAGACCCGGTCTATTTGGTCATGGTAAGATAGTCTAGGTCTTCCCCGGTACCTACATTCTTACACTTTCGCATTGTATATCAGTTTTGTCATTCTTTCTTCGGACATTCTTTCCATATGCCCGAACCAACGTAGCATACCCTTTCTCATCTTTACACCGATACTCTCTTTCATACCATTACATAGGGGTTAATTAAATTAATTACATAATTACGCCGTAACCGTTAATGGTTTTCCAAACGAAGACACTATTCTTTACCAGTTAAGTCGCTAAGTAGAGTCAGTATTAAAAGAATGAAAAATGTCATCATCTCATTTTAGGATAACCAAATTTGAACTTTGTACGGAGTCTACAAGGTAGTTCTTTCTTCTCATTTTGAAAGACTGTTATGACCATTTGTATGTGTGTACGCAGCTAAGCAATTCAATCCTATGTATGTGTGTTTCAGATCCTTTACGATGCAATATGTTATTTGTCTAACCAGTCGCAATTATACCGTTTCGGAAGCAATACCTCTTTTTGTCACCCATCCCTTGCGATCAACCCACATTGAACCTTAACATTGGGGTGTGTCATACACTCAAAACTAAATTTACGTGAGTCTCAAAATAAAGTTCAATGTTGGCTATCCAAATGTACAAGCATAACATTTTTTGTTTGTTTTTTTTCATTATCAAGATAAACTCTACAAAACGTCCTTTTACCTCATAATTAGTCTCTATATTTTCATATCGTTTCAATATTAGATAACGAATTGATTGATCTTATCTAAAAGCCACCTAAGAGTGTAAAAAGATATGTGTAATATGTACTCATGTGATTTGAAGTTAGCGCGTTTGATTTTCCTGTGGCCGACCTAAGAAGTTAATAATAATTGTAATCTGCCTGTACTCTCTGCTTACTCCGCAAGGAATCTGGCTTTATGATATAGATAGAAAAAGATAAAAATATGAACCACAATAAAAATATTTATACCCCACATAACCTATATTTTGTTTCGACAATCTCACTTCGCTCCATAAATGTTGCGAAAGTTTTATTTGGCAGCGAGCAAAATATACTTTTCATGTTTATTTTTAGGACCGGAATATACAAATTTTTTGTTTGTTTATGATGCTGCCGAAGCAGACTTCGTCAGATTAGACGTAAACAAGTTTAAAGCTGCTTCCTGACGAAAAGATTGCGCTCAATATAATGATAAGGGTAAAACCCCTTATTAGGGGTTTAATTAAACTAGAGAAATTTTAGGAGCTTACTGCTAAGTCTTGCATACCTTGTTGTAGTCGGAGATTCTCCATTCGTTCAGAAAAACAGGTACAAGACATAGATAATATATACATATAGAAATCAGTTTTGTGTTGGATATTTCTGTTGCCACGTGATTTCTTTAATAATTTTTCTGTATGTCTGAATTTCTGAATTTCTGTATATTGCACCTTTTCCAAGCCTTATTCCATCATTTTTAAATAAGGATGTGATTTTCTTAATTAAATAGAATGAACTAGATAATATAATATCAGACTATACTGTCTCACTGCTGGGCAAAAGCCTTCTCACACAAATCGAGAGAGATTACCTCATACTCCACCACGCGCACCCAGTCCAGATTGGTGGAGGTAGATTTGTGGTCACCTGCTGTTGGAACTTATCAAGCCACCTATAAGGCTTTAAACTCAGCTTTGCGACTACCAAATTAAGTGGTAACCGGGACTAACGGCTTAACGTGCCTTCCGAAGCATGAACACGCTCGAATATGAAAATGCCACAACGGTCACCCGTTTCAGGCCAACCGATTCGAATGCTGCTTAACTTTACACCGCGGTTACTGCTAAATTCGAGCATGAATTCATCATGAATGCATTAAAGGTGAAGATAATCCAACGCCATGGGAATACAGATAATGGATGCGAATAATGGCAGTCGTGATAGTGAGGGGACATGCCGTCCGTCTACATACTAAAGCCTTCCGGCCAATTACTTCGGATCAAAAATAACCTAAATCACCTATTATTAGGGCGCACAAAACCATCGCAATCAATCACCTATTTCGTTTACAGATTAATACAGCGTGACATTGTAGAAACGAATAATTAAGGGAATCATTTGAATGAAATGAAAAGTTCGAATATGTATGAAAACGTCAAAAGTCCAATGAAAATTTTATTCGGTTACCGCAACAAAGCGTCAATTAATTCAGACAGCACACAGTCACGCATCCGTTATTTTTGTTGAAAAAGTTTAGCATTTGAAAATCCTGCAACTGAGAGCTGGCGCTGAATCATTTGATATTTAGTCATTTTTGTTCTACGTTTTTTAGTAGCTATTGGTTATTGTCAGGTACCTTTCACCATTTTGGCAGATCGCTTGATGTTACATAGATTGAAAATTGTGTATATTATGTACAATAAAACGAATGTTCATTTCATATTTCACTTTTAGAACTATCCTCAAGATAAATAATTTGGTTAAATAACGAAATATGGTAAACGATTTTACAAGAATAATATACTTGACGCACGACTTAGACCAATAGTAAAGCTTAACCCCCTCCACCCATATTTATTTGAATGAGCTTTATTACTCATAGTTAGACTTCTGATGTAAATATTACGACCATTATGTTCTCATAAAGTATGCTTCCTCTTCTGAAGGACTTGACGAATGACTTAGTCCATTGGTTAAGAGCTTGAGCCGCTCCGCCTACTGGATCGAGTATTACAGACAAATATTTGTTTCGGTCTGGGTATTAGTGTAAGTGAAATTCATGTTTGTGAATGCACCCACAACACAGGAATAATTCCAAGGGTGATGCACATTTTATAAAAAAAATGTAAAATAAAATTGACGTAAAAATATTAAGTGTTTTTAAAAGTACAAGTTTCGTGAGCCTTAGGCAGACATATTATAAAACGCTAACTAACATAGACTACTGATGATGTCGTTCAAAACAGTTAGTACTTAACAACAAATCGCTATTCAAATTAATCTGTCTCTACATTATAATGATTTGTATCCAGTAAATGATTGTGCCAACAATTCAAGACACCGAGCGAGTGATTTCAAGTGTGTGCGTACATACTCGGTAGCTCATGTTAAGGAACTCACTCATTTAACATTTATGAACGCTTTGCCTGCCTACAGTCAGATTAATTTGATGTTGAGTCAGTATGCTTTACAAAATTGTACCGAGCCTTTTGTTAGCATTTTGTTTTTAAATCTCCGCTGGGCCCATCATCTTAATTTTTAATTCTTTATTGTACACATACACAAATTGTTACAAGGTAAATTAATGTACAAGGCGAGCTTAACTCAAAGTCGAGTTTTCCACCAGCAAACCTTTGAGTGAAAGAGAAATAAATGATCAAAATGAGGATAGGAATAAGTGTACAACACAAAAGCAAGGAAATAAAAGATATTTATATATAGAAGAGGTACAAACTACATATATATATATCTACAAATATACTACATGCTATACATTACCATAAAATAGACTACATGAATACATACATACAAATATCTAACATTGATAGGAAATGTTCTCTAATTCTTTTCTTGAACATCTGTAAAGTAGGGCTATCACGTAAAGAGTGTGGGAGGGAATTCCATAGGCGCACAGCACGCACAGTAAATGAGCCATCATATCGACTTGAGCAATGATGAGGTGCACTAAGAAGAAGAGAAGAGACAGAGCGACAAGGTTTTCCCCTGGGGACTAAATACTCAAAGCGTTTACGAAGATCTATCTATATCATCACGCCAGATCCCTTACGGGGTAGGCAGAGAGTACAGAGTTCCAACAGGCTCTTTCCTTACATACCTCTCTGGCTTCCTCTACTCTCATAGTTGTCTCATACACGCTCGCCGGTTACGGAGACTCCTGACTTGTCCTTCAGATAAGACCCGGTCTATTTGGTCATGGTAAGATAGTCTAGGTCTTCCCCGGTACCTACATCCTTCCACTTTCGCGTTGTATATCAGTTTTGTCATTCTTTCTTCGGACATTCTTTCTATATGCCCGAACCAACGGAGCATACCCTTTCTCATCTTTACACCGATATTCTCTTTCATACCTATTTGCTTTCTTACTACGCTGTTGCGAATACGGTCGGTCAGCTTCACTCCTCACATCTTCCGCAGAGCTCGCATTTCCACCGCATTTATCCTACTTTCATTCTCCTTCTTACATACCCAGCTCTCGCTGCCATATAACAGCGTTGGGACAAGCACTCCATTATGTATGGCCAGCTGCGCTTTTCGGCTTAAGTGCTGGCTCCCAAGTAGCTTTCCCATCGCGCCATTCACTCTGTTCCCTACACTCACTTTTCTCTCTATGTCAGTGTATTTTCCATCCTTACTGAATGCGCATCCAAGATATACAAACTCATTCACTTGCTCCAGCACATAGTTCCCAACCACAATCCTTGCATTCGTTCTGGTTTCTTCCCGTTCAAAAACCATAATTTTGGTTTTCTTCACATTCAAATGTAAGCCATTTTCATGCAGTCGTCTTTCATAACTGTGACTAGTGATTGCAGATCAGTGGCTTTTGGCGCTATCAAAACCGCGTCATCTGCATATAGTAGATGATTTACCACTAGATCACTCATTTGTACACCTTCATTCATCGCTTTCAGTCTTTGAAGACTTTTATTCAAATATATTATAAACAGTCTAGCGGACAACACGCAACCCTGCTTGACGCCGATTTCAACGTCAAACCAGGGTGACATGTAACCACCCACCCGTACGCATGCCTTGCAGTCCACATAGGTGGACTGGATGGCCCGCAGCAGAGTGCCATTTACTCAGGCAAAATGTCCCAAAGTCTCTTTCGCACAACTCTATCAAACGCCTTCTCCAGATCCACAAAACCGCAGAAAACCTTCCGGCCCACTGCCAGATGCTTCTCTACGATGTTGCGAAGGGAGAAAACTTGATCCGAACATCCTTTTCCGGAAACCCCCTTGTGCCTCGCACAACATTCCATCGTACTTCTCGCGCATTCTCCTTTCAACAATTTTACCATACACCTTGGCTGCCAAGCTGATCAAACTAATGGCTCTGGTAGGATAACGTCTTCTGTTACAAAGAGACCATACTATACTATACTAATTTGATGGAGGCAGATTTATGGGTATGGCAAGTTTTTGAAACTTATCAGGCCGTAATGAAAGAATCTGACTTCGTTTAACAACTATCGCATTTCTTAAGTCATGGCAGGGACTTAAAGTTACCTGCGCGGAGACAATGGAGAGTAGAAAATAATCTTATAAACACATCATCTTATTAATCGCTAAAACAAACGCTACCGTAGCGCTATAGGCACCTCCTATTACTATTCTACGTACTTAGTAAGTACAGCTACTACCCCTTTAACATGTCCTATGACAGAAGCCAGAAACACCCTTCGGGACCACCTGAGTGCTTTGATAAGTGGAACTTATTACACAGTTCTTCGAGGACGTTCCTCTTCTTTGTTCTGGTCACTTTCTACTTTATAGATTCTTCTGTCAACTAGTTGTAAATTAAACTACCTTATTGGTGCCGCGTGGTTCCCGGCTTTTGCCGCGTGGTTCCCGGCTTTTGCCGCGTGGTTCCCGGCTTAGAATAGGACCAACCCATCTCATCCCATCGGGTGTCGTACAAGGCGACTAAGGGAAAACTAGGGAATGGGCAGCAGCGTTCTCTTAGCACTTCGACGACCAATAACTGCGCTCGCCAACCCGCCTGCCAAGCGTGGCGAGTATGGCAAACACCCCCAATTATGGACGAATGTAAGAAAACCAGGCCCCTAGTCCCCGGCGGTCCTGTTCGTCATGGCCACGGTAGCAGCCATGGTAACGACAGGACAAGGGGTGCTAAGAATCTCCGGCAGAGATTCGGCTACCACCAACACCGAAATTTGGCCCTGGTGACATACAACGCACGCACGTTAAGGACAGATGAGAAGCTTGTTGAGCTGGAAGAAGAGATAAACAAGTTGCGGTGGAATATTGTTGGTTTATCGGAGGTCCGAAGAAAGGGCGAGGACACGATAACCTTAAAATCCGGCAACTTGTTTTACTACCGGGAGGGCGAACAGCAGTCCCAAGGTGGTGTCGGATTTATCGTCCACAAGTCACTCATAGACAACGTTGTGTCCATCACTAGTGTGTCGAGCAGGGTAGCGTACCTGATACTCAGAATATCCAAAAGATATTCGCTGAAGGTCATACAGGTCTACGCACCGACCTCGGCATACTCAGATGATGACGTCGAAGTAATGTATGAGGACATTAGTAGAGCCATACATACTTCCAAAGCACACTTTACAGTGGTTATGGGTGACTTCAATGCGCGGCTGGGCAAACGGGGCGATGATGAATTGAGAGTGGGGCAATTTGGATATGGGCAACGCAACCCCAGGGGTCAGAGGCTGGCCGAACATCTGGAGAAGGAGGGACTCTTTATGATGAACTCTTTCTTCCGGAAGCCGCCTCATAGGAAATGGACCTGGATGAGCCCTGATGGTTCCACAAAAAATGAGATAGACTTCATCATGAGCACCAAGCGACAAATATTTAATGATGTCTCCGTGATTCACAGGGTAAAAACCGGCAGTGATCACCGAATGGTCAGAGGCACATTAAATATTAATGTCAAAATGGAAAGATCGCGTCTGATGAAGTCTACGCTCCGACCTTCTAATGCACATATCCAAAACCCCGAGAACTTTCAACTCGAATTGTCAAACCGCTTCGAATTGCTAGACAGCAGCGCATCAGTGGACGAAATCAACAATAGGTTGGTAGAGACTGTCCATACGGTCGGGTCCAAGCATTTTAAGCCCCACCGTAAAAATAGGCCTCAAAAGCTATCTGACTACACCCGAAACCTTATGGCTGAGCGACGCACTATGACACTCCAAACCTCCGATGATGCTAAGTCCTATAGGCAGCTCAATGGACTGATATTGAAGTCCTTGCGACACGATTTACGGTCCTTCAATACAAGACGTATTGAGGAGACCATAGAGCAGAACAAGGGCTCCAAAGTGTTTGCAAGAGACGCGTCTATTGGGCAAAGCCAGTTGACGAAGCTGAAGACGGAGGACGGAAACGTAACGTCGAATAGGTCAGAGGTGCTCAGGGAGATAGAGAGGTTCTATGGGCAGTTGTATACCTCAGTAGCTGAACCTGTTGTTGACTTGGTAAAAGACCCAAGAGCCAAGCTAACCCGACACTACACTGAAGATATCCCGGACATCAGCCTGTACGAGATTGGGATGGCTCTCAAACACCTTAAAAACAACAAAGCGCCGGGTGAAGACGGAATTACCGCAGAGCTTCTGAAAGCGGGCGGATCGCCGGTACTTAAAGTCCTTCAGAGGCTGTTTGATTCCGTCTTGCTCGAAGGAAAAACGCCGGAAGCGTGGAACAGGGGTGTGGTGGTACTCTTTTTCAAGAAAGGTGATAACACTTTACTGAAGAATTATAGGCCCATCACACTGCTGAGCCATGTTTATAAGTTGTTTTCGAGAGTCATCACGAATCGTCTCGAACGCAGGCTTGATGACTTCCAGCCTCCCGAACAAGCCGGTTTCCGGAAAGGCTTTAGTACCATAGACCACATACATACGCTGCGGCAGATTATACAGAAGACCGAGGAGTATAATCGGCCACTATGCTTGGCGTTTGTGGACTATGAGAAAACCTTCGATTCGATAGAGACTTGGGCGGTTCTTAGATCTCTCCAGCGATGCCGCATTGACTATCGGTACATCGAAGTGTTGAAGTGCTTGTATAATAACGCCACCATGTCAGTCCGAGTACAGGGGCAGTGCACGAAGGCGATCCCCATAAAAAGAGGAGTAAGGCAGGGAGACGTCATTTCTCCGAAACTGTTTACGGCCACCTTAGAGGACGCCTTCAAGCTCTTGGAATGGCAAGGACTTGGCATCAACATCAATGGGGAATACATCACTCACCTTCGATTTGCCGACGACATTGTGGTCGTGGCGGAGTCGCTGGAAGATCTAGGACGAATGCTCGGTGACCTCAACAGAGTATCTCAACAAGTGGGTCTTAAAATGAACATGGACAAAACGAAAATAATGTCTAAAGTCCATGTCGTACCCACCGCACTCACCGTTGGGAACTCTACTCTTGAAGTTGTCGACGAATACATTTACCTGGGACAGGTAGTCCGGTTAGGTAGGTCCAACTTTGAGAGAGAGGTCAATCGACGAATCCAACTCGGCTGGGCAGCGTTCGGGAAACTGCGCAACATCTTCTCATCCAAAATACCTCAGTGCCTTAAGACTAAAGTTTTTAGTCAATGTGTGTTACCAGTGATGATATATGGATCAGAGACGTGGTCTCTTACAATGGGTCTCATAAAAAAGCTCAGAGTTGCTCAGCGAGCTATGGAGAGAGCTATGCTCGGCGTTTCTCTACGCGATCGAATCAGGAATGAGGAGATTCGTAGAAGAACCAAGGTCACCGACATAGCCGTTAAGATTAGCAAGCTGAAGTGGCAATGGGCGGGCCACATAGCGCGTAGATCGGACGGGCGTTGGGGCAGAAAGATTCTAGAGTGGAGACCACGTATTGGCAAGCGCAGCGTGGGACGACCGCCTGCCAGATGGACCGACGATCTTGTGAAAATCGCAGGAAGTCGTTGGATGCAGGTGGCATCGGACCGGTTACGCTGGAAAGCGATTGGGGAGGCCTATGTTCAGCAGTGGACAAGTATAGGCTGAGATGATGATGATGATGATGATGATGATTGGTCTAGTGGCGAAAAATGTGCTTTGTAATCACAAGGTCCTGGGTTCAAATCCTAAGTCGGGCAAATGTAGTTATTCTATCGAAAAAATCCCAGTATCAGTCCGGAGTCTGGAATTTTGCGCGGTATATGTATAATAGGTTTGCCCTCATTACATAAGACCTGACATCGTCGGCGAAAAGTTGGTGTAGACAGTACGCCACCTCAATTTGGGGAATATAGGCGTGACGGTGTTTCTTTTATAACAGAAGCTTAAAAATTATTCAATAGAAGCACTACCAGCAGAAACTGCAATAAGGCCCAAAGGCTTTGTTACGCAGCACGAAGCTTTAATAACAATATTTTGAGAAACCTCAAATATTTTCTCACAAATATAGTATACCTAATTATGTTAAGTTTACAAAGCAGACGCCTTTTGTGAGTGCTTTAGTGAAAAAAGATATGTCCCTTGTGCCTCGCACAACATTCCATCGGACTTCTCGCGCATGCTCCTTTCAACAATTTTACTATACACCTTGGCTGCCAAGCTGATCAAACTAATGGCTCTGTAATTGGCGCAGTCATATTGTGAACCCTTGCCTTTGTACAAGGGTACAATGACTGCGCGGCGCCAATCTGTAGGGACCCTACCGGGTCTCCAGCAAAGATTTGCAAGGACCCGAAAGGCGTCCCGGACTCAAGTTTCACCATATTTGATCATCTCGGCAGATATCATGTCTATTCCCGCAGCTTTATCATTTTTCATACTTCCTATCGCCCATTCAACTTCTTCCATAGTGATGCCCTCTGTTGATTCCGGTGCCACAAACTCGTCTCTGGGCTCGTCTGTGGCACCAGTATCCGGGGCATCTCCATACATTTCTCCAAAATATTCACTCCACTGGGTTAATACAGCTTGTGTATCTGAAAGAATGTCACCATCCTTAGACTTTATCCTTTCCATTCTGGAACCTGACGAATCACCTCGAGACTTTCTCACTTTGCTCCAAAAGAGTTTAGCGTTGTTCTCGAAGTTCTGCGCCAGCCTCTCCTCCTCAATCGCACTGGCTCTTTCACCCTTTTCTTTCACTAAGATTTTAGTGGCATTCTTGCATTGCCGGTATATTTCTTTCTTCATCTCTGTCATACTGGCATTTAGGTTCAAAGAAGAAACATAGTCCTGCCATGCTTTCTTCTTACTTTCTACGGAGCTTTGCAACTCCGCATCCCACCATGCATCACCTTTTGCTGTAATATGCTTCTTTGAGCAACCACATACTTCTTTCGCGGAATCTACTTATAATAGATTCCGCGAAATTAAAATATAATTAGAATATAATTCTCTTTCAGGCTATTCCAGCATTCATCTACATTTGAGTCCGAAGAACCTACTGCCAAAAGCTTGGCCCGGACTCTGTCTTCATACATTCTTCTCACGCTCTCATCTTGCAACTTTTCAACCTTTATTCTTTCAAGGTCTCCGAAGGGGATACGCTCTCTCCAGTGCCTCCACTTCCTGAAGAGACCACTAAACCGCGCAACTATGAGATAGTGGTCTGATTTAAGAGTGGGGCCTCTATACGCACGTGTATCTTGGAGTTTGCTTCGGAGACGGTTATCTACCAGGATCAAATCTATCATGCTTTTTTGTTCATTCCTTCTCCACGTGTACATATGTATATCCTTATGTTGGAATATTGTATTAGACACAAGGAGGCCCCTTTCCAAACATACATCCACAATGAGCTTACCTGCATCATTCACTCTCTTATCACCATAAGGACCCAGAGCAGCGTCGCAAGTTTACCGCCTAGTTCCCACCCATCCGTTCAGATCGCCACACAAAATCACCTTTTCATTAGCCTCAGCCAGATCCAGAACTTCTCTGACATTATCCCAAAACTTCTCAAGGTCCTGGGGTGTCGACGAGCTTACGGGAGCATATGCTGCCACCAAAAATACTTTAGTGACACCCAGTTTTAAACGGACCCAGAGAAGTCTTGCATCGTACAGGCCATAATCTCTCACTCCAGAAGCCAGGCGATGAGACAGCAAGATACCCACTCCCATGCTGGCATGACTGCCCTGCGGTACCCCGGACCACAGAGCCATCGTGCCATCAGGAAGATCACAGGTTTCCCTGCCCCTTCGCTTAGTCTCTGTTACACACAGAGCATCCAGGCGTATCTCTTCCATTACATCAATCACCTCATGCATCTTATCTTCCATACCACCCGTTACATTCCAAGTGCCTATTCGGCACTTTGCACCCCACGACTCGCCAGTTCGGGCCTGGCGTGATGGGTGGCGGCCCCCATCGCCGCTTCCACCTATATTCGTACCGACGGGGGCGGGCCGGTACGCGTCACCTCGGGGGGACGCCCTAGCCCGCACTGCGGTACGTCTTCGGTCCAAGATTGCAGCCATAATGACTGGCAGGGGTCGCGACGAGCACGCTCTTGGACAGACCCCCCGTTCACGAAGATATACTGGGGAATTAGGATTATGAAGAACAGAGTAAAGCAAACAGAGAAAATGACTATCCCGACGCAGCCGTATAGGCATGGTCAAATTTTCGAAGGCCAAAAATGAAGCGAATGCACAGATTCTGCAGACGGTCCAGTTTATTAAGGAGTTCCTCAGTTGCGTCAAGAAAGCTTACATCAGCATAGTCGAGAAAAAGTAAAAGAAGAGATTGGGCAAGAGTTACTTTAGTTTGAAGCGGCAGGAACTTTTGGAGCCGTTTGGGAGACTGACATGAATAATAAACCTTCTTGCTTACTTCCGCAACGTGAACGTTCCAGGACAGATTACAGTCAATGTAGACGCCCCAGTTTTTTGCACTATCTGAAAAAGGTATCGGTATAGCATCGTACACAATTCACTTTAGAGTGGAATAAATGTTATAATAACTGGTTTGAGCGAATGGAAAAGTGTATTACGAGAGTTAGGTTGTGGGCGCGGGCGACGAGGTTTTTAAAAAGCAATTTATTCACAGGTTCGCTCAACGTGAGGCGTCGAGTAAGACTAAAGCGAGACTAATCTTTATTATCGGTTGCATACATTATATAGTGTCTTACAACAATGGGTCGTTTATACAATATGACCTACTTAATGCTTATCATGTGCAAAATACTGGGAAGCGACGATTAAGAGCTTCCTTATCTTCTTGTTTACGGGTTCATGTGTCGGTTACGCCGACATAACTCCTCCCCCCTTAAGTGAGAGGCGCACCGAAGGCTGTAGCGGGTGTTGCTGGTTGTCTTCGACTTGCTGCTGAATGCTTCTATCTTGATGTAGGCCTGAGGTTCGCGTCGCTCTTGGTTTCCACCAGAACTTGTAGACTGCTGCTCCAGATGCCGTCAGGAAAAGTAACACGTATAATGTCACTGATGACCAACTGGGTGTTGTAGAGATTGTAGCGAAGTTTCCCTTGGAATTCTCCTGTAATTCTTCAGATTTAGTTATTAAATTTTTCAGGTCGTCTAACTCTATGTTTTCCAGAGCTATTTTAATTTTTGTTGATTTGGGTGTTTTATGAGCCCTAGGAAGTGGAATTGTTTCCCTTATATTAATGAATTTTTTGTGGGTTTCCAATGTTTTACCCATAGTTTCTATCTTGTAATTGTTATCTATTGTTATCAAGGAGACGCCTTTACTTCGTTGATATTGTACTTCTTCGCCACAGGTAGTTTTTATAACTTCTTCCTGTTTCAAGATAACTATCCAACTATTATCTTTGATTTGCCTGATAATGTTACTATTATAACTTGCTGTTGCGTATGTGCAATTGTGTGGTTCCTGATGTTGGATCAATTGTGCAATGCAATCTTTGGAATTTGATAATGATTGCCATTCCAGATGTTTACAGATGGCTTCGTTGTCCACGATGTTCACACAAGGCTCGTGAGGATATGCAAACTCGTTATTTCCCAAAATGAGGAAAGGATTTTGTGGGATTAGGATAGTGTTGTTTTCATTAGGAATTGAGTATAAGTGCAATAGGTTGTAAGGGTGGTTAGTCACTAATGGTATTTCCAATATGAAATTTAGTGATTCATTGGTTCCGTATGCTTGTCCTATATGCATTATTTGCAGCGTTATTTTGTTGCAATTTTCTGTTTCTTAACTTAATTTCCTCCTGTTTAGCTATAGATATTGCCTGTTCTAAGTTATCGACGTTTTTTAGTCTGACTAACATAGCTGTTATTGGGTTTAATCTATTAAGGAATGTTGTTAGAGCTGTTTGCTCATAATGTTGTCGCCTATCTGGGTTAATAGATATCAACGCGCAACAAAGGCTACGGACTTTGTCTCTGAATGCCTCTATGGAGTTATTCTCCCTATTTAAGAGTATTAGCTCTTCTGTTAGTTGAATTTCATTACGGAATTCTCCAAATCTTCTTTAAAGAATGGTTTTTATTTGGGGCCAAGTTGTAGCACTACCGCTTTCAGAGAGCGCTTCAACAGCTTTTCCCGTTAATTTATTTCTAATAAGACTGACTATACATTGGTCGTCTTTGTTTGTGATATAACCTAGAATATTTTCTACACCCTCGATGTAGAATGCTAAGGTTTTTTTGTTTCCATCATAGGACGGTAACAAAATAGATAGAGTCGCATATTCGATCTCTATTGGGTCATTGGGTCTTGGGTAATCTATTGATTCAAAAGTTTACCAATGAAAAAACACTAAATTAGAAGAACATGAAAATACACATTAGTAGAGTAAATTCAATGTTAGATAGAAAAGAAAAAGGAAATCTCGGGAATAACAGAGTATATGCTTACCCCACGAGCATTGCTGATGTGAAGCAACGATGGAAAGTGAGTCCGCCGGTCTTCACCGCTGTTGGCTGCCACTGGAATCTGCTTCTTTTTCTGCCTCTGCTATCGCTGTCCCACCGTAGGATCTTTTGCTCGCGTCGCGGAATACGTAGTCTAGAATAGATCAGATACGAATTGAAACTTCACGAGCTACCGACTGCGCCAGTTAGGTTGTGGGCGCGGGCGACGAGGTTTTTAAAAAGCAATTTATTCACAGGTTCGCTCAACCTGAGGCGTCGAGTAAGACTAAAGCGAGACTAATCTTTATTATCGGTTGCATACATTATATAGTGTCTTACAACAATGGGTCGTTTATACAATATGACCTACTTAATGCTTATCATGTGCAAAATACTGGGAAGCGACGATTAAGAGCTTCCTTATCTTCTTGTTTACGGGTTCATGTGTCGGTTATGCCGACATAACTCGAGGCATGCCTTTTAAGTTTTGTCGTTTGAAGAAAAAAACACAACTAGAACCTTATAGTACTTTTTATTGTTTTTCAAAGTATTCACCACGTAGCTTAATACACTTTTCCATTCGCTCAAACCAGTTATTATAACATTTATTCCACTCTTAAAGTGGGGGTGTTCAAAATGGCTGACTTGAAAGCGTCGACTGCTTCTTCACCGGACTGGAACCTTTGAGCACGAAGACTTTTCTTAATTTAGAATAGATTTAGAAATCGTTAGGTTAGGTCAGGACTGTATGGAGGATGGTCAAGAATTTCTACTTTTTCCTGCTTCAAATACTCAATCGTTGCGCTCGTACGAGCGCTGTGTGAGCTTGCGTTGTCGTGGTGCAGGATGATGCGGCGCTTTGAGTTAGATTTTCGAAGTTCGGCGATGACTTGTGGTAAAAATACTGTGGTATGCCAGTCTGCGTTAACCGTTCTACGATCTTCAAGTGCAATAGTTGCAACATGACCGGTGTTTCCAACGAATGTGGCCACCATCTTCTTTGAAGTGCTTCAAGAACGAACAACTTTAGTCGGCTTTGGCTCGTCTTGAAAGACCCAGATTGTAGATTGTTGTTTGGAATCAGGATCGTAGGCATAGATCCAAGATTCGTCACCACTGATGATGTCGTAGACGTGATTTGACTCTCCTCGGGTTAACCTTTGCAGAGTTTCCTTACACCATCTGACGCGGACCGCCTTGTGATCGTCGGAAAGCAGATGCGGTATCCAACGGCAAACTAGCTTTCTCACACCAAGCGCTTCATGCAAGATCTTCTGAATGGTTGTCCCTGAGATGCCTAATAGAGCCTCTATCTCTTGATACGTCACATGACGATCTTCGAAAATTAGTTGTCTCACAGCAATGATGTTATCTTCAGTGAAGGCGGATTTTGGGCGTCCTTCGCGAGATTTGTCACTAACACTAGTATGTCCACGCTGGAATTCTAAATACCAGCGTTCGACAGTCCGCAGACATGGGGCTTCATCACTGAACACAGATGTTAGCTCTTCAAAACACTGAAGCCGTGTCAGGCCTCTTCTAAAGTTGTAGAAAATTATTGCACGAACATTTTTCTTAGAAAGATTAATTTTCGTACGTAACCTGACAGATTCCAATCGACGCTGTGACTAAACAATAGCATTAATCCTAATACTTTCAACTGTTTTGAGATTTAAAATTTACACACATTCGAATATAGAACAGTTCCAAATTCAAAATTGCCGGAATATGGAAACGACAGAACTTAAAAGGCATGCCTAGTAAGATACGTGGTGGATACTTTGAAAAACAATAAAAAGTACTATAAGGTTCTAGTTGTGTTTTTTTCTTCAAACGACAAAACTTAAAAGGCATGCCTCGTATCGTAAGACTAACTATAGATATAAGGCATTACTCACTCTGTTGGATCATGGTTATCTTAATAAAGATTATTATTATTATCATCATTTATATAATTTCATGATATTTTATTGCCTTTATTTAAATTTATGATACAAGTATTTTTGCCACATCCTATTTTAAGGTAATATATTTCATTTTTGCTGTAATGGAATTACTTCCAGAAAAGATTAATGTATTCATAAAAAAAATAAAAAATAAACACCGTTACGCCTATATTCCCCAAGCAGGGGTGGCAAAGTTATACTGAGTACAAACACTTTTCGTCAACGATGCTAGGCCCCATGTAATAGGGGGCGAGCCTATTTCCATATACCGGGCACAATTCCAGACTCCGGACTCATACTGGGAAGTTTTCGTTAGAAACACTTCATTTGTCCGACCTAGGATTTGAACCCAGGACCTCGTGATCACCAAGCAATCAGCTTTGCTACTAGACCAATGAGGCAGTCAGCATTAAAGTATTCACTGTAATCTATAAGTTGCCGGTTAAGAATTTCTGAAAACTATAATGATCCCAGAAAACAACGCGGTCCCTGAGCAGTGGTAAACAAGCACCACCTTCACCGGTGGTAGCCTACAGTTGCGGCTAGTCACCGCCCTCCCAGCACAGTTATGCTGTCAAATGACACAGTCTTGATTCGGCATGTTGCGCGAAGAGGCCTTACGAAGAAGCGGATCTAGTCCGATCATAACCATTCGGAACTCGGACTAACTTTCATCCCTCAGCCTATTTCAGAGTGCATATTACTGAGCCAGTGAGCTACACCTTCGGCCCTATCATCACTTCCTAACAAGTGAGATTGGAATAGGTAGACTTAATAAAAACAATACAAACAACAAAGTTCCTAAAACTTATATGCTTTCAGTTTCGTTCAGCAATATAATTTTAGCATGTCTCCCACCAGCGCTTAACTCAACGTTTCACAGCATTTAAATTTAAGCATGTTATGCGGTGAAGTAACAAAAACAGTGGTGCAATGTATAAACTAATCCGTGAATTTACAACCGAAAGGCCGTGCTAATTAAGCGCGGAGTCGACTGCGGCCGCGAGGGGGTGCGTGCCTTCAGAACATCCGGGTCCAAACCTTGCTATATTATTAAGCCTCTTTATATATTAACCAGATCGAGGAAAAGAAGCGAGAATACGGCAAACGGCAACTATGTATTTACATTTTAAATAAAGTACCTTTAACCCTCTTAACATGTTACCTTTGTGTGCTGTTGAAATAGAAGAAAAATATGTTGGAAAGTATTATAAGCCTCGGACCAAACAGCAGTGTTCAAAGGTAAAAGTTGAGGTCAGCTTGTTGTAGAGATGTATGAATACATAAGAATATCGTTTCGGTTACATTCAAGGATCGCCCAGTCCAAAGTTAAGCGTAAATTTGCTCGCCTTGTAACGAATCATGCCCATGCCCAATGGTGATGAATTTACAACTTTAATTACGTAGTTAAGTACATTACTACAAAAATTAAAAGTAAACATACTAATTTTATACAAGAACTAGCTTAATTCTAATATAAAACCAAAGATTAAATGTCAAAGAAAGTATGTACATGGATTTTTTTTTTTATACTGAGTTCTTAGATTTTAGTGAATATTACACATGAAATAAAACTATCACGGGTGTCCCTCCCGTGACCATGGGTGCTGCAAAGCACTTTACACGTCGGGAACTTAAAAATCAAAAATAAACCGCGATAAAATCCGAAAAATTGTTTTATTTATTTTTTTATATAAATATTGCGTTACACATTCAACTACTTATAAATTACTAATGTAGGTAGCCACAGTCAAAAGTCTTTTCTAGGGTCATCGGCATAATATAAAATTTGCTGTTCGCCAAAAGCTCCTAACATGGTATCAGCCTGAAAGATAAACTGAACATGCATTGGTAATTAGCGTGCATGGCCTAACTACCCAGCTGGATATAAGAGGATTTTTGCTCGCTTTACACGATTTTAACTTTCAAGCGAGAAAATTAAATGCACTCGTTCTAGTGTTTTTTTTAGGAACATGAATGTATTCCAATTTAAAGTTTTAGAGTGTAATGAGGTTGCACTCGTTAAAAAAACTTGCCAATCACACACAATTAAAACAAACACCGTAATTTAGGTGCAAGCTACACAACTACGTAAGAGCAACTTTAATCTACATTGCATAGTGATAACTTCATCCGGCCACATAAAATTATAAAACTTTATGGCCGGCGTTATAAAAACTTCGTAAAACGAACGTTTAATGGTATATACTACATTTCAAGGAGTTATCGTAACGCGCAGCGTATAGCAAATAAGAGTCCCGAGTGACTAGCGATTTCCCTTCTCACTCCTTCACCTCGTTATGAGGCGTAACGCATTCTGACCATTCTTCATCCCATTACTCACGTCACTGCATTAAATGTCCTTTACTATTTTTTTGACTGCCTCTTTGGTTTAGTGGCGAATGATGCTCATAGTGATCACGAGGTCTTGAAACAAGTATGTAATTTTTAATGAAAAAAAATAGGCTCATCATCAGACTTAATATCGTCGGCGAAAAGTGGTTTTTGACAAAACACTTCTGCCACCCCTGATTGGGGAATATATGCGTGATGGTGTTTTTTGTTTTTAATGTGTTTCTTTATTTTATTACGTTGTTTTTTAAGTTTTATTAGCATATCCATACGTGTAGCTAATTCTATTAGTCAACAACATAAAAAACTAAGTCGATATTCTAGAGTAATCCACACTTCTAGCTGGCTTTTCTGTACTATAAAGGTTAGTGATGTCAAGCGACACATTTGTTAAGTTTATTTTTTTACCAAGCTCCCGGTGCTAATGGAGAAAAAGCAATATATTCTCTAGAACATTACCCAACAGTTTAAACTAGATTTTCTGCAGAACATCCGGGAACGTAGCGGGAACTAAATCTTCGTGACTAAAGAAAATGTATCACTTTGAATTGCTAAAAGAACCGACTAGTCGGAAACATAGGTAATGTAAATGTCAATGCAAAGGTGTGATAATATTTATTTTTTCATGCGATTATTTATTACTATCACTTACTTGGATCTCAATTATAATAATGGCTTGGTCTAGTGATTAAGAGCTTAAGCCGCTCCGCCCACTGAATTGAGTAGTCGCGTGTTTGATCGCACGGCTCAAATCTTTGTGTGACCTACAAATATTTGTTTTAGTTTGGTGGCTTGTTGTGACTTACATGTTTGTAAACGCACGTATGACACAGAAATAATTCCTAGACTACGTTTATCAGTATAAAAAACAAATTTCTACACTAAGAAATCACCGATTGAATAAAAATTTTTCGATTACAAAAAATCATTGTCCAAAATTATATAAATGTTATGTGAATATCGGTAACGCATCCGTAACTTATAGTACCTCATTGGTAAAGGATTATTTTTGATAATTTGCTCTAGTTTAGATTGACTACTACATGTTTAGTTAAGTGCATTACACGTAATGGGAAGTGGCTACTTGCAGTGGCTATGCGGTTCCTCTAAATTGGAGGGAAGAGAACCACAATTCGGTAAAGATTAATCTTAGCTTCTCTTTTTGTCATTCTCCCAAATACTTCACGATCATATGCTACATGTGGAGACTAGCTCACATTGATCTCTTCAGTTTTTTGCTCTTTAAAATTTGAATAATTAGTTTTCTATCCCGGTCGTAGGGCACCACACATAAGAACGTGCTAGAACAAGCTAGAACGTGCGCCTAAAATGTGTAATTTCAACTATGAAAAACAAATAGGAGACGAGCCCGTTCAGTTTTTTCCCAGATCTTCTATATAGATAATGATTGTAGTTAGATTAAAAAATGTAGCATTGGACATTTGTGCATTGAGATCTGACTCTAGGACCTTAGGGGTCACAGAGTTTATGAAAAAATCTGAATATTTTTATTCATCATCATCATCATCAGCTTTCTACAACCCACTGCAAGGCATAAGCCTTCTCCCCCTTGTGCCATTATTCGCGGTTCTGTTTCAATTTACCCCAAGTTCTTCCTCCAACTCTCGATATATCATCTATCCTTCGAGTCATTGGTCTGCCCACTCGTCGTTTCTAGGCCACCATTATTTCACTACCTTACTTCATCTATTGTCATTTCTTCAAGCAATACGCCATGCTATTGACAATGTCTTGGACTTTTGTCCGTCGTTTAATCTCGGCGTTCCTTACGCAATCGTTCAGAGTGATACCTAGCATAGCCCGCTCCATGGCTCTCTGTTCTAAACTTATTTTCTACACTTCATGTAAACCATTATAGCATGTATCAATTGTCCGAAAAGTAACAAAGTACCACCATTTCGTAAAGCTATTCCTGTGGAGAAGAAGGGCAAGAAACTCCACGGATACTCTTTTAAAGTAAAAATGTTTACAATTTTATCAGCTACATTTTTTTGTGTTACCCTATAATAATTTACTCATAAAACCAGTAGGTACCCAAATAATATTATGAAACTAATGCACTTTTCAACTAAGTTGTAACATATCATAATACATTTTCCTTTAGCATTTGGCAGCAGTTCAGTTCCCTAAACTACTGTGACTTTTCAATGCAGGAATTTCCTAGATTTATAGGCATTTATTATTACCTAAGATACCTTAACTTCACCATGTTACATCATATATTTTAGGAACAAATGATAAATCTTACATTTTATGTAAACCAAGGTTTTGATTGTACTTGCAAAACTAATACAACTTACGCAATATAATCTCAAAATAATAAGTCACTAACTAAAAACTTTTCTGAGGAGTGGTTACAAAACGTAAATATGTTTGTGGTCAGTACACTGTAACTATAGTTTTATCTATCTATAACCTCACGCCAGATCCCTTGCGGGGTAGGCAGAGAGTACAGAGTTCCAACAGGTTCTTTCCTTACATACTTCTCTGGCTTCCTCGACTCTCATAGTTCGTCTCATACACGCTCGCCGGTTACGGAGACTCTTGACTTTTCCATCAGATAAGACTCGGTTTATTTAGTCGTGGTAAGATAGTCTAGGTCTTCCCCGGTACCTGCATCCTTCCACTTTCACATTGTATATCTGTTTTGTCATTCTTTCCTCTGGCATTCTTTCTATATGCCCGAACCAACGGAGCATGCCCTTTCTCATCTTTACACCGATACTATCTTTCATACCTACTCGCTGTCTTACTATGCTGTTTCTAATGCGGTCGGTCAGCTTCCGCACATCTTCCGCAGAGCTCGCATTTCTACCGCATTTATCCTACTTTCATTCTCCTTATTACATACCCAGCTCTCGCTACCATATAACAGCGTTGGGACAAGAACTCCGTTATGTATGGCCAGCTGCGCCTTATGGCTTAAGTGCCGGCTCCCGAGTAGCTTTCCCATCGCACCATTCACTCTGTTCCCTGCACTCACTCTTCTCTCTATGTCAGCGGTGTATTTCCCATCCTTACTGAAGGCGCATCCAAGATATACAAACTCATTCACTTGCTCCAGCACATCGTTACCAACCACAATCCTTACATTCGTGTGTAAGTATAGTTTTTACAGATTTTACGAAGAATTTGATGAGTATTTATCTATCTAGCTTTCCTCTGCTCTATGTGATTCATCTCGATTTGGATAAAGTGAAGATAGTATGACGTTCTATCTCGTGAGTAATCTTACTTACATACCAAGGTGTGTAAAGTTTAAAATTCTCTTTATAAAGTCTTCCTATCTAGGAACATTTCAAAGCAGATATTTTAAACTTTACACACCTTGGATGATCCAACTTTACAATGCAACCGGGCATGTGTCTAAGATTTAAAATAGTTATACAAAATTTGATCCTAAATAAAAAAGTCTAATGATGAATTGATAATTCACGAAAACGCGTTTGTGCAATATTCTGCTAGGGTGTGCAATGTTCTATCAGAGACCAGAAACCAGTATATGGTTCTACCAATTGTCACATACTTTTCTTATTTTTTTATAAAACGTAGCCCCACACTAGGATTTATTCCTGTGTCGTGGGTGCGTTTAAAAATTGACATAAACAAATACCCAGACCGAAACAAATAATTGTGAGTCACACAAAGATTTGTCCTGTGCGGGAATTGAACCCGCAACTATTCGACCGAGTGGGCGGAGCGGCCTTAACGGCTTAAGCTTAACCACTGCGCTATATCTTCCGTCAAACTAACCCAATACTAAACTAACTAAAGAAAACAAATACCCTTTTTATTTCTATGCCCACAACAATGCACTCTTAACTTGCATTGTAAGCAATCAGAAGTAAAACTGGTAAGGTTATTCGTGGATTTAACAATCTATTAAGTACAGAAGGCGCCACTTGACTTGGCCGCATTGAAGTTAGCGCTACACAACACAGATGCGCGACTCACGTCCAGTTTCATGTAATTTGTACCCGTTACTCATTATCGTACGAAATTAATATGTTTTTATAATAACTCGTTTTTTGGTGACTATGCACGCAACTACTCGGAAAAACTAACTTCAATCCAACAAAGTTAAATCGAGCGTAAACAGCGTTACATTCGTCGTATTTTATGCACACGCATACGAAAAGTGAGGGCTCAGCACGAAAAGATTGACGTTAGCGTGACGCTAGCGAGTTGATATGCCATCCTTGTCACACTACACATTTACTAAATAAACATGAACGTGACAGCACGCTTACTGAATCTTTTAGTTCTGAGCCCTGTGACCACGGCACTATAATAAATAAATGCAGAAACATTACAATTCATATGAACCCATTTCTGACAAAAAAGATTTTTTTATTACGAGATGTAATAAAGAACAAATTTTTACCCTACATATATTTCCAGCTTAGCAAATAGTTTTTGCGTGTCAGACGAACAAAAACGTACATTAAGTATAATAAACCTCTTTTCACTGAGAATCTGACAAAACGTAATTCTTTTTGGGAACTTTTTACCGTAACGTCACAACTCAAGTCGGTTTTACTTTCTACTGTATGTGAGGGATTTATATTTTACCCGTGACTTTGTCTTCGTTATTTTCTTTCAACCCTTTGACTCGAAATCATAAAAATCGTAATAGCTTGCGATTATACATGTGAAAAATTATCACAAAATGCTTCAGTATTAATCCAGTGGCAAAATTTGATACCTATTTTGAAACATATCCATCTCCGAAAAGTGGTTTTCGTGAAAATGGTTCATATTTGTACCGCGTAAGTGAGTGCCTAGTTCGATCACGCTGTCTGTGGCGCGATTGAACTAACCACTCTAACTGTACTTATAAGGCATTACAATTCATCGGTGTTCAGTCATTCAGTTTACAACAAAAGTTTCAGTCTATATCCTTTTTTTTTAAACTGCACATGTACGGAAAAGCGGCAACAGTGCTTTCGAACGAAATCATGCGCTATATAACTTCTAGTGTTTTATTATCATGATTTCTGTGACTGTATCCTTCTCAAGACTCAATCAATTTCCTTGTTAAAATTTTATCATAATCTCTTCAGCGGTTTAGGCATGAAAAGGTAACAGACGAACAGTTACTTTCACGGCAAAAATATTAGTATGGATTTCTGTGTTAAATTGAGTTGGTTGAGCAAATACCGCAGAAATGATGACGAGCTTTAGGTGCGAACTGTTTGGATTTTTTATTGGAATAAGCTTAGCAGTATTGAAATTGTGTATTGGGAGCTCAGTTGTTTTGTTAACACTTATGTTTTAATTTATTCCATTTGATCTGGGACATAAAAGAAAGGGGGTTTAGAAACGTTTTTAGTTAGATAAAAGAGAGATAAATTTTTGATGCAATCAATTGAGATATTAATAATGATTTGAACGTCTTGTGGTAAAATTGTCTTAACAATAGATATCCTATATAGGCATGCAGTCAGAAATAGATAGCCAAAGATACGGGTACTGATTTAACTTTTTGGACTCTGCACGCCCCAAAAATATTTGATAGATCTTGGATTCAAATCTTTGGTTGGGCAAGGGGTTATTGAAATGTTTTTATCTAAAGATTCTCCGGAGTTTGGAATTATTTTCGATGTAATGGCAACGGATTCGCCTTATACGCGAGTTGGTCTTTATAAAAATAAATAAATAAAAATAAACACCACCACGCCTATGTTCCCCAAGTGGAAGTGGCAATGGTGGTATTGGGGGCGAGCCTATTGTCATTGTACTAGGCCCAATGCCAGACTCCGGACTGATACTGGAAATTTACCTATTGAAACAATACATTTTTGTCTGACCTAGGATTCGATCCCAGGACCTCGTGATCGCTACGCGTATTATTCGCAACTAGAATTCTAAGCCACTTCCCGGCTTAGAATAGGACCAACCCATCTCATCCCATCAGGTGTCGTACTAGGCGACCAAGGGAAAACTAGGGAATGGGCAGCAGCGTTCCCTTAACACTTCTTCGACCAAAAACTGCGCTCGCCAACCCGCCTGCCAAGCGTGGCGAGTATGGCAAACACCCCCAATCAATATTATGGAAGAAAGTAAGAAAACCAGGCCCCTAGTCCCCGGCGGTCCTGGTCATCCTGGCGACGGTAGCAGCCATGTTAACGACAGAACAAGGGGTGCGAAGAATCTCCGGCAGAGATTCGGCTACCACCAACAACGAAAATTGGCCCTGGTGACATACAACGCACGCACATTGAAGACAGATGAGAAGCTAGTTGAGCTGGAAGAAGAGTTAAACAAGTTGCGGTGGAGTATTGTTGGTTTATCGGAGGTGCGAAAAGAGGGCGAGGACTCGATAACCTTAAAATCTGGCAACTTGTTTTATTACCGGGCGGGCGAACAGCAGTCCCAAAGTGGTGTCGGATTTATCGTCCACAAGTCACTCATAGACAACGTTGTGTACATCACTAGTGTGTCGAGCAGGGTAGCGTACCTGATACTCAGAATATCCAAAAGATATTCGCTGAAAGTCATACAGGTCTACGCACCGACCTCGGCATACTCAGATGATGAGGTCGAAGCTATGTATGAGGACACTAATAGAGCCATACATACTTCCAAACCACACTTTACAGTGGTTATGGATGACTTTAATGCGCGACTGGGCAAACGGGGCGATGATGAGTTGAGAGTGGGGCAATTTGGATATGGGCAGTGCAACCCCAGGGGTCAGAGGCTGGCCGAATTTCTGTAGAAGGAGGGATTCTTTATGATGAACTCTTTCTTTCAGAAGCCGCCTAGTAGGAAATGGACCTGGATGAGCCCTGATGGTTCCACAAAACATTATAAAGACTTCATCATGAGCACCAAGCGACAAATATTTAATGATGTATCCGTGATTCACAGGGTAGAAACCGGCAGTAATCACCGAATGGTCAGAGGCACATTAAATATTAATGTCCTAATAGAACGATCGCGTCTGATGAAGTCTATGCTCCGACCTTCTAATGCACATATCCAAAACCCCGAGAACTTTCAACTCGAATTGTCAAACCGCTTCGAATTGCTAGACAGCAGCGCATCAGTGGACGAAATCAACAACAGGCTGGTAGAGACTGTCTATACGGTCGGGTCCAAGTATTTTAAGCCCCACCGTAAAAATAGGCCTCATAAGCTATCTGACTACACCTGAAACCTAATGGCTGAGCGACGTCCCATGACACTCCAAACCTCCGATAATGCTAAGTCCTATAGGCAGCTCAATGGACAGATATTGAAGTACGATTTACGGTCCTTCAATACAAGACGTATTGAGGAGACCATAGAGCAGAACAAGGGCTCCAAAGTGTTCGCAATAGACGCGTCTATTGGGCAAAGCCAGTTAACGAAGCTGAAGACGGAGGATGGAAACGTAACGTCGAATAGGTCAGAGGTGCTCAGGGAGATAGAGAGGTTCTATAGGCAGTTGTATACCTCAGTAGCTGAACCTGTTGTTGACTTGGTGAAAGACCCAAGAGCTAAGCTAACCCGACACTACACTGAAGATATCCCGGACATCAGCCTGTCAACGATATTAGGATGGCTCTCATACAACTTAAAAACAACAAAGCGCCGGGTGAAGACGGAATTACCGCAGAGCTTCTGAAAGCGGGCGGATCACTGGTACTGAAAGTCCTTCAGAGGCTGTTTAATTCCATCTTGCTAGAAGGGAAAACGCCGGAAGCATGGAACAGAGGTGTGGTGGTGCTGTTTTTCAAGAAAGGTGATAACACTTTATTATAGGCCCATCACACTGCTGAGCCATGTTTATAAGTTGTTTTCGTGAGTCATCACGAATCATCTCGAACGCAGTCATCTAGACTTCCAGCCTCCCGAACAAGCCGGTTTCCGCAAAGGCTTTAGTACCATAGACCACAGACATACGCTGCGGCAGATTATACAGAAGACCGAGGAGTATAATCGGCCACTATGCTTGGCGTTTGTGGACTATGAGAAAGCCTTCGATTCGATCGAGACTTGGGCGGTTCTTAGATTTCTCCAGCGATGCCGCATTGACTATATCAGTATATCGAAGTGTTAAAGTGCTTGTATAATAACGCCACCATGTCAGTTCGAGTACAGGGGCAGTGTACGAAGGTGATCTCCATAAAAAGAGGAGTAAGACAGGGAGATGTCATTTCTCCGAAACTGTTTACGGCCACCTTAGAGGACGCCTTCAAGCTCTTGGAATGGCGAGGACTTGGCATCAACATCACTGGCGAATAGATCACTCACCTTCGATTTGCCGATGACATTGTGGTCATGGCGGAGTCGCTGGAAGATCTAGGACGAATGCTCGGTGACCTCAACAGAGTATCTCAACAAGTGGGTCTTAAAATGAACATGGACAAAACGAAAATAATGTTTAACGTCCATGTCGTACCCACGTTACTCACCGTTGGGAACTCTACTCTTGAAGTTGTCGACGAGTACATCTACCTGGGACAAGTAGTACGGTTAGGTAGGTCCAACTTTGAGAGAGAGGTTAATCAACGAATCCAACTCGGCTGGGCAGCGTTCGGGAAACTGCGCAACATCTTCTCATCCAAAATACCTTAGTGCCTAAAGACTAAAGTTTTTAGTCAATGTGTATTACCAGTGATGATATATGGATCAGAGACGTGGTCTCTTACTATAGGTCTCATAACAAAGCTCAGAGTTGCTCAGCGAGCTACGGAGAGAGCTATGCTCGGCGTTTCTCTACGTGATCGAATCAGGAATGAGGAGATTCGTAGAAGAACCAAGGTCACCGACATAGCCCTTAAGATTAGCAAGCTGAAGTGGCAATGGGCGGGCCACATTGCGCGAAGATCGGACGGGCGTTGGGGCAGAAAGCTTTTAGAGGACCTGCCAGATGGACCGACGATCTTGTGAAAATCGCAGGAAGTCGTTGGATGCAGGTGGCATCCGACCGGTTACGCTGGAAAGCGATTAGGGAGGCCTATGTTCAGCAGTGGACAAGTATAGGCTGAGATGATGATGATGATGAGACCAACGAAGCAGTCTGTATTTGTTTTATAAAAGCAATTCGAATAACTTAGAATGATAATCGATATTGAGTACTTTCAGTTTGGTAACCACCCGCTTATATTCCCAAAGGAGTGTTTAAGATTAGGTTAGATTAGTTTAAGATTATCTTACCATGATCAAATAGACCATTATGAAAGTGGAGGAAGCCAGAAAGGTATGTAAGGAAAGAACCTGTTGGAACTCTGTACTCTCTGCCTACCCCGCAAGGGATCTGGCGTGATGATATAGATATAGAAATAAATTGAGCCAGTAAGTTTCCACTTCTAGTTGAGTTACGTACCTCTTCTTTCTTATTCTTGTATCAGCACGGGGTCACAAATGATCACATTTACCCCAATGTCAATCAGCTTCATCATCATCATCATTTCAGCCTATACTTGTCCACTGCTGAACATAGGCCTCCCCAATCGCTTTCCAGCGTAACCGGTCCGATGCCACCTGCATCCAACGATTTCCTGCGATTTTCACAAGATCGTCAGGAAATCACAATCAGCTTACGTAAGGATATTCCGCATGTCAAAAGTGTTACTCCAATATATATTGATCAGATAAATTTAAGAAACTAAATGTTGTCATACAATAAATTAGCAGCCTAAAAGCCTATCCGATCCACATACAGCTTTTTGCATACAATCAACCACTTTCTTAAACTTTTTTGATCAATTGTACATTGGACTAAAATTTGAAACGAATATTGATATAATGAAATAAATTCCATTCTAATACGGAGTAAGTAAGCTTATTGCAGCAACAGCCTTTTGAATCCATGCTAAAAAAACTTTACCATATTCACAAGAAAAAAGGATGGTTCTATTTAGTAGCCCGGAGAGTTCTACTTATCAGAAGAGTACCTATTATAAAAAAAACATTATTTACATTGTACACCTCTGCATCCCCGCGCTTGGGAATAAAAGCGTGATGGTTTACAATAAAATCGCACCATAAATACATAAAAGGGACTTTTCCACAGAAAATCTAGGTATGCATTGATCTGTTTAGATTTATGATAATTTATCAAATAACAAGAATATCTCTTTGACCGCCTCACTCGCCGTATAGAGGCTTACCGTAGCGTGACGCTATCGAGTTGATATGCCATCCTTTTTATACTAAGAATTTATTAAATAGAGATAAACGTGACAGCATGTTTTCTCGACAACATGTATCGTCAAATGGTTTGTTTTTAGCCCCCAGGACAGAGCTCTGAAGCTCGTTTCTGAATGGTAGACAGTGGGTAGAGTAACCGAATAATTTATTAATTCCATGCTTGGCTAGTCAGTTCAAATGATTAGAATTGTACAAGAAAGAACACCAGAACTTCGGCAACCTTTGACTATCACTCCTCTTTTGACTAATCCTCAAGTGATTTACATAGAGTTTCCTTAAGTAAACCACCATAGTATTTACGCATAATAGGCGCCCTTAAGTTTGCTTTTATAATAATATCAGCTATTATTTTGTACCCCGGTAGTAGAGGTATGAAAACAAAGGTTGTATTATTGTTACGGAACAGGTTTAATTAGACAAATAGTTACTGGCAGATGTTTGGGAAATTGAAATCCATGGGATAATGTACTCCGTCACATATCTATATATACCATCACGCCAGACCCTTTGCGGGGCAGGCAGAGAGTACAGAGTTCTAACAGGTTCTTTCCTAACTCTACAATACCAAATTAATAAAAACTTTCTTATTGTACAATGAAATACCGATCCCGTAAAGTGTCGAATTGTATACTAAGTAGCTAGGATAACCAACGCATTATATACGATTTCACTTATTCGAAAAGTTTCCCGCGGCTTTTCACCCGGTCGACAACAGCGCCATCTACGAGGTCCAACTACAGCTAAGAACCATCCAGGTCACAACAAAAAATACTAATCCCTACCCATCAATACCATCCACCGTTGCTACGACAACATACAAAGTTTTCAAAAATAGGTGACAAAAATAGGTGTGTGTCAATTCAATTGTGTTCAACCTAAAAAGGATGGGGGTGGAGTGCTAATAGCCATTTCGAAAAAAATAAACTCTAGGCGTGTTGAGAGTTGGCAAAGTAAATGTGAGGACCTCTGGGTCACAATAGATATATCTGCTACACGTCAAATGGCTCTGTGCGCAATATATCTTCCCCCTCCTGTGTGTCACGCAACTCTTGAACTTTTTATCCAAAACTGTAATGTTATTTTTGACACAACGGATATACCTATTTGTATAATTGATGACTTTAACCTGGGAAAAATTAACTGGGACGAAGTAGCTATTAACTACTCCTTACCTAACACCGATGCCACCTGCATCCAACGACTTCCTGCGATTTTCACAAGATCGTCGGTCCATCTGGCAGGCGGTCGTCCCACACTGCGCTTGCCAATACGTGGTCTCCACTCTAGAATCTTTCTGCCCCAACGCCCGTCCGATCTACGCGCTATGTGGCCCGCCCATTGCCACTTCAGCTTGCTAATCTTAACGGCTATGTCGGTGACCTTGGTTCTTCTACGAATCTCCTCATTCCTGATTCGATCGCGTAGAGAAACGCCGAGCATAGCTCTCTCCATAGCTCGCTGAGCAACTCTGAGCTTTTTTATGAGACCTATAGTAAGAGACCACGTCTCTGATCCATATATCATCACTGGTAACACACACTGACTAAAAAAAAAACAAATTAAGACTGCGTTTCAAAAAATACAAAAACCCTCGAGACGAATAAGAACTAAAATTAGTTTCAAAACGATGTCAATATCAGTGTAAGAAGTTATATAACGACTATTTGAATAGCATAGAAATCAAAATTGCAGACAATCCAAAGGCCACAATTTCTGGATACATGTTAAAACCAAACGTGGCGGATCAAGTGTCTACCCTTTGACCATGACCGACGGACAGACCACAACATCCAATGGTACTGCTATTTGTGACCTTTTTGCGGATTCCTTTTCATCGGTCTACACACATACTTACAGCACAGATTTCATACATGGGTCTGACTTCCTGCACTCTTTGCATAATAACAGCATGTGCTTAACATACCCAATATTTGATCTTAAAACTGTACACAAAAGTTTGCAATCTATCGACACGAGAAAAGGAGCAGGTCCTGATGGGATTCCGCTTGCGCTTCAGCCTTGGCTGCTCCACTAATGCGCATCTATAATCTTTCTTTCTCTAAGTCTTTGGCATCAGGAACTTTCCCTGCGAAATGGAAGAAAGCTAAGGTTGTTCCTATACACAAATCAGAGAAAAAAGATGTCATTTCCAACTACAGGCCCATTTCGGTCCTCTCTTCATTCGCCAAGATCTTTGAGTCTATGATCTGTCCCTATATACAGCGTCATTTGAGTCTATACCTAAGTATTGATCAACACGGTTTTGTTCCATCGAGGTCTACAGCCACAAACTTGTTAAGTTTTTCGGAGCTTGTCACACAATCTCTAGACTCCAACAAAGAGATCGATGTTATATATACAGACTTTAGCAATGCGTTCGATAAACTTGGTAATAAATTGTCAGCATATGGTATATCTGGGCCTCTGTTGGAATGGTTCAAATTGTACTTAGTTAAGCGTGAGTTCTATGTTGTTGTTAATGGCTTTCAATCCACTAATCGAAATATAACCTCTGGTGTACCACAGGGTTCGCATTTGGGTCCCATATTATTTAATATATTCATTAACGATATAACCTGCTGTTTCCAATATTCCAAATGTTTCCTGTACGCTGACGATTTGAAGTTCGCTAAAAGAATAGAATGTAATAAAGACACTGAATATGTACAAGAAGACCTGAATCGACTGATTTAATGGTGCGACCGCAACGAAATGCAACTTAATTTTAAAAAGTGTTACCATTTGAAATTCTCAAAGAGGTCAAACTGCATGTACTCGAATTATTACATTCTCAACCAAAAAATCCAAGATGTGGAATTGATCAGGGACTTAGGAGTAACGTTTGATAAAAAGTTAACTTTTATTCCGCACATCGAAAGCATTAGCAAAAAAGCGTCCAAGATGTTAGGATTTACAATACGTAACACAAAAGGCTTCCAAAAAGCACCACGAAGGTTGTGCTATATAACAGTCTTGTTCGAAGTGTATTGGAATATTGTTGTATTGTATGGAGACCACACTACGCCACTCATATGTTAACGCTTGAATGTGCCCAAAAACGCTTTTTGTGGCATCTTGCGTTTTCGCAAGGTAAAGCCAAGCAGCTACCTTCATACAACTCTCGCTTGTAGTACTTCAAGATACGCTCCCTATCAACACGTAGAGACATAATAGATGCTGTCTTCTTATATAAGTTGTTGAGGAATAAAATTGATTGTCCCGGTATACTGGGCATGTTGCATTTCCGCGCTCCAACTCGTTATCCCAGAAATGCTATCACGCCACTCTGCCCACTATTGCGCAGGACGGTGCTTGGTGCAAATTCGCCAATACCACGGCTATGTAAAATTTTAAACAAGTGCCACGATGTAGTTGATGTACACCATGATAATCTTAACAAATTTTACAAAGCTGTTGTTAATTGTTCCACATAATTATGTTAATTCTAATTTAATTTATTTTAATCATCATCATCATCTCAGCCTATACTTGTCCACTGCTGAACATAGGCCTCCCCAATCGCTTTCCAGCGTAACCGGTCCGATGCCACCTGCATCCAACGACTTCCTGCGATTTTCACAAGATAGTCGGTCCATCTGGCAGGCGGTCGTCCCACGCTGCGCTTGCCAATACGTGGTCTCCACTCTAGAATCTTTCTGCCCCAACGCCCGTCCGATCTACGCGCTATGTGGCCCGCCCATTGCCACTTCAGCTTGCTAATCTTAACGGCTATGTCGGTGACCTTGGTTCTTCTACGAATCTCCTCATTCCTGATTCGATCGCGTAGAGAAACGCCGAGCATAGCTCTCTCCATAGCTCGCTGAGCAACTCTGAGCATTGTTATGAGACCTATTGTAAGAGACCACGTCTCTGATCCATATATCATCACTGGTAACACACATTGACTAAAAACTTTAGTCTTAAGGCACTGAGGTATTTTGGATGAGAAGATGTTGCGCAGTTTCCCGAACGCTGCCCAGCCGAGTTGGATTCGTCGATTGACCTCTCTCTCAAAGTTGGACCTACCTAACCGGACTACCTGTCCCAGGTAAATGTATTCGTCGACAACTTCAAGAGTAGAGTTCCCAACGGTGAGTGCGGTGGGTACGACATGGACTTTAGACATTATTTTCGTTTTGTCCATGTTCATTTTAAGACCCACTTGTTGAGATACTCTGTTGAGGTCACCGAGCATTCGTCCTAGATCTTCCAGCGACTCCGCCACGACCACAATGTCGTCGGCAAATCGAAGGTGAGTGATGTATTCGCCATTGATGTTGATGCCAAGTCCTTGCCATTCCAAGAGCTTGAAGGCGTCCTCTAAGGTGGCCGTAAACAGTTTCGGAGAAATGACGTCTCCCTGCCTTACTCCTCTTTTTATGAGGATCGCCTTCGTGCACTGCCCCTGTACTCGGACTGACATGGTGGCGTTATTATACAAGCACCTCAACACCTCAATGTACCGATAGTCAATGCGGCATCGCTGGAGAGATCTAAGAACCGCCCAAGTCTCGATCGAATCGAAGGCTTTCTCATAGTCCACAAACGCCAAGCATAGTGGCCGATTATACTCCTCGGTCTTCTGTATAATCTGCCGCAGCGTATGTATGTGGTCTATGGTACTAAAGCCTTTCCGGAAACCGGCTTGTTCGGGAGGCTGGAAGTCATCAAGCCTGCGTTCGAGACGATTCGTGATGACTCTCGAAAACAACTTATAAACATGGCTCAGCAGTGTGATGGGCCTATAATTCTTCAGTAAAGTGTTATCACCTTTCTTGAAAAAGAGTACCACCACACCCCTGTTCCACGCTTCCGGCGTTTTTCCTTCGAGCAAGACGGAATTAAACAGCCTCTGAAGGACTTTAAGTACCGGCGATCCGCCCGCTTTCAGAAGCTCTGCGGTAATTCCGTCTTCACCCGGCGCTTTGTTGTTTTTAAGGTGTTTGAGAGCCATCCCAATCTCGTACAGGCTGATGTCCGGGATATCTTCAGTGTAGTGTCGGGTTAGCTTGGCTCTTGGGTCTTTTACCAAGTCAACAACAGGTTCAGCTACTGAGGTATACAACTGCCCATAGAACCTCTCTATCTCCCTGAGCACCTCTGACCTATTCGACGTTACGTTTCCGTCCTCCGTCTTCAGCTTCGTCAACTGGCTTTGCCCAATAGACGCGTCTCTTGCAAACACTTTGGAGCCCTTGTTCTGCTCTATGGTCTCCTCAATACGTCTTGTATTGAAGGACCGTAAATCGTGTCGCAAGGACTTCAATATCTGTCCATTGAGCTGCCTATAGGACTTAGCATCATCGGAGGTTTGGAGTGTCATGGTACGTCGCTCAGCCATAAGGTTTCGGGTGTAGTCAGATAGCTTTTGAGGCCTATTTTTACGGTGGGGCTTAAAATGCTTGAACCCGACCGTATGGACAGTCTCTACCAACCTATTGTTGATTTCGTCCACTGATGCGCTGCTGTCTAGCAATTCGAAGCGGTTTGACAATTCGAGTTGAAAGTTCTCGGGGTTTTGGATATGTGCATTAGAAGGTCGGAGCGTAGACTTCATCAGACGCGATCTTTCCATTTTGACATTAATATTTAATGTGCCTCTGACCATTCGGTGATCACTGCCGGTTTTTACCCTGTGAATCACGGAGACATCATTAAATATTTGTCGCTTGGTGCTCATGATGAAGTCTATCTCATTTTTTGTGGAACCATCAGGGCTCATCCAGGTCCATTTCCTATGAGGCGGCTTCCGAAAGAAAGAGTTCATCATAAACTGTCCCTCCTTCTCCAGATATTCGGCCAGCCTCTGACCCCTGGGGTTGCGTTGCCCATATCCAAATTGCCCCACTCTCAACTCATCATCGCCCCGTTTGCCCAGCCGCGCATTGAAGTCACCCATAACCACTGTAAAGTGTGCTTTGGAAGTATGTATGGCTCTACTAATGTCCTCATACATTACTTCGACGTCATCATCTGAGTATGCCGAGGTCGGTGCGTAGACCTGTATGACCTTCAGCGAATATCTTTTGGATATTCTGAGTATCAGGTACGCTACCCTGCTCGACACACTAGTGATGGACACAACGTTGTCTATGAGTGACTTGTGGACGATAAATCCGACACCACCTTGGGACTGCTGTTCGCCCTCCCGGTAGTAAAACAAGTTGCCGGATTTTAAGGTTATCGTGTCCTCGCCCTTTCTTCGGACCTCCGATAAACCAACAATATTCCACCGCAACTTGTTTATCTCTTCTTCCAGCTCAACAAGCTTCTCATCTGTCCTTAACGTGCGTGCGTTGTATGTCACCAGGGCCAATTTTCGGTGTTGGTGGTAGCCGAATCTCTGCCGGAGATTCTTAGCACCCCTTGTCCTGTCGTTACCATGGCTGCTACCGTGGCCAGGACGAACAGGACCGCCGGGGACTAGGGGCCTGGTTTTCTTACTTTCTTCCATAATATTGATTGGGGGTGTTTGCCATACTCGCCACGCTTGGCAGGCGGGTTGGCGAGCGCAGTTATTGGTCGTCGAAGTGCTAAGGGAACGCTGCTGCCCATTCCCTAGTTTTCCCTTAGTCGCCTTGTACGACACCCGATGGGATAAGATGGGTTGGTCCTATTCTAAGCTGGGAACCACGCGGCATATTTTTTATTATTTATTTTAATATTTATTATTAATTCTTTATCATACTTTATTATTCACCTTTACTTTAACCTAAATTTTGTAAACTAGAATATCAAACATATTCTTAGTTTAGTAGTGTATTTAGTTAGTCAATCATACGGTTTGTGCATGCGGTGTTAGCCTGTAAGAAATTGTTACACTTAATAATGTATTCATGTAACTAAAATACTATGTATGTACTAGTGTAAATAATTGTTGGTTAACCTAAATAAATAAATTACTTTCATCCGTTTCTAGCTTCAACGGGCAAGTAAATCGTCCAAACAGCCATAATGTAATAAATTATCCATCGGTCTTCTCTAACAAATCTATGTGAAAGAGTAAGTAGGTCATACTCCACCATACGGATCCAGTGCGGATCGTGAAGACAGGGTTGTGGCCACAGAGTAGTTTTTTATGTTTTTGGCCACCTGCTGTTGGAAAGTATCAAGCTTATAAGGCTTACTTGGCTTAGCAATGATCATATTAAGTGGTAACAAGGACTGCTCGAATATGAAAATGCTGCGAAAGGTTACCTATCTTAAACCGACCGAGCTTAACCTTGGTGATCATTAAGTACACCGCCATCACAACTAATATCATACAAAAATAGTGCACATGTCTGCATTTCCACGGTACCTACGTCTGGCTGACTTGACTAAGGTATAAATAGCATAGCATTATCATTTACACGTATTCAGCTCCTAATTCTATACCGGTATCCGTATTTATAGAATCCCACGCACATCCATTACCTATTGAATAACTGGGCTGTGCTGGCACCCGATATAGAAACACCGCGAATTAATCGTTATCACGTAGAGATGATTATAATTATAATTTATAGTGTCTTATAGACCTATGTTAATTAGATAATAGGCCTTTGACTAGTGGTTAGACCGTAGATTGCTCCTCCCACTGGATCGAGTAATCGCGGGTTTGATTCTTGCAAAAAAATCTTGATGACTACAAAACCCTTTTAAAAAAAGCCTACCATTGAAAAAATATAGGCAAATAATGTTAAATTGATACTAGCTTATAGTTTAAAACTTACACTAGCAATCATCACAGCAAACTAAGTATCTTTTTTTGGATAAATTTTGTTTTCCGAGTCGAGTATAATTGCGATTTTCCCCAAATATTTAAATACAGGTTTTTTTAACTCAAACGACGTTTTGATTTCGTTTTGGATTCTAATAGTTTAGACTTCTCTTCATTGACTAATCTCCATGGATACGCGCGCCAAAGTGATAACTGCTCGATACTTGTCCAATGTTAAGTATAAAGGTTTGGTCAAACATCCGACAGAGAGCGACGGGACCGTGACAGAAAAGCTCGGCTACATTCGGTTGCGACGTTTGCCGTCGCGCCGAGTGGGGCTGCGCCGGACGTGGGACGTCTCCCGTACATTTCAGTACATTACAGCTCACCAAGACCTCCCTACACGGTAGGGGGGCCTACCCACACGGTCGCCCCCCGAGAATCTTTCTGCCCCCATGGCGGTCAGTGCTACGAGCGATATGCCCTACCCACTGTCACCCCGATTGTGGTCCTTCTACGGATTTTTTAGCTTTAATCGATCTCACGGAGTAACTACGAGCATATCTCTCTTCATTACCCTTTGGGTGATCGTGAGCCTTCTTATGAAACCCATCGTAAGCTACCATGCCGTAGTGCGGTAAGTCATCACTGGCAAAACGCTGAGGCAAAGCGACCACTATTCGATACTTATCCTAAATGTTCAAAGAAAAGTAATGCAATGAACATATGTAAATTAAAAGCTACATCGTGTCTATATCACAGTCATCATTTCTTTGCGTATTGTAAGGGTTTCTTTACTTGGGTTGCGGATTAAAGAAGTAGATTATATACGTACATATATTTATCTGTATAGTTTTGTTTTTTATATTTTTTTCTTTTATTCTGATCTCATAAAGCCAATAAATTTATTTTAATCGATTCGTCCGTGACCTATACACAGGTCAAATATGATGATCATTTATCAAAGCTACTTTATGTAATTTTACATTACAAAAATAAGTGTATGTCAATTGTGAACCACAATAATTTAAGATTAAGACAAAGTTAATATGTACATAAGTATTTATGGCGTATTTAAAATATGAAATCTCACCTATTTACAACGATTTACTTAATTAATTTATTATTTACACGGTTTAAATCAATCTTAAAAATTGTTTAAAATGACCACCTCCTCGTCTTGGCGTTGCACAGTTCAGCACGTTTTTTCATATTGTCTTTTACGCGGTTAAATACGAACGGATCACTTCTTACGCTATCAAAAGCATTCGTGATACGCTACTTTAACTATTCTCTTGTCGAGTACTCCGTAGCAAAAACGACTCTTTTCAGCTCACCCCATAAATAAAAGTCTAACGGAGTGTAATCTGGAGAGCGGGCTGGCCATGGCACGGGCCCTCCGCGACCTATCTACCTATCACCAAAGTGATTGTTTAGGAACTCACGTACTCGCACCTGATAGTGCGCGGGCGCTTCATCATATTGGTAAAACAGGTTGCGATGAACGCTGAGGGGCATTGTCAAATATTTCATCAACCACACTATTTTAAATGTTTAGGTATGACAAACTATCAGGTCTTCCATCAATAAAATATGGGCCTAGTAAACAATCGTTTAAAATTCCTGCCCACACATTCACACTAAACCAGTGTTGATAAGCGTCCTGGCGCGTCACATAATCACTACTCCACCAATGTTCGTTATGCAAATTAAATATTCCCATTTTAGTGAATGTGGCTCCGTCAGTAAATAAAATGTTATTGTCTAAATTTTCTAAAAACTATTGACAAAAATTCTCCCGTGGTAAGTGGTCGTTGACACCGAGTCCCTGTACGGGTCTAAAATGGTATGGATGCATTCCTTTTTCGTGCAACAACTTCCACACGGTCCAGTGAGATACACCAAACTTTCTTGCAGCATTTCGAGTACTTTCTTGTGGGTGATACTCGAAGTATTCGAAGATAGCTTCTTGCAGGTGGACAGGGCTCTCTCCCTCGTCGTTGGGCATGCGCCGGCACGGTGAACTGACCGAATGTACGTAAACGTTGGTTGACACCTAACATAAGATTTTACGAAGGAATACGGCAGTTGCGAAACATCTCTCGGTACAAATTAATAGCTCCGCGCACATTATCATTAGTTACTGCATACGCACGAACCATATCCCAATATTTTTCATTGGAATACTGAAAAGAAGTCATGTTAATTTGTTTTTTTATTACGTAATACACGCGGGGTTGTTTTTACTGAGGCGCATTTGAGATGCGGAAGTAGCGGCGCACTCGCATAGACTGCGGGGTGCGTGGGCGTTTTCGACAGGATCGCACGATCGTCACGTGTTTTATCGCGGGATCACGCATGTGCGCTCAGTATCCATTATTAATGTATTTTTTTAATAATTCCGTCAACAATTAAGGTCAATTTTTTTTAGATATTTAGGATGAGAATCTAATACTCAGTACCCGCCTTCAACACGTCCCTCGTTTAACAGTCCAACGGTCTAACCACTGGGCTATCAGAGCCTGCTAATCTTTGTGTAACCTACTATTATTTGTTGTGCTTTTTAATATATTGAAAACGCACCTACGACATAGAAAAAAATCCTAGTGTGGAGTTACGTTTTTAATAAAACAAAAAGTAATCATACTGAATTATATTATTCATAAACCCAATCAAATGAAATGAATTACTTCGAGAAAAAAATAAAAACTTGATTTTAAAATCAACCTCGAAAGAAATACAAGCTGTAAGCTAATTAACGCTAGACATGAAAGTAGTTTGTTCTAAATCGGTAACTGAATTGATTCCAGAAATTTTAAGTATGTAAGGAAAGAACCTGTTGGAACTCTGTACTCTCTGCCTACCCTGCAAGGGATCAAGCGTCGTAATATAGATAGATAGATAGAATTTTTAATGTATCTTTATTTTTTTTCAATTTGCTCTATAATAAACTAATTTTATTCTTAACTAGCTATTTCCCGCGGCTTCGCACGTGTTTATTTTGTCATTTGACATAGGTAGGTAGGACTTTTTGGGATAGCATTATTCCAAGCCTTGAAAGACACCTTCACATTAAGTTTCATTTAAATCCGTTCAGCCGTGTTAATGTGGAGAAATAAAAACAACTATCCCCCATGGATCTTGCATTTTCCGGGCTAAAAAGTAGTCTTAAACAATCTCTGAGAAATCTTCCATTTTCCAGTGATAGTGTATTTAATCGATTCCGCCGTTCTGGAAATTATTACGAACAAACATTTTTTTTATTTTTCCAGTATGCGTATAAAATATCTTCTTTACTTCAAAATCACAAATCTCAAATGAATATTCCCGTGCGCTGTGCGGGGATCGTACCTGCGACTATTTGACAAAGTAAGTTAAGCACCTTAAATCTACCTTCTTTCGCTTAAATCAAGTCGTCTTTTTTTGCAAAATTATTTATACAGTCAACTTAAATATTACTAAATTTTCGTTGTAGAACAATTTCAGCATGAGTCCAGGTTTCCAGTCACCTGTGAAGAGGAAGAGGGAAATCGAGAGATTGCCAGGCTTTTCTTTAGCCAAAATATGAATAAATATCTTCGGGCCGTGACCACTACGTCAAAAAATACTACCACTATTATTCTACTCGGTAAGTACACGACCCGTAGTTACATGGTAGTACAACAACAATCCCACTTCCGCATACCTTAGTTCTCCTAACAGACTAGAAGCCTTTATAAACAGAAATCTCACATAATATTAACTTCTCGCAAAGGGCCTCTATGTATTAAAAAATATTCCCATACAAACCTTTCAAATGTCTGTTTAAAACGCGTTAATCTAAGCAAGATCATAGAAGATACCAACATTAATACTAATGTGTTTCTATTACCATCACTAAGCTTTACAAACTTCCACGATAACTGACATCGTCAAGCTAAAATCGCGTGCAACTTGCATTAAGTGGAGGCAATACTGGCTCTGACCCTAGAGACGAGGCGAATGTGTCCGCTCACCTCGTTTAACACGGAACTTTGGCCCTTAATTTTCACAAACTGTCGACATTTAAGGGTTTATTATGTCTTTCAGTTATAACTTTGAGCATTACAATATTTTCTGCAATCACGTATATTATACCTTAGTGAGAATATGAAAAATAATGAGGAATTGTCCCGAATTAACTAAAGGTAGGTACAATTCACATTGTTCTAAGTTAGACATTCACACTCATTTTAATCGTTTGTGGTACTACCAGCTGTACTAAAAAAGTAACACGTGCAATAATTCTTTCCCGTAGTACTACCGAAAGCCCCAGTCACAGAACTCAAATATTTTTGGGCCCAGTAGTAACGTGAAACACTCATTTTACCCGTTGCACTTCCAGTAGTAACACGGGCAATAATAATACTTTCTCGTTTTACTATCACCTAGTAATGTGATGTGCCGTGTGGTTCCCGGCTTAGGCTGCCGTGTGGTTCCCGGCTTAGAATTTAACCAACCCATCTCATCCAATTGGGTGTCTTACAAGGCGACTAAGGGACAACTACTGTGTCGGTCTGTTCAGGCAACATAAATAAATTTGAATCTTCACTGTAGAGAAAATATTCGCCCTCATAATTTAACGCATGTGCAACCGGAGCCGAAAGCAAAATCTGGTCAAGGCCGTTATTTATATAAACAAGTAACGTGCCGAGCTACGATAACTTCGTAAAATGATAGTTTATTATTACTCCAGTAGAATGCAGAGTACCATTACACGATAACTCCATGAAGTTATTATCCTTGTTCTGAATATGGCCATCACATTTATTTGCAAGTCTATCCATCCCTTTCACTGATGCCGTGAACAAATAGTGGTATATTAATAATAATGAATCAACCTATACTGTCCCACTGCAAAACAATGGGCAAAACCTTCTCACACAAATCTAGATGAGAGAGATTAGTTCATACTCCACCACGCGGATACAATGCAGGTAATGATGGTGAAGGCAAGTTTGTGGTCCCCTGCAGTTGGAACTTATCACACTGTCTATAAGACTTCGAAATGGCTTAACGAGGACATTTAGTGTGAACCGAGATCAGCGGCTTAATGTGACGCTCAAACATGAAAATATCACAAACCCACCTCTCAGACTGACCGGGCCGAACACTGCAACAACTTTGGTGATCGCTAAGACCACCGCGGTCGCACAGCGCTACGAGCACAGAAAACTTGCATTCCCTGATGACTTTTCACTTACTATATACCAAAGTATAACCATGTAGTAAATTATCAACAATTTAATACGTGCGTAGTAAGAAAGCGAGTAGGCATGAGAGATAATATCGATGTAAAGATGAGAAAGGGTATGCTCCGTTGGTTCGGGCATAAAGAAAGAATGTCAGAAGAAAGAATGACAAAACAGATATACAATCCGAAAGTGGAAGGATTTAGGTACCGGGGAAGACCTAGACTATCTGACCACGACCAAATAGACCGAGTCTTATCAGAAGGAGCAGTCAAGAGTCTCTGTAACCGGCGAGCGTGTATGAGTCGGAACCAAAGAGGTATGTAAGGAAAGAACCTGTTGGAACTCTGTACTCTCTGCCTACCCCGCAAGGGATCTGGCGGGATAATGTAGATAGATTGATAGAAATGATACCTGCATCTGTATTGCACAAATGAGGCGGAAGAATCAGTGTGAAAAGAACCAATGCAATAATTCAGAGCTCGCCAATATTTGCTGCAAGCCTCAACGTCCGTATGTTTTCTACAACTCAGATAAATCCCGCACGAACACCTTTCTGCTTTCAATTACAAATTGCTGGTAATCTTTTGTTTACCGACTGCAGTTTCATTATTATGAAATTTATAACTTCATGAAAATACGTATTGATAGCATTAATTCATTTTGGATTCTCCGGGGCATAACTTTAGAATATTTCCAGTCTTATGTGGAGACTACTCTGGTACGTGCGTCTTTAACCGCAATATTTGACAAGGTGGTCTAATGATTAGAGCGTAGGCTGCTCCACTCATTAGACCGAGTAGTCGCAGATTCGATCTCCACAAGTGACACAAATACCTAGTACACAGTACCTAGCCCTCTGCCACTTCCGCTTGTGTAATATAGGCGAGACGGTGGTTATTTTTTTAGACTTAATATTAAACTTTACTTGCAGCTTCGCCGTTGTTTTTACCAAAATGTATAAAACCTGGAGAACCTGAGACACCTCTCTCCTCTCATCTCTCAACCTGTTCCTTGTAACACAATAATGCAAATTTTGTTTAAAATATAAATTATTTTATTATGTATCTCGCAAAAATCAAAGGACATACATCAAGCATCCATTCATAACGATAACGGAGTAACTCTGATAACGTGAGCTTATGATAACACATCCTCGTACGATAAAGAATTTATGAGCGTAAATACATGCGTGCAGCCCATATTTCGTGAATCCTTATTACTTTAACGTCAGAAATGATTAATTACTATACCCAGTTTGATGACAAATACACCGTCACAACTATAGTCTACTAGCTGACCCGGCAAACGTTGTTCTGCCATATAAATTATTTATCGTAAATATTTTGCTTGTTGAATAAAAAATAACGAATGTATTGTAAGTGTGATCTATGACAAAAAGAGGAATGTAGCACTGTAGACGATGACCGCCAATAAAAACAAAAAAAAAACACCAATCATACAATTCAGTGTATTTCATTATAATGTAAAATATGTTATTTTGCCTACACATAAATTTATCCATGAATTGATTTTGGACTCAGGTTCGTCTCCCCACGAAAAACCTTTCAGTGGTTAAAAGCACTTCCTTGAAATTGTTCATACACGTTTGATTTAAACACTAAGCATGGTTTCGTGCTTGAACCGATGATGCATCCAGGATTGTTTTTTCTGGAGGGAACTCTAACGATAAATGGGCCGGATACGAAACTTTAACGACGTTTAACATCTTACTAGAAGACCAACACAAAATGTACTGACAAAACTTTGCCACTCACTTAGCTGGCAATGTACCGTTTTTAAATATTATTACGCTAGATTATAATCTTTGGCAGGGGGTAGGCAGAAAGGTTTAAATCAGAAATATTTTAACGATAATTTTAAATCTAATAGATAAAGTAAAATCCTTCTGGAAAACGAAGGTATTGTATTTTTTATGAGACGGCGTTAGTGTTGTGTGTTGAATAAGACCGCGCTATAGTTCAGTTTATATTTTACAAAGACCACCTGTGCGGGCTAAATAGGACTCAGACTGAAACCAGTGGTAGAGATAGTTGATAGAGTAATAAGTCTGATGGAAGTTGACAAAGTTACAATATATTCACTACATGGTTCTTCCGGGATACCTGTTATTCCTTCATACTAAAATTGCAGCATGGGACTTATTAACACTTTGAAGGTGTTTTAGGCCTCGAAATAATATTCGAGATACTTTTTATTCCCGATAGAATCACGGTTCTTGCGACATAGCTGGTATTTATTCATATTAAAATGGCTAAACCAATTTACTTGAAACTTTATAAATTTTACACCGTAAAATAAAACAGAACACTTTTATCTTGAAAAATAGCACGACTTCTGCGGAATATCTATTATTTCTTTATACTAAAACGGCTGAACGGATTATAAAGAAACGTAATACGAAAACAATCACCCAGGTATAGTACAATACGAAAGTGGAAGGATGTAGAACAACAAATATTTATAGTTTTATAAATTATATACAATATTTACAATTATATAAAAACAGCAAAGAATTATTAATAAAGTAACGGTAGTAAAAAAAAAAAAACATATTTACACAGGTTCAAATGGTTCCACGCCGCTTTCAGTTGGTAGTGTACCTAAAACAGGACTAGACTATCTTAAATATACCATATCTTATCCGAAGAGCAAGTCAAGAGTCTCCGTAACCGGCGAGCGTGTATGAGACCAACTATAAGAGTGGAGAGAGCCAGAAAGGTCTGTAAGGAAAGAACCTGTTGGAAATCTGTACTCTCTGCCTACCCCGTAAGGAATCTGACGTGATGATATAGATTGGTAGATAGTATTAAAGTATCTTAAGTCGTGAAATAATAATATGAAATATTGTTTACACACTTGATTATGCCGATATTATCTGTTTAAGTGGTATATAAAATCACACCAATTTGCATTTGATGGGATTTTACCGGAATGTATGAAGGCCCAAAGATATAATCATATTTTGGGTAAAGAAAAGCCTGGCAATCTGAAGCCTGGAGACCTGCTGAAATTGTTCTACAACGAAAATTTACTTATATTTAAGTTGACTTTATAAATACTTTTGCAAAACAAAGACGACTTTATTTAAGCGCTAAAACGTAGACTGCTTAACTTACTTTGTAACAGCACACGGGAATTAGTGATTTTGAAAAAAAGAAGATATTTTATGGGCTTACAATAAAAAAATGTTTATCTGTGTTAATATCCAGATCGGCGGAACCGATTGTAAATACACTATCACTGGAAAATGGAGAATTTTTCAGAGATTGTTTAAGACTACTTTTTAGCTCGGAAAATGCAGGATTCCTTATTAAGAATATACATATTCCGGATTTAAAAGAAATTTAATATGGAGGTATCCCTTAAGGCTTAGATTAATGCTATCACAAAAACCTACCTACTACCTACCTATGTCAAATTACAAAATAAACGCGTGCGAAGCCGCGGGTGACAGCTAGTTTTGAAATAAATGAAAAACGTTATTGTAGTCTAATTCAAGGGGAAAAATATAAATACAACTCGAGTGGCTCCTTGTCACCTAATACCAAATACTTGCGAGAAAAGCTTTTTAAGTGTGTTAAATTTAATGTGTTAAGTTTTTAAGTCTGGAATTGTGCCCGGTATATGGCAATAGGCTCGCCCCCTATTACATGGGACCTAACATCGTCGACAAATCGTGGGTGTACTCAGTACACCTCTGCCACCCCCGCCGGGGAATATAGGCGTGACGGTGTAAATTCTCTATAGGTCCTTGTTTGAGTAAAATAAAAACAAGTAAAATATATTTTCCGAAATCTCTTAGCTATATTGTATATAATGAAAACAAGATTTTCAATTAATTAAATCTCTTCCATTTATTTAAATTGATTCCGCTTCACAACACCTTATCTTTTGTCCAGAAGAGGTGGCATCCAAATCGCACCTAGTAAATTCGCAGGACATAATGTAGTTACAGAATAGAAAGAAGTTATTTAAATTGAATCATTTTAGCCCAATATGTCAAAATCCCCGTATTTACTCCTTTTCATGCCCATCCCCACTAAATCCCCAATTGACTGAAAATTCCACGCGATTTGGGGAATTCCCCACAAATTAGCAACGCTGGTTGTGATACATAATAAATGCAGAATTAAATGTCAAAATGACGCGACGTTTCTCGCGAATGACTTGTGTTTGCGTATGTGTAGATGAAAGTTCGATGAAGCGGACGTAGCACCATCTGTCATTCAGCAAAATAAATAATTTCTTTCTGTTTAAATAAGAATGACGGTTAAAGCATTTGGATATTGTTCATAAAAAGTACTAAAATCGCGATTAAAAAATAGGAGGATGAAAATTTGGGGTTATAGGTATACGTATAGCCAAAAAGATTTAAAAAAAAGTAACAGAAAAATAGAAATAAAATCAGGATAGGGATACCCTAATCACCAAGCGATATGAAATATACTATACGACCTACTCTCATACCTACCAAATACGAGTATACAAAAAAATCATAAAAATCGGCTGAGTCATTTCGGAGCAGTGCGACTACAAACACTGTGACACGAGATTTCTATCTGTATAGATTTTATCGTTTAGCTTACATACTGGTATGGCGTGCCGTGACACGATGATACTCGTTTCAAGAACTATATTGTATTGACGTCATGAATTTAATAATAAAATAACCCTAACCCATGGATATATTAGGGTTATAAATTCATGCCCTAAACGGATTGATTACAGTCAAAATATTGTTAAAGAAAATTAAACTCTTACTCCAAACACAACACTGAATTTTCTATGATTTAAACAACTTGACAAACCACGATTAGTGAGAGTTATAGCCTGAAGCCCAGTGTCCCGCTCGCACCCATTACAATGCAGTAAGGTGACCATAAGGTAGAACTAATTCAGACTATACCTATTTATGATATAGTTTAAATACGCTCTAAACCATTTATAAGCGAGTTCTAAACGAACACGGTTTTCGATTCATCTGTATATACAGGATGGTTTTTTATATGGGACAGTAAGGGCAGCTATGTTAACCATTGTAGCTACAGAAAAACGGCCTAAGTAAGTAAGGAGAAGTCTCCTTAATTTTTGCAACATTTGGAACTAAATTTATATTTAAAAAAAAATGTACAGACAGCAATTACATGGGAAGTTTACTCAAAAACTTTTTTGTTGACAATCGATCCTGTTTCTTACAAGGATCAAAAACTTCTACTAGATCAACCGAGATTGAAGTACTAGTAAAATCAGAAATCGCAAAAAAACTACTCCCATAGATAGGATAGTTTTCTAAGATCAATTTCCTATAGCTACAACGGTAGAGGTACCTGCCCTTTATTTTTCGTATAGCTACGAGATGATCTCATTTCAATTTCATTGGTATTACTATGGTATAATAATATGACCATTCCACGTCAATACATATATAAAAATAATAATGTTACCCGCGGCTGCGCACGCTTTTATTTTGTAATTTGACATACGTGGATCTCTAATGCGCGATTTCATTCAACGCTAAAATGTGCCATTTGCGTGGAAAGAAAGAATCACGGTGATAAACAGTGTCCGGGAATTATACGTTAGTTAGATGTCAACAAGTCCATAATCGTACCAATGTTTGGTCACCCTACTTAGAAAGAGACGTAGGGCTCTAAGTGAGTATCGGGACTTATTTAGTTTGATCGAACAAGCCAAACCTTTGTGATCGCTAAGAACCCCGCGATCGCACTACGCTACTAGCGCTTTGGTATTTAGTATGCGCACAGAAAATCTGCATTCCCTGATGAATTTCCACTTACCAAATTAAACAAATAATCAAGTAAAAGCAAGTCATCATTACAGAAAACACTTTAAATATATGACATCATTTTTCCGTGTCGGTAATATTTTGTTAATGGTTACTCAACAGGCTTACAAATTATGGAGAATATTTAACATCGATAACTTTGGTTCCCTCGTCTACTCAAAAGGACTGACAGAGGGCTTAACATGAAAAATTTGACGTTACCGTGGCGCTAGCGAGCCATTGTGCTAGTGCCATCACTTTCATGTTTATTTAGTAAATCTGTAGTGTGACTAGGATGGCATATCAACGCGTTAGCGTCACGCTAACTTCAATCTTTTCGTGCTAAGCTCTCAGTAATGATTTGGCTGATGTACTCTAATGAGACGTAGCCACTATGATTAATGGAAGAAGCATTATAATGGCTAGTAATGATACGACGGCTATTTGGTGTTGGAGCTTTAGAAGATCATTTTTCAGTAAATTCGTTGTGGATGACATTTTTATAATAAAAATGGGAGTATTTATCGATTTACATTATTTAGATGAAAGTTATGTTGTAAATATATAATACATTATTTGATCGAATAGTCACATACTGAGGTTAGATTTTCCGAGGTCTGCCTATTAATAGTTCTCATGTTGATAAGAGAGGAGTTTCTTCTCCTTTCAGTTTAGACAATATAAAAGTTTGAACTTATTTTATTTTATTTGGGAGGCTTACAGCTAATATAACAAATTAGGTATAGATAAATAAAGTCAGAGAGCCATTAACAAGACTCCGCATCTAGAAATGAGGTATATAAACATGATGCTTAAGTAGGTAAGTTGACAATATTTCTAAATAGCAAAAGAACTGTTAGAAAGATGAGAAGTATTTGATTAACACAGTGCTCAGGGTTGACAAATTACTTGTGATTAAATTAATTCTAGAGTTAAGATACTCTGACCGCATAATTGAATTAAACATAATACTTGTACGCACAAGATAAGAATTAGAAAGAAAGAAAGAAAATAAATTTATTCGCCACAAAATAAATAAAAAATATAGTAGCAACACACTAAAATAACAAAAAACTGATATTGTTGCGAATCGGTCCCAACTCAGCATTGTGCTGACTGCAAGCAATCAGCGCTGGTCTTCCGTTGGAGCCGGTCGTTGAGGTCGCGGTATGGCCACACACATAGTCACTTATCTAAATACATATCTAACTTATCATTACATTATTTAAATACATAAATCTTGCTTATTGACTAATAACGTTTACACACATAAGTGAACAAGGAGAAAAAGAAGTCCATAATTCTCAGAAAGGCTAATTCTAGTTAAGAGCTAATTTGTAACCGGGATACAAACACATTAAGTTGGTAATATTGGACAATTTTGAACTAAAAATATTATTATATAGCACTAGTGTCATGTCTTAACGTTTCCTGATCCAACTGATGTTGGTAAATAAATACTTTTAATTTTTTTTTGAAACTATAAATACTTGGTAAGTTCCGTATCGGTGGTGGAATGTTATTCCAGCATTTGGTAGCAGCGTAGCGGAAACTACCTCTAAATGCGGCTGATCTATGCCTTTGTGTAGCGAGCGGCCTCATGCACTGCCGGTACCCATGTGATTTCCGACTCGCCACCCAACTCAGTTTCTCATAAAGATATACCGGTGCTTTATGTTTTAAGACACCGAAAAGAAGACATGCCAGGTGAAGTTTGTAGCGATGCCTCATTTTAAGAATAGAATGCCTATTTAGGTACGGGGAAACGTGAGTTCTTGATGGAATGTCGAAGCAAAAACGCGCACACGCATTCTGGACCCGCTGGATAATTTTCCGCGATCTTTCTAGCAAACGTGGTCCAATGATAGCGTCCATATAGCTAAATTTGGCTAAAATTAGTGACTCCACTAACGTAACCCGCAATGCCTCCTTTATGTACGGTCTCATTCTGTATAATACCTTGAGCTTATAGAAACAGTTTCGAGCGGTATTTGAGACGTGTTTTTCAAAACGTAGGTCGCAGTCCATATGTAAGCCCAGATTGCGAGCTTCGTATACCCGCTCAATGGGCTCATCCATAAGCCTAATGCACACCGATTTGAGACTTGCTACCTGTTGTTTGCTACCGAGAATCATGAATTTTGTTTTGCTTGGGTTAAGCAATAGCTGGTTGTTATTGGACCATGTAGCTATACTTGAAAGATCGTCGCTAAGCTTGGATAGGGCACTATCGACTTCAGACGGCTTACAGGAAATATAGATTTGTATATCATCGGCATAAATATGATATTTGCAATGATTTATATGCATTTTTATGTCAGCCAAGTATAAGATAAAAAGAATAGGACCCAAGATCGACCCCTGAGGCACTCCCCTATTTACTGCCAACTTTTCAGATTCCAGTGAGGAACCTTTATCACCGCTTAGCCTAACATACTGACAACGGTCAAGAAGGTAACTATTGAACCATCGTAAGGCTTCGGAATCAAACCCATAATAACTCAATTTGGACATCAGCAGGTTAATATTGATTGAGTCAAAAGCTCTAGAAAAATCTAATAGAACTAGCAGTGTACACATACCTTTATCTTGGGCGCAAAGAATATTATCAGTAACATCAAGTAAGGCCGTAGTTGTACTTCGTCCTTTTCGAAAACCAGATTGCATTTCAGGTAAAATGTTATTTTTTTCGAGGAAATTTGATAGTTGTTGACAAACTGCTTTTTCCAAAATTTTTGACAAACATGGTAGAATACTTACCGGCCTAAGGTCTCTGAGTTCAGTCGGGTTTGAGTTTTTCGGCAAAGGACGTACGATTGCAAGTTTCCAAGCATCGGGGAATGTAGATGCAGAGATGGACGTGTTTATCAGGTCTTTTATAGTGTCTATTGTATGGGGTAGCGTCATAACGAGCATGTCCAGGCTTATTTTGTCACATCCTTCCGCATTGGATTTCAAGCTACGTATAATATTCATCAATCTATCTAGATTGACTGGCTCTATGTGAAAGATGGCATCACTATAACGATTGTACTCGAAAAACGTTAGTTGTGAAATGTTGACATCTAAGGTGCCGGGTATATTTAAGAAATGATTATTAATGATGTTCGGATCGTTAAAGAATGTAGGTAATTCCGTGTTATTTTTAGGTAGTAGGGTATCTTTGAGATTTCTCCACAATATCTTGGGTTCCCCTATTCTATCATTAATTTTATATTTATAGTAGGCCGCCTTTTCGTAAAATATTGCTTTATTAACTGTTGATTTTAAAGTCTTGTAGTATTCCCTTTTAACGTTAGACTTATTCGCATGATAATCTGTCGCAGCCTTGTCCCGTAACTTCATCATGAGTTTGATCGTATCCGTAATCCAAGGGTGGAAGTTGCTCTTAATGACAATAGACTTAACAGGCGCATGCAGATCAAATATAGCTATAACAGTATGATTCAAAGCGGTAACTATTTCATTTACATCGCCAAGTGACGATATTAAATCCCATCTAATAGCTTGTAGGTCAGCATCAAAGTTTTCCATACACATGTTCTTTTTCGGCCTGCCAGTTATAGTGTAAGGATTAAGTTTCTCGCGTTTGATGCTAAACTCACAACCTATCAGACAATGACCAAAAAGCGACCCCACAAGGTTTAAAGTAATCTTCCTTAAGCGCAAATCAGTACAGATGACGTCGATGAGTGTCTGACTGGTTTCAGTGAAATGAGTTGGCTCACTGACTAACTGTGACAGATTTAGGCATGACAAAAATGTATTAAATTTTAATGTTTTAATGTCAGTAGTATTAAATAAATTAATATTAAAATCACCTAGTAAAATTAAATTATCATAATTGCCAACAGAGGTCACTGAATCAGAAATAGCGTCAAAAAACAGATCAACAACCATCCAAGGTGGTCGATAAGCCGTGCCAACCGCAAGCTTTTTTCCATTAAGTGTTACAATGAGCCACATTTGCTCAACAGAATGGTGACTTGGGTCTACTGGGTGGGGCCAGATACGCGCGCTCACGTTACGCTTGACATAGAAACCAAGGCCACCTCCACGCAAGCGCACTTCTCGTGGCCTCGGTATGTGTCGCAGTCGGTATCCCAGCAATACTGGGGCCCGTCCCTCCTCACCCGCTCTGAGCCAAGTCTCATTTAATGCAACTATGTCGAAGTCGTACTGAGTAACTGAAGTCATAAAGTTATCATGATTTGTTCCGAGGGAACCTGCATTATACAAACCTATTTTCAGCAGTTCATTAACCATTATACCAACTGTTATTGTACCACAGACGCTGATCAAAAGACGTGCAGACAAAGATTATATATACACTGTACATTGGGGCATGATATTGAATAACAAACATTAAACTATAATTAAATATTTTAAATGTATAATGAAATGCATACTTCGAGTAAAAATAAATATTGTAGGAAATTATTGTGTCTAATCGAATGTACAATCTATTAAATTTAAAAGAATGTGTTTGCTCCCTGATATTTAAAAAAAGCTTTGCTTCCCTGCACAGATAGTGTAGAATATAAAACAAAATAATAAAACGATAAAATACAAAAACGCCTATAGGCGTCGTCTCAAACAATGTCGGTCCCAAAAATCCGTTTAAAATCGTTGTCCGAGCGTATAGAATACATTTGCTTTCCATCTGACTGTCGCACAAAAACACGATCCCTCTTGGTCCACGAGTACCGCCAGTTTCGCTTACGACATTCTTCGCGGGCCCGATGAAAGAGCTGGCGATTTGTCCTCGTCAAACGCTCATTTACATATACCCGACGAGGCGGTCCCCCCAGGTCCATGGCAGCCGTAGTGATATTTCGACGCACTCGAGCAGCGCCCAGAAGCTGGTCCCGCAAGGTGCGGCGGGCCAGCCGCACCACGACGCGGCGCACTCGCCGTTCCACCCCATCGCCGTCCGCATCGGTCGACACCACAGCTCCCACACGCTCAGCAAATATAATATCCCTATCCTCTAGGGTGACCCCCAGTTTCGCTGCTAGAACTGTTACCGAGTGCGAGATATTTTCTCCCTTCTCCTCTGGGAGATGTCCAATCTCAAGGTCAGTAAGCAGTGCCTCCTGATCACGATCATTCAGGTCAAGCTTTAGTTGAGCTACAGTCTGTTGCAGTTCAACAACTTCTTTGGTTTCGGGTGCGGGCGCTAGCTCCCTCTGTTCGAGAACATTCAGCCTCCGCTCAAATGCGTGCATCCGTTCCCCCAAGGTTTCCAAGGAAGCTCGAAACACCTCGCGGAACTCACGTAGTTCAGCTATATATTCGGAGAATTTACGGTGCAAATCTCGAAAATCCGTGTTGCTAACCGGTGAACTACCTTGCTCCGGGGGTGGAGTCGTCATTTTTCCCAGTTGGGAGGGGCCAGCGACAGCAGTCTCGCGCGGGGGCGAAGGAGCAAGCACCCCGCAGATGCCTCTTACAGGTGTGCTGCTGTTGTCGCCTTTACGTCGGCTTTTTTTGCACTCCGGGCAATTCCAGCCTTTAGGTATAACTACGTTATCGGCAATCCCTACACACGCTTTGTGAAAAATACATGGGCAGATAGTACACGTGGCGGCACCTATCGGCGACAGAAATTTTCCGCAAGCAGCGCACTTTGCCATCCCAGGTAATAGATTAGTTATCGATCAAAGTGATACTTGATATCGATCACACTCGGAGCTACCTCGCAATATGGATAGATGGCGCTGTATTTAAAAAATATGTTGGTGGCAAATTAAACGGAATGTATGGTGAAGGGATACCATAAGCTGTCACCCAGAATAAAAATTAGGTACGCGCGTAAACTGGTGGCACCTCACAAAACTGTTTTGGTGTAAATGTATAGAAAAAATTATTTTTACTTCGGTTTAGGGTAGATTAGAATAAGATATCAGTTAGTAATAAGTTATCTTTCTAGTTAGTCTATAAAAACACAACCATTGCACTGTATAACGTTTCAACAGCTTAAAAGCACTATGTATAAACTTTCACTAGTAAATTTTCCGACAATTAGCGACTCTTTTTACCTCAAAACAAAAAAAAAACAAAAACAACACAACGCTAGTTGTTAAGGCACACCGCCATACTGCTTGTACGTTTTACGTAATTACGACGAAACATAGTGCGTGAGAATGGAGTGACAATTTACCTACAAGGTAAATACCTTATTCTGTTAAGCCACTTTTCGCCAACGATGTTAGATCCCAAGTAATAGGGCTAGCCTATTGCTATATACCGAACACCACTCCAGACTCCGGACTGATACTGGAAACGTTTCGATAGAAAAACATCATTTGTCTGATCTAAGATTTTAATTCATGATCGCAAAGCTTATTATTCGCCACAAGATCGACGGTAGTCGGGTTACATTTTTTTAAACTTTTTTTCCTTGTTATGAGTCAGAATATAGAGGCATACACACTTAATCCAGATGTGCATCTTCAACGTTACTGTAGAGTCGTGTTCCGTACCGTACCGTTCAGACAGCGGAGTTAAACTCGCTAATGAATACTCTTGTTAATTTAACCAAAAGTTATAATGATCTCATAAACAGCTCTGCCGAGGGATCGATCGTTCTGCGGGTCACCTGAGCTCATGATGTGCGGACGCTATGTAACCACTTTGTTGACGATGCTATTTGCCTTTGTCTTGGATACTTTAGTTTTTATAACAGTGGCTGACACAATATAACATAGGGTTGTTAAGTATATCTATTATATAGTAGCTGCTTTATAAATGTTTTTTTTTGTGACTGAAGTGATCGACTTTTACTGCATTAGAAATCGCCCTCAGTGGCTTCCTCTAATTCCCTTGTACCCTATTCTACGCAAGTCTGAGCTGTTTTGCTTTAACTTAACTTTTTTAAACAGTGAGAATAATAAAATTCTAATTCGCACTACTAAATAGTATAATATTACACGCACGGATTTTCAGAAGGTTATCACCGATGCATGGAGTGATTCAAGGTTTATGTGTATAATTCACCCGTGCGAAGCCGCGGCGGGTTGCTAGTAATAGATATAAGTAACTAGTTAATAAGATTAATAATTATAACACTAGTACTTTAATTTTGAAGCAAGTAAGTTTAACTATATTTTAAAATGTAAGGGTGAAACTGTTGTTGGTGAATCAAAAAAAAAATAAAAAATATAAATCTCACACCTTAAGCCATACGGTTTATAGAAAAAAGACCCATACTGATAGGTACTTAAACGGTGAACCTCACCACCATCCATTACAGTTAGCTACCGTGGGTAAATCTTTGTTTCAGAGAGCACAAGGGATCTGTGACAATGACAAGAAACATCTGGCCGCCGAGCTGTAACATGTCAAGCAAGTCCTGCACGATAATAAGCTTCGAGTCCCACGCCAACGTCACAGTGACTGAGTGAAACCAGCCACAGTCGAGCGTCTCCCTGCTGTACTACCTTACTTAAGAGGAGTCACGGACAAGATTGGCTACATCTTGAAGCGTGCTTCAATTAAAACATTTTATAAGCCGCCGAAGAAGATCAGTCAGTTTTTACCATCTGTCAAGTGTCACATCCCTCTACAAGATGCAGGAGTATACAAGCTTGACTGTGAATGTGGTCTCTCTTACATAGGACAAACAAAAAGACCAGTAAAAACTCGGGTTATAGAACACATAGCTGACCTAAAACACCGTCGCTCAAAGAAGTCTGCAGTCTGTGAACATGTCCTTGACTGCACCCGCTATAACATCAGATTTGATAGACCACAAATTCTCGTGAAGGAACACCGATTCCTACCAAGGATGGTTCGCGAGGCTATTGAAATTAAAAAACATCCTAATTTCAATAGAGAAGATAGCTAGATGCTTCCCTCGACTTGGGATCCAGTAATTAATATAATCAAATCCAAAACCAAGCATAACACTGCAAGACCTCAAGACACCGTGAGCTTATTCTGCGTAGATCGGACCAACAAAAATAATTAAGAAGTTTGAGGGTACCCCGGAAACCCCGGAACAACTATGCCTTTTGGACGTCTAACACCTCAGTCCTTCCCGTGACCATGGGTGCTGCAAAGCACTCGAACGTCGGGAACTTAAAAATCAAAAATAAACCGCGATAAAATCCGAAAAAAATAATTTTATTTCTCTATCTATCTATCTATATCATCACGCCAGATCCCTTACAGGGTAGGCAGAGAGTACATAGTTTTATTTCATGTGTTATATTCGCGTAAATCTAAAAACTCAGTAAATCTCACGATGTCATCGCTCTATCTAAATAATAATCTACCTATGGATGTATATTTTTAGTTCATCCCTTTAGATTATCAAGGTTAAGCAGTGTTCGACTCGGTCGACCTGAGATGGGTGACCATTTGTGGAAGTTTTATATTCGAGCGTCTCTGTGCTTCGGAAGGCACGTTTAGCCGTTGGTCCCGGTTACCACGAGTCGGAAGCCTTAAAAGGCGGCTTGATAAGTTCCAACAGCAGGTGGCTACAAACCTGCCTCTATTAATCCGCACTGGGTCCGCGTGGTGGAGTATGACCTAATCTCTCTCTCCTCGATTTGTTAGAGAAGGTCTTTGCCCAGCAGTGACTGGTAGTATTATTCTTCTATATAGAAACTTAACATTGTTATATAAATGTATCAGTATACTGTAAATAATATTTCTCAACAAATTTATTTCTAATATCTAGCAAAATGTTTTGAGCGTTTAAATTCCGTACCGATATTTCAGAGAATATGTAAAGTGCATTCGCCGGGATTCTGATTTAAATGCAAAGCCTTGGAATGGAACGCGTCATTGCAATTTGATCATTTATCCGTTCCTCTTCGGCGTGAACCACAAAGGTAAGGATGCCATTAAAATACACGGACATGCGAAAATACGTTTCAGGTTCATATTTTTAAAACTTAATATTGCATACATACAAGTTTTTATTTAACTCGCAATGATTGTTAGTTAGGTCAAATATTTCAAGCCGAATTAAATCCATTTCTTCTTATCCTGCGCAGTTAAAATTTGACATGTTGGATCATTGCGATAACAATTCATTTTTATGGTAAGCATGACCTGTTTTTACACCCAGGATTGGCTCCAGGAGAAGAAATTGCTCAATGGCCAAATAAGAAATATGAAATTTTGTATGCACATTTAAAATTTGGTCGGCCATTTTAAATTGCAACATTACTTGGCTGCGTTTACGCTTGTTTTTAATTATCTTTTTACTAATTTATTTCCTTCTTTATACAATAAAGAAGGTCAAAAATTAGTGTCACCAATATTGTAAATTTTACCGGTTGAAATAGCGAACATAACTAAAAAAAGCGAGTTCAGAAAAATTAAGCTTCATAGGTTTTCATTTCAAGTACTAAATCAAAATCTTGATTCGCAGCACTATTACATTTGCCCTACGATTTGTATACTTCAATTAACATTAATTTAATCTACGTATATCGTCACCACGTTGGACTCATGAATAATGTCATTCAAACGAGGGTAATGCGCTCAGAATAACTTTGTATTGCCGTTAATGGTGGCCCAATGCGATGCGAATACTAACTGGGCCTGCAATTGCTATTAAACAGGTAACATGCCGTGTTACGTTAACTTCGCAAAAGGTACTCAGTGCTATACAGATAGATAACACCAATAAAATAGATCTAAAAATAACAAACAGGTCTAAAAGTAACACAAAAGGCGGCCTTGCAATCTCTTCCAGGTAACCTTGAGATGGAGAAATAGTTGTATGTGGTATAGACGGGAGTGCACTTGCTTAAAACCATACTTACGTATACTTTAATATCTACAGTAGCGGTATAAATTAAAAATATTATGTAAAAAAGAAAAACAAAACACTAACACATATAAGAAAATAATGTGCATGTAGGACTCGCCAGGTTCGGTTTCGGCCAGTTTCATTGCAAAATTGTAATTTCGGTTTCGGCAGAAATCCAGCCGAAACTTCGTGAGCTTTTGGTGGCCCTAGGGCGCTAAAGCCCAGTGTCGAAACGACTGAACTATGGTATAGGCATGTCGATTTATTTTAATAAAATCTATTTTGAATTAATTCTAATCGATTTTCGTATTTGAGCCTGTTGGATTCGGCTTGATTAATGCTATAGTTTGAAGTGGCCCTAAAAACTTTTTAATTAAACAAGATAACCCCATTATGTTTGGTCTTGTTGGATTTGTTTTGATAAGTTCTATAGACTACAGTTGCCAGAGTCTGGTGGTGGAGACAGAAAGTGCCCATAGTAATTCGCATAATATATAACGTAACTCTATCGTATTTGGGCTCATTTGATTTATCTAGACAAGTGCCATATAACTAGGTGGCGAGCAGGGTCTGAGCCGGAAGGAGGCCAAAGTAACTCCTCAGCTTAGTAAAATATCTCCGTCGTACTGTCACAATAAAAGTATTTTTTTTATTATCACACCGTCACGCCTATATTCCCCAGAGGGGGTGGCAGAGGTGTACTGAGTACACCCACGTTTCGCCGACGATGTTAGGCCCCATGTAATAGGGGCCGAGCCTATTGCCATATACCGGGCACAATTCCAGACTCCGGACTCATACTGGGAACTTTTGTTAGAAAAACTACATATGTTCGACCTAGGATTTGAACCCAGGACCTCATGATCACAAAGCGATGCGCTTTGCCACCAGACCAACGAGGCAGTGTTATTTTTTATTATAATTATTTATTAACATTAAAATCGAATTATAATCGAAGAAGCTATGGTAAAACATATATAAAAAATATGTATACAGATTAATTGTGAACCTCCATTTTTGGCGACCATTAATATTTGTTTTGGTTCTATAGTAAGTATAGGATGGTCATAAATTCATAATAACTCAATCTACACATTCGTATTGTTTATCATGAAGGAGTTCCCTGGTGTATTTTCAATTCCAAGATCCAATACCAATAAAATTAAAATGGATACTGGAGCAACACACTAAGCCCAAAGCAAAAAGAATCATCAAATTTTTTTTTTAATTTAAAAAGTTCTTTTTGAAATCAAGCTTTTATAGCAAAAAGTCTATGGCAAAAACACAATGAAGGCCAACAAGTATATATGACTATTGAAGGTCTGGGGTCTAGAGTACTAGGTACACTCCTACAGGATGCGCTAATTAAACTACCTGTTAGGATACCGTGATTTATATAAGATCCAGGAGCGGTGACCTGTGCTTACGATCTAACCATACAAAAAACAACTTTCGACTATATGAACGCTATAAAACTTAATACTGAGGTTATATTGAACTAAAAATAATACCATAATTTAATAAGACGTAAACAATGGTACTTGTCAAAACAAATCCAAAGAGCTCCGATATGTCAGGGCTATGGTAAGTAGTTGGGTAGGTCCGTTGGCCACCCCCAGGCTCAATCATCAGACTCTGAACGTCGTCCGGATCTATAAAACTGGTCAAGATAAATCCAACGAGCCCAAACAAGGCAGGATTATGTTCAGTAGTTGTAAAGTTCTATTGGCCACCTTTACGGCAACGCTATCTTAACTTTTCATCGGATTTGAGAGAAAATAATTATTTTTTATAAGTTATAATTATAAATTAACAATTATCGGGGGTTTTTCTTCATTTGTATTTTAAAACCTTGCTTCTTACCAAATTCCATGGTTCTAGGTCAACGAGAAATGCCATATAATTTCTGATGAGTGACTTTAAATGGCCATATCCTTTGTTTCGATTTACTTAAAACCTTCATTTTTTTACAGCAGAAGCAGATCATAGATTTCCGTATTTGATATGAATTTCCATTTAATACCTTTAGCCGTTTCTGAGAAAAAGGGTAATAACCGTCAAACAGACGGACAACGAAGTGTTCCTATAAGGGTTCTCGGAACCCTAATAATAAAAAAAAATACCATGACTCGACCATTACACGATGATGCCTTAACGCGGTGCGTTTAGTCGTAGCGAATAAGGACCCCGTGGGGATTGATTACATTTCGTTACACTTTGCCCCTTGTTGCTCCGGTGAAAATATATTAAATTTAGATCCGATACTGTTAATCCGAAATCGTATATAAATATCTATTTGTAACTTAGTTTTTAATCGTGTAAACAACTTTTACCTGAATATATCTGTTGGCAACATGAGTCCGAACTTCATTCGTTTTGTATTTTTATTGTTTGTTTGTTGAACTGATTTTGTTACTCGAAATTTGTAATTCTTTTCTTTCTCTTTTGTTTAGCATAAGCAGATTACCTAGAGAGTTCAAACGATTATTTCCCTACACCCCCCTCATAATAAAAACTTCTGACTCCCGGTTTTCCCAAAAGGATAGAGTCGCCATTATTCAGACACATTATTAGACATGTCCTTAAAAAAATCAGGTTCACTTGGACAAAACTCAGAAGTGCGAACCGGGATTTGAACCATGGACCTCATAAATATAAGACGGATACTCTATCAACTAAGCAATCGCTCAATATAGGTTAGGCTACAATTGCATATTTATTCCTTTTTAACCGACTTCAAAAAGGAGGAGGTTCTATGTTCGTCTGTATGTACGCTTTTTTATGTATGTTCACCGATATTTCCGTCAATCTGGAATTCTAGACCAATTTTAATAATTCTTTTTCAGTATGGCTTCAAGGTTTGTATTGATGGACGATTTAGCGTAGTTGTTAAGAGCATAAGCCACTCCACCCACTGTGTCTAATAGTCGCTGGTTCGATTACTGCACGGGACAAATCTTTGTGTGACCCACAACTATTTGTTTTGGTCTGGGTATTTGTGTATGTAAAGGACATTGTTCCGCGTCCATACATGGTTTGCCCCAGAACCGACAGCAATGAAAAAATACGTGTATGATTTCAAGTTACCTCCAAATTATCTTTATGCATTTATTATTATATGGACAAGCGGGGGAATTGCATTATTGCAAAAAAGTATTAGATTTTGAGGTTATAATTTAGTAGCCAACAATACATTTGTAAAATCGTTATGTAAAAATACACTATCAATAATCAAATTGATCATTATTGAATGTAATCGATTGAATATAACCGATTGATAGCATTGACATCTCCACCCGTAATTCGATAACAACGTTGACATTTGCAAAAGACGTTGGCGACTTTGATTTAAGTACTCACTGTGAAATATTCGTTGTAGATTACAAATTGTCCGTTAGATATGGACGTTTGCAACTACTATAGTAAAAAAAATAAACCATTATGGTATAGGATACATGTTTGTTGGTTCTGGGGCCATTTTCGACGATGTCCTTTACTTTTTTGTAAACGCACCCATGATACAGGAATAAATACTAGTGTGGCGCTAATTTAAAAAAAAAAATGCTGGTCCCAATTTAATTTCATCGATACCTTGGACTTGGAACTCCTTAACGACAAATAATACGAATCTGTAGATTATTATAAGTATTGTGTTAATCCTATAGGTCCTATCATACAACTAATCAGAATACTAACCTACTTCAAAAAAGGAGGAGAAATACAATTAGTCAGTGTTTTTATGAACTGATTTTGATTTCTTAGATTCTTTTTGTGTTGGGTTAAGTATAGTCTCAAACTGGTCCCATTTGAATGAAATCGGAATTGAACCTTGGACTTTGAATATACACCAGGGGCTTTCCTAACAGCAAACAGCACGAATGTATAGATTCCGTTAGTATGGGTAGTCTTAAATGAAGGACAAGTCAAGAGTCTCCGTAACCGGCGAGTGTGTATGATACGAACCATGAGAGTGGAGCAAGCCGGAGAAGTATGTAAGGAAAGAACCTGTTAGAACTCTGTACTCTCTGCCTACCCCGCAAGGGATCTGGCGTGATGATATAGATAGATAGAGATAGATATCAACCCTGTACCTGTACCTGTAACCTTACTGTAGGAACTAAGCAAAGTAATATAATTTAGTTAAATAAATATTAATAAATTATTCACTCATGACTTAAAATTGTTAAATCAATAACTTTTTAAAAAAGGGAATACGACTTCAAAAAGCACAAAATAAATATTTGAAATCGGAGCCAAGTAACCGACTGCACTAATCGGCACCGACTTAAAATATTTATTTTATGCTTTTTGAAGTCGGAAGTTTTTTAAAGTTATTTTTAAGCGTGTTTTACTGTCCCACTCCTGAGCAAAGGACTTCCCTTTATATGTCCACAAATGTTAATCTATTGCCATTTTGGGCCAGAAAGTATCCACAAAGGTGTCCAAATCGTCGCGCCACCTTTTCTTAGGTCTACCTCGTCGTCTGCGACCGCCGCTGGGTATCCAGTTGGTGATGGCGTTTGCCCACCTCTGCGAGTCCAGGCGTGCTACGTGGCCAGCCCACTCCCACTTCAGATTTGCTGCTTTCATACCTACGTCCGTAATACGAGTAATGGGGCGCAGAGTGGTATTTCTGACGTGGTTGATCCGTTTCACACCTAATATACTGCGCTCCATAGCAAATGCGCGCTCTTTAGCAAATTTTGAGTTTGGACTTCTGTTGTTCAGTTAATTACCATGTTTAAGCATGGTAGGATAGAATGGGCAAAATACACATGTCAACGAGTCTGCGTTTTAGGGACATGGGAAGGTTGCCCTTCATAAAATCCTTCATGGATTACTATATTAATTATACTATATTAATTTCATTTTTCTTAAAAAAAGTTAATCCCTCGCTAGGAATTACGCCTGTATCCCAAACACCCAGTCCGAAACAAATAATTATGGGTCACACAAAGATTTATCCTGTTCATGGATCAAACCCGCGATTACTTGATCCAGTGGGCGGAACATCTTAAGCTCTTAACCACTGAACCAAGCCGTCCGTCAATGCCGGCCGTGGTATGCTAGATGGTATTAATTTGATTAATAATTTAATTGAACGAATAACATAAAGTTAACCTATTTTATAAACCGTAGCCATAACTTGTTTATTTGTATATAGTGCTAATAGAATTTCCGCTTCTAAATTCTATTTCCTTAAATAATCCAAAATATTACATAACTGGCTCGGAATATTGTAGTCCTTCGAGCTTAATAAGAACAGGTTCCTATGAAAGTTCTCCCAAGTATAACGGGTTAAGTCCTTGTATCGTAGTCATTGACGGCTTTACCCCTTCAAAGGCTGTTGAAACTTAGACGATTAAGCCACTTAGCGAGCCTAAATTCGCTGCAACTGGCATTAAGTGGAGATAATAGCGCCTCTTGGTCTTTTGGGACGTTATGTGAGGGAGTTTACCCGACGTTTTGAGCCGGCCTTAAGGCAAATTCTCGACATTCGCCAGTTGGAATTTAGGTATACCTATATAATTTTCATAAATACAAATATGTTGTATAATACACCTAAGGAAAAGAATGTAAGATTCTTTAGAGATTAGTTACTACCAATTACCGATAGGGCTACTGCCCTTTCCGTAATTATTGATGTCTATAAAATTATGTAAACAATTTCACTACCAGCGATAATGTAAAGTGAGAAGTGAGTACGTTTGTTACGTTATTTTTTTTAAATGAAGCCACACGTTTGTAATTATTCCTATGTAGCGGGTGCGTTGACAGACATGAAATTTACATATACAAACACCCAGACCCAAAAAAATATTTGTGGGTCAGACATAGATTTCCCAAGTAGCATAACTGTTGTTTAAGAGAGGAAGTAACTGCCCTTCTACAGCTTTAAACTGTACTAAAGCTGTATAAGTACCAAGTACGGTACAAAGAATATGATGCATGAAGGCATATAGATACATAACAAACTTCCAAATGAAATCAAAGAAGTCAATTCCATTTTTGTTTTTAAAAGATACTTAAAACAACATATTTTAAAGGTTTTTGTCCAAAATAAACACAATTTTTTTTTATTTTTCTTGTTTTTATGTCAGCGCTGTTTAAATATAAACAACGGTTTACTATTGTGGTATAATCGAACATTCCTTTTAATTGTACGAAAACCTACGCACCGATTTAGTTTTTTTTTTATTATTTTTATTTTTGCTTTTGTCATTTGTCATCTTTGTATAACACCCACATGTTTCGCTCACTACTAATTTTATTTTTAGTTTATGTTCTCGTGTAAGTTACTCATTGTTATCTTTTAAGGAAAATAAAGAACTCTAAACCGAAGAGAGTATAGATTGAATATTGGTAGCTTCATACTACTCGGAGCGACCTACGCTAATCAATTAACTTAATTTACTACAAAAAATTTTTAGATCTCTCTATTATACTACATACATGATATACAACACCTTTGTAATAAGGTGTAAGCTTTTTGACTTAATTAGCTAAAATATCTATATGAAACAGATTTTACTCCCTTTCGCAGTTTACAAGATCCACAGAAATAATCAATGACAATATTTTTAGAATTTTTCGATTGTAGATTACTAACTCTGACGTTTATTTATATTAACCTGCCAGATCCCTTGCAGGCAGAGAGTGCAGATTGCCAACTAGTTCTTTCCTTGCAGACTCTCTCGCTTCCTGCACTCTCATAGTTTTAATATTGATGTGATACGTTATATACAAACATTATAAAGAAACTATTACCATTACCCATGTCAACAGTCAATTCAGTTTCCATAAAAATAGTCTTCATAATATAATCCCATCCGATTTTTCGGCTGCGAGAAATTTAGAAGGGAGATAGGGGTGATGTCAGTGGCTAACCGCGGACTAGATTGCGGCTTTAGCTGTTAGCGACATGCAGAGACGTCACACGAAGCCTCGCCTTGTTATAATTAGTTGCGTTTAACTAAACTGAGTTCCCTTTAACATTTAAAACAAGTAATTAATTCTGGGAGCAAGAGTAAGACTAAAAAAGTAATGGATGTACCAAATAGGCAAAAACAAAACAGTAGAAACTAGAAGTAGACTTTGTATTCCTTGTCGACCATGACTAGTCTAGCTTTATTGTAGACAATGTAATACATATGTTATAGACACTTAAATGAAATGACAATGCAAAACCAAACTCTCGTGATTGTCTGCGGCCCCATGTGTCAGAAGATCAACGATCCAGAGGTAGTTTATTTTCATTTCATTTTGATGGGCTTTCGCAAAGTTTAGAGCCATAATTATATTTTTCTTAATCCAATACTTACTCATATTTTATTAAAGTTTGTAAAAGTAATTTAAGAACAGGAAATCTCAAGCCCTATCCTACAATCTTAGACTTGAAAAGTTCCTTCTTTGTATTATCAACGAGGAGAGCTTCCACCACTTTAATGTTTCCAAATAAAATACGGTCCAATTCCTGAATGCTAAGTTAAGTACAAACCATTCGACATTACCGTAATATTATTAAGAAAGCGTGATTTCGCATTTACTACATTTAGTATCTTTTTAGTGTAAAAAGGATGTAAAATCAACCCGATAGCATCACGTTAACGTTGATCTATTCATGCTAAGCACTCTGATGAAGCATTTCGCCTCTTAACTTTTCGTGAAAAAGAAAAATTCTACAAGAAACCTTTGCTCCCAACTTTTCATATAGCGAGATGATTTTTGTATATAAAACCCGAAAATTATGGTCCGAGTGTTCATTATGGTAATGCGTATGGCAGTGAAACAGGTGGCGTTTACGGTCATAACTTTGTGTTTAAGGCATACGAAATATCGCTACGCTCTACGAGCTTGGTGCTACGCCGTAGTCAGCTGACAAGGATTGCACGGCCTGTGGGGTTCTTTCAAGACTTCTAAAATTCAATTCTCACCACTTCTATGATTAATATTTTTAAATCTCACGACTTCCAACGGGAGCGGTTAAGTGGAAAGGAGCGGTTTCGATAACTAGATAGAAATTACTGGGTATATTTGGTACAAGCCATTTTAAATACTATTCTTAATTCATCTGTTTATGATAATTATGTATTTAGCTGTTTTATAATTAAATATTTGGATGTTTACGCTAAATATGATTATCGTATTTTTCTTTTGTCTTTTTCTTAAAGAATACTCGTCCTAGAATATTGCTACTTTGTAAAATATTTCTTCAAGCTGACCAATTTTAAAACTTATCCATGGATATCAAGGGAAAGAATATACTATCTTGAAAGTCGCGGAGTCTAATGTATGAAATATTATTTTTTCGGAAACAGTGGGGTTTGGATGTCTAGGAACAACCCGGGGTGTGATTTTAATAATCTAGTGAGAAGTAGATTGAGTATAGTAATTAGGTCTGGTTTGTGGACGTCTGAGTTTGGTGTACTTTATAAAGTATTTCCTTGTAAGAAACCGTTCTGAGTATGCACCTTGCTGTTTTAATACATTTTAAACAGCCGACCAAAACAAGATTTCCTTGATTGTATCCAAATCTGTGCTCTCTGCCTACCCTGCAAGGGAATCAATATTGTTACCCCTATATGACGCCCGGAATGAGCAAAGGTGTACTTTGTACACCCACATACTGCCGGCTAGATTAGGCTCCAATGTGTGGCCTATAGTCATTACACCGGGTACAATTTCAAACTTGATTAGTATTAAAAAGTTTTTGATAGAAAAACTGCACTTTGTCTTACCTTGGATTCAAACCCAGAACCCCGTGATCGCCACGCGTATTATACGCCACTAGATGAACGAAGGAGCATACATAATGAAATCAGACCCAATATTAGACTCCGAACTGGTACTGAAAAGTTTTCAATCCAATCCAGGACTTCGTGATTATCAACTGCCCTTTTCGCCACTAGAGTAACAGTCGAAAAATAATCAACTAATAATATAAATGAATTACCTTAGACTTTAATAAAGTATCGTTAAGAAGTATCGTCAGCTAGCAGCAAACAGAATGGGAAAACAATGATTCGCAACAGATTCAGCAAATTTGTACAGTAAATATAATTGTGTTGCCAAAATGTCGGATGATGCGGGCTTCTGTATTTGTAGGTCACTTTTATCGAACAAATGATAACAGTTCAGTGCGCTTTAATTTAGTTCCCTTTATTATTACCGAACTGTTAGTTTATTATATTATAAAATTTTCAAATTAATACTAAATTGGACGGCTTGATCGATTGGTTAAGAGCTTAACCCGCTCAGCTCATTGAATCGAGTAATCGCGGGTTCAATTCCCGCACGGGATAAATCTTTGGGTGGCCCACAATCATTTGTTTTGGCATTTGTATATGTAAATTTAGTGTTTATAAACGCACCCACGACACAGGAATTGTTTCTAGGGTGGGGATACGTTTTCTAAATACAAATATGCATTATGTTTTTCTGGATTGTTCTCTTGTATCTATATTTATTAAACACAACGCATGCAAAAAAAAAATATTTTTATAAAAATCATCCGCGGAGTTACTTGCCGTGCTTGTCCACGGGAATGACATACCGAACGGGAAGTAGAGTCTTAAGTAATCACTAGCCTTTTCTTTCTTGACAATTCATAAGAACTTTTTGCTCTACATGAATAAAACATTTTTTGATTTTGATGTCCTACGCACATTTTAATATTTCACCTGAAATTCTTTTCCCACAACCATAATATATAGATTTCTCAAAATAATCTTTCCCACATTGGGTTTCTTTTCGGACAACCTGAAAATTATAGAGTATGGAGTAATGGAGTTTATTCCCAACAGTAAAGTGTGAACACCTTATTAACTACGTACAATGCGCGTCACATTATCATCATTGCCGTCACTCACGTACATACACGAAATTATTATTATACCACCATTACCAAATATTCTACAAAACATTTTTAGGGAATTTCAATAAAATATAACACATCATTTTTCTATTTCTTATCAAAAACACTAAAATATCTCATAACGAGCTCAAAAATGACGGACGACTTGGTGCAGTGATTAAGAGCTTAACCCGCTCCGCTCACTGGATCGAAAGGTCGCGAGTTCGAGTCACGACAAATATTTGTTTCGGTCTGGTTATCTGTGTATATGAATTTTCATGTTTGTAAACGCACCCACGACACAGAAATAAATCCTAGTATGGGGCTACTTTTTTTTTTAAATTATAGTTACCAAATTTCCGTATCATCACATCTAAAAAACCCCTTAACCAAATGCGTTATTTTAAATTCACCAATACCTTAAACTACCACCTAATGTGTATCAAATACAATTAAACCTAAAATTACTACACAACTCCAGTCTATCGTTTAATGGGTTAATAATAAACCAGATTCCCTTAACATAAGAGCTAAAATCTTTTAAACGCAGGTACTGTTCGAAGCTTCTCTCAGTAGAACATCGTATAACTCGTCGGCAGCTAACAAATGACCGGCAATCTTATTGAATTATGTCACCTGGACACGGGTCGCCGACTCAGTTTAGCCTAATTTATAACCGCACCGCACATTGCTGACTGGTGAACCACACCGACAAAACGTATGGACGACTCTGCTATATTGTTAGCGTATTTATCTTTTAAGTTAATGGATTGATTAATTGTACTGTAAAATTTGATGGAATATTGTGTTGTGGAAGTGCCGGCGTTATATGGGCTTGTGGCGTTTTTTAATTAATATAATTTTATATCAGCCCTTACTTATACTATAAATATTAATAAGATACCTTACTGTTGAACAAAGGCTCTCACAAATCAAGGTGAAAAAGATTATTCTACCTCTAGATACTCTCTACCAGGTGGACCCAGTGCGAATTGGTGCAGGCAGGTTTGTGAGCACTTTTTGTTGGAACTTATTAAGCCGCCTGTAAGGCTTCTTCTAAGGGTTTCTTTTCTCTTCTGGACTCAACGACTACAAAATGAAGTAGTCACCGGGACCAACGGCGTACCTTCCGGTATATGGAGACCCTCGAATATCAAAATATAACAAACAGGTACCCACTCAGACCGACCCGAACGCTGCTACTTCCCTTAGTGATCGCCAAGGACACCGCGGTCTCGCACGGCGTTACGAGCGCCTCAGCACCTTACGCTTTACTTTTAAAGTATCAAAGCAACTATGACACACAAATTATTTCACAAACATAACTCCTACAATGGTATTTCTAAATAGCATATTCTAAAATTAAAGTTTACGTGCATTTTTCCGTTAAGAAACCAAATAATATTATAACTTATAATACGGCCCTGATCGTCATTTTCACAGGAATAGGATTCCAATGTGGTGTCACGTAGTCTTTGTTACTTTTCTGAGGATCATAAATACCTTCTTTAATTGAGCAATCACTATCTGCCATAAAACACGTGTTAGTGTTTAAAAACAAAGAGAATTATGCAGACAATTCGCAATTAATCAATAAAAGTGTATTTAAACTCAAAGTTTAATTTTCATGTTTACAACCACTCCAAGTTACGCTAGGATCTATCTCTATCTATATCATCACGCCAGATTCCCTGCGGGGTAGGCAGAGAGTACAGAGTTCCAATAGGTTCTTACCTTACATACCTCTCTAGCTTCCTCCAATCTCATAGTTCGTCTCATACACGCTCGCCGGTTACGGAGACTCTTGAATTGTCCTTCAGATAAGGCTCGGTCTATTTGGTCGTGGTAAGATAGTCTAGGTCTTCCCTGGTACCTACATCCTTCCAATTTCGCAATGTAGATCTGTTTTGTCATTCTTTCTTCTGGCATTCTTTCTATATGTCCGAACCAACGGGGCATACCCTTTCTCATCTTTACATCGATACTATACCTACTCGCTTTCTTACTATGCTGATGCGAATACAGTCGGTCAGCGTCACTCCGCACATCTTCCGCAGAGCTCGCATTTCCACCGCATTTATCCTACTTTCATTCTCATTCTTACATACCCAGCTCTCGCTACCATATAACAACGTTGGGACAAGAACTCCGTTATGTATGACTAGCTGCGCCTTTTGGCTTAAGTGCCGGCTCCCAAGTAGCTTTCCCATCGAACCATTTCCTCTGTTCCCTGCACTCACTCTTCTCACTATGTCACCGGCGTATCTTCCATCCTTACTGAAGGCGCATCCAAGATATACAAACTCATTCACTTGCTCCAGCACATCGTTACCAACCACAATCCTTGCATTCGTTCTGGTTTATTCTCGTTCTACCACAAGGTACTTATAGGCAAGCTAGAACATGCCTATAAGTACCTGTTGAAGAAATTTTACGCTTGAAGACGTCGTTAAATTAAATAATTTGATCATCGAACTCTCTGACTCTCTAAATTTTGATATAATATTTGCTCTAATAAAACATCAAACTAATAACAATACGATTATTTTGTGGCAAATCTGAATCTAGTTTCCACAAATTTTTTATAAATTTCCTTATATACAACACTGCTTTGGTAGTCTAGTGGTATATCATTTTTTTTCCATCGAAAAATCTTAGAAAAAAGCCGAAGTCTGGAAATCGTTTTAACATATTTTGCTGGGGCCTGCCATCGCCGGCGCAATGTAGGTACACAGGACACCTCTGCCATCACCGCTTGGAGGTAAAGGCTAAGGGTAAAATCACCATCTATATCTATATGCTGCATTGTTTTGCTTTTTAAATATGACGCAAAACCATGCATCGTACAGACAGTTTTTGTTACTTCAATTCAATCTTCTGTGTGATTTTAATCCATTGTTCTAAATTAGATTTTAATTGTTGTGTTTCCAATTTAATATATATAACAATTTTCCATTTTGTTTGGAGAGGTCATTTTTGTAGTCACAAGGTTTTGTTTTTGTATAATAATAATCAGTCTATACTATCTCAGAGGCACTCGTAGCGCTGTGAGATCACGGACTTCTTAGCGATTACCAAACACAAAGGACTCGAGCGGTCTGAGATGGGTGACCATTTGTGGCATTTTCATATTCGAGCGTCCCCGTGCTTCGAATGGCACACTACGCCGTTGTTCAGGGTTACCACATAATATGGTAGTTGTTAAGCCGAGTTGGAAGCCTTGGATGCGGCTTACGGAGTTCCAAGTGCAGATGGCTACAAACCTACCTCCACTAATCCACACTAGATCCACGTGGTGGAACATGATGTAATCTCTCTCGTCTTGGTGTTTGAGGGAAGTCGTTTGCCCAGTAAAAGAACAGAATAGCCTGATTTATTATTTTATACAACTCACTACTGGGCATGAGCCTTCTCTCACAAATAGAGGTTGGCAATGCTCGCTGAAAAGTCTATGCTTACAGTGGCTATTCGGTGCAGGTTACTTCCTTCCCTATGTCGTAATATGGTTGAGGGAATATTCGTGAAAGGGTGCTGCTTTTGGAGACTGGTCCACCCCGAATCCTTTAGCTTATTATTAAATATTATTATTAATCTTATATCTTAGGCATAAGGCATCATCACACTGGAGCTGGATCGCATACTTGATTTTGTATAGTATGAATATGTATGTGTGACTTAGATAAAAAAGACAAGCCCGCTGGGTTTCTCGCCGGATCTTCTCAGTGGAGGCCACAGTGGTAGATTAGTAAGTTAATAAAAATATAAATAATATGTAAGCACAGCAGGTTTACACACAAAAGTAATTAACGTCTGAGAGGTGAGAAAAAATAGGGCATGCTTCACAAAATGACTACGCAGACCGAGTGTGGTGGAGGTCCAAACCGCAAGGCAAATAATTTTGTGTACCTATTTTTTAATTATCTTTTATGACTACTTTAGATCGAGAAATTCTTTTACCGTGTTCCACTTTTTAGGTACTACACTGTTTAGGGTCTGGGTAGAACTTGTACCTACAAAAATAAATTTTCAACTTGACCCTGTGTAAAATTACCCTGAGTTCTTGTTTGTTTTTAACATTTGTTCATTTAATATCAATGTTCCGCCGATAAAATTTAGTAGATAACAATTTTGGTGGCATACTTAATAATTGTGCCGCGTGGTTCCCGGCTTAGAATAGGACCAACCCATCTCATCCCATCGGGTGTCGTACAAGGCGACTAAGGGAAAACTAGGGAATGGGCAGCAGCGTTCCCTTAACACTTCTACGACCAAAAACTGCGCTCGCCAACCCGCCTGCCAAGCGTGGCGAGTATGGCAAACACCCCCAATTATGGAAGAAAGTAAAAAAAACCAGGCCCCTAGTCCCCGGCGGTCCTGTTCGTCCTGGCCAAGGTAGCAGCCATGGTAACGACAGGACAAGGGGTGCTAAGAATCTCCGGCAGAGATTCGGCTACTACCAAAACCGAAAATTGGCCCTGATGACAAACAACGTGCGTGCGTTGAGGACAAATTGAGGACAAATGGGAAGCTAGTTGAGCTGGAAGAAGAGTTAAACAAGTTGCGGTGGAGTATTGTTGGTTTATCGGAGGTCCAAAGAGAGGGCGAGGACACGATAACCTTAAAATCCGGCAACTTGTTTTACTACCGGGAGGGCAGACAGCAGTCCAAAGGTGATGTCGGATTTATCGTCCACAAGTCACTCATAAACAACGTTGTGTCCATCACTAGTGTGTCGAGCAGGGTAGCGTACCTGATACTCAGAATATCCAAAAGATATTCGCTGAAGGTCATACAGGTCTACACGCCAACCTCGGCATACTCAGATGATAAGGTCGAAGTTATGTATGAGGACATTAGTAGAGCCATACATACTTCCAAAGCACACTTTACAGTAGTTATGGGTGACTTCAATGCGCGACTGGGCAAACGGGGCGATGATGAGTTGAGAGTGGGGCAATTTGGATATGGGCAGCGCAACCCCAGGGGCCAGGGGCTGGCCGAATTTCTGGAGAAGGAGGGACTCTTTATGATGAACTCTTTCTTCCAGAAGCCGTCTCATAGGAAACGGACCTGGATGAGCCCTGATGGTTTCACAAAAAATGAGATAGACTTCATCATGAGCACCAAGCGACAAATATTTAATGATGTCTCCGTGATTCACAGGGTAAAAACCGGCAGTGATTACCGAATGGTCAGAGGCACATTAAATATTAATGTCAAAATGTAAAGATCGTGTCTGATGAAGTCTACGTTCCGACCTTCTAATGCACATATCCAAAACCCCGAGAACTTTCAACTCGAATTGTCAAACCGCTTCGAATTGCTAGACAGCAGCGCATCAGTGGACGAAATCAACAATGGGTTGGTAGAGACTGTCCATACGGTCGGGTCCAAGCATTTTAAGCCCCACCGTAAAAATAGGCCTCAAAAGCTATCTGACTACACCCGAAACCTTATGGCTGAGCGACGTACCATGACATTCCAAACCTCCGATGATGCTAAGTCCTATAGACAGCTCAATGGACAGATATTGAAGTCCTTGCGACACGATTTACGGTCCTTCAATACAAGACGTATTGAGGAGTCCATAGAGCAGAACAAGGGCTCCAAAGTGTTCGCAAGAGACGCGTCTATTGGGCGAAGCCAGTTAACGAAGCTGAAAATGGAGGACGGAAACGTAACGTCGAATAGGTCAGAGGTGCTCAGGGAGATAGAGAGGTTCTATGGGCAGTTGTATACTTCAGTAGCTGAACCTGTTGTTGACTTGGTAAAAGACCCAAGAGCCAAGCTAACCCGACACTACACTGAAGATATCCCGGACATCAGCCTGTACGAGATTAGGATGGCTCTCAAACAACTTAAAAACAACAAAGCGCCGGGTGAAGACGGAATTGCCGCAGAGCTTCTGAAAGCGGGCGGATCGCCGGTACTTGAAGTCCTTCAGAGGCTGTTTAATTCCGTCTTGCTCGAAGAGAAAACGCCGGAAGCATGGAACAGGGGTGTGGTGGTACTGTTTTTCAAGAAAGGTGATAACACTTTATTAAAGAACTATAGGCCCGTCACACTGCTGAGCCATGTTTACAAGTTGTTTTCGAGAGTCATCACGAATCGTCTCGAACGCAGGCTTGATGATTTCCAGCCTCCCGAACAAGCCGGTTTACGGAAAGGCTTTAGTACCATAGACCACATACATCCGCTGCGGCAGATTATACAGAAGACCGAGGAGTATAATCGGCCACTATGCTTGGCGTTTGTAGACTATGAGAAAGCCTTCGATTCGATCGAGACTTCGGCGGTTCTTAGATCTCTCCAGCGATGCCGCATTGACTATCGGTACATCGAAGTGTTGAAGTGCTTGTATAATAACGCCACTATGTCAGTCCGAGTACAAGGGCAATGCACGAAGGCGATCTCCATAAAAAGAGGAGTAAGACAGGGAGACGTCATTTCTCCGAAACTGTTTACGACTCCCATAGAGGACGCCTTCAAGCTCTTGGAATGGCGAGGACTTGGTATCAACATTAATGGTGAATACATCACACACCTTCGATTTGCCGACGACGTTGTGGTCATGGTGGAGTCGCTGGAAGATCTACGACGAATGCTCGGCGACCTCAACAGAGTATCTCAACAAGTGGGTCTTAAAATGAACATGGACAAAACGAAAATAATGTTTAACGTCCATGTCGTACCCACCGCACTCACTGTTGGGAACTCTACTCTTGAAGTTGTCGACGAATACATTTACCTGGGACACGTAGTCCGGTTAGGTAGGTCCAACTTTAAGAGAGAGGTCAATTGACGAATCCAACTCGGCTGGGCAGCGTTCGGGAAACTGCGCAACATCTTCTCATCCAAAATACCTCATTGCCTAAAGACTAAAGTTTTTAGTCAATGTGTGTTACCAGTGATGATATATGGATCAGAGACGTGGTGTCTTACTATAGGTCTCATAAAAAAGCTCAGAGTTGCTCAGCGAGCTATGGAGAGAGCTATGCTCGGCGTTTCTCTACGTGATCGAATCAGGAGTGAGGAGATTCGTAGAAGAACCAAGGTCACCGACATAGCCCTTAAGATTAGCAAGCTGAAGTGGCAATGGGCGGGCCACATAGCGCGAAGATCGGACGCGCGTTGGGGCAGAAAGATTCTAGAGTGGAGACCACGTATTTGCCAGCGCAGCGTGGGACGACCACCTGCCAGATGGACCGACGATCTTGTGAAAATCGCAGGAAGTCGTTGGATGCAGGTGGCATCGGACCGGTTACGCTGGAAAGCGATTGGGGAGGCCTATGTTCAACAGTGGACAAGTATGGGCTGAGATGATAAGGTGTTGTCATAGTAGGCGCATACACGCTTACAAGATGTAGGTATTTCCTGGGAGCCATGTGGAGTCGTAGTGTCATGAGCCTGTCATTGATCCCTTTTGGAGGCTCCACTAGCGATCTAGCGATGTTGTTTCGGACCGCAAATCCAACACCATTTGCGGCTCGTTCACTTGCAGGTTTACCCTCCCAGTAATACGTATATCCACCCAATTCCTCACAGAGCTCACCGCTATCCGCTAAATGTGCCTCGCTGATTGCGATGCTGACTGTGCGTCCCACGCTGCGCTTGCCAATACGTGGACGCCCGTACGATCTACGCGCTATGTGGCCGGCCCATTGCCACTTCAGCTTGCTAATCTTAAGGGCTATGTCGGTAACCTTGGTTCTTCTACGAATCTTCTCATTCCTGATTCGATCGCGTAGAGAAACGCCGAGCATAGCTCTCTCCATAGCTCGCTGAGCAACTCTGAGCTTTTTTATGAGACCTATTGTAAGAGACCATGTCTCTGATCCATTTATCATCACTGGTAACACACATTGACTGAAAACTTTAGTCTTAAGGCACTGAGGTATTTTGGATGAGAAGATATTGCGCAGTTTCCCAAACGCTGCCCAGCCGAGTTGGATTCGTCGATTGACCTCTCTCTCAAAGTTGGACCTACCTAACCGGACTACGTGTCCCAGGTAAATGTATTCGTCGACAACTTCAAGAGTAGAGTTCCCAACGGTGAGTGCGGTGGGTACGACATGGACGTTAGACATTATTTTGGTTTTGTCCATGTTCATTTTAAGACCCACTTGTTGAGATACTCTGTTGAGGTCACCGAGCGTTCGTCCTAGATCTTCCAGCGACTCCGCCGCGACCACAATGTCGTCGGCAAATCGAAGGTGAGTGATGTATTCGCCATTGATGTTGATGCCAAGTCCTTGCCATTCCAAGAGCTTGAAGGCGTCCTCTAAGGTGGCCGTAAACAGTTTCGGAGAAATGACGTCTCCCTGTCTTACTCCTCTTTTTATGGGGATTGCCTTCGTGCACTGCCCCTGTACTCGGACTGACATGGTGGCGTTATTATACAAGCACTTCAACACTTCGATGTACCGATAGTCAATGCGGCATCGCTGGAGAGATCTAAGAACCGCCCAAGTCTCGATCGAATCGAAGGCTTTCTCATAGTCCACAAACGCCAAGCATAGTGGCCGATTATACTCCTCGGTCTTCTGTATAATCTGCCGCAGCGTATGTATGTGGTCTATGGTACTAAAGCCTTTCCGGAAACCGGCTTATTCGGGAGGCTGGAAGTCATCAAATCTGCGTTCGAGACGATTCGTAATGACTCTCGAAATCAACTTATAAACATGGCTCAGCAGTGTGATGGGCCTATAATTCTTCAGTAAAGTGTTATTACCTTTCTTGAAAAACAGTACCACCACACCCCTGTTCCATGCTTCCGGCGTTTTCTCTTCGAGCAAGACGGAATTAAACAGCCTCTGAAGGACTTCGAGTACCGGCGTTCCACCCGCTTTCAGAAGCTCTACGGTAATTCCGTCTTCGCCCGGCGCTTTGTTATTTTTGAGTTGTTTGAGAGCCATCCTAATCTCGTACAGGCTGATGTCCGGGATATCTTCAGTGTAGTGTCGGGTTAGCTTGGCTCTTGGGTCTTTTACCAAGTCAACAACAGGTTCAGCTACTGAGGTATACAACTGCCCATAGAACCTCTCTATCTCCCTGAGCACCTCTGACCTATTCGACGTTACGTTTCCGTCCTCCGTCTTCAGCTTCGTCAACTGGCTTTGCCCAATAGACGCGTCTCTTGCGAACACTTTCGAGCCCTTGTTCTGCTCTATGGTCTCCTCAATACGCCTTGTATGGAAGGACCGTAAATCGTGTCGCAAGGACTTCAATATCTGTCCATTGAGCTGCCTATAGGACTTAGCATCATCGGAGGTTTGGAGCGTCATGGAACGTCGCTCAGCCATGAGGTTTCGGGTGTAGTTGGATAGTTTTTGAGGTCTATTTTTACGGTGGGGCTTAAAATACTTGGACCCGACCGTATGGACAGTCTCTACCAGCCTGTTGTTGATTTCGTCCACTGATGCGCTGCTGTCTAGCAATTCGAAGCGGTTTGACAATTCGAGTTGAAAGTTCTCGGGGTTTTGGATATGTGCATGACAAGGTCGGAGCGTAGACTTCATCAGACGCGATCTTTCCATTTTGACATTAATATTTAATGTGCCTCTGACCATTCGGTAATCACTGCCGGTTTTTACCCTGTGGATCACGGAGACATTATTAAATATTTGTCGCTTGGTGCTCATTATGAAGTCTATTTCATTTTTGGTGGAACCATCAGGGCTCATCCAGGTCCATTTCCTATGAGGCGGCTTCTGGAAGAAAGAGTTCATCATAAAGAGTCCCTCCTGCTCCAGGAATTCGGCCAGCCTCTGACCCCTGGGGTTGCGCTGCCCATATCCAAATTGCCCCACTCTCAACTCATCATCGCCCCGTTTGCCCAGTCGCGCATTGAAGTCACCCATAACTACTGTAAAGTGTGCTTTGGAAGTATGTATGGCTCTACTAATGTCCTCATACATAACTTCGACGTCATCATCTGAGTATGCCGAGGTCGGTGCGTAGACCTGTATGACCTTCAGCGAATATCTTTTGGATATTCTGAGTATCAGGTACGCTACCCTGCTCGACACACTAGTGATGGACACAACGTTGTCTATGAGTGACTTGTGGACGATAAATCCGACACCACCTTGGGACTGCTGTTCGCCCTCCCGGTAGTAAAACAAGTTGCCGGATTTTAAGGTTATCGTGTCCTCGCCCTCTCTTCGGACCTCCGATAAACCAACAATATTCCACCGCAACTTGTTTATCTCTTCTTCCAGCTCAACAAACTTCTCATCTGTCCTCAAAGTGCGTGCGTTGTATGTCACCAGGGCCAATTTTCGTTTTTGGTGGTAGCCGAATCTCTGCCGGAGATTCTTAGCACCCCTTGTCATGTCGTTACCATGGCTGCTACCGTAGCCAGGACGAACAGGACCGCTGGGGACTAGGGGCCTGGTTTTCTTCTTTTCTTCCATAATATTGATTGGGGGATTTGCCATACTCGCCACGCTTGGCAGGCGGGTTGGCGAGCGCAGTTTTTGATCGCAGAAGTGTTAAGAGAACGCTGCTGCCCATTCCCTAGTTTTCCCTTAGTCGCCTTGTACGACACCCGATGGGATGAGATGGGTTGGTCCTATTCTAAGCCGGGAACCACGCGGCGTGGCGTATGACAACACCTGATGAGGACAAACTTCAATTTTATGAGAATCTGTGTGATGTTTTGCTGGGGATTCCAGATTGTGACAAGTTGATTTTGCTGGGTGACTTTAATGACCTGAAACTCTACACAAAACTCGCTGTCTCCAGGGCCATAATCTTACCATTGTTGCTCTATGCCTCGGAGACCTGGTGTCTTTACAAGGGAGATATCAGACGCCTTGATACCTTCCACATGAAGTGTCTTCGGGCGATTCTTCGGGTGAGATGGCAGGATCGTGTGCCAAATTCGGAGGTTCTACGTCAAGCTAAGCTCGCTGGAATGGAGTGTATGCTAATAAAAGGCCAACTACGCTGGTGTGGATACCTTGTACGCATGGAGTCTTCCAGATTACCAAAAAAGGTATTTTACTCTGAGCTTAGCTCAGGTAAACGAAAGCCTGGAGGACAGTTTCTGCGTTACAGGGATGTCTTAAAACGCCACTTGACTGCAATTGGCATGTCTAGTGAGTCATGGGAGCTTGCAACGCAGAGGTCGGAGTGGCGAACTGCTGTCAACACGGGTATAAAAAACTTTGAGCGTTCCCGTCTTGAAGACCTTGACGCCAAATGCCTGATCCGAAAAACTCGACCCAAGCCCTCCTACAACTATACTCGCAATTCAAGTGGGTCTCTTTACTGCGCTTCTTGCAATAGGACCTTCAAAACAAAATTTGGTTTTGCGAGTCATGCTCGCGCTCATGCAAGAGCCCAGGCGAAGACGAGCTAATGGTGTCGCCGTCGACGGATACGTCTGGGAGGACATCATCATCATCACTTAATACATTGACGTATCTATTAATGACTATCCATTACCCGCGGGTGCGCACGCGTTTATTTTGTAGTAACTTTATAAATTATAGCATGTGTTATTCTGCTTACCGCGCAAGGGATCTGGCGTGATGATATAGATAGATAGATGTGTTATTCTGATGTATAAGCTACATAACTATACATTTTATCAAAATCTATTCAACAGTTTTTGCGTTAAAGGGCAACAACATACGAAGTCTGTAAGGAACGAATATTTTGGAACTTTACTATCTACCTATCCTGCGAGGGATATTAGCGTATACGTAAAGCGTTACAATACAGACCTATACTTCTACATTCCATACCCATACTCCATATTCATACTCCTTGTTCATACTCTATATACTCCATACTATATTATAAATTCGAAAGTATCTCTGTCTGACCAAATTCGGCAAAGAAATAGATTTTATTCAGAGAAGGCTACCGGACATAGACGAAGGCTACCTTTTGTCTCAAAAACAAGCTGGAGGGTGTTAAAAATAACAAGAAAAAGTTGCGGGTACAGCAACTAGAAAATATATGAACATTAAAATATGATGCGTTATTATGAAATTCTGACCACTCCATAGGAAATCCATCATAAGGCTATGTATGTATAATGCTTTGTGCCCATTTATGTGCAGATTTGTCTCGACCGATCCGGGGTTGATTTTCTGCGCTTTCGAACTCAGATACGAGCAATGAAAACCTGATACTGGATATGCAATATTGACACATGGCCAGCTTATCATAAAACTCAAAATACAGTCTTACTAGATTCCGTCAAACAGTTTCAGTCACACTATTTCATATACAAATCTATGTAAACTATGACAACTGAAGACGTAATTTAGGCAAACGTAGATAGCGGATTTTAACCTGTTTGTACCTATATTTGTGCTATAATTGATTTATCTTGCGAGTGTATGAATCTGTGTTTTCAGGTAAAATAATACATATATAAATTACTAAACTATAAGAAGTTTCTTATCCAAAAATATTGGTTCTCTCTCTGCTGATAGGTAAATTATAACTGTTTACGGGTGTCTCATTGTATACGGGAATTCTTACTGTATATTAATAACAAATAGGCACTCGCGACGTAAAGCAAATGTTCCTTCATGTACGTACCGTTTTTTCCATAAATCTTAAAAAGGTAGCGTAGCACCACACTACGAATTTTTCCTGTTTCGAAACATCGAAACACAAAACAAATATTTGTTGGTCTCACAAAGATTTGTCCCGCGCGGGGATCGAATCCGCGCCTCTTGGACCTAGTGGGAGGAGCAAACAGCCATGAAGCCACTACTTCACCACTTCATATATAAGAATATATTAAGCGGTAATAAAAAAAACTCCTTCTATTCCTTTTGCTCTACATGAGATAGATATCTATAAAAAAGTGCATAACCTGTTGAAGCATATTTTTTGTGTTTATAAATTGGACCTAGATATATAAGATGATATAAATTCGCATACATTTTCTTAGAACGTTTATCAAAGGCACAATTCTCGTTTCATAACAATTTCATCCAGACAATCGCAAATAAACAAGAATCGAACACACAGAGCGAAGAAAGCAATAAAAGACACAAGGAAATGATTAAACCCGGCTGCTTTTAGTATTGTATAATACACAAGCCTCTGGGCTTAAGGGGCTACCGCGAAAAAAAAACGTTTTTTTGTATTCCATGCACTTCAAGAAGTATATTGAGTAGAGACTTAATATTTAGAAAGATTATATTCTGTATATTTTAGAATCTGGTAAAAGGAATACACGATCCGACAAAATTCGACTCCGGACTCATACTGGGAATTTTTCGTTAGAAAAACTAGATTTGCCGACCTAGGATAGGACCTCGTGATCAAAAAACGATCTGCTTTGCCACCGGACTAACGAGGCAGTCAGTGAAATCATAATGAAGTCTTTTTAGAAAATGATAAAATTTGTTTTTGTACGTCGCTTATGTTACCCCTTATAATTCTTTTGCAATGTAATAGCATCACTGTCACTCTTCCGGTTGATAAATGATCGATCGCAGTAGGTCTTCCTACACAAGCCAGAAGGCTGAGCACGAAAAGTTTGACGTTAGCGTGACGCTAGCGAGTTGATATTCCATCCTTGTAATACTACTATTTATTAAATAAACATGAAACTGACAGCAGGCTTACTCGCTAGCGTCATGCTAACGTCATTTTTTTCTTGCTCAGCCCTCTGGTTGCCACATGAGTTAACACCTCCAACCCTTTATACAGTATCTAAATATTAATTAATATTATATGAATAATCTGTAGAGCCGCGTGGTTCCCGGCTTAGAATAGGACCAACCCATCTCATCCCATCGGGTGTCGTACAAGGCGACTAAGGGAAAACTAGGGAATGGGCAGCAGCGTTCCCTTAACACTTCGACGATCAATAACTGCGCTCGCCAACCCGCCTGCCAAGCGTGGCGAGTATGGCAAACACCCCCAATTATGGAAGAAAGTAAGAAAACCAGGCCCCTAGTCCCCGGCGGTCCTGTTCATCCTGGCCACGGTAGCAGCCATGGTAACGACATGACAAGGGGTGCTAAGAATCTCCGGCAGAGATTCGGCTACCACCGAAACCGAAAATTGGCCCTGGTGACATACAACGCACGCACATTGAGGACAGATGAGAAGCTAGTTGAGCTAGAAGAAGAGTTAAACAAGTTGCGGTGGAGTATTGTTGGTTTATCGGAGGTCCGAAGAGAGGGCGAGGACACGATAACCTTAAAATCCGGCAACTTGTTTTACTACCGGGAGGGCAGACAGCAGTCCAAAGGTGATGTCGGATTTATCGTCCACAAGTCACTCATAGACAACGTTGTGTCCATCACTAGTGTGTCGAGCAGGGTAGCGTACCTGATACTCAGAATATCCAAAAGATATTCGCTGAAGGTCATACAGGTCTACGCACCGACCTCGGCATACTCAGATGATGACGTCGAAGTTATGTATGAGGACATTAGTAGAGCCATACATACTTCCAAAGCACACTTTACAGTAGTTATGGGTGACTTCAATGCGCGACTGGGCAAACGGGGCGATGATGAGTTGAGAGTGGGGCAATTTGGATATGGGCAGCGCAACCCCAGGGGTCAGAGGCTGGCCGAATTTCTGGAGAAGGAGGGACTCTTTATGATGAACTCTTTCTTCCAGAAGCCGTCTCATAGGAAATGGACCTGGATGAGCCCTGATGGTTTCACAAAAAATGAGATAGACTTCATCATGAGCACCAAGCGACAAATATTTAATGATGTCTCCGTGATTCACAGGGTAAAAACCGGCAGTGGTCACCGAATGGTCAGAGGCACATTAAATGTTAATGTCAAAATGGAAAGATCGCGTCTGATGAAATCTACGCTCCGACCTTTTAATGCACATATCCAAAACCCCGAGAACTTTCAACTCGAATTGTCAAACCGCTTCGAATTGCTAGACAGCAGCGCATCAGTGGACGAAATCAACAATAGGTTGGTAGAGACTGTCCATACGGTCGGGTCCAAGCATTTTGAGCCCCACCGTAAAAATAGGCCTCAAAAGCTATCTGACTACACCCGAAACCTTATGGCTGAGCGACGTACCATGACACTCCAAACCTCCGATGATGCTAAGTCCTATAGGCAGCTCAATGGACAGATATTGAAGTCCTTGCGACACGATTTACGGTCCTTCAATACAAGACGTATTGAGGAGACCATAGAGCAGAACAAGGGCTCCAAAGTGTTCGCAAGAGACGCGTCTATTGGGTAAAGCCAGTTGACGAAGCTGAAGATGGAGGACGGAAACGTAACGTCGAATAGGTCGGAGGTGCTCAGGGAGATAGAGAGGTTCTATGGGCAGTTGTATACCTCAGTAGCTGAACCTGTTGTTGACTTGGTAAAAGACCCAAGAGCCTTTTTTTTTTTTTTTTTTGAAAACGCCGGAAGCATGGAACAGGGGTGTGGTGGTACTCTTTTTCAAGAAAGGTGATAACACTTTATTAAAGAACTATAGGCCCGTCACACTGCTGAGCCATGTTTACAAGTTGTTTTCGAGAGTCATCACGAATCGTCTCGAACGCAGGCTTGATGATTTCCAGCCTCCCGAACAAGCCGGTTTCCGGAAAGGCTTTAGTACCATATACCACATACATACGCTGCGGCAGATTATACAGAAGACCGAGGAGTATAATCGGCCACTATGCTTGGCGTTTGTGGACTATGAGAAAGCCTTCGATTCGATCGAGACTTGGGCGGTTCTTAGTTCTCTCCAGCGATGCCGCATTGACTATCGGTACATCGAAGTGTTGAAGTGCTTGTATAATAACGCCACCATGTCAGTCCGAGTACAAGGGCAGTGCACGAAGGCGATCTCCATAAAAAGAGGAGTAAGACAGGGAGACGTCATTTCGCCAAAACTGTTTACGACTACCATAGAGGACGCCTTCAAGCTCTTGGAATGGCGAGGACTTGGCATCAACATCAATGGCGAATACATCACTCACCTTCGATTTGCCGACGACATTGTGGTCATGGCGGAGTCGCTGGAAGATCTAGGACGAATGCACGGCGACCTCAACAGAGTATCTCAACAAGTGGGTCTTAAAATGAACATGGACAAAACGAAAATAATGTTTAACTTCCATGTCGTACCCACCGCACTCACCGTTGGGTACTCTACTCTTGAAGTTGTCGACGAATACATTTACCTGGGACAGGTAGTCCGGTTAGGTAGGTCCAACTTTGAGAGAGAGGTCAATCGACGAATCCAACTCGGCTGGGCAGCGTTCGGGAAACTGCGCAACATCTTCTCATCCAAAATACCTCAGTGCCTAAAGACTAAAGTTTTTAGTCAATGTGTGTTACCAGTGATGATATATGGATCAGAGACGTGGTTTCTTACTATAGGTCTCATAAAAAAGCTCAGAGTTGCTCAGCGAGCTATGGAGAGAGCTATGTTCGGCGTTTCTCTACGTGATCGAATCAGGAATGAGGAGATTCGTAGAAGAACCAAGGTCACCGACATAGCCCTTAAGATTAGCAAGCTGAAGTGGCAATGGGCGGGCCACATAGCGCGAAGATCGGACGGGCGTTGGGGCAGAAAGATTCTAGAGTGGAGACCACGTATTGGCAAGCGCAGCGTGGGACGACCACCTGCCAGATGGACCGACGATCTTGTGAAAATCGCAGGAAGTCGTTGGATGCAGGTGGCATCGGACCGGTTACGCTGGAAAGCGATTGGGGAGGCCCATGTTCAGCAGTGGACAAGTATAGGCTGAGATGATGATGATGAATCTGTAGAGAATGAGGGTCTCGTAGTGCTGCGCGGCCGTGGCATTTTTAGCGATCACCCACGCTAAGCTGCGCCTCGGTCAGCCGGAGATGGGTGACCGTTTATGGCATTTTCATATTTAAGCGTCTCCGTGCTTCGGAAGGCACGATCAGCTGTTGGTCCCGATTACCACGTAATATGGTAGTCGTTAAGCCAAGTTGGAAGCCTTATAGGCGGTTTGTTAAGTCTTAACAGCAAATGGCCACAAACCTGCCTCCAACAATCTGCATTGGGTCCGCGTGGTGCAGTGTGACTTAATCTCTCTCACCTTGATTTATGAAAAAAGACCGTTGTTGTTCGACCCAGCAGTTGGACAGTATAGGCTGTTATTATAATCTGAAGTATAATAATAAAAAGCTAATGTATCTAACAGTACAGCCTTGTCTGTTCAGGAAAACGTTGTCCCACACTGGGGGTGATTACGTGTAACTTGGGAACGTTTACAAATATTGTATTTCACATTCACAAACATCCAGACTGAAAGAAATACCTGTGGATCACACTAAAATTTGTCTGACGGAAAAATCTTTTATATTATGTTGAACATATGTTTATATCTTAGCAGGATTTTACATCGCTGTTGTAGGTATTCTATTTATGGCTAATAACCAGTGCACCTCCGTCTATTCCATAACCTTATCTAGTTTCCCATAGCAAAGTTGTTTGAAAGTGACTGCGTTTAAACGATAAATCCCCCCTTTTAGTATTGTATTCACTTACGAGTTGTACTCGCAACTTGGTTCGCGTTATTTTAAGGCTTGTTTTGATTTTTTTTTTTAAAGTAAAAAATATTTTCTTTTCCTTTATCCCGGAATAAAATCAATTTCTTGCCAAATTTGATCTGTTTCGAATTTATAATATTGGTATAAATTATTCTGATGTACTATTGGTACATAATGAAGAGATATCTATCTAGCGCTACAATGCCCTTATTCGCTACCACCAAACACGGTGCGTTACGATAACTTCGGGAAATGATAGTTTAAAGGTATTTCGTATGCCACTAAGATACCATTAAACAATCATTTCGCGAAATTATCGTAACGCGCCGCGTTATGTGTACACGAACGTAACGAATAAGCACCCAGAATCTTCTCATAACTCGTGCGTTGACAATCTTTGAGCGCAGGCTCCACACACCCTCACGGTAAACACAGTTCAACCTATCAGTCGTTTAAACATTACATAGCTCGTACGTCGCAAGTTGTGGAAATATTTGACTTGAGTTAAACGGTGTTACGCACTTTAGTGAGGATGTTCTATATCCGCAAAGTGAGCAGAGACATGTTCAAATCCTTATGTAGACTGATTCTAATGTAGACACCTACTTTTTAAAGTCTATATAATAAGAACATTGGTGCTTAAACATTCTTGGCAAGCCTACGATATTAGGGGCGGATCTATTGGTGTTTCAACAAATTGCTTATTCGATATTAAAAAGGTCTTAAATATATTTCAATCTTTTATTCGTCATAGAGAAGATGCATATAAAATACACCCAGATTTGTCCAAAACTTTTGGCCACAACGTTACATGTGCGCTAATCACTAATCTTTATAGGAGAAGAATTTAATTTATAATGCTTTTCCTATAGTACACGATCCTCAAAATAAATCCTGATTTTTAACAATTTTGAAAATCAGTCGTTACGAACGTATCTACCTATATACTTACATTATCTTCATTGGCCTATAGCACTCCATTGCTAGGTAAAGTCCAATCCTCGGCTTCTCTCATCCGATTGACGAAGTGGTTAAGAGCTTAAGCCGCTCCGCCCACTGGGTCGAATAGTCGTGGGTTCGAATCCCGCACGGGTCAAATGGGACCCACAATTATTTGTTTTGGTCTAAGTATTTGTGCATATGAATTTTCATGTTTGTAAACGCACCCACGACACAGGAATAAATGCTAGTGTGGCTACGTTTAAAAAAAACATCTCGCCAACCGCCTCGTGAACATATTACGAATGCTAGGCAATGTTGAGAATCCTTGATTTTATACGAATGCTTATATTGTAAGCACGTACATTGAGGGCCATTTTTCTGAAACTATAGGTTGCGCGAGATGATAAACAGCAATATGTTGCGAGTTCTCCTTGCTATAAACTTCGATGAATGTACATGCTAGGATATACAGGATTATTGGGAAAAATCCCACGTATACTCGGAGACTCTTGTGACTGAATACCATTAGATCCGAATAAACCTACTCATTTTTCTTTACCGGAGTTTCTCTGAATGATCGAATCCGGAATGAGGTGATCCGACAGAGAACCAAGGTCATCGATATATTTCACAGGATCATATTTTCCGGATGATATTTGCCAAAGGACCGATAACCGTTAGCGTAGACGTGTTCTTGAGTGAAGGGCGGCTCGGCAAACGTAGTGCGGGATGCCCTGCAACTAGGTGGAGCGACGATTTACGCAGGGTGGCAGCGGTTGGGGGAGAAGAGGCAAAGACCGGGCCCAACGACATACCCTGGAAGAAACCTATGTCCAGCAGTGGAATGATAGGGTCGAATAATGATGATTGGTTAAGGTTGACTATATCTGAAGACTAGATAAATTAGGGATGGATAGGGAGTCAACCGGGGGTTTTGAGGTTGATTTCTTGTTGTTTTTTTCACTTGTTTTTTGAGACACCCGTGAATATGAATTGTAGATTTCGTTCTGTGAGTGTGGCGCCATCCTTGGTAGTGGTGCGTAGGGAACTATATTTCTATTTTTTATGCGTGGGTAATGAGATTATTAGGTCACAACATCAGAATATTCTAATCGGGAAGGAAGCCGTAATAATGATGACGACTCATTTTTTCGTTTGATGTAATTAATGCAAGACTTGAGAGTATGTTGTTTGGTATCTGTATCAATAATAATAAATAGCTAAAATTTCTTCTGTCAGACCATTGTATTAAACAAAAATTAACCGTAATACAAAGCGAAAAAATATAAACAATAGCGATTAATAGATTTCTAATAAGAAAATCATGACAAATTCTTCAAGACTAGGAGGTTATAATTTGTATTGAATTTTCGAAGTACTAATTAAGTGACGTCCTGCCTTATTTTTGTCTAATGTTGTCTACACTAGGAATTATTCGTATCATGGTATAGTTTACAAGATAACATTCATCATATTTTCCGGAGACCGTTGTCTGACATGGGGTCCACAACTAGAAGCTATTAGTTGTAAAACATTTGCTACAGCAGCCTCTTTGCGAAGACTTCGCAATTTCCTACCCACTACCACTAAGGTTGCTCTGGTACAATCTCTCCTCCTTCCTATTCTAGATTATGCTGATATGTGCTATTTAGATTTAACGGAGAAACAGCTAGATAAACTTGAGCGACTCCAAAATTTCGCAATTAGGTTCATATTTGGCTTGCGCAAATATGACCATGTATCCGAATTTCGTACAAAACTCAAGTGGCTAACCATTCGACTTCGCCGGAACGCGCATATTCTTTCCCTTCTTTACAACATATTATTTAACCCTTCTTCCCCTTCCTATCTTAAACAACGTTTCGAGTACCTGAAAAGCACTGGCACCCAATGCCTCAGGTCCTCAGAAAATCTTAGCCTAAGAATGCCCCTTCACAATAGCAGCTTCTATGATAAGTCTTTTACTGTCCAGGCGGTACGACTGTGGAATACTATACCTATCAGTATACGGCGTGCATCGTCGCTAGAGAGCTTCAAGGGCCAGGTGAGGAAGTATTAGTTATCTACTTGTTCACCGGGTCCTGCCGTCGTATCGTGATAGTTAATTATGTGTATGTGTGGTAAATTTTTTGTAGTATGTGTATGCATTTTTATATTATATTTAAGTATTTATTGCTATAAGTTAAAACTTCTATGTAATAAGTGCACCCCTGTTTATTCCACAACGAAATTGTTTTCTCCATTCCAAGGTTGCCTGGAAGAGATTGCTTTGTAGCGATAAGGCCGCCCTTTGTGTATCTTTAAGTTCTTTTTTTTTGTATTTTATATCTATGTAATTGGTGCACAATAAAGAGTTATCTATCTATCTATCTATTCATAAATACAAACAACCAAACCATATCAAATATTTGTGAATACACAAAGATTTATCCCGTCATCATCATCATCATCTCAGCCTATACTTGTCCACTGCTGAACATAGGCCTCCCCAATCGCTTTCCAGCGTAACCGGTCCGATGCCACCTGCATCCAACGACAAATTTAATTTATCCCGTACGGGGATCAAATCCGCGACTACTTGATCCGATGGGCGGAGTAGCTTAAGCTCTTAACCACTGGACTAAATCTATCGTACTGTATACTGTTTGCAACGATATTGCCAAACAAGTTACTATAGAGTTCATAAAAAATATTATTTCTTCTGATTGAACGAATGATATGAATCTGATTGTCGGAGGCTTTCCGATTAAATGGACGTCGACGAACTATGTACTCGGTCTGAGTCTATTTATTTAATGTTGACCTTCTATCAACGGGAAAAATGGTTTGGATGTAAGCCATATATAGTAAAAACGTCAAGTAATAACATGACGTATTTATTGGGTTAATGGCCTCTTTCTCTACCCTCGAATAAAGTCTGAAGTAGACTAAACGACATTCGAAGTTGCAAGAAAGTCTATATATAAATTTCACCATCCCTGAGTAGCCCTATCTGATGGTTAAACTGGACAGTTTTAATTGCAAAGTAATGATAATCTTGAAGTAACTAACCAGCACTTTAGTTAGGGGTGGTGAAAGAGGTTCTTAAGGGGCTACCGCGATCGACGCTATACAGGAATTGTTCTAAGTGCTACGTTATTTAAAAAAAATACAAGGTCTTAGATCCGGGTCCCAGCTTGCATAAATGTTATTAGGGTTCTTCTATAAAAAAAATCGCATTAGCAGACTGGTGGTTGGATAATACTCGATATCAGCAACATGCTCTCCCCACGTTAGGTCGCAATCTGAGACTTAACGTTGTCGACAAAACGTGGGTCGCCCCTTTCTAATTAACAAGACCTCAAATTTTCGGCGCAATGTACATAGTACGCCTCTGCCACCTCCGCAAGAGTAATGTAAGTGTAACGATGTGTTGTGTATTTATACACTAATCTGCTACTAATATAATAAAGTGGAAGGATTTGGTTGTTTTTAATCAATAAACATTAAAACTACTGTAGCGATTTCAATAATTCTTTCACTATTAGGAAGCTACATTATCCAAAAGTAATATAGACTAATATAGACCGACAGATGGCGCTGTTGTCGACAGGGTGTGAAGTCGCGGAAAACTACTAACACATAAAATATCAGAATCAAAATATTTTTTATTCATGTAAATCATTACAGTATTTATGAATCGTCAGAATAGTAACAAAGACTACCACCACTCTAAATGGTATTCCTGTGGAAAAGAAGGGCAAAAAAACTCTACACTTATTCTTTTAAAATAGTATTTTTACATTTTTTTTTCATCTACATTCTGTTGTTTGGGTTTGGGAGAACAATGTAGTATCAGGTGAGTCTAAATTAAATTAACCAAGTTATACTAATCAAGAGACTACATGGTTCTCCCATTTACAGGTAAAGGAATGAGGAAGAAAAATGATCTATTTTATAAAATTACTAGAAGGAAGAGAGGGAATAATAAATAATAATAACTGAAGATGTAATCCACATTCTGGTGGAGCTGGAACAGCACCTACCCAATCATTTTAATCTTTTAAATAATCATCTAGAGTATAGTTAGCTACAGTATAATCAGGGAGCAAAACACTTACAAAATTAGATAAAGTTAGGTTAGAGTTTTAGTTTTCTACAAAACCACGCGCCGCGCGCGCCACAAACAAACTATAATAAAACCACTGCAAGCGTTACTATAATTTTCAATTAGCCCTCAAGTTGATGCAGTAAACGTTGCGTACCATAAAAACTGTTGTCCAAATAACAAGCTAAGAGTAAACAAATATTTGTAACAGCTTCACTGCAAAACTGGTTTCATAACAAGTCCATGGCACAGACAAATAAGAACAAGAAAATATCGTCCCCATAGAGCGAAAACTAACTAAGTGACGCTTTTAGCTATATATAAATACATATATGTAATATATACACAAATATAATATACACTTTTAGCTAACAAAAATTATTAAATGCCACGCTTATAACCGCTTTTTCTCCGCTCCGAAAACGGGTGAAGACGACGACGAAGTCGTAGATCCCCTCCCCTAGCCGGCGGTTGACCGATGCACTTAGTAATGCACCCCCTCACCTTGCAACGACTGTCCCAACCGAAGCCGCCTCTTCAAGGCGCCCTCGAGTATGTCGCCTCTTGCCCTTCTGGCTAGAGCGTAGTGGTTGCACGCTCGCCCTGAAGTCCGGTGAAGCTGTAAAGGCCTCGCGGCCAACAGCATACATCACTCACACATACACAACCGCTTTTTCTCTATTTTTCTATATAATCGCCATAATTAGGACATGACAAAGTTACGACATGTCAGAAATCACCAAACGCTATCGTGTGCTACAAGTATAAGGGGATAAATTAAATAAACTAAATCTTTATTTATCTATATCATCACGCCAAATCCCTTGCCGGGTAGGCAGAATCTACAGGGTTTCAACAGGTTCTTTCCTTACAGACCTCTATCACTTCTTCTACTCTCAAAGATCGTACTAGCTCGTCGGTTACGAAGCCGCTTGACTTGCCCTCCAGATAAGACACGGTATATTTCTAGTTTTTGTAGTTTAACTTTGCTTTATTAAAGAAATACCTAAGTATATATGATTATTTTCCATTTATATTTTTGGGTCAATTTGTCTTGTAACTCGCGGGAAATTCACTTAACGATTTTAGTGAGCTAGCATTTCATAAAATCGGTGAAACAAATTATGAAATTAACGAAGTGATTTTGATGATAAAAATTAAAAGGCTTATTTAAGTAATATTTATTAGTCGATTAACTCTTAATTAATCAATAATTAATAAGGTATAACAATTCTGTGACAGCTAATAAAAAGAAATGAAAAGTCAATATCTTTATTGAATTAAGAGTTATTAATAAACTTTTAGTTTTAAAAGTTATGATTTTCTTCTTTTTTTCACACTTTAAGAGGCCGTATCTCAAAAGTGCACATCTGTTAGTTATTTAATTTTCACTCTACGTGGACGATATGTACTTTTCCTTATATTTATAAAGCTTTACAATTTTTATAATTAATGTTGATATTCACCACTTCTGTTAATAAATGCATCGATAATAGCAAATAAAATAGAAGTAGTAAGATTGGGGAGATTTATCGCCGTAACGACACTAGACGCTATTTCGGGTCAAGTACAAATTTATCAAAATTTATTGTAATAAGTAGGTACAGGCTAGATATATAGCAATACTGAAGACTGTGTTTCTTAAATAATTGAAAAGAAGGCCAATGACCTCGAGCATGCGCGGATTGTGTACCAATTTGGAGGTTGGTTTTTTACCTCAAAATCAAATCACTCAAAAAAAAGAGTTAATTGGATGAATCAACAACAATAATTGAATAAATGAACAAAATGATTAGATAATATTTGTTAATATGAACCTATTTACAGACAATTAGGGTATGTTTTTTTTTTCAAATTACATACGTACATACCTAAATGTGAGATTTAAAGTCACTATATTTTTTTATTATATTTATTTTCAAGAATTTACTTTGTACTCTGTACTTTTTGCTACCCTGCAAGGGATTTGGCGTGGTGATATAGATTCATTTTCAATAAGAGGCCACCGTCGACTCGTCAGCGTATGTCTTTAATTGAATAAATCAAAGCCTCTGTGTTATTCTGATGTATAAGCTATAATTATTTTAGGTTCAACACAATTTGCTTAATTTTTTTCCGCACAAACTTTCGCATTTGTATTAGTAGGATGTTACAAGGCAATGAAATATCTAAATTTTATCCCAAAACCGACCATTTCGACAACATTGAGCATTAACAGCCTATTACTTAAATTTCCAGGTGTCCATCACAAGATAAAGGGTAAAATGGAACGTGATTACACAGCATTTAGTATTCACATCGCGCACCTTGCTACCTAGGAATTTGATTTGTTAGTTTCTATTTATTTTTCTCTTTACCCGTCGAGGTGACCTCTGGGCGTATCTAGCTTACGAACCGTTTACTCTGTAACGAGATTAGGATCGATAACTTTTGGTAAACTAGGAACGCGTCGATGGAAGAAAACTTTTTTTTTTTTATTGACGTATCCCCACACTAGGATTTATTCCTGTGTCGTGGGTGCGTTTACAAACATGAAAATTCACAAACACAAATACCCAGACCGGAACAAATAATTGTGGATCACACATAGATTTGTCCCGTGCGGGAATCGAACCCGCGACTATTAAACACAGTGGGCGGAGTAATAGTAGCCGCATTTTCACTGTTTCAATCAAAAGATGTCATAGAATTTTCTTAGAATGTAGATTGGCAATGATTTAATACTAAAACTATTGAAAGTCCGCGTTTTGGAATAAGACGGTGAGTGTTTATTTTCTTGTATTTATTGTAAAGTTTCCTTAGTTGTAAAAGTTCACCATCATCATTATCATCATCAGCCGAAAGGCATCCATTACAGAACAAAAGCCTCCTCAAAGAACGCCAAGACGGCTTTGTACTTTACGCATCCAGCTTTACCTGCGACCCTCACCAGGTTATCAGTTACCCTTGTGGGTGACCTGCCCACTCCACATCTTCTGGTACGAGGCCGCTACTCGGAAACATTAAGAAAACAGTGATAACATAGCAATAGAACGCTCGCCTTCGATTTTTCACACCTTTGGGATTTTGAAACAAACATGTGCTTTTTTCCTTGGCGACGATAAAGGAAAATATCATAAAGAAACCACCATATCCGAGAGATGCTAAATAATCGAGAGTGATGTGAAATTTTATAGCAGACGAATAGAATGAATAGTATAGAACTATTCATGTGTAATATACACGTAAATCTAAAAACTCAATATCTAAATAAAATTAATTAAGTACGTATAAAACACGTTAAAACGACGTCACAATAAAAATACAGGTTGTATTCCCCATACATTAACTTACCAAAACCTCGGTCAGTTAGTACAGAATACGTCAGCGGGTAATCCCCTGAGGTGTTGTCGGCGGCGTGGGCCTGTTTGTATATTTATTGCCTTTACAGGTGTAACAATGTAGCGAACATTAGCGAGACGAACTGCCGAGACGCGGAGAGCATGGAATAGACGGGTGGGCAGTGCCATATTTTCTAATTCTTTACCGCTAGTGACGTTAGTAACATTATTGAGTGCTTAGATTTACGATTTACCTATTTTTCGGATTGCATCGCGGATTATTCTTGATTTTTAAGTTCATCTCAAGACACTGAGTTCATTCTTCGTAGAAAAGACCGACAAAAATAATTAAGAAGTTTGAGGGCCCCCCGGACTGTCTATGCCTTTTGGACATCAAACATCTCAGTCCCTCCCGTGCCCATGAGTGCTGCAACGCACTCGAAGCGTCGGGAACTTAATAATCAAAAATAAACTGCGATCTCTATATCTATATCATCACGCCAGATCTCTTACGCGGTAGGCAGAGAGTACAGAGTTCCAACAGTCTCTTTCCTTACATACCTCTCTGGCTTCCTCTACTCTCATAGTTCGTCTCATACACGCTCGCCGGTTACGGAGACTCCTGACTTGTCCTTCAGATAAGACCCGGTCTATTTGGTCATGGTAAGATAGTCTAGGTCTTCCCCGGTACCTACATCCTTCCACTTTCGCATTGTATATCAGTTTTGTCATTCTTTCTTCGGACATTCTTTCTATATGCCCGAACCAACGGAGCATACCCTTTCTCATCTTTACACCGATACTCTCTTTCATACCTATTTGCTTTCTTACTACGCTGTTGCGAATACGGTCAGTCAGCTTCACTCCGCACATCTTCCGCAGAGCTCGCATTTCCACCGTATTTATCCTACTTTCATTCTCCTTCTTACATACCCAGCTCTCCTGCCATATAACAGCGTTGGGACAAGCACTCCATTATGTATGGCCAGCTGCGCTTTTCGGCTTAAGTGCCGGCTCCCAAGTAGCTTTCCCATCGCGCCATTCATTCTGTTCCCTGCACTCACTCTCTATTTTTTTTTTTTTTTTTTTAATTCTTTATTGTACGCATATATTAACAAAATACAATTTAACGGAAAGTTTATGTACAAAGGCGAGCTTAACTCATTATTGAGTTTTCTTCCAGCAAATCTAGAGCGATAGAGAGATGAAAATAGAGTAGAGGATAGCAAGTGTACCGACAGTAGAATTAAATATAATATCCTAAACTAACAATATATATTATACAAAATTTTACACTAACATAGAAATCTTCCTTACTGGGCTGGGAGCGAAAGAAAAACTTAGAATGCCCCAGTAGCCATACTTTTGCTAGGCTGGTGGTAAGAGTCCACCAAAGGTAGTAACGTCATCCGATCAACGACCAGAAAAGGACAATTTGAAACAAACCCTATACCAACCCGTCTGGCCAGCGTGGTATAGTAGGCCAAAAACCTCCTAACATGTTAAGACACCAAACGCAAAGGCCCCCAGTTCCCGGTAGTCCCGCTGTCCGCTGCCACGGTAGCGGTCGCGGTAACAGCGGGGCAGGGGGTGCGAAGAATCTCCGGGCTACGACACAAGGCTACCAAAAACACCTGACCTTGGCTGGACCAACACCTCGCTGAACTCGAGGTAGAACTAGGTCGCATAAACTGGCACATATTGGGGTTATCCGAAGTCCGAAGACAGGGCGAGGGCACGATAACCCTTGAGTCAGGCCACCTGTTCTACTTTCGGGAAGGTGATCGGCCCTCTCAGGGCGGTGTCGGTTTCCTGGTCAACAAAGCTCTCACTAACAACGTTGTGGAAGTCAGCAGTGTGTCGACAAGGGTAGCGTACCTCATAATTAAAATCACCAACAGGTACACCCTGAAGGTGGTACAGGTATATACGCCGACCTCTACATACTGTGACGACATAGCCGAAGCCATGTATGAAGACATAGCCAAGGCATTACATGGCACCACCAAGGCTCACTACAATGTTGTTATGGGGGACTTCAATGCCAAAGTGGGAGTACAAGAACGCGGCGAAACGATAATCGGACCCCACGGCGTGGGGCGCCGAAACCACAGGGGGCAGATGCTGGTCAACTTTCTGGAGTCACAGGGGCTCTTCTTGATGAATTCGTTCTTTAAGAAGAAGCCTCATAGAAAGTGGACATGGCGAAGCCCCGACACTGTGACGAGGAACGAGATAGACTTCATCATGACTGACAGGAAGTCTGTATTTAGAGACGTCTCCGTGATCAACAGGTTTAATACCGGCAGCGATCACCGACTTGTCCGAGGCGCTCTAAATATAAACTTCAAGGCCGAAAGACGTCGCATGATGAGGTCTACTCTCAGACCTACTGCGCCTCAAATAGCTTTAGGGTCCGAAAAGTTCCAACTGGAGCTTCAAAATCGTTTTGACCTGCTGGAAACCGAAGGCAATGTTGACGAGAAAACCAACACAGTGGTCAAAACGCTACAGGATGTGTCTCGAAGGGTGTTTCCCGGCAAAAGCGGTAACAGAGAGTCTAAACTCTCGCTCGAGACTCTCGAACTTATGAGGCAGAGACGGGAAATGTCATCCACGCAGGCGTCTTCGCCGGATGGGAGGAACCTCAACCGGAAAATCCGGAAGCTGGTGCGACGTGACCTCCGATGTTCCAACACCCGCACCATCGCGGCTGCGATTGAAAAGAATAGAGGCACCAAAGTCTTCGCTCGCCAGCTAGGTAAATCCCATCTGACGAAACTTAATACAGCGGATGGCAAAACCGTGACCTCCAAGTTCGAGATACTCAAGGAAATTGAGAGTTTCTACAAAGACCTGTACGCATCACGGATGGCTAAACCCTCGAGACCCAGCGCTGACGACCACAGAGCCCAACTCGCACGCCACGACACAGAAGACATCCCTGATGTCAACCAGGACGAGGTCAGAGTGGCTCTCGAGCAGCTCAAAAATAACAAGTCGCCAGGCGATGACGGAATCACCACTGAGCTCCTAAAAGCAGGCGGGACGCCAATCCTGAAAAAGCTAGCGAGTCTCTTTAATTCCGTCATCCACCAGGGCTTAACACCTCAAGCGTGGAGCGGGAGTGCGGTGGTTCTGTTCTTCAAAAAAGGTGACAAAACCTTGCTGAAGAACTACAGACCCATCTCACTCCTGAGCCACGTCTACAAGTTGTTCTCGAGAGTACTCACAAACCGCCTCGCCAGAAGACTTGATGAGTTCCAGCCACCGGAACAAGCCGGGTTTCGAAAAGGCTACAGCACCGTAGACCACATCCATACTGTTCGGCAGATTGTACAGAAGACCGAAGAGTACAATCAGCCGCTGTGTATGGCTTTCGTGGACTACGAGAAAGCCTTCGACTTCAACGAAACCTGGGCGGTTTTGGATGCTCTGCAGCGATGTGGCATCGATTGGCGCTATATCGAGGTGTTGTGATGTCTGTATGATACCGCCACAATGACCGTCCAGCTCCAGGACCAAAAGACCAACCCGATCGAGCTGCGTCGAGGGGTAAGACAGGGGGATGTAATATCCCCCAAGCTCTTCACCAATGCACTCGAAGACGTCTTCAAGACGCTGGACTGGACTGGGCGGGGCATTAACATCAACGGCGAATACATCTCACACCTTCGGTTTGCCGATGATATCGTCATCGTGGCAGAGTCACTGGAACAGTTAAGCGAAATGCTGCATAGCCTAAATGAAGCCTCTCGAGGTGTCGGTCTCGGCATGAACTTGGATAAAACCAAGATCATGTTTAATGAGCATGTCACGCCGGGACCGATCTACATCGACGGTTCGATGCTCGAAGTTGTTCGGGAGTATGTCTACCTTTGACAAGTTGTCCAATTTGGTAGAAACAACTTCGAGAAAGAAATCAACCGCAGGATCCAATTGGGTTGGGCAGCATTTGGCAAACTACGGCACGTTTTCGCTTCGCCTATACCGCAATGCCTGAATACTAAAGTCTTTAACCAATGCGTCCTACCTGTTATGACTTACGGGGCCGAGACGTGGACACTCACAGTGGGACTAGTCCACAAATTCAAAGTCGCACAGCGGGCTATGGAGCGAGCTATGCTCGGCGTCTCTTTGAAGGATAAAATTCGTAACGAGGTAATCCGACAAAGAACCAAAGTTACCGACATAGCTCGCAGACTCAGTAAGCTAAAGTGGCAATGGGGTGGTCACATCTGCAGAAGGACCAACGGCCGATGGAGCAAGCGTGTCCTAGAGTGGAGACCGCGACTTGGTAAGCGTAAGGTAGGACGGCCCCCCAGCTAGATGGACCGACGACCTCAAAAAGGTCGCTGGCACAGACTGGATGCGGAAGGCGGAGGACCGTGTGCAATGGCGCGTGTTAGGAGAGGCCTATGTCCAGCAGTGGACTACGATAGACTGATTGATTGATTGATAAAAATCTAACTAAATAGTACTAAATATGCATACATACATGAATATAATAAAATATAACTAAATGTATACATATATAAATAAATATATACAAATACATATATGTTAATATTATATACCGACAAATATAATTCATGACGACAGGAAATGTTCTTTAGTTCTCTTCTTGAAGGCGTCCAGTGAGATGCTATTGCGGATGGAATGCGGGAGTGAGTTCCACAAGTGCACCGCGTAGACAGTAAAAGAACCACTATAACGGCTAGAAGTGTGATTAGAAGTACGGAGAAGAAGGGATGTAGATGTGCGACAGGGCTTTCCCCTAGGAACTAGCAATTCAAAACGTTCGTTGAGATAAGATGATGAATTGGGATTGTGGAGAACAGAAAAGAGAAGTGAAAGGACGTGAGTATCTCGACGACGCCGAATAGGCAACCACCTCAATTGCGCTCGAAATTCCGACACATGGTCATATTTTCGGAGTCCAAAAATAAAACGGATGCACAAATTTTGAAGTCGTTCGAGTTTATTGAGGAGCTCCTCCGTCGCGTCTAGAAAACACACATCAGCATAGTCCAGAAGGGGAAGCAGAAGAGATTGAGCAAGAGTTATTCTAGTCTGAAAGGGCAGGAACTTTTGGAGCCGTTTGAGAGACTGGAAGGAGCAATATATTCTTCTGCTTACATCCGCAATATGAACATTCCACGAAAGATGGCAATCAATATAGATTCCTAGATTTTTGACACTTTTATAATAAGCTATAGGAACGGTATCGTACAATACTGGTGGAAGCAAATCTTGATTCAAAAGTTTATAGTAGTTTCTGGCACCAATAATGAGCACTTGAGATTTTGTAGGATTGACTAACAGGCCAAAAGTTTTAGCCCACTCGTTGATATTTTTTAGATCATTATTGATGGCTTCAATGGCCTCAGGGAGCTCGTCGATTTTAAAATGACGATAGAGTTGCAAATCGTCTGCATAGAGATGATACTGTGAAGATAAAATTGTAGTAATGGCGGTAATGAAAACTGAGCAGAGAAGAGGAGAAAGAACACCACTTTGGGGAACTCCAGCAGTCAGATTACACCATTCTGAGGAAGCCTCTTTGTAGCGGACCGACTGTGAACGACCCCGAAGATAAGAGTTAAACCATTCAGTTACAAAAGACGACACATTCAAGGATGATAAGATCCCTAGGAGGATGTCAAAATCAACTGAGTTGAAAGCACTGCTAAAGTCCAATAATACCAAAATGGTAAGGAGTTTATTCCCCATAGCCAAACGGATGTCATCTGTGATTTTTAAAAGCGCCGTTACAGTACTATGGCTAGGACGGAACCCGGACTGGTATGGACTTATTAGGCAATTATAGGAGAGATAACAAGACAATTGATCACGAACAACACTCTCAAGTACCTTGGACAGGATAGGTAAGATGGAAATTGGACGAAAATGGGATACAGCGGTGGGATTAGCAATTTTGGGCAATGGTAGGACATGAGCCTTCTTCCAACCTGAAGGAAAGGAGTTTGTTGCAAGGGAATGGTTTATAATATGGGTTATGACAGGAACAAGTATATTTAAAATGGGGAGAATCATCTGAATATGTAAGCCATCATCACCCACCGCTTTAGTGGATATGGATAGGATAATTTTCTTTATATCCCCCCTTCTGTATCTTGGTGAAAAGTAAACGAAGTACAATTTGGCAAAGAAATATTAGACAGACTATTCAATGTAGAAGATTTTGTATTGACATCAAGGGTAATTGGCGATTTGGAGAAATGCTGGTTTATTTTATTAAGATCAATATCCTCACTGCGGTTTTTACCGATACCAAGAGACTTGAGAAAGTGCCATACTTGTGCTATGTTGACATTTTGTAGAGACTGGTGAATGTGGCGTCTTTTTGCATCTCTACACATACGACTGCAACGATTACGCAGAGCTTTATAACAAGACCAGTTCTCTTCCGTTAGGAACTTTCTGTACCGTCTTTTAGCTTTGTTTCTTACTGACATCGCTTTTTTGATGGTGTCAGATATCCAGGGCGCGGGAAAATGCTTTACTCTCACCCTTTTTACGGGAGCATGCCTATTGTAAAAACCTAAAAGTAACCTATTAAAAGCAGCCACTTTCGTGTCCAATTCCTTGACGCTATAGACAGAAGACCAGTCAATACTTGAAACTGCGAAGGAATTTGGGTTTGCGTTTAGGAGTGCGAATTTTATAAGACAGAAAAAGAAGGTCGTGGTAGGAAAAACAAGCGGGTAGTTGACCATGGCTAGCCACCTTATCAGGATCAGAAACTAGAATCAAATCTAGGAGAAAACGGGTGCTATGGGGAGCATGATGTGTAGCATTAAGCTCAAGGATATGCATATTGACAGAAGAGACAAGATAATGTAGTTTATGGCTGCGTATATCGTCCTTAAGCAGGCAAGTGTTGAAGTCTCCGAGAATAATAGTGTTATCATAAAGAGAAGAGAAATATTCTAGTTCAGACTCGAAAGAAGAAAAATAGTCAATGTGGCAAGAGGGACTGTAATAAACACCTAAAAGGAGTTTGCTGTGATTGAAATCAACTTCTATAAATAGTTTCTCTGCTGATTTTGTATAATCACTCGGAGACTGATCAATAATCTTGTAGACGATATCTTCTCGCAGATATATAGCGACACGCCCACCCCCCTTGCCCGTTCTATCATTACGCACCAGCTTGTAGCCGGGCAACGCATACTGCGTAGAAGGAAGGGCAGGTTTGAGAAATGTCTCAGACACAAGGATTGCATGAATAAGGTCAGAGTCGAAAGATGATAGTAGATCGGAATAGTGAGCGGGAACGCTTTGAGCATTTATATGGACTGAATTAAAAAAATTGCCTAAGGCAGAAAATTTGGAAGAGAGTTGCTCGTGCAGGAGAACGGAATCCTCACTAAACGCGCTAGCATAGCTTTTATCAGACTCACTAGACGATGAAAAAGATACAAAACTATCTTCAGAATCAATATTAAACATAATATACATAAAATTAATAACAGCAGATAAATAAGATAATAAATGAAATTTATATATAACGTTTTCAATAAATACAAAAATTTTCTGACATCCTCGATGCACTCGCCAGTTGTTACAACTTTGAGGCTAAAACACTCGTACCCCAAGCACAGGAGATATAAAACTGAAATTCAAAGGAGAAAAAGAAAAGAAAAATAAAAGGTAGCCAGGTATTAATTTACCTACAAAATAAAAAAGTGACCGTCACATACACAAAACATAAATAAAAATAGTGCCTTGAACCAGGTATTCTTATTTTGCACACATACGTGACTTTTTATCAGTCGCTGAAGTAGCTGATTTGCCAACTTGCTGCATGGATCCTTCGGTGACTTCTTTAGTTGTTGGTCTTACCAACGGGAACTGTGTAAGAAGTGGCCGTAGCTCCGCTAAGGACTCAATCTTACGGCGAGATTTGTTTGGGAGCAATATGTTTATTTTGCCCTCCGAAGTCCAACACTGACTTACACCAAAGTGTCTGCGAGCTTCCAGAAACACGCCGTGCCTGGGCTTTGTAAAAAACTCTGAGATAATTAACCCAGTGCCCTTCAACTCAGTTTTACTGCGCCAGACATCTCTCTGAGCTCTTCCACACTGTGAGATAGCTTGGTGTAAAGGTCCATAATTGTGCAGATGTAGTGACTTAACAAATGAAACTTAAAATGAAATGAGTGCACTTAAGGACATTGCTTGAATAAATTATTTTAATAAATTATCAGGAGCTCAAAAAATACCGTTGTAACTACTTGAACTACCCTCCAATTGTGTCTATGTCAGCGGTGTATTTTTCATCCTTACTGAATGCGCATCCAAGATATACAAACTCATTCACTTGCTCCAGCACATCGTTCCCAACCACAATCCTAGCATTCGTTCTGGTTTCTTCCCGTTCAAAAACCATAATTTTGGTTTTCTTCACATTCAAATGTAAGCCATTTTTCATGCAGTCGTCTTTCATAACTGTGACTAGTGATTGCAGATCAGTGGCTGTTGGCGCTATCAAAACCGCGTCATCTGCATATAGTAGATGATTTACCACTAGATCACTCATTTGTACACCTTCATTAATCGCTTTCAGTCTTTGAAGACTTTTATCCAAATATATTATAAACAGTCCAGCGGACAACACGCAACCCTGCTTGACGCCGATTTCAACGTCAAACCAGGGTGACATGTTACCACCCACCCGTACGCATGCCTTGCAGTCCACATAGGTGGACTGGACGGCCCGCAGCAGAGTGCCATTTATACCATACTCAGGCAAAATGTCCCAAAGTCTCTTTCGCACAACTCTATCAAACGCCTTCTCCAGATCCACAAAACTGCAGAAAACCTTCCGGCCCACTGCCAGATGCTTCTCTACGATGTTGCGAAGGGAGAAAACTTGATTCGAACATCCTCTTCCGCACCTGAAACCCCCTTGCGCCTCGCACAACATTCCATCGGACTTCTCGCGCATTCTCCATTCAACAATTTTACCATACACCTTGGCTGCCAAGCTGATCACACTAATGGCTCTGTAATTGGTGCAGTCATATTGTGAACCCTTGCCTTTGTACAAGGGTACAATGACTGCGCGGCGCCAATCTGTAGGGACCCTACCGGTCCTCCAGCAAAGATTTGCAAGGACCCGAAAGGCGTCCCGGACGCAAGTTCCATCATATTTGATCATCTCGGCAGATATCATGTCTATTCCCGCAGCTTTACCATTTTTCATACTTCCTATCGCCCATTCAACTTCTTCCATATTAATGCCCTCTGTTGATTCCGGTGCCACAAACTCGTCCCTGGGCTCGTCTGTGGTATCCGGGGCATCTCCATACATTTCTCCAAAATATTCACTCCACCGGTTTAATACAGCTTGTGTATCTGCAAGAATGTCACCATCCTTAGACTTTATCCTTTCCATTCTAGAAACTGACGAATCACCTCGAGACTTTCTCACTTTGCTCCAAAAGAGTTTAGTGTTGTTCTCGAAGTTCTTCCCCAGCCTCTCCTCCTCAATCGCACTGGCTCTTTCACGCTTTTCTTCCACTAAGGTTTTGGTGGCATTCTTGCATTGCCAGTATATTTCTTTCTTCATCTCTGTCATACTGGCATTAAGGTTCAAAGAAGAAACATAGTCCTGCCATGCTTTCTTCTTACTTTCTACAGAGATTTCCAACTCCGCATCCCACCATGCATCACCTTTTGCTGTAATATGCTTCTTTGAGCAACCACATACTTCTTTCGCGGAATCTACTAAACTCTCTTTCAGGCTATTCCAGCATTCATCTACATTTGAGTCCGAAGAACCTACTGCCAAAAGCTTGTCCCGGACTCTGTCTTCATACATTCTTCTCACGCTCTCATCTTGCAACTTTTCAACCTTTATTCTTTCAAGGTCTCCGAAGGGGATACGCTCTCGCCAGTGCCTCCACTTCCTGAATAGACCACTAAACCGCGCAACTACGAGATAGTGGTCTGATTCAAGAGTGGGGCCTCTATACGCACGTGTATCTTGGAGTTTGCTTCGGAGACGGTTATCTACCAGGAACTGCGACCATAAACTGCGATAAAATCCAAAAAATAGTTTTTTCGTTTATGACAGTAATATTATTGTACTATATCATCAGTGATAGTACATAACTAAGTAACTAAGAACAGACAATATGACCTAAATAAGGTATGGCAAACTGTACAGGTTAGCCAAAGAACTAGATATTTTTTCTTCTACTTATCTAATACGTGTCTATACTTTTAGATATTAAAGAAGTAAACAACACACATTTTTACCACCAGACCAATGAGGCAGTCTATAATAATAGTGACAAAATGTATGTCATTGACATTAACAGTTTAATAACTCACACTATTCGACAAAATGTAATTTTAATCTTTCAAATATTATAAAAGACAGCTGGTTCGCTGTCAATTTTTGTTTTATACGTCAGACAAAAACTTGGCTAATAACAAAGTTGCTGCTATTGAGCAATGTGATTTTGACATTTGATGCAGGGCTGGCCGAGGCAGGGTAAGTTGAAGGCCCACTAGTGTTTGCAAAGAGTACACCTGAGATATCGAATCGTACATGGGAAGGCACTTTTAGCTGTTGAAACGGTTACCACACCATAAAGAAGTCTTTTAGAAGCCATAAGGCAGCGTCATAAGTTCTAACAATAGGTGGCTACGTGCGTGCTTCCACCAATTCACACTGGGTCCCCATGGTGGAGTATGACCTATAATCTCTCTCACATCGATTTGTGATAGAAAATGTTTTTCTAGCAGTAGGACAGTACAGGCTTAATTATTTTAAGCTACTTATTATACAAATTTGTAATGAGAATAATAAATAAATCCTTTTGAACTGTTATTAAAAATGTGAACCGTTACTTGCCTAAAAAAATAAGTTTGGCCATCCAGCGAGGGAATGCAGCCAACTTTCTTGCCACTATTGCCACGTGGACAAGATTTGTACGATAATATTTTCTCTTTTTTTATAAGTACGGTATATTTTTTATGTAATTATTCAATCTAATATTTTAGTAATGTTATGTTTAGTGTGAATGTTATTTAATGTTATAATGGTAAATATAAAGTATATAAATTACAAACATTCACAAAAAAAAAGTAAATTTTATTAACTTAAACATAAGGAGGTGGAGGAAGCCAGAGAGGTATGTAAGGAAAGAACCTGTTGGAACTCTGTACTCTCTGCCTACCCTTCAAGGGATCTGGCGTGATAATATAGATAAACATAAGGTAATTGACTGTCACTTGCACCCCCCTTGTTCCTAAAGAAAGGTAGCAAAAGGTGTATATAAATAGTTAGCCTGTATTTTGCCTTAGTATTTTTGGTTCAATTGTGACAAGAGCCACATCCGCCTGCTACAACATTTCACATGTCTTTCGATTTTTTTGCTTCTCTCAAATATGGTGGTTTCATTATGATATTTTCCTTTATCGTTGCCAAGGGAAAATCGCACATATATGTTTCAAAATCCAAAAGGTTTTAAAAACCGAAGGCGAGCGTTCTATCACTGGGTTATCACTGTTTTTTGTATAATCAATAGTATAAGGCCCAATACTAAAACTTTATTTGAAGAGGTCCTATAAACATCGAAAATATTTAAAAGAACAGTATCTTTATTTTGGGACTTAGCCCGCCACACATTCCCACCATTGTAACTCCTGTAAGACAGGATTCACAATGGTCTCCTTAGATGAGAACAAGCTTAGAACCTTGGGGTGTCCCGGGAAACACTTTAATTGTCTTGGAACCCGCAACAAATTTAATTAGAATGATACCTATATCAAGGGTCAAGTTTTTAGATGCTCGTTTTTCATAAAAATTGCTGCGCTCCTATTTTCTTTAACATTCATTAATATATGCATCTTTATGCCGCCCTTCCAAAAGAACGTCCGCCGCGGGCGATTGGGAAGGAAGATAAGCCGTTTCTGGTACATCGATATTTATACCATAATAAAAGCGTTGTAATATAAAAAAATAAATAGGTATACCATAATAAGTATTTTTAGCAATTTATCTACTAGAATAGGTTCTAGTAGAGGTCATACCTACCTAGGGTCATACCTAGTAACTATATATACTGCAATGTGGGCCGTTGGGGGTATTTATAAATAAAACTGTTTTCTTCGACGTATGCACGTATATTCTCTTTCCATTGCACCGGTGTAACCCTTTATATAGGTTACACCTGAGGTAGGGGGGTGCATACACTACACCACCCCCCTTAATCAAATAAAAATTAAAATATAGTTGATATTTTAAATTTTACAATATATCGTTTCTATAAACAAAAAGTATCATCATAATATAATTATCATCAAAATAATACACCAAAAATATTATGTTATCTAAATAATGTGAATTAGATTTAAATTTATACTTTTCATTACACGTGGTATTAAATTGGATTACTTAATTCACAACAAAAATCCAAGCAACACATGCCATACATCGAATTATATTAGTCCTAATATTACCCAATTTCTTACACAGTATCTTACACATTAATATTTAGGTAAAAAAAAAACATTAAAAATCATAAAAATGGTGATAAAAATTAATATAAATTCAATTCAAAATTCATTTAAGTAATAAAAATGTAGAAAAGAAAAAACCCTATTACTACGTTTCATGTCCATTTCTATGTAGGTATATACGTCTATATCCCCACTTACGAGTGTCATAATCCTTTATAAACTTTGACAAGTCATAATTTAAATATAAGTATATTTCCTTGTAATTATAATGAGTAATAAGACGTCTTATTCAATACAAAGCTATATCAGCTGTTAGTCATTTCTTTTAACTTTATATAGCCACTCCATTTATGTTATACTTTCTTTTAGGTACCTATAATACATTTAATAGCGCTTGGCTTTTAACTTTTACATATCTTTATTCATTTATCTTCAGACATGTATATGCTCTGCAATGCAACTCTGGCAATGCAATTATTTTCAAGGTACACATTTATTATATGGGTAGGCCTCCCTATTTTACACGTTTATTTATTTAACGATGCAGGATACAAGGAATTATTTTAAATGATTGTGCGCACATAACCATTATACAATATAATTATTAATTCAGGCAGTTCTTTTAACACATCCTAACTTTTAAATCACACCATGTGTCCAAGTTATCTTTACGAGTGGTATCTCGACCGAAACATAATCAAATTAACAAGGATTCCGTGCCTGCCTTGTATCCTGGTGTACCTTGCTACGCATATTGCAATTCGCTCAACAGCGCATCTCGGGCTACTGTTGATAACGAATGCTATTTTTATAATAATTCTCACATAATTATTTTTAACCATTCACATTTAAAACCTCTCAATTACAAGCAGAAATTCAATCAAATTGAATACCACGGCTTATATGAATATCACAGAAATAACTTAGGTGATCAGGCTAAGCTTTCGTTGATACCTTATATGCATAGGAATTCCCATCACAATTTTATATACAATTTCACAACTTCCTTAACCATCTATCAAAATGACCTTTTCTTATTCCACATCTCTTAAAACCATTCAATTTCTATCACGTTCATATCCACACTTTCCAAAATCTGTCAATCCAAACTATAATATTCTGACCAAAACCTACTAAGTTAAGTCCAGAATCCAACGTTATACCAAACCAACTCCTACTTTTCCTTGCCAAAAAACTAGTCTGCTATATTTGTAAACACACATTCTTTTTCCAATTGATTATCACCTCATTATCATTTCTTCTTCTTTCTTGTCTATGGCCTTTGTGGGGAGATCGCCACAATTTTGCCAATGTCGAGTATATAGATAGACCAACAAACGAAGGCAGTTTTCCGGTGCAAAATGTAATCTTAAATCAGCTTGATTAATAAGCGGACGAACGGACGGTACAGTACACAGTAAAACAACATCACAAAAATTGTAACATAGACAAACAATATTATAAATAAATAATAAATCACACAACGACATATAAAATACGATAACACGGTAATAATGTATAATGAAAATAGTATTTACAATTTTATTTTGTTACTTTTAATATATTTACATAATATTTTTACAAAAGGGGAAAATACAAGGGGGAGGAGGCATTTAAAGGAAGTGGGGCGAGGGATATTAGGAGGAATGACGTCATAAAGGGAAGAGTGCATTTTAGCATTATCATTTCGAAAGTTATAACTTTCAATTCATTTTCTTACTTTGTTTTAATCAAATTTAATGTTACCATAGCACAAAAATATAAACTATATAACCATGTTTATTACTCTCAGACCAAAACTTTGTTTTGTTATTATACTAGAAAAAAAAAATCTTATAAAAGTGAACCAAACTATACGTAAAACGCAATTAGAAATTACTGATACATTTACAAATAATCTTCATAAAAAAATAAACACACCTTTTAACCACACATCTATGCTATTCTTTTCTAACTGTAAAATAACACATATAATAATTATGTTGTTTATCTTAAAACATTTACCACATTGTCAAATCCAACTTTTCTTAATAAAAGTATTTCACTATCAAGCATTAATGTTATTTCCTGATGCTGGAAGGATGCTCGCTCACTCATTTATTATTAAAGTTATAAGTTTATATTTAAAAATGCTCATTTAACTCATATGGAAAAATAAAGTAAACATAAACTGTTTTGTAAAAGAAAAACAATCGCCTAAGTAAATAATTAATATTCCAATGAAATCTTTAAGACAATGTATATTTCTGCTGCTTATTATAATATCCGTAACGAGAATAATTAAAGAAAGTGTATGTAAATATAAAATTTAAATACAAGATGAGAATTGCTGAAAAATTAAATAACAATCAATACTTTAACCATTGTAACTTTAGCTATCATTACAAATGTTTCAAATTACTGTAAAACTAAACATAAAAGAAGTATTCCCGAAATATTTTTTAACCATCCAATGAAATATGAATCATTACAAAATTGCGCACAAAGAGATTATCTATTAACCAATTTTCTAAGTCATTACGATAAAATCAACAAATAAATTTTGACAAAATTATATTTTACTTACTTAAATATTTTCATTTATAAAAGGTAAAATTACTGTTGCTACACACAACAGGCAGCGATTCACTTTACTTCACATATCGTTGGTCTGTTCAGCAACTCTGTTTTCGATGTATTAAAAAATTTTCCTCCTTGGACTTAAATTTTTCCCGGCAGCATCCTTCCACATTTTTCTTGTTATTATATTTTCATCACCTTCAAAATTGTCTTTTTCTTCTTATGGTTTACAATTTATACTATAATTTATGTAATTGTCCGGTTAAACTTCTATATTTTTATTAATTTTATTTTAATTTAAATAATTAAATTGAACAAATACCGTCCCCCCATACGGACACCACAATGTACACCACGGCTTAGCACTGCCCAGAGGCAGCACTGGCAGGGTCGCCATGCAATGTGGGCCGTTAGGGGTATTATAAATAAAACTGTTTTCTTCGACGTATGCACGAATATTCTCTTTCCATTGCACCGGCGTAACCCTTTATATAGGTTACACCTGAGGTAGGGGGGTGCATACACTACAATACAACACTGCAATAACAATATTCTATGTACCTAACTATCTATTACATCACGCCAGATATAAAGAAGTACTAATATTCTTCATTGTTAGCTACTTTTAATATAAAGTATAAGTGAAATAATAGAAAATCTGCCATAATTATAATGTTACAAAATGGTACTAACATAAACATTATGACCGCTCATAAAACACGGGTAATACGTTTGTAAATGCGATTAACATTGTATGATATAAAATGTTTTGGTAATTCTCTGTAAATGGTGGATGCTAATATAATAATATTTACTATTTACAGTGAACCCACCATAATGTACGTTTTTGTATCTAAATAGCTTTGAAAAAGAACGAAATGGGATGTTTAGCATTAACGAAATTACTTGAAAAGATTTTCTACTTCAATGCTTTAAAAGTAGAAAAAAAATAATTTGACAATAACTTAGGCTAGGGCTAGATCTGTATCAGTACACTATTGCATCGACCTCAGCATGTACTGGCTATCAGAGTGGTCCGTGGGTAACGACAATTTCGTTCGACGCGAGCACTTTGCTCGCTGGGACACCACCGTGGCACCTAGAGTCAAAGGCCCTAGGCAGGAGACATAACTGGCGTATGGGAGCTGACCCCGATCCTGGAGCAGAAGAGGCCGGATGCAGGGAGCAGTGCAGTAGGAGTGGCTGAAATTGCTCACGCATCACAGTGCCGGTTCATGCCACCATTGCCGCAATTGTGCCGATCTTCAGGGCGTGGCTTGAGAGATGACACGGTGCGCTCACCTACCGGCTGACGCAGGTGCTGTCCCGGCATGGCTGTTTTGAGTAAGTACCCTATTGGTATGTTCAGCGTGGGATGCGGAGCGGCAGCTAATGGCTCTCGCTGCCGGCGAGGCCGTGTTGACGACAAAAGAGGAGGCTGAGCTGGAGCGGAAGGAGACCTCCTCCATTCCTGCCCGCAGAAGGCGCGTCGGCCAAAGGCGTAGGGCATACGCTGCGAACGACCTTCGCCCCCACGAACATAGGCCCGCGGGCGCCGGGTAAGGGCAACCGGTCGCCCGAACAGTGACAGTCCCGTGAAGGAAGCGCGCTGTGTCCTGTGCGCCCTCACAAAGAAGAACACGGGATGTATGCAAAACGCACCAGACCTGCCCGCGCCACAGAAGTTATGCCGGCAGGGCTGCGGCAGGGCACTCGGGCAAGAGACGGATGCCAGGGGGTTTTAGTGGGCCGCCCCACATAACTGCTAGATTACCAAAACCCGCGATGTGGCAGTATGCGCTTGGCATTTCCCACCGAGGAAAAAAAGGACTTAGATCTGTATTATTGTGGCGTGCCGTATATCTTTATGATGTACCATGACTGTTAGTTTGGATGCGACATAATACGTATCATCCAACAATCAAGATACACGTGGCTATACGCCACAGTAGAAGGTACAGACAGATGTAAACCCAGCATCACTAAGTAATAATAACCTATATTGGGGACAAGTGCCCTCAATATATGCAGCAATACTATGGACAAAATATTACCCGTTTAGGAACTTACAAATGTTATAGGTTGCTTACTTTTATTTTTCTGTCGAGTGGTATTTATAAATCATCTAATTATAATCCGCACCTCAGACCTGCACGATTCATGTCAAAATATCAAACTTAGCAAAGGTTGAAAAATATTTACCTATTGTCATACAAGAATCTTTTGTCCAAAATCGGAACTAACGCTGTCATCGAGAGAAATGTCACTTCATCACAATCGCAGAGTTGCCATTTGCTATGAAATTTACCCAAGTTATTTTTTATTAGAAACCGAGAGTAGTGTAGGGCCCCCTATGGCTAGGTGAGGCGACGATATTCGTAAGGGAGCGGGCAGGAATTGGGGAAGAAGAGCTGAAGATCGAGCTCAGTGGCGTGCCATGTGAGAGGCCTATGTCCAGCAGTGGACTGACACAGGATGATGATGATGGTGATGATGATTGAAATGCCGTTGAAATATTTCCCTGAAAGTAGGAACTTTTTACTAAATGATAACCCTAATTTCACAGCAACACCCCCCTGTCAATGTCATCCATGGGCCAAAATAACCTTGTAGCATTATAGCTAGGCTGTTACTCGTTTGTTAAATTTAAGACTAAAGACCATACACAAAGTCAACTAAACCCGTGTTCAGAAATCTATGGACAACATGACAGGAGCAAATGCCAAAACAAAAACAATGTTGCCAGCTTAAGACAACCAGCGAACAACTAAATCAATCTACATTAATTATCAACATTTATTAAATTAAGGCGAAATTTTACTCCGTATAAATTTAAACAATAAGAAGTGTAGTAGATAAATTTATATTGGAAATAAATAATTGTGCTTAAGATTTTTAAGCAATACAGATTTAGAATAAAATATTATCGATATCTTTTTTACATCTCTCTTAATATTAAAAACTGCAAAATCTTAACAACACTGTAAATGTAACGAACGTTTGTCCGTGGGTGTGTGAACACGACATTGGCCTTCAGTTATTATGTTATCAAATGTATTTATCTTGTTCTATACTCTTGTCCTTGTTGTATACTCTATGTTCTATGAGCTTGAAGTTATCGTTCAATAAAGAGAAAATGTTTCAAGTTTGGCTGGAGCTGGCGCTGCGTAACAACGCCTTTGGGTCTCCTTCGGGATTATGGCCCTAATGCGTCCAACGTTCTGTGTATATATGTTTAACGAGTTGACATCTTTCGACAACTGTGATACTGAATATTGCATGCAAGATGGATGCGGATTGATATAAATCTAATACACTATAGATTTGTTAAGTTGTATTGGGTCTCTTCGTTGCAATATGCAATTCCGTAAAAAAACTAAAATTTTCGAGTTTTAAATATAAAAAAAATATTATTCGATCTGAGAATTGAACCTAGTATTAAGCAAAATCTTTTAAATATCGCTTGTATTCATCCCTACAATTTACTAAAATATATTTTTTGTATGCAAAAAATATCCATGTCGAGACGGAGAAAGGTATACCTATATTCTAAGGACCTATATTCTAGTCTCTTTACCACAAACTCGACAAACAGCGGTCTTTTTTTTGTATCATTCCATATACCTATATACTATATACATTTCATGATTCCAACCTGTTCCTGCTGCTTAGCTGTTAAATCCAGCGTTTAAGCGAGGCATTATTCAGATGCCACACCGGAAAAGCTTAGGCTGTATGCTGTTGGAAGTAGGACAGCAGTTTTTGGAATGGTGGTCGGAGTACTAGGTTTTACTACTTAACCAAATAAATGTTGACATCTGAAAAGCGGTTGCTAGTACTTAAAAACAATGCGAAACCGCTATTGTCATACAATAAAATGCATTCAGTCCATTACCTGCATTGCCTTACATTGCAGATAATATACATAAGGATGACGGTTTATTTTTTATAAAAATGTAGATGGGATTGCGTGCATGAAGGATGAAAGGGAATAAGGGACATTGTTTTTTTTAATAAATCGTAATATTATTATAAATTCGAAAGTAGTTCTGTCTGTCTGTTTGTCTGTTACCTTTTCACGTCTAAACCGCTGCACAGATTTTTATTAAATTTAGTGTGGAGATACATTTTATCCGGGAGAAGGGCATAGGCTACTTTTTATCTTAAAAAAACACACAAGGGTGTGGAATAGGGGATAAAAGTTTGTATATGTCGGGTGGGTAAAACCGCGGGGCACAGTTAGTTAATAATAATAACCCGTTTTGCCGTCAGTCTAACTCAACACGTTTAAGTTTTAAACATCCTGAACCTCATCAGCTGTCTTTTACTTCATAATTACTAACACCAATCTCATAATTCTATTATTAAGAAACCAGCTACAGTTCACTCTCTACAAAAAAGGGAGAAATTTGAGGGGAATTAAATTTTATAATGAAAAGATATGGTCAGAACATGTCGCTATCAATTGTGGAAAGTGAACAGATACAAAATCGAGCCAAGTTGACTTTCTTCAGAAAACGGAAAAATTTACGGGAATGACACTTTACAACAAAAAGTCATGTGGTCAGAAAAAGTCAATTGCGGAAAAAGAATTCTAAGAATCATCGCACCCAAATTGGCATTACAGAAAACAGAAAATTTACGGAAATGACATGGTACAAAAAAAGTCACGTGATTAAAACATTCATAGGCCACACTAATTGCAAAAGATGAATTCATTCAAAATGATTACAACTTGGCTAGACCCACTGACGAGAAAAGTAGAGGTAAGCCCTAATAATGCCAAACAAATTTTGATAAAAACTTTAATCACAACTTTTCCTGAAATAAATGTTCAAAAAGAATCTATTTGATGATAACGTTTCAGTGGTTCTCAAACGGATTCATATTAAATCGTTGGATCTCGTTAGGAAAAGTAAACGTTACGGTAAATATACTTCAAAGACTATTTAAAAATATAAAGTAGCTCACAACGTCTGGTGTTTTTTTTTATATTTAGTCGTATCCACTACTGTAAAAAAAATATGTTCGACGAATTTTGCGGATGATCATCAAAATACTGACTACCAGTGTTGGGAATTTTTCAATTGTAGGATCAATCGATCGAAATATTAATTGCAATTAAATTAATCTCCCTATGGTACTCTGGAATGACAATGACATTTGGACGTCAAACGCCTTAGTCCCTTCCGTGATGATCGGTGCTGTAGAGCACTCATAACTTCGGGTACTTTAGAACAACAACTAAGCCACGACGAAATCCGAAATATTTTTAATGCAACTTTTTCCTCAATTAATTTTTGCCCAACTCTGCTGACTTTATTCTTCTAGTGGAGTATATGGCGGCCGGCGATCATTAAGTCCTGGATTAAAATCCTAGACCAGATAAAGTGTGTGTTTTTCTATCGTATACGACAATAGATTCGTCACCTATTACGTGAAGACGTAACATCGTTGGCGATACGTACGTGTACCACGTTGGGGGATATAGGCGTCACGGTGTATTTTTTTATGATTCACAAATAAGACTAATCTTGTTACTAAACAGAACTTTTAATTAAAAACAGAGAGTTTAGCATGAAGACATTGACAGAACGGAATATTTTTGTTCATCTAAACTATTATACCATTTATAAATCGTCAGAAAAGTAACATAGATTATACCACCACTTCGGAATGTCATTCCTGTGGGGTAGAAGGACGAGTGACGTTAGCGTAACCATATCAAGAGCGTGCTATCACGTTCATCTGGATTTAGCTAATTTTCTGTGAGCACTTGTGTGAATTTTGTGTGCGCATCGCTTTGTGATCACGAGGTCCTGGGTTCAAATCCTAGGTCGGACAAATGTAGTTTTTCTAACGAAAAATTCCCAGTATGAGTCCGGAGTCTGGAATTGTGCCCGGTATATGGCAATAGGCTCGCCTTCCATTACATAGGACCTAACATCGTGGACGAAACGTGGGTGTACTCAGTACACCTCTGCCACCCCCTCTGGGGAATATAGGCGTGACGGTGTTTTATTTTTTTATTTTCTATGAGAAAACGATGACACGTCAACTCGAAAGTGTCACGCTTACGTTAATACCTGCATGCTAAACTTTCAGGAGCAAATAAAGGATTTTACGTATTTATAGCATCTTTGTGACTACTAAGTATACATATTTGTTACACCTACCTAATAATTTAACTACATTCTTAAAAACAAAACGAAGCCCCACAACAGGAATAATTTCCGTATCGTGGTTGCGTTTACAAATATGAAGTTCACATACACAAACACCCCACACTCGAAATAAACAATTATGGGCCACACAAAGATTTGTCCCATGCGGAGATCGAACCGGCGACGATTCGATCCAGTGAGTGGAGCGGTTTAAGCTCTTAACTAAGCTGTTGTCAAATTAAACATCGTATGCTAATGTAATTGACATAAATAATGATTTGGTAAACTAAATAAATAAACACTGATATTTACACGAATTTGTATTCGTTATAAAGTAAACACACCCTAAACTTTCTGTAATAACCCTTTTAGTCTATGCAAACGCTCCACGCCTTAAGTGATTAAGGTTTTATTTACACTAGGTTAATTACAAGACGCCGCGCTACAAGCTCTTAATGCAAAACGTTATAATTAGTGTCCCCGGAAATAAACATATTTTTTTTCAGAAAATCGTAGCCCCACATTAGGATTTATTCGTGTCGTGGCTGCGTTTACAAACATGAAAATTCACATACACAAATACCGTGTAACAGCAATAGGCAATATTCCGCAACCGTTTCGGGCAAATAGTCAAAAATCAGAATGCTTAGCAATAAACAATTGACGTTAACGTAATGCTAGCAAGTAAGCGTGCTGTCGCGTTCATGCTTATTTAGTACATTTTTAGTGTGACTAGGATTGCATGTCAAACTTTTCATGCTAAGCCCTCAGTATAGTAAACCAAAAAACATACGAGTATTCCGACTGTGTCGCTCGCCGGCTTCGGTCGCGTCACCGGTTACCGCGCCGTTCCCCCCGTGACGCAGTCCGCCCTTCCGCTCGCGCGTACGTATTTACGTACGTTCGGTAGCTACTTGTTTTTTAAAACCACGACTTTTTTTCGTCTAGACTGGTGGATACCTAACGGTGACAACTAAGCGAGTCTTGAGCGAGACCCGAGCGCTCGCCTCCCTCCTTCAGAGGGCGGCTAACTCGAAAGGGCTTGAGTTCTGGCCTTAGGCACTACCCTAGTCAGAGCTCATCCTTACACCAGGACCTACCTTTTTCCTTCCCGTAATCCTATTCTTCGTGCGGCGGTCCTCTTCGCCCCGGAGCAGTAAGTGATAGGCACACACCCTTTCGCACAGAAGTTTGGCGAAGGACGCACACTAGGCTCACGGTAGCACACAACCCCCCCGCCTACACCCGGCGGGGGGGCCAGGCATTACTCATCCCCGGGGCAAGGTCCAGCCCCCGGGACTTAGGGTTTCCACTCCCTTTGCCCGCCCTGCTATATCCCTTCTGGATATGGCAGTTAACTACTCACCAGATTTCCTTCGGAACCTGGTCGAGTTCATCACCTTGAAGTCCCCGGAGCTCATCCGGAAATTCGAGGCGACGTACTCTCCCGCTCCGCCAGAAGTGTCGCCGGTCGGGTGTCTCGAGACACCCGATTACTACGCGATGCCCTCTCACCCCGCGTACCCTGCAAGCGGCGATCGCACGCCGCTATGTGTGACACCGCGCGCCGCGCCCTCCGCGCTCTTGTTACCGCGTCTCTCGCGCGCCCCCCGACCCTCGTTAACCACCCCGTCTCTGCGTGCGGGTCTGAGCCTCACTCGGACTCCGATATGGAGGTCGAGCCGGCATCGGCCCGCCGTGCAGCCCCCCCCCCTCGTCCTCTTCATCGGATGACGACTTCATTCCCGTCATAAACGGGAAAAAGCGCGTGCGCAAGCCGCGCGACTCGCCACCCCCGAAAATCCAGGGAGCCGGAAGCGACGTCACTTCCCCCGGCTCTGGCACCCCCGCGCCTCAGCCGTCTCCCAACGCGACCCCGAGAAATATTCGCGCCCCGCGCGTCTGACCACCCTGCCCCGCCCCTTGTCATCCATGACAAGAGCGCCTGGGAACGTATCTCCAAGGCGATCTATAATCGCCACATCAATTAAACCCATGCGCGATCCATCGCGCAAGGGATAACTGTAAAGGTGGCGTCCTCCGATGACCACCGCCGTCTGTCCCACTTCCTCCGCGCCAAGAAAATCGGCTACCATAGTTACGCCCTTGAGGAGAAGAGAGACCTCAGGGTGGTCATTCGTGGCCACCCCAAGGAGCTAGACACCTCCGTAATCAAGGAGGACCTCCTAGCCCAAGACCTTCCGGTGCACCAGGTGCACAGGATGGTTAAGGGCCACAACAAACAGGCATACGACATGGTGCTGGTCGTTCTCGACCGCACCGTGGCCAGTCGCAAGGTCTTTGACATAAAGACCGTATGCCACATTTGTGGCCTCTCCGTGGAGGCCTCACACAAATGTGGCACACCCAGGCAGTGCCACAACAAGCGCGCCCTCAATGCGTCAAATGTGTCGGGAACCACGTGACCTTGCAATGCTCCCGCTCGAGGGAGATGGCGACAGAGCCGCCTAGCGGCAACCTCTGCGGGACCAAGGGGCACAGCGCGAACTATCGCGGCTGACCCAAAGGGGACGCGCCGAACAAGGCGCGGTTGACGCCGCCCTCGTGCGGCCGCTCGCCACCCAGCGCCTTCAGCGCAACACCCTCCCGCGCCCACAGCGCACCCTCACCCGGCGCCCTCAGCGCCCTTCCCCCCAGTGACTTCCAGCCCCCGCGCTCCCGCGCCCCAGGCGCTGACGTCTTCGCCTCCGCTTAGGCCGTGTAACGCGTGAGCGAAGCCGCTCCCTTACACCGCAGTACCCCGCCCACCTGTGGGCCCCGCACGTCATCCCAAACCTACGCCGGTGGTTGCGCCTTCTCCGCTAGCCGACGCCGTCGCGGACTTTATGATGCTGGACAAGATGTATGGTGCGGTATGCGTCAACAGAATTTTCGAGCTGGCCTAAAGGCTCCGCGCCGCTAATAGCTGAGAGGAGCAATTCACCCTGCTTATGACGTACATGGACGTTCACGACGCCATAGCCTTCCTTAAAACCCACCGCCCCTACAATCCATAATGGATTTAAGACCTTCCCGCCTGAAGCCCCATAGCCTATCCCTGGCGTTCTTTAACACCGACGACCTCCACTCCCAACGTGACCAGGTTGATGATTTCCTCCGGGATCATCAACTGGACATCCTTCTGGTGCAGGAAACCTTCCTCAAGCCCGCCCATCGCGATCCTAGGATCGCAAACTACAACCTCGTGCGTAATGACAGAATCGGCTCCCGTGGAGGCGGTACTCTCATTTACTACAGGAGGTCCCTGCACTGTATTTCTCTCGACCCCCCTGCGCTCACCAACTTTGAAGCCTCGGTCTGTCGTATTTCCCTCACTGGGCATCAACCCATTGTGATCGCCTCCGTCTATCTTCCTACCACTAAACTTGTCCTCAGGAGTGATTTCGAAGCACACTTTAATCATTCTGGCAGTGACTTCAATTGCAAGCACGTGGCTTGGAATTGCCTTACCACTTCCCCTAACGGTAGGACCCTTGACGCCCTGGTCGACCAGCTTGACTTTGACATCATCGCGCTTATGAACCCCACTCACTATCCGGACAACATCGTCCACCGTCCTGATATCCTGGACATAGCGCTTCTGAAGGGTGTAACTTTACGGTTCCGCTCCGAGGAGATAGTCCATGAGCTGGACTCTGACCACCAACCTGTAGTCATGAGACTCGGTCCTCCGTCCACCCCTCGGCCGCTCAAGAAGACGGTGGTGGATTGGCATGCGCTGAGTGCAGCCTTAGCGGATGCCGATTCACCCCCCCCCTTCCTTTCAGCTCGGACCCCACCCCCACCTCAGGACACCGATCAGGCTGTAAATGCCCTCACCACCCATATCCAATCAGCTGTCAGTCAGTTGTCCAAGCAAGTCGAGGCGGAGGATCTCAACCGCTTTAGACTGCCAGACGATGTTAGGGAACTTATTCGGGCTAAAAATGCCTCAATCCGAGCGTATGACCCCCCCGAAGCCAACCGGCCCAGATGCGCGCCTTACAACGTGATGTAAAGCGTCGTGTCACGGCGGTCCGGGATGATCGCTGGAGTGACTTCTTAGAGGGCCTCACGCCATCGCATCTGACTTACTGGAAGCTGGCGCGTACCCTTAAATTCGACTCCATGTCTGACATGCCCCTACTGACCCGCCCCTTAGGCGCAACCCTAGCCTTCGATGACGACGAAAAGGCCGAGCTTCCTTACCCCCTATTACCCAAACTGAGGTCGAGGACCTGAATAAAGGTCTTAAACCGAAAAATTTGCCCTTCCGGCTCGAGCGTAGTGGTTGCATGCTCGCCCTCCTGTCCGAAGCTGTAAAGGCCCCGCGGCCAACAACGTAGATCACACAGTATAAAAAAACGGAAAAACGTTAGATGTCGCCAACGAAATAAAAAAGTTTTTGTGTGTGCGTGGGTGTGTGTGTGTGAATGGGTGTGTGTGCATGACCTGTACCTATAAATGATTTACTCTTTTGGCCGACGGCTGCGCCGTCAAGTGAGCGAGTGTGCAACATTTACGCACCAGCCGGAAGAGCAAGGGGGCAACTAACTCAAGTGCGCCTCAAGGAGGATCCATCTCGGCTTAGGCTGTCGCTATGGGGAGGGCATATACGAGGTGTCTCGCCATGGTGCTCTGCATTGACTGGCCGGCCCACCCACCACGCTGGTGAGGTCGGTGTCAGGTCCTGTGTGGGATCTGTAGGTCCAGTCGCATAGCGATATCATCATATCAGCCACCTAGACATATCGATATATGGGCAAAAAGATACTAACCGCGTGCGGTACAAATGTATCCAAAATGAGGGAGGTTAGGGCATCGGTAAAATAAAAATTGACATGCAAGAAGCAACTTTTCAAAAAAGTTCATTAATGACATTTTCATAACTAAATATGAACTGAATTACTTTTAAAACTATTAATAATATAGGTACTTAGAAAATCCAGAAATAGCTGGAAGGCTGACTAAGCGAGTAAAGAAAGCCAAAAAGTTCTATAAGGACAGAACCTGTGGGAATTCTGAATTCTTGGCTACCCCGCAAGGGATCTGGCGTGATAATATAGATACAAATAGCTGCAAGGTACCCCTGACATCAATTAAACAAATCGTTCGAGCAAATGATCTGAACTTCCGCAATAAATAGTTGATCCGCTTACTGAAATTAGTTCATGCAGCTTATCCTTTCCCTCATCAAATGTACACTCTAATATTGTTACAGATATATATTGTAGTATGAAATATTAGAACATGCGAAGATCATTGATATCTGTCACCGTATAGTGTTGGTTACAAACAAAATGAAATGAAAAAAAAAAATACCGACACGCCTATTTTCTGGAAACGAGGTTGGCCAATTGAAAAATCGGACTGTGAGCACTATATAACACATAGTCCGATCGATCGGTCCAAGTGATTTTTTATTTCCTTTTGCATCGCATTATTCTTCGATTAGACCAACGAAGCCGTCTAAGAGTAACACAGTTCTAAATTGATGAAGCAAGAACAAAATAGATAACCGATTCATCACACTTGCAAATGGTTTCAAAGATTGGTCCGATCGATCGGACCAAGTGATTTTTTTATTCCTATTGGTCCGATTAAAATCAGACTGCGAACTATTGTCACTATAAATCCATTTTTTCACTGAGTCTTACTAGAACAGTGACGACGCCTAATTCTCATTACAGCAGTTTAAAACAAATCATCAGATCAACACAATAAACTTGAAATAAGAAATTTAGGTGCTAGATGCGATTTTATTTTCAAAACTCATTACTTATAATACTTTTTCTGTCTGATTAACGTACTCAAATTTACTCGTCCTCCGATGAGTTTAACCAAGCATTATTAAGATTTGGTAATCTAGCAATCAGACAGCAAATTAAATATTTTCCTGTAGTCCGATCAATCTGAATAAGAAATTCATGATTCCTCTTGGTCCGCTTCATGGGACAAAAAAGCAAATCGAAAAAAGTTTACGTGGTCCGATCGATCAGACTAAGGGTGTGTGTGTATGAATGATCTACGCTGTTGGCCTCGAGGCCTCTACAGCTTCACCGGATTTAACGGGGAGCGTGCAACCACTACGCTCCAGCCAGCCAGAAGGGCAAGAGGCGACATACTCGAGGGCGCCTCGAAGAGGCGCCCTCGGTTGGGACAGTCGCTGTAGGGGGACGGGTGCACTACTAAGCGCACCGGTCAACCGCCGGCTATGGGAGGGGATCTACTACTACGTCTACGTCGTCGTCGCCCGTATTCTGAGCGGAAAGAAGGGATGACAAGGCATCGGGGGGGTCGGTGAGAACATGTCGCGGCCGGCGGTGGCGGCAGGGGTCGGGAGGGAGATCGTAGTCGGCGGTGGCTACGATTAACGGATTCGCATGGGTAGATGCGTTCGCGAAGTGACGTGTTGACGCCTTTTTAATAAAGGCGCGAATAAGTTCGAGACCTAGATCGGAGTGGAGGTCGACGTTCCGTACGAACCAGGGGGCTCCTACGGCTTTACGGAGGAAGCGGTTTTGAACCACTTGGAGTTTATCGATGTGAGAGGGGGCCGAATGCCCGAACACAACACACGCATAAGTCATGATGGGTCGAACGCAAGTTTTGTAAAGTGTCACCTTATTTCTAAGGGACATTTTACTCCGCTTGCAGATTAACGAATGGAGACGACCGAGCACAAATGATGCTCGGTCGTCGGACCCGCTTGATGTGCGGGCCGAAGGACATGGTACTGTTTAGGGTGACCCCTAGATATTTGACCTCTTTGACCCAGGGAATGGGTCGGTCGAACATGGTCACTTGGCCAAGATTACTTCTAGGGCGGCGCAGGGAGTGGCGCGGGGTGGCACCTCTGGAGAAGAACACCGCAGCGCTCTTGTCCGGGTTCACCTCAATACGCCACTTTCTAACCAATTCCCTAGGGAATTGGCGGACTAAGGGGTAGAGCCACGCGTTCACAGGGGAATGTACCGATAGATAAAACTTAAAAACATATTGTCCCCCTTGTCCAGGTGTCGCTGTGAAGCCCTCTCAGCCAACAGCATTAATCATACAAACAAAAACAACTTTGTAACACCGTCACGCCTATATTCCTCAAACGGGGGCGGCAAAGGTACATTGAATACACCCACTTTTCGCCGACAATGTTAGGTCCCATGTAATAGGAGCGAGCCTATTTCCATATACCGGGCACAATTCCAGACTCCGGTCTCATACGGGAAAGTTATTGTTAGAAAAACTTAATTTGTCCGACCTAGGATTGAACCAGTCTAGTCTCATGAACTACAACAAAAACGGTGAGTTAATAACAAACAGCGGTTTTACAGACTTCACAAAATACAGACAACCCACATACTTGAAAATTTCGTTGTAAGTAAGGAAATGGCACTCGCATATAAAATAAAAGTATGTTACATCACGAACATAAAATCACAAAATGACCTGTGGCAAAATCCGAAAACATGGTTTTATTATAAGCTTATTTATAAGCAATGATAGCCTAGTGGTTAGACCGTTGGACTGCAAAGTTAGAGGTCTCGAGTTCAAACCCAGGCACGCAACTCTGTCTTTTAGAAAGCATGTGTGTATTAAAAATTAGGCCTGCCTGAGAGTTCCTCGAAGGTGTGTGAAGTTCGCCAATCCGCCCTGGGCCAGCGTGGTAGACTATGGCCTCCCTCCCCTCCCAGTTTGAGAGGAGGCCCGATTATTATATATTATTATAGTTTTATTTCATGTGTAACATTCGCATATATTCTAAGAAATCAATATGATATATGTGCATTTATTTTAATATCTACAGATGACAATTTATGCATTCTGTTATAAAAACTTTGTTTCCCAATCGAATCGTTAAACTTGATAACTGAATAAAGATAACATTGGCAGAAGTTTCACTAGTAAAGTTAGTAACGAACTGTGAGAAACTTTGTCATATTTTTTTCTAAAATATAATAAAACTCTTTCAAAAATGTATTTTTTGAGTAAAACGACTCGTAAGTAATATATGGTATATTACAGAGAGTTTAGTCTTATTTAAATTGTATAGTAGATTCTATCTCGCAGAAAGGCTGTTTTTACATTTTCACTAAAAAAAAATATCCTCAAAAGATACTCCATTTTAATTATATAAACATGATTATGCAAATACCATAGCCTTACAAATTGCACAAGCGTAGGACTAAAAAGGTTGCTAGGTAATTAACATGCTAAATAGTGGTGCGAGAGCCAATTTGTATTATAATTCATTGAAACGAATACGATTAACGGCCCCAAGACAAAATTACGCAAGTCATATATTTTTTTATATTGACTGAATTTCCTCTTTGAATAGACGAGCTTATCTTCTGAGTGGCGAGGAATGAGGAATAAGCCAACGTTATTGTCCCTGCAGAGGCGATCAATTAGGATTATCTAAAAAAAATATAATCGTAATTTACAAATATATTTTATACGTTCTAATGAAAAAACAATGGCATCTCTTACCAGTACTATGTTTTAATTAAACATTTAAATTATAAACCATTATTTACCACGAAGTAGGAAATTATTCGTTTCATCGTGCCAAGCTTGTAGGGGGAATCTTAAACTACATTAGGACACAATATGAGTTAACAAAGGACGCAATTTTTCTTAATAAATGGAATGGCTCCTGCAAATTTTTGCGAACCTAATATTACGCTGGAAAAATAAACTCGTGTTACCTTTAATCTCGTCGTAATAAAATTAAACAACATGTCTTCAGAAATTGTTTCATTAGAAGATGGTCAGAAAACGTTGTACAAGTCATAAATAGCGTTGCGATGCGAAGCGATATTGAAAAATGAACACAAAGTGAATATTGTTTGTTTACTAATATTTTAAATGAAATTATTATTTTATACACAAAATAATATTAGTAGCCGTCAGTTCTGCGAGCCACATGTTGATAAGTTTTACTATTATGAGAGCTATGTTGGTGATTTTGGAATTCCCGTTATTTCCCTTATTTCTGATTCGATCTCAAGGATACTCTGAATCTACTATTTTCCAAAATATAACGCATTCCCAGATAAATGCATTTCAAGATTAAAATCTTGCACAAAACAATAAACCAAGCAGAAATCCCAAACCTCTATCAACCCTTTTTTAAAAACAAACGAAATATCTACACTCAAAGTATAAAGTCAAACGTAGACCCGACGGTCTAAGCGTACGTCTGAACGATTCGTTTATTTGATGTTAGGAGTTAAAACTTTATGTTCTCGGTGATGTAATAATTATGTTGATCAAGATTTACATAATTATAAAGTCAGCGAAAACACGAAGTTTCAACCCTTAAAGTAGTCAGGATCATTGCCACTTCTAGTGGAAGGCATTAAATGATTTCTTGAAAAAAAATGCTCAAGACACGGCGCCGTCTAGAATGAGATAAACTTTCATAGTGGATAGCTAAATGAGTGTATTACTCGACCTGTTGAAGATTTTTGAAATAAATTTGCAAGTGTAATGAATCGGTTATCGGATCTGTTCTTGCTCCAACAATTTAAAACTATGTTAGTCTTAGACTGCTTCGTGGTTCTAATCGAAGAATAACGGGCGTAACAGTCCTGGGTTCGCGTTAAAGGTTGGACCATTATTTGATAGAAGAATTCCCAGTATTAGTTCGGAGTCCGGCTGCTAGGTATAATGGCAATAGGTTGACTACCAATCAAATTGGGAACTAACATTATCGGTGATATGTGGGTGTAGCCAGTACGCTTCTGCCACCCTCGCTTGAAAATTTGTTTGTAGAAATAGCAAAGATATTAAAATTAATAACAGTGAGAGATATTAGTAACAACGGGTAATTCGACGTAATAGTGCAGTAGCAACAAATTAATTGCTAAAATGCTATTCATATTTACTTGTATGTAAATAATTTTGTGTTAATTTATACTACGGCTATTAAACATATCGGTTACGGCTATTAATATATAATAAAAATTAGATTTAGAAATAAAATATAACAGGCAATATTTAATTGACCCATCAATGGCTCTGGCCTTTCGGGCGAACGAGGTAAACAATTACATGGTTTATTTTCGTGATAAGATTATTGTGTTTCATATTAAATTCTCAATTTTAAGGTAAAATCTCATTCCATTAACAATTAAGTACTTACGTAAAGTTTGTAACAACGCGACCGCCGCAAGCACCCAAGTCTCTTATTCGTTATGACTAATTAAACACGTAACGCGGTGCGATATGATAACTTCAGTCCAGTGGTATACAGAATAGAATAGTGGTGATGCAGGTTTTTTACACATCAGCAGACGCTGATTACAAAAATGTACTGATACCTATGAATTTACTCCTAAATACGCCGTCCATAAAATTTACACGAATTGTATAATTTTTGGAGCTCTACCTCGTATTGTTATAGGTGATCACGGTAGTTCGATCTTGTCGCGACTCGACCATCAGCAATCAATATTAGCAGATACGGATGCTGCTGCTATTGTTAAAAACGATGCTAATCATTTGCGGATGCTAAAGCTAATATTCACAGCAACCCTGATACATAATATCATTAAACGAGCATTTCATAAATTCATCGTAACGCACCGCGTTTGGACAGCGAATATGGGCCCAGTCAAAACGCCGTTCTGTTTATTGTGTAATCCTAGCAAAAAGAGGATAATTCTCTCGCTTGTCTAACCTTTTTGTGTAAAGTTAAATCAAAAGGGATTCTTGAATAAAAATAATAAAATAATTAACGTTCCCGTTCGCCATTCAAATATTGAAAGGGCTTTTTATAATTTGAGGTTTGGTTTATTCATTATTTACTATGTTATTAAATATTTCCAAGAATTTCTCGTACTTTGCACACAAAAGACTATACAAAGTCAACGACGATTTAGCGCAGTAGTTAAGAGCTTGAGCTGCTCTGCCCACTGTGTCTAATAGTCACGAGTTCGATTCCCGCACGGGACAAATCTTTGTGTGATCCACAATTATTTGTTCCGGTCTGGGTATTTGTTTGTGAATTTTAATGTTTGTAAACGCACCCACGACACAGGAATAAATCCTAGTGGGGGGCTACAATTCATATAAAAAAACCAAAATCATTTATTTGTATATACCGATATAAAAGCACTCACAAACGTCAAAATTATTACATTTTTTACATCTAGCGCCAGATCTAAACTCGGCCTCCACTGAGAAGATCCGGCGAGAGAAGGCTAGTCTTTTAATTTAATTTGTTTGGCCTTTCTGATAACCATTTTTTTTTCTTTTTTAAAATTGTATTATACATCATTGATTATTGTTGCTGATTGAGGAGCTGCTCAAACCCAATCTGATTTATCGTCAAGATAATCCGCAATTTTGTAATACCTTTTCTTACAGAGTCTGGTTTTAATTGCCTTTTTAAACTTATTGATAGGCATGTTCCGGATATCTATGGGTAATTTGTTGTAGAAGCGTATACATTGACCCATGAAAGAATTACTAATTCTGTACATATAAGTAAAATCATCAGCGAAGACATGTCATGTTTTTTTAACAAAAAAATGTAGCTCCATACTTGGAATTATTCCTGTATCGTGGGTGTGTATACAAATATAAAACCGACTTACTCAACTACCAGACCGAAACAAACATTTGTGGGTCAGTCAAAGATTTGTTAGTGCGGTGATGTAGGAGGAGGAACCCGCGAATACTCGATCCAGTGACTGGAGCGGCGTACGCTCTAAACTTTTAGAGCTATTGGACCACACCGCCGTCAATTTATTATTTATCATTATATATACCCACGCGGTTAAATACACCATTTACTCTAGTAAAATAATAATTGAAAAGATTGAAAAAAGGAAAAAATTGAAATAAATAAAGCTCATATCTCCAATTTGTAGCATGATGAAAAGGTAGACATCACAACGAACTAACAGATTCTCTTCTGCCTCCTCTACTCTTCTCCTAGACTCATACTGGGAAGTTTTAATTAGAAAAACTACATTTGTCCCACCTAGGATTTGAACCCATCACAAAGCGATGCGCTTTGCCAATAGACAAACGGAGCAGTCATGCGCTTTGTCACTTAACAAACGCGGCCATCATAAACATTGATATATATATATTTATCGCAGTGTTTTTTATAGATATGTGTTGCGAGTTACAAAATAGTACCTGGTAGGAAGTTGCGAAACAATTTAAGTTGCTATACCGATAGAACGACCCCAGTTCTGAAAATCCTTTTCGTTTTTACCATTACTTATAGAATGTAATCGAATTGAAGCTACGAAACGTGTTTCCTTTTTATGATTTCTAAGTAATCGCAATATAACGGCAATTGCTATAATAAAATCCATCGTACATTCAGAACAAAACCTCAACTTTGTAAATCTGCAATTAAAATGTTCGAGATCGACTCTATTTTGAATCCTTTAGATATGCATAATCAGACATCCATAATATTAGCATAACATTTAAATAGAATTCTGTCCTACTATCTCAGACAATACCGGAATTAAATAGTTGTTGATTTAAGTAAGTCATAAAAGGAAAAAAAAGAATTAAAGAAAACGTTGTCTTTCACTACCAATTATTCCTGTTGTCGTCGGTCCGTTTATGACATGTCATTCTCAGACACAAACACCCAGACCGAAACAAATATTTGTATGACCCATCATACACAGATTTTTCCCGTGTGGGAGTCGAACCTGCGACTACTCGATCGAGTGGGCCCAGCGGCATAACCTCTTACCAATAGACCAAGCCGGTTGTCGACCTTTGCTTGCGGTGGCTGTCTAGCGCCGGTCACTTCCTTCCCTCCAAAATGGTCGAGGGCTGTGATGGTTGTTCCAATAGTCATACTCGTGGACAGGGACCGCTTACGGGCACTGATCCATTCGGTATTCTTACGATACTATCGGCAAGGTATCCTTCAAAAATAACATCATCAGTTCATATCTCGATCGTGAGACATCACACTGTAGCTAGATCGTAAACTATATACATAGTTGTAACCTAAACATTTTCACGTTAATGTCCATATTAGCGTGATGATAGTGAGTTAATATGCCGTCTTTGTCACACTACAAATTTACTAAATAAACACGATCGCGACAGCACGATTACTCGCTAGCTTCACGCCTTGTACTAAGGCATTAGACCATAATATTGGCATATCATTAATAAGCCGTGCGACATCCTTGCGTAGGATAAGTTTAGCACCGACTTTTCAATCCTTCTTCCTAATAATAATATAAATGTAAAAGTTTGTTTATTTGGATGTTTCTTACTTAATCACGTAAAAACGGCTGAACGGATTTGGACGAAATGCTTTTCTGACATGGAATACTTTTTTATTCCGGTAAATCTTTGGTTTTTGTCTAAAGTCAACGCGGATGAAGTGCCGGGCAGTAACTAGGTTTTTTACATACATATTTATGTAGCGGGGCGCGTTACGATGACTTCGTGAAATAATCGTTCAATGGCATGGCATGGCAATGTTTTTAGACAATCGTTGCGTTGTCAGCGGCGCACCGCAAGTTACGCTCTTACGAGTATGCACCATTTACAAACGCGGCGCTTTATAACTTCGTGAAATGATCGTTTAATCGCATATGTTTTCGGACAATCGTTGCGATATTAGCGGCGCACCGCAAGTTACGCTCTTATGCACTATGTACAAACGCGGCGCTTTATAACTTCGTGAAATGATCGTTCAATGGCATATGTTTTTAGACAATCGTTGCGTTGTCAGCGGCGCACCGCGAGTTACTCTCTTATTCACTATGTACAAACGCGGCGCTTTGTAACTTTGTGAAATGAGCACCCAAATGAAGTGCCTTTGAACGATAATTTCGCGAAGTTATCTTAACCCACCGCGTAACGTTTTTATTTGGTTATAGCGAATAAGGGGCCTAAATTACGGTCACGAGTGTGTCAGCATATAGACTGTTTGTAATTAGCTGCACTAACCCGATTCTATAATTATTTGAACATGTTGATTGAATGTACTAAGAGTAATTCTACATTAATTAAACTGCACAGGTCAGGTGATTATACACTACATGGATTTCCAGTTAGAGTGTAGTTGTTGCACGCTCGCCCTCTTGACCGATGAAGCTATAAATGCCCCTCTGCCAACAGCAGATCATTCACACAACACAAAGAATTGATCAGCCCATGTCTATAAGGTGTGTTGTTCGTGCAAAGCGCCTATTTCCATTTTATGTTTGTGTAATAGTCCTTCCTTCGTCCTTAAGGTATATTTTTTTATTACTGTGGCAACAATACCCTTACTTCAATAGCTGCCCTCCCTGTCTAACGCGCTACGCATTTAAACGCATTTTTATTTCAAAATTACTATATATCAACAAGGCACTTCATCACTATCACTAGATATTACATGCGCGCGGCGCGGACCCTTCCCTCCAATATGGTCGAGGGGAGTGATGGCTGTTCCAGCAGTCATACTCGTGAACGGGTGCTGTTGTTGGGATTGGTCCATCTGGAATCATTTAGACACTCTTTAAAGATTCATATCTCGATCGTAGTCCACCACACTGGAGTTAGATCGTAAACTATTTAATTGTAACCTAAGCATTGTATCCCCACAATATGATTGAAAAAAAGAAAATAAAAAAGAGAAAAAGAAGTAAGAAAAAAGACAAGCCCGCTGACTTTCTTCGCCGGATCTTCTCAGTGGAGGCCGCCTTCCAAACCGGTGGTAGATTAGTAGATAAATTAGATTTAAAAAAATGTTAATTGACTATTTGGCACCGCAGGCCTTATACAATATAAATTGTTTGAGTTTATGAAACAAAGTCCCCCGCCGCGTCTGTCTCTTGTCTGAACGCGATAATCTGAATAACAACCGAACGGATTTTCATACGGTTTTCACGAATTGACGGAGTAATTCAAGAGGAAGGTTTACGTGTCACTAGTAATAGATAATAATACAGCAAAAGAAACAGCGGTAACACAAACGTCGCCAAAATGTGTGAATGCCTCGTAGATCTAGTGGCGAATAATGCACTTTGCGACCACGAGGTCCTAAATCCAAATTCTAGGTCGGACTATCAGTCCGGAGTATGGCATTGTGCCCGGTATGACGACAAAAGATTCGCCCTCTATTACATGAGACTACCAAAAGTGGTTGTCATCTGCCATCCCCGCTCGCTCGAGACTAGGACCCAAGTCTGGTAACATAATTCACTAAAACTAAATCTAAATCGCCGCTGACCAATATTTTCGTAATATACTAATACGGAAACAGCTGTCTGTACAGTGTACACTATTGATCGGTTAGCTTATACCACTCCACTCCAAAAATCTTTTCACGGCTCCAAAACATTTTTCTACATTTGCAAAATTTACAGTTAGCAGAAAAAAGTTCATTTTTAAATAAAGAATCAATGTCACCGATAGTATAGGTTTTAGAGATATTTTGTTAGGAAAATTGGGACCCGGAACACCAAGTCCTTAGAAAAGATATAAGATATAATCTATACTGGCACTTTGAAATGAGCCTGAGCATATTGCCATATACCAGGCATAATGCCACATTCTGAACTAATATTTTTTAAAGAATAATACATTGGAGACCAGACAGACAGCTTACTATATACAAAATTATTTTGCTGTGCAAAAACCAATCATGTTAATGGCTTGTAAATTAAATAGTAATAGTAGTAAATGAAACAATGCATATTAAATAAGTTGCTTCGTAGACTGTTCAAAATTGCCGTATTATGCAAATCCAACATACTCGAAGCAATAAAATCAACTGAATTTCGGTCATACTTGGAAACTATAAATCGCAAGATCAAACTACAGTTTCGAAATACAAATTGATCGATAATCGCGGTGTGACCACCACCGCTCAGCATACTGGCGGAACAACGGAACAAATCTTTGCGAGCCTGAAGCCTGAGCCTGATAATTACAGTGTGGACACCATCGCTCATATATGTATGCGGCAGTAGTTTAATATTTTTCGTACTTCCACAAAAAAATTAACTGAATTTCAGTCGTTCATGCACGGGTTTAATTGAATCTGGAAAATCCTTGAGACGACGGACCGAACTACTTTTTCGGGAAGCCAATTGATCGATAATCGCGTGTGGCCCCCATCGCTCAGACATATGGGCGGAACAACAGAACAAATCTGTGAACCGAACTAAAGCCATAACTCAGCGCTGGCCGATATTTATGGCTAGTTCCGAGGCTTAACACGTCTATATGTTTGTACAAACAACTATAAATTACAAACAAATGCTTTTGTGTTTTCAATTATATTATGAACTTGCGAATGTTTAATATTATAATGAAAATAATATTTTACTTATTATCATGCATTTTTTACGGTTGAAACCAGACTTCGTCGGAAAAAATGTAGATATACATAGCAAGCCCTAACAACCCTGCTAAGGGAATTTATTGAGGAATACACACACATGTTAGGGCTTAATTATAATGAATGCTAATCTCGTGGCCAACAGCGTAGATCATTCATACACACACACACATCAAATTTTTTGATAGAAAAAATTTAGTAAAATAATTGGAACACCTGGGATTTTGACGCGACAAAATTTATTACTCCCACATTATTTACTTACTTTTCACATACTTTCCGGTTTTTTTTTGTTAACATAGATTTTGTTAGGACCTGTCGTAACTTTTTTAGAAGGTAACAAACCTTCTGTAAGGGTAAGGTGGTTGATTCCTTATCCTACAAATGAGTCGATTGTTTGTTACTTATAATAGTTTATTGAGATTTCACAATTAAAACACTTAAGATGTATGAATGCATAATTGCTACTGAAATGTTAAATGTAACACGATTCTACTGTTCTGCTGAATCACAGGTTTACTGGAGGACGTTCGAATTGCAACATAAATGCAGTAAAATTCACTATATAGAATAATAATACGAGTCTGTAAAATTTTTATAATTAAAAAAAAAAAACCGTCACGCCTATATTCCCCAGAGGGGGTGGCAGAGGTGTACTGAGTATACCCACGTTTCGCCGTAATTACGCACGTGTTAGGTCCCATGTAATAGGGGGCGAGCCTATTGCCACATACCGGGCAAAATTCCAAACTCCGGACTCATGGGAATTTTTCGTTAGAAAAACTACATTTGTCCGACCTAGGATTATTATTTTAATAAATGTTTTAGTGCTTATTGTCATTATGGTTTCCTATAAGTTATAAGTTTTAGAACTTACAATTAATACCAGACTATCTCGTTAGTCTAGGTCTTATTTAAATCTTGGGTTTAAACAGGTAGGTCACCTAAAGTATCATTTAGATGTCTTTATCAAAAAAATGAATTACAGTTAATGGCTGGAATTGTGCCCAGTATAGTGGCAATAGTCCCCTTTATTACACATATCATCTTCGACAAAATGTGAGTAAACACCATATACCTCTGCCTGCCTGCTTGGGATAAACAAACGTAACAGAGTTGTTTTATTTTTGTAAAGTTATATATTTCCTTTCGATAATATTTGTGTATAATGTATACACATTGTTAATTAAATGTTTTCCCGCTGAAGTCCACCAGCTGTTGGTAACTATCCAATTCGCACTCTTCGCTGTCACCGTTCAAAAAATTCATATAGTGCAATGAGCGTGGGGAATTGATTTACTGCTTAACTTTGTGTAAGTTGGCAACTCCCAGGGGTTAAGACAAACGTGAACTCTTACGTTACCTTCCTTAGCAAAAACTTCAAACTATAGCGCAAACATCAACGAGAACATACTTGTTTGTTCAGTATTACATAGTAAAAAATTATGCTACATCCCTTTGTTCCTTTTGTAGGTTTTTCATGACTTACTTTATGTCCCATTTCTAAAAACGACATTGTAGCATTATGACAAAGTAAGGGGGAAGTAAATTTTAACAAGTGTCAAAATATATGCTTCTTTACAATTAGCTACGTGTCAAAAGTCTTCAGCTACGACTATTGCGTGCAATTTGAATATCAAAATAGTTAAACAACAGGGGGCTGAGCATGAAGATGATTGATGTTAGCGTAACGCTATCGACAAATTGGGCTGTCACTTTCATCTGTATTTAGTAAATTCATATTAAGAAAAGGATGGCATATCAACTCGATAAAGTCACGCTAACATCAATCTGTCTGTACTAGGCTCTCATATGCGATCAAAAATATACTACAAGCGACTTGATTGTTCCACTAATCAAAACACACTTTTAGATAAGTACAAGTTTCTTTTATGTATCTTTTTATATTAAAAAAACGTTGTCGCGCACTAGGTGTTATTCTTATGTCATGGGGCGTTTACAAGGATCGAACCCACGACTACACGATCCAGTGGGCGAAGCGGTTTTAGCCATTAACCACTGCGACGTCGTATTTTAGGATACACTCAGTGCGAATTAAGTGAAGCTATTCACGCTTGGCGCTCTGTATTCCGTCACCAATCACGGGGCTCAACGCGCTCCAAATACTTCATTAGCTACTGGACGCCTTTCCAAACCCCTCATGGCTAGGGCTATCAACTCAAAAAATCCTTTATTGTCTTGTTCTTTAGAAATAGTAGGCAAAATAGAGGATGAATGTAAAGTTATGGACATGGCGCAATGATAGCAAACCAGACAGGGGTTATATTAAGTTTGACCGTTTGGGGTCCATGGGGTCTTAGCGCACACCGCATTTTCAGCGATCTTTCTCAATTGCTTATAAAGGTCACTGGTGCTCAGACCAAGTTTCATTGTTAATCGGGGTATAAAAGTGCTTAAAAAAGGGGTAAAAAACTTTAAATTTGCAAATTTAGTTTTTGTATTGATTTTGTGAAGCAATTAGCTAATCGGGGTGTCTGAGGTCTTGCGTTAATTACGATACATCTTGTATAAAATTGGTTAATTATGAGATTTTAATCTATTAGCTTTCGTTTTTCTTTATTGATTTCGTATACCTTTTCCGTGATTCGTTTTGTAAATGAAGTCATTTAGATTAAGCCCACCTGAAATTGTAAAACATATTTAAGCAAGTACTTTCTGCTTCATGATCCCACTGACAACCTATTATCAGCCGCCATCTTTATGCTGCTCATTAAACCTTGGAAATTAAAAAGTCTAACTTTTAAATTGCAAAATTAAGATAACCTTCTCTGTTTCCAAGTACGCGAGATATCCGAAATATTGTACCCGAGGAAAAGAAATTTACTGAGCATACATTTCCAATAAAAATATTTAACCTGACCCATGTGGCTGCCCGTTATTATTTCCAGCTTCTATATTATGGTATTAGATCTAAGTTTTCCATGAAATAAATAAATAATCTCGACGAATGTTGTATTCCTACAAATATATTAAGCTTGAGACATATGTTTCCAGAAGTTGACAACCCTAACTTACGCACCACACACCCTTTCCACCGATAGCGCTGATGAGTCAGATAAACTGAGTTCCGACGGATTTGTAAATAATTTGCGTTTCAACGTTTCCTTTTCATAAGTTTGATTTCAATGAATTATGGACGAAACTTATGTGTAGAAATTGATTGTGTTAACCAAGAGAGAACATTGTAACATACAATAGAAAAACGAAAATTCAATGTTATATTCATTTTGTTCACTGTGGTCATGACAATTATAGGGGGGTTTTGTAGAGCGACGATATTTCGTGAAATTAATAAAAATCAAATAACTAGTATGAATGTTTCGATACAAAAAATAATTTGGAGGTGAATATTTGGGGCCGTGTTTTTATTATATTTAATTCTTTATTGTACTAAATAACATAAATTAGTAAGTACATTTACAGATATGATGTACAAAGGTGAACCTAACTCACTTTGAGTTGTCTCTGTTGTATTCTAGGGCAAAAAAACAAAGATGAAAATGAAAACAAAAATTGAAGTCTGCATACATAAATTATACTAACAAAACATATATACTAAATTAAAAATATATAAATAAATACACCTATATATATATATATATATATATATATATATATATATATATATATATATATATATATATATATATATATATATATATATATATATATATATATATATATATATATAGGTGTTGATTATATCAAACGAGAGATATAATCAAACTTGCGTAGACCAAAAATGAAACGGATACATAAATTCTCGAGCGACAAGCATCCCCGAGAAGGACGGCGGCGTGGTGCGGCCCACGTCGCCTTGAACACCGCGTCAGTACGGGGGGAAGTATGTTAACACCGACACGCCCCGCGAACTTCCGCCATGACTCACGGAAGTCCTATGCAGGATTTTCCCCAGGTAAAAAAAGGTACTAAACGATCTAGGTTGTAGTGGGTATCTCTACTTACAATGACTTTTAATGTTAAACGAGTAGCTGTGCCAACAAATCCGTTTTTTCTTTATTCTTGGGTCTAATCTATTTCATCGTGAAAAACTGGTGTGTGTAAGGTTAAAATACACAGGTGAATAATTTTAGCAACTGCAAAATACACTGCAAATATTATTCAACTGCTAAAATTACGATTGGGCATTTTATGTAATCGAATCATCTGCTCAGTGAGTCACAAAGTGACCCGTATGATAAAATTAGTGTGCGTAATGTACCACCCAAACGCAACGTTAGCTTAGCAGTATATGATGTGGTTGGCGATCGGTTCGAATTCTAGGTCGGACAAATTGATACTAGGGTTATTGTATAGGAAAATCTCAGTAGGACATCGGAATCTGTTTTTTACCTGTTATAATGACAATAGATTTGCATTCTATTACATTGGGACCTATCATCATCATCATCTCAGCCTATACTTGTCAACTGCTGAACATAGGCCTCCCCAATCGCTCTCCAGCGTACATCCAACAACTTCCTACGGTCCTGCGATCTTCACAAGATCGTCGGTCCATCTGGTAGGCGGCGTTCCGACGCTGCGCTTGTCAATACGTGGTCTCTCCTCTAACATCTTTCTGCCCCAAAGCTCTTCCGATGTTTGCGCTATGTGGCCCGCCCATTGCCACTTAAGCTTACTAATCCTATGAAATATGTCGGTGACCTTGGTTCTTCTACAAATCTCCTCATCCCTGATTCAATCACGTAAAGAAACGCGGAGCATAAGTCTTTCCATAGCTCGCTGAGCAGCTCTGAGCTTTTTTATGATACCTATTGTAAGAGACTACGTCTCTGATCCGTATGTCATCACTGGGACCTATCACTGACGGCAAAATGTGCCTGTACATATATAAAGTTCACGTTCTAACCCCTAAGTTACGCTCGACTACAGGTATAATCTCAAGGTAACACGAACACATTTTCTTAGAGCTAAATTAATTTCAATAAAGACAGAATATATTGAGAATCTAAGCTCTGATTAAACCGTAAGCGACCATAAATTTTAAGATACCAGATTAACAAAGTAACCCTGTGCTCACTAAGTGAGCGTATAATTTAGTCCACAGGGGACTTTGTCTCTTATAATTTAGATTAATATTCAATAGGTACCTTTGTATAAACCTACTTTAAATAATATTTTTACAGTTAATAGGGCGGTTTCTTTGACAGCGATTTGAGAGTGTATGTCCCGCTTAAATACATGGAACTGTCCAAAAAAAATCTGTGTGCTTATATATTCTTACTAACAAGTCAGAAACTCTGTGTATGTCGATAATAGATTAACTCCCCTGTATATAGGCTATTTCAGATCACTTTGATGTGAAGTATAACTTCCAGTACTTTAAATATTAGTACTTTAAAAACAAATCAGTACCATTAAAACCAATACTGTAAGTGTCAATACTATAGTCACAGTGCTTAGAGTATAAGTACTATAAGTACCAGTACTGTAAGTACCTAACGTTTTTGATCACCTATAAGGAGTTTCGAAAAATGGAATGGAGCTACAATGGTTGCAAATTTAAGAAGTCTGGGCCACCAATAATAAAGACTTAACTTGTTTAAAAAAACTCCAATAGCGTCACTTGGGTCGTTAAGAACTTTTTAGGAGATAAACTTATTTTATATTTGCATTCGGCTGCAGAATAGGAGCGCCGATGTCATAAATAACGACGAGGCCTAAAAATTAATAGAATTAGAATAATAAGACTAAGCACATGTTCTGAACTTGTAGGTATGCTAGTCAAATATTGCAGCTCAACATTTTCTTGACAATCTATCTACTTCACATTTCTATCCGAATCGATTTATTTTGCGTTGTAATGACAAACGTTGCGGACAAATGAGTAAACAATGAGGAAAAATTGGAAAGCAGTAATTTTACAATCACGACTTTTACTAAACGCTAAGTTTTTTCAGTCTTTACAGAGACCTTCCAATCACTCATTATTGTGTATTTTTCAATGTAGAAAGTCATTTTTTCCTTACGATTGCGCAGTCATCTCCGACTGGTTTGGAAAAGGGTAAAAGAAAACTACTATACTATACTATAACTTAGAGGTTCGAGTAAACAGGGTGTGACGCGGATAGACATTCGTAAAGATTTAGATAAGACTACCATTTTAAAAAAATAATATGTAGTTGATTGACCCTTGAATAAATAATATCTAGCTACTAGATAGTGGGAAATAATATCTAGCTACCAGAATATCCAGCTACTGATCTGCATATACTAATGACAGTCATGAAAGAGGACTGCATGAACAATGGCTTATATTTAAAAATCTTAGATAGTAAGTAAATCTAGTAATTTAGGGAAATATACATCTGACATAGAGAAAAGCACGCACACGCACACGCACACGCACACGCACACGCACTCGCACACGCGCACACACACACACACACACACACACACACACACACACACACACACACACACACACACACACACACACACGAAAGATAGTAAAGATGAGAAAGGGTATGCTCCGGTGGCTCGGGCATATAGAAAGAATGTCGGAAGAAAGAATGACAAAACAGATATACAATGCGAAAGTGGGAAGATGTAGGTACCGGGTAAGACCTAGACTATCTTACCATAACCAAATAGATCGTGTCTTATCTGAAGAGCAAGTCAAGAATCTCCCTAACGGGCGAGCGTGTATAAGACGAACACTAAGAGTAGAGGAAGCCAGAGAGGTCAGTAAGAAAAAAAACCTGTTGGATCTTTGTACTCTCTGCCTACCCCGCAAGGGATCTGGCATGAAGATATAGATAGATAGATATACTATAATAATATTATTAACATAATTTGCTCCAGACTATTTTACAATACTCAAATGTATTGGTATTCCTCCATACAAGATATGCTTAGTGCGGTGACCGCTGAAAAATGTTTTATTTTAGCTATTGTGGGGAAATAAATGATTCTAAGTGCAACAATTAAATAACGATTTAAAAAAAATGTGCGTGTGGGGGAGAAAAAACATAAGCATTTCGTTTGAGTGAATTCTAGAATAACCATGACATAATATGCGCGTATATAATTCATCTTAATTTTTTCATAACGATAAATGAACCAAAACTAAATTCGTACAATTAGTTTCATTTTATGATTTTATCGCTGACCAATAAATAATTCCAGAACAAAAAACATCAATATAACCGCATATCCGAATCAATTTACAAAATAAATTATACAAACGATAGCACATTTTACAGATATCTAGAAAAGATTTATAATAAATAATAATAATATTCGCCCTGTTAAGAAACTGCGCCACCCTTGGGTACGGGCCTCCTCTCAAACTGAGTTTCAAACTGGTTTAGGCCATATTCCACCACGCTGGCCCAGTGCGGGTTGGCAAAGTTTACACACCTTCGAGAAACTCTTAGGCATGCAAGTTTCCTCACGATGTTTTCCTTAACCGTTAAAGCAAGTGATAGTTATTTTCTAAGAATAATTCTTCGAAAAGACAAAGATGCGTGCCTGAATTTGAACCTAAGACTTTGCAGTTCAACGGTCTAACTACTAAGCTATAACTGCTTACTAAGAAAATATTTACAGAGATAAAATACAAAACCATTTTCTTATAAACAGCTGAGCGGCTGCTTATCATAAAGTGCGCATGAAATTTAAAGAAGCTCTCATGTAAATAAATGTACGTACTACGCAGTCTTACCTATTAGCAATATTTAGCACTACCATTTTTGTACTAACATGGTTACTGGGAGCGTATGAGCACAAGGATTATAATCCAGTAGATACATAAGTCTTTAACCGTTTAAGTTCCTAAGTACTTTGAGTAAACTGTCTGGGTATAAATAAGTTTAACGTTAGTATCTATTTAGATATCAAGGTTGGTTATCTCTTACTATGATTAATTAACATTTGTTTATATCCATTATACATGCGAATTTTTGTGGTACACATGTACATACTTTTTTTTTCTTAGGTAGTGTATTTCGAGTCTAACGACTCAGTGCACTTATATCTTCGTAAATTTTCAGGATGCGAAACGTTTTTTATATTGCGTGTATTCCATTTCGCATGGGGAATTGAACAGCGCCTTAAGCAGACGAAAATTTAAACTTTCAATAAACTCAAACTAATAATTATACTATAAACTAAGTTTTAAAAGATCTTTTTATAAACGACTTTTTACAGCGAAAACACGGCGGGATTTGACCTCAAGTAATTCTAACTTATATTCCTATATTCGATTAAAAAATTATTAAACTAGCAGAGGTATCTAATACCAAATAGGATCTAATATAGAAGATAATTGACCTTAACAATGTAATAGTGCAATGGGTTTTACAACTGCAGCACTAAATGTATCTTAAACACTACTATAAATATTAATGCGTGCTAGTTTTAATACTACGTACGTACTACGCTCGTAGTAGCTACGCTCGTAACGCTGTGTGTGACTTTCGTAGCGCTGTGCGACTGCGGTGTTCTTAAGGCCTATTCTTATAATTAAAAGTGTTCAAAATGCAGTCTCGATCTAATTTCAATGTTATAAATCTCACAAATGGTATTCGCATAAAATATCGACATCGACCAAATCGAGATCAGACCGGAAGTTGAACAAAATGTAAACGGTATTCTTATAAAATTTTTTGAATTGACGTCAAATTGAGAATTTCAGTTAGATATACTATATTTAGGCTACGGCAGATCAGATAAACATGTGATCAACAATATATTTTATTGAACTCCTTGACATTGAAGTGTAGTGTTATAAATAGGTACGGTTTTTTAGTGGCTTTTACTTAGTATGTACACTTATTTATAAGAACCGTATCCATAACATGTTTACTAGGCAGTATACCTTACAATGCGCAATGTAAGTTACTATTAAGGGAACTAATTAAACATAGTTTGAACGAGATGGTTGTGTTTATTAGAACTTCGTGACCCCAACGTTACATGGCGACCCTGCCTCTAAGGTCTGCCAAGGGGTAACTCGTCTGAGTTTGATAGTTTATTGAAGTCTTAATATAAAGAAGTAATGTTTTGGTCTACTGTGGAGAAAGAGGAGGTGTTCCTGAGCCAAAGGCCGCCCTCCAGGACATAGAGGGCCATGTGTGAGTCGAAAACTAGATCCTTTGTTTGAAGGTCCCTATAAAATATTAGAAGATTTAGGTTGTAACGCTAAAATTATGTAAGAATGGTAAGATATATTTAGTACATAAAAATAGGACTAGATCTTATTATGAATAAATGTAATGAAATACGTTACTTGTAATTCATCGAACTATCCATTTGTTTTAAAATGTAAAAATAAATACTTAATATGTAATAGATTATTTTTAAGAAATTTTAATTAAGCTGGTAATTTGGTATTGTATACTTTTATATTATTTACATGTAGTGAAGAAAAAAATCTCGTTTCGTTTGTTTTTTTTTTATTTGTCCCAGGAGGTAAAGTGGGTACGGTTCTTTAGTGGCTTTTACTTAGTGTGTACACTTCTTTATAAGAACCGTATCCATAACATGTTTATTAGGCAGTATTCCTTACAATGCGCAATGAAGGTTACTATTAAGGGAACTAATTAAACATACTTTGAACGAGATGGTTGTGTGAAAGTTTTCTTAGTTGGAATATAGTACTTATTATATGGTATGAAAAAGTAGATATTTTATTCGAATTGTGTCGCAAATATTGTCATTTGTATCCGATAAAAGAGAAGCCTTAAACTGGTCATTTGATTAAATTTAAAGAAATAGAGAAAAAAAACATGTACTATTTCAAATTGTGATTTTATAGCTTATAGGGGCTTAAATTCAAACTAAAATATTACTATCCTTCATCAGCTCATTTCCAAAAATAACAGTACACAATAATTGAATATTTTTGTTAGTCGTCATTTCTTAAGTTTCCCCACTACATAAAAACAAATGGCACACGCAACGTGGGTCCACAAGACAGCCATGAAAGATATATTCGAGCGTGGGCATACAAAAATATTTGCAAACCTAATTACGGAGAGGAAATGTAGGTAATATTCGGAAAGTTGCCGGAAAATGCGGAACGTGACGTCGAGTGCACGCAACAATAGGAGTTTCTGAAGGAAATGAGTTAACTTTTGCGGACCGCGGGATAACTCGACGCATTACTCTAGAAAGTTAAGCTGTATCTGATTTTTTTTATCTGTTCGGCCCTAGTGGAGTTCTGAGATTTGTCGTTTGTTGCAAGTTCAAAACATAACGGAGTGGCATATTTATTTATAAAAATATACTATGTCGTAACTGGCGTGATAAATTACCAATGCTGTTTATTTAGAAAATTGTGTCTTCCAGTTTCGACTACGAATAAAAGAATGGTATATTGGTTGTTTTCACTGCACTCAAAAATGCCTGAATACTTAAATGTTGACTTGAAACGTTGACTGTCTCTGTATGCTAAAGGTTTACAGTGTAATTTTAATATGAGATTTAGTACCAATCTTGTAGAACATCTTCATTGATATTATCCTTTATTTTGGCTGGTGAATATGATTTTACAGCAATTCTATCACGATAAAGAAGAATTTGGTAGAACGAGAACCACTGATACACCTGATAAACTACCTGGCACACATCATCAAACTTACAGGTAAGAAGTTGTTAAGGTAATTGGAGATTATAATAGGTAGTGACGTCGCCGCTTTGTTATAAAAAATGAACACTGTAATAACTTATTTTATCAGGGAGATGACTTGTCGAAATTTCAAATACTTCCACTGAAGTTGTTTAAGTTCATAGACTCAGATTTTGGCAGAAACATTCCTTTGTTCGGTAATAAGACAAAATATGGAGGTTGAGCGAAGTCTCTAGGATTTGAATTTAATACTAAATACAGCCTTTGGTATATTAAACACCAATTTACTGAAAACAAACAACTAGTTACTATAAACTTAAAACTTTTGTAGTCACACACTTATGCATTCAAATGTAGAGGGCATTACTTCAGCATCAACAAACCTATACCCATACCGGATCGGATCGCGGTCTCTACTGAGAAGATCCGACGAAAAAACTCAGCGAGCTTATCTTTTTTTATTTAATTCTCTTTCTGTTTTTCCTTTCGATTTTTTTAAATTATAAGTCTAAGTCAAAAATCATTTATTTGTTTGGACCAATAGAAAAGCACTTACAAACGTCAAAATTATTACGATTCGATTACGTTTCAGTTACCTTTAAAGATAATAGTAATAATTATCAATTTAAGAAATTGAATGCTCACCTATTTGTAGTATACACCTTACTTTCGCCGTGGGCCATAACTTGAAACCTGAGCCGTGGTTTTATATCTCTTTCAGATAATAAATCATCTTCCTTTTTGTTTTATTAATGACTGGGTTTTATTCGCGAATTTTTTCTCGTAAAAAGCATAAACAACATTAGAACATTTTAATAACATTATAATAATAATGTTAAAAAAAAACAAGTTGATCAATCCAATTACATTAGGACAAAATCTTTTCCAAACTGTTTTCCAATAATAAGGTCCTTAGCAAATTATAATCTGTTTTTCTTACGTGGCCAATTTTGTGAACAAATATGATGTGACAACAATAAAAAAAAAAACAAACTTGATACAGGTGGAAAATCATTCATTAAACAAAATTCATGCATTTTGTTCATTCATTGATTTCCCAACCCTATCAAAATTATTTTTAATTGCCACGTCATGTTTAAAAAATTGGTTACGTAAAAAACAGAGATACCCATATCCACATCAATATATTCCAAGCAAAATCTAAATTCTATCTTATGTAATCTTAGTAAAATTTAATATTTAATAAGACTCGGATTATTTGTTAGATAAGCTTAACGAATATCCAGGCCCCTCCAATTAAGAGCAGAAGGATGCTCTGTTTACAATTAATTAGCTCGAAAGGCCCCGGTGCAACCTTCACCCATTAGTTTCGACGAGCTAGCGGGCACTCAAGCACACCTCAGGGCTATTCAAATTCCCGATTAAAAGAGATCACGGCGATCTCATTCGTTCAAAACAAAGCAGTGTTAAAACGGCTATAATGGCTGAGAATAAATAAAGTAGAACTATTAAATATTTGAATTGCAAAGCTTAAATGTAACTATGTTTTCCCTATATTACACTATTTAGTGTTGAATTGTAGAAATAACCCTTTTATTTTTTGTGATTTTCTTTAAGAGGAAATCATAAGAAGTAGGTAGACCTACTTAATCTTTAATAAGTAGCCTCTTTCATATTAATAGTAGTATTATAAAAGTGCACGAAGATATATTACATATTGTATTGCTGGCTGAATGTAATATTGTCGTAACTTACAACAGAAAAAAGCCTGATTTTACCTAATTTCGATTTTTTTACTTGCATCAGTATTCCACTCAGCTAACTATATATACATTTTTTTTTATTTATTGCGATTTGTTTTCTTTTCGTTTTTAATACAAATTGATCAGTTGATCTAGTAAACTTATTTTGGAAATTGAAAAAAAAACGCAAATAAAAATTGTAGAACTAAAGTTATTAAGATTGACGTATAAATGCTATAACTTTTAGCATAATACCCCAATTCTGAATCACACTGTATATCTATAAATTATTAACAGTAAAAAGGCAACGGAAATTATATTTTTATTGTAAAAAGAATACGAGTGCCGATTCTAATTAACTTTTTTCTCTTTTCCTCCCGACTGATTTTGCACTTTAAAACTTGAACGCCTGAATGTAATGCCTTGCAGCGGCAACGGCGGCGGCCGATCGCAGGAATAATCGGCTTTAATAAGAAAGCACTGATTTCTCTGAGGAAGTGATCACCAGATAACCGAAAGAGATTTAAACCGGTTAGCTGATTGTATGATTTTCTATTGACCGATAATCCTTCGAGAACGCTGCGTAAAGAGAAATGGCATTGATGGATTGTTACTATTCTTGTTATCCCTAAATTATTATTAGGTATATAGATTGACGATAGTCTTGGTCTAGTGGTTAAAGCGAAGGCGTTCTATTCACAGTATGAGGTAGTCGCGGATTCGATTCCCAAACAAATGTTAACCCACCAATATTTTCTTCGGTCTGGACCTTTAAATATAATAATACACTGTGGTCTGCATGTTTATTTATGTAAATTTCAGGTTTGTAAACTCGCTGAGGACACAAGATTCCTAGTTCGTACGTTTAAAATAAAACAAAAATAATGATATATTAAGCGCACGTTTTGCAGACGTATTTTACAAGTGGTAAGCCCACAGCCGCATTATTTCTCTTACCTCTTTCTCATGAAAGTTTTCTCAAGATGTTTTCCTTCACTGGCTAAAGTTTAAAAACTTTATCGTTACATACAAGTGAGTAATTTTATGTATAAGATACGGTTAAGGCATTAAGTTAAAAAAATATTCTTAGGTACTTACATACTTCGTCAGTTTTGTTGATCGTGCAATATCAACAAACGCTTTTTTGTTACATCTCCATATAAAAGTATACGGTTGGGAATTTCAGTACAACAATAAATACGAACTGAACAAAGCTTTCAACTCTAAATAACATAATAAATAAATTTATGTTGTGAATTTTCTGTACCTATAACGCTTGCATTACGAGCTCTGCATTGCACCTCATAAATACGGGTATATCAGTATATCACGCGAACGGGGGTAATATATTTTGAACAATAATGTATGAAAGGCGTACACCCTCCGCGTAATATTTCGTTTTACGATCTTCGTACAACCAAAGGTTAAGTAATTATCGATTTATAACTATGTATTTATAGATTATGTAACTGAAAATGTCACCGTTCAATTAGCGAAAGTAAATCCTTCTTTTTGTTTTTCTATCTTTAAAGCTTACATAGATAGAAGACTAAGTAGGTACAAAAAGGCTTATACGATCGCGGGGATGAGCTAAGTCGAAGTTAGCGGAAATCGTTCACCTGCAAGAAAAATTACTACAGATATGACTATGCAAGTTATCAGATTTATACTATTTTACTGTAATTGTCATCCTTTTGTTCCGTCATTTTGTCTGTGGTGATTCATAAATAAATAAAAAAAAAGGTTCAATGAAATTGCGGTAATGCACAATGATTAAAAATGCAATTTACAGATGCTGTGCATCCGCGCATGCATGCACGCACGCATACACGCACGCACGCATACACGCACGCACACACATATAACCACATGCACACATGCACGTACGTGCGTGTATACCTAAGATGCATACGCGCATTTAACCAGATTGGCTTTTAATGCCATCGATTATCGAAGGGTAAATAAATATTTATCGCGCTAAGGGATCTGGCATAATGATATTGATAAATTGACAGATAAAAATACTAATTTTTATTTTAAAATATAAGCGTTGCAATTTTTACTGTTTAACTACATTTACATAATTACTTAGGCAAACTACATTTCAAAAGATTTCTGTACACGTGTTTCGGATTACACGTTCACCTAAATGGTTAAGCTAAGTAATAACTTAGCTTAACCATTTAGGTGAACGTGTAATCCGAAAGACTTTCAAGCGTTTCTCCTAATGGAACTTCGTTTTTCGTGTCCAACGTTTGATCCACAAAAGGTCAACGTACAAAGGTAAAGGTACAATGTACAGACTAACTTTTTTACTTTTTAAATAGACAGTGGTGTAAAAACTTTTTGACTCAATCTGACCGACTTTTCCGTTTTCCATTGCAATGGATGCACATTTGCCTTTTTTCTTACTTTAAACAGACTTATCTTGCTCCTGTAAGTATAAAACCTTACGATAGTTCAGTATTATTCAAAACCCTTTTGTCAAAGCTCTTTAGTGTTTATGAGCGACTTCAAGCTTGCAGATGTGACATAAAGTGCTTGAGGACTGCCGTGTCTTTGTACAATGTAAAGTTATGTGTAAGTATGAAGAATTCTACTCACCTTCGATTTGCCAATGATATCGTGCTCATGGCTGATACCCTGGTAAACCTCAGTACCATGCTCGATGACCTTAGTAGAGTCTCTCAATAAGTAGGTCTTAAAATAACCATGGACAAGACGAAGATCATGTCAAACGTCCATGTAGTACCAACTTCGATAAAGGTTGGAGACTCTACGCTCGAAGTTGTTGACGATTATATATACCTGCGACAAAGAATCCAATTAGGTAGGTCCAACTTCGAGAAAGAGGTCAATCGTCGAATCCAGCTCGGTTGGTCGGCGTTCGGGAAGCTACGTAACATTATCTCGTCCAAAATTCCGCAGTGTCTCAAGACAATAGTCTTTGACCAGTGTGTGCCTTTCACCAGTGATGACTTACGGCAATGAGACATGGTCGCTCACGATGGGCCTCGTAAGAAGGCTCAAAGTCACCCAAAGGGCGATGGAGAGAGCTATGCTCGGAGTTACCCTGCGGGATCGAATCAGAAACGAGGAGATCCGCAGGAGGACGGAAGTCACTGACATAGCACTCAAAATTGCTAAACTTAAGTGGCAGTGGGCGGGGCACATCGCTTGTGGAACTGACGGCCGTTGGGGCAGAAAGGTTCTTGAATGGCGACCACGTACCGGAAGACGTGGAGTGGGTAGGCCCCCTACAAGATGGGCCGATGACCTGTTGAAGGCCGCGGGTAGAAATTGGATGCGTACAGCACAAAGCCGGTTGTTGTGGCGGTCTTTAGGGGAGGCCTTTGTCCTGCAGTGGACGTCTTTCGGCTGAAGAAGATAAAGAATTGGATATTAAAAACTTTATCTCCTTTCTTGGAATTAAGCCCGCCATCATCATCATCTCAGCCTATACTTGTCCACTGCTGAACATAGGTCCCCAATCGCTCTCCAACTCAGGCGGTCCGATGTCACCTGCTTCCAACGACTTCCTGCGATCTTTACAAGATAGTCGGTCCATCTGGTAGGTGGCCGTCCCACGCTGCGTTTGCCAAGACGTGGTTTCTACTCTGAAATCTTTCTACCCCAGCGTCCGTCCGATCTTCGCGCTATGGGGCCCGCCCATTTCCACCACTGTAATTCCTGTACGCCAAGACACCCAAGGCTCAAACCTTGATCTAAGGACATCGGAGACGGCTGTAATTGTTTTGGAACCCAAATCAAATTGACTAAGAAAGAAAAGAAGTTTATCGCATTAATAAAACACCTACAATAAAGTTTAATATTTACGCAATCATTTTGTGATATCATATTCTGTAATATATGAAAGCAGGATAAATGCGGTCGAAAAGCGAGCTCTGCGGAAGATGTGCGGAGTGAAGCTGACCGACCGTATTTGTAACAGCGTAGTTAGAAAGCGTGAAGGTATCAAAGATATCATCGGTGTTAAGATGAGAAAGGGAATGCTCCGTTGGTTCAGGCATATAGTAAGCATGTCGGATGAAAGAATGACAAAATAGATATACAATGCGAAAGTGGAAGGACGTAAATACCGGGGATGACCTTTTTTTTTCTATCTATCTATATCATCGCGCCAGATCCCTTACGGGGTAGGCAGAGAGTACAGAGTTCCAACAGGCTCTTTCCTTACATACCTCTCTGGCTTCCTCTACTCTCATAGTTCGTCTCATACACGCTCGCCGGTTACGAAGACTCCTGACTTGTCCTTCAGATAAGACCCGGTCTATTTGGTCATGGTAAGATAGTCTAGGTCTTCCCCGGTACTTACATCCTTCCACTTTCGCATTGTATATCAGTTTTGTCATTATTTCTTCGGACATTCTTTCTATATGCGCGAACCAACGGAGCATACCCTTTCTCATCTTCACACCGATATTCTCTTTCATACCTACTCGCTTTCTTACTACGCTGTTGCGAATACGGTCGGTCAGCTTCACACCGCACATCTTCCGCAGAGCTCGCATTTCCACCGCATTTATCCTACTTTCATTCTCCTTCTTACATACCCAGCTTTCGCTACCATATAACAGCGTTGGGACAAGCACTCCATTATGTATGGCCAGCTGCGCCTTTCGGCTTAAGTGCCGGCTCCCAAGTAGCTTTCCTATCGCGCCATTCACTCTGTTCCCTGCACTCACTCTTCTCTCTATGTCAGCGGTGTATTTTCCATCCTTACTGAATGCGCATCCAAGATATACAAACTTATTCACTTGCTCCAGCACATCGTTCCCAACCACAATCCTTGCATTCGTTCTGGTTTCTTCCCGTTCAAAAACCATAATTTTGGTTTTCTTCACATTCAAATGTTAGCCATTTTTCATGCAGTCGTCTTTCATAACTGTGACTAGTGATTGCAGATCAGTGGCTGTTGGCGCTATCAAAACCGCGTCATCTGCATATAGTAGATGATTTACCACTAGATCACTCATTTGTACACCTTCATTCATCGCTTTCAGTCTTTGAAGACTTTTATCCAAATATATTATAAACAGTCTAGCAGACAACACGCAACCCTGCTTGATGCCGATTTCAACGTCAAACCAGGGTGACATGTTACCACCCACCCGTACGCATGCCTTGCAGTCCACATAGGTGGACTGGACGGCTCGCAGCAGAGTGCCATTTATACCATACTCAGGCAATTTTTTTTATTATTTTTTTTTACCTGGGGAATATCCTGCGCAGGACTTCCGCGAGCCTCGGGGGAAGCTCGCGGGGCGTGTCGGATATCAGCATCTCCGGGATCTCCGTATGGAACCCACTACCCTTTCAACCCGGGGGACTAGGCGCTCGAAGTGCTCCTCGAAGCCCCAGCGACTGTCCAGGGTGAGGCCTAAGTACTTTAGGTACCTCCCCATCCGGACTGGCGAGTCTCCAACGCGAACCCACGAGTCGGGTGGTTCCCTGCTCCTCGGCAGTTTGTGGAACCATAGCGCCTCGGTCTTATGAGGCGCTATCTCCTGGCGCAACTCGCGGATCTTGGCGACGACGAACTCTGCCCCAAGCTCGGCGAGCCCTATGGTCCTCTCGAAGGTGTCCCCCTCGGCCAACACCAGTGTGTCGTCAGCGTAACATACGACGCTGACGCCGGGGGGAGATCGACACGCAGGACAGCATCGTAGGCGAGGTTCCATAAGAGAGGGCCCAACACGGACCCCTGCGGAACCCCGCAAGACACTTCCCTCCGGTGCAATGAACCGCCCTGTCCTGGACGTATCTGTCGCGCAAGTAGTCCCTGACCACGGCCTGCAGGTATGTGGGGACACGATGACCGGGGATGACCTAGCCTATCTTACCATGATCAAATAGATCATGTGTTATCTGAAGGGCAAGTCAGGGGTCTCCGTAACCGGCGAGCGTGTATGAGACGAACATTGAGAGTGGAGGAACCAGAGAGGTATGTAAGGAAAGAACCTGTTAGAACTCTGTACTCTCTGCCTACCCTGCAAGGGAACAGGCGTGATGATATAGATAGATAGATATTCTGTGATTCGACTGCTTAGTCCGATTTCTTCGTATTATATTGTGCTGTTATTAAAAGCTTTTCTTAAATAGTTTTAGCTTGAGTACTTATATAAAGATATACACAAATCTTAATCATGTCTCACGTAGAAAATATATGAATAAATGTCGGGATATCATAAAAAAACATACAAGTTTAATATTCAGTTTGTTTATTTTCATTTATAAAGTAATCTCTAAAAGACTATGTCTTTACATCTATCTAACTATTGGATACGGATTTCGCTAATATTGTGAAATACTTAATCGATAACAATTTATAACGAGACTTTAGAGGTATGTACCTTTCATTGGCAATGTCATGCGAGACCACAGATATAAAAAAAATAGTATGTTAAAAAACTTAAAAAAAATATATTGCCCACACCAAATTACTTCTGTGTCATTCGAAGACCCGTTCATAAAGACCCGGAATTATCTTCCGACATTCTTTCTATATGTCCAAACCACCAAATCCTTTCTGATCTTTACACTCATAGGTACTTTCCTTGTACCTTGTGGTTGTTTTACGATTCTAAAGCCACTATCTTTGTAGGAAAATTTCATACACCGTCTCGCATTTCGTTACCAACTGACCAATTTTAAAAATAATAAAAATAATGCTATGCATTATAAGCTCATACGTAAAACTACATAACGCTACATAACATGGCGGTAATGTTATGTCGATATTTCATATCTCTTTTGGTGATGCTAATAATTAACAAGATTTCCATCTATCTACATGAGTTATACAAATAAACATGGTTATTTCAGTTTACTATAAAGAATCATAAAATATAAATGGGTGTACAAAGAACACCTCTGCCATCCCCGCTTGGGGAATATAGGCGTGACGGTGTGTATACGGTGTAACGACAGACGGCATGGTCTCGTGGTTAAGAGCCTAAGCAGCTCCCACTGGATCGAGTAGCTGTGGAGTCGAGACACGAAACAAATCTTTGTGTGATCCACAATTATTTGTTTCGGTCTGGGAGCTTGCGTCTGTGAATTTCATATTTGTAAACAAACCCACGATACAGGAATAATTACTAGTGCGAGGACTACGATTATTTTCAAATAAATAACTTAGTTGTGACATTTCGATTTTCATCTATATAATCAGATATTCTATTTTTTTACTTTTTATTCATAGAATCACGAAAGAAGACTGAAATAACCATTTTGAATATAGAACTGGTACATTTGAGAGACATTGCGTAAAAGGCTTTTTAATTGATACTTACAATTTAATTAGGTAAAGTACTTAGAACGATTTATATATTAAATACAATTGCATCATACACGAGAATTAAAGTAGAACTAATTGATTTATATATTTTTATAAATTAGTTATGTCACATAACTTCTTGTATGTATTAAAACAGGGCGCAGTTTATTTTTTCTTCAGAGGGCTAAGCACAATCCATTTCATGTTATACCTAATAGCGTTGTTGAGAAAGTTTGCTGTCACGTTCATATTTATATAGTAAATTTGTGGTGTGAAAAGGATGGCTTATCAACTCGGTAGCGTTAGACTAATGTCAAATGTCAAGTGTCGATCCGTCGTCCAGAACTGCAACAGGGCGCAGGACGTACTATATTCGTCCTATTCATCATAGGGAATAAGGAAGGGAGGCGCTCGTAGCGCTGTGCGACCGCGGTGTTCTTACCGATTACCAAGGTTAAGCAGTGTTCGATTCGGTCGGCCTGAGATGGGTGACCGTTTGTGGCATTTTCATATTCGAGCGTCTCCGTGCTTCGGAAGGCACGCTAAGCCGTTGGTCCCGGCTACCACATAATGTGGTAGTCGTTAAGCCGAGTTGGAAGCCTTAACGGCGGCTTGATAAGTTTCAACAGCATGTGGACACAAACCTGCCTCCATCAATCCGCACTGGATCCGCGTGGTGGAGTATGACCTAATCTCTCTCACCTCGATTTGTGGGAGAAGGCCTTTGTCCAGCAGTGGGCAGTATAGGCTGATATTATAGGGAATAAGGGATCTGTATAGCTATGTCATTGCTGATTTTCAAACATTCTTGGACTTTCAAAAGTCCTCCTGTAATTAAACATAGTGTTGCAAATTATGCGTACTGATATTTGCAGCGTAGTTTTCATCAATTCTAAATCGGCTAAGTGTTATAGTTATCTATCGAAAAATTCATAGAGCGGTCCGGAGTCAGATTGAATTAGGCTCGCCTCCTATTTCATTGGGACATAACTTCGTCGACAACACGTATTGTGTGTGCAAATTATACCTCTGCCACGGAGTGACGGTTAATTTTACCTACATTGTTATTTTTATATCGATTACGTATGATTTTTTTTTCAACTTCACTGGTGTCATTATGACATTCTTTAATTGAGCTTACTAATGATAACAATATAACAAATACTATTTCTTAAAGTATTATTATAGTCCACATTATTTACACTGCAATCGTCCGGTTCTAATTAGAGGTCTGGTGTACTAAGTCGCATCTATTTTTAGTAACATTGGTACTAGCACTTTTACAATAATCAGAAACTACATTTTATAACAGACGCACCAATTACAAGTACAATGAATCGAGTTAGTTTTCTAGATTATTCTTCTAGGACCTAACTAGTCTAATCTCGCTTAGTAATGTAATAAGTAGATAATAGATAGATAGATAGAGTATTCTTTATTGTACACCAGCGAACAGAAAAATACAATGTGATATTAACTTAAGATAGAGGCACAATTGGCGGTCTTATTGCTAAGAGCAATTTCTTCCAGACAACCAGTACGTTGGAAGAAGCAACAGATAAAAATAGAAGGCAGTTGGTGGCGTACACTATAAAGATATATATTAATAATATAATATAATCGTTTATTTCTCCTCATAAAAAATACAAATTTTAAAATTGTAATGCATGCAACGTCTTTGCACGTCGGACCGTAACAGGCAATGCATTCCACAAGCGTACAGCTTGATTAGTGAATGATTTATGAAAGAAGTTTGTGGAATGCATTGGTGCTTTCAGCCTCAGATTCTCTGATGACCTTAGGAACCTCGAATGCGTTTCATGAAGGAATTCAAACCGTTTTTTAAGGTAAGAGGGAGTTGTCGGATTATATCAAATGTTGTATAAAAGCGATAGTATGTTAGCATTCCGGCGATGGCGGATTGGCAGCCACTTGAGTCTTCCACGAAATTCAGAAACATGGTCATATTTGCGTAAACCAAATATGAACCTTATACAAAAATTTTGAAGGCGCTCAAGTTTATCAAGTTGGCTCTCAGTAAGATCAAGATAGCTGGCGTCTGCATAATCTAATATAGGAAGGAGAAGGGATTGTGCAAGTGCAATTTTAGTGGCCGTTGGCAGAAAATTGCGTAGCCTTCTTAAAGATCCTGCCGATGCAAAAATCTTGCGACTGAGTTCCTGCAGTTGTGGGCCAAGTAAGATTGGAGTCTATATAGATCCCCAGATTTTTTACAATTTTGCTTATGGGTATTGTGACACCATCGAACATAATTTGCGGAAGCTGTGACCAATCAAGACGAGAACTAAGTCTGGAGCTACCTACAACAATGACTTGCGTTTTAGATGGGTTAACTTGGAAACCGTGACTTTTACTCCACTCACATATTTTAGTCAAGTCATTATTGATGGTCTTAACTGCCTCCGACAACTTGGCCAATGGAGCTTGAGTTCAAATATACATTTGGAGATCATCTGCATAAAGGTGGTAAGAAGAACTTAATTGATTGGAAATAGAGTTAATAAAAACAGCGAAAAGTAAAGGAGATAAAACGCCACCCTGTGGAACACCGGCACTAGTACTACACCAAGAAGAGTTGGTTTCTTCGATGCGAATACGTTGCCGGCGACCAAACAGGTAGTTACGAAACCAGTCAATTGCCGTTGGAGATATGTTAAGAGAGCGCAGCACACCGAGTAAAATATCGAAATCTACAGTATTAAAGGCATTGCTGAAATCGAGCAGTGTGAGTATAGTTAGGTTACTGTTTTCCATACCCAATCTTATATCATCCGTAATATTCACCAAAGCAGTAACAGTACTATGACCAGGGCGGAAACCGGACTGAAAAGGGTTAAGGAGAGAGTTTTTGTTAAGGAATATACTTATTTGATCATGGACGAGGCGCTCAAGGACTTTAGAAAGGAAGGGCAGTATGGATTAATTTACTGCTGCGCATAAAATGTTGTATATTTTTGTCTGAGTTTTCAAAATAGGTTGTCTTTATAATAATACAGACTGTCAGAGCGAGTACCAACTTATAAAGCCACTGAGGCTTAGATTATTTTACAAGAAAAAAAATAATTTGAAGTGAAGTAAACTCACTTTTGCGCGTTTAAGTGTTGGGTATTTTTTTTTAATTTAGTTTTAAAGAATTACGAATATTAAATTGGTAATATTATTGAAAGTTTGGTGTAATACTAAATACAGTACTGAATACTAGCAACATATTTTAATTAACCTATTAGCACGCGGTGATTTTGTAATTTGGCTATTTTTTATCACAACAAAATAGCCTATAGATTCAGGCATAATCTAGGTTCCTGACATTCAAAGAATTTTCGGAATGGCATCAGTAGTTTTAAAGATGACCTCCTATAAACATAGGTATAGTTGCAACTTTAACTCTTTATAATTTTGGTGTAGATTTAGACCAAGAAAAGAACGTATTTAATGCAAAAGTGTGCAAGCTATCTGAAAAAAAGACAGTGTTTATTTACTTATGTCGCTGACTCTACTTATTATATAAACATCGGGTTACGCACTACGATTACTTTAACTGCTATAAAAATACAAAAAGGCGTAAGATAAAAAAAATACATGGGAAAATAATAGCTAGCATCATAGAGATATCAGTATCAGAACGCATTAATCGCATGAACAGATCAAAAAGAACTTTTAGCCTTTGCGCTCCGAGTCAGCCGCGTGGCAACGGTCTGGTAATTTGCATTTTCTCTTTAGAATCTCCCCTTTAATATTTACGGTTCGAATGTTGCGCATACGTTACTTGAATACAATTTTAAATATATTCTTATTATCTAGTAATTACGGGACCAAGCGGTAGGGCACGATGTTAATTAAACACTTTTTTAGAGGCTCACCTTGTAAATTTGAGGTTAATTGTATAAATCCTCGTTTGTATTTCATTTGTTTCATCCAAATCAAGACATACTAGCCGCTTTAAGTTGCTTCGTTGGTCTAGAGCCTCAGTTCCCAAAGTCCCAAAGTGTCCAGGTGGACCCCCAGGGGTCCACGGGAGACTCGACGGGGGTCTACGTTGGCGTGACGAAAAATGGGGGTTCACAATTCGTATTCGTAAAAATTTATTTGCTTTCGATAGTGAAGAACTAAATTGTTGGCTTGACTTCACCTATCAATGTAGGCAGATAATATTTAAAGAAGCTCAGCGACTGTTACTTGTAAAAACTTGCATATTCCATATTCAGTACAACGTGCCCAGACTTACAAAGCACCGCCGCCGTCCGCAACGCTTGTTCAGACATGCAAAGTGACGAAATACGAATTGTGTTGTGTGTGTTTGCAATCTTGCATCAACTTGTTTGATTCTTCACCAATATAAATACGAATGCCAAGGATAAACGTTACTCATTTATTTCCGGAATTTCGAAAAGAAAAGTAAAGTGAATCGATGTTAGTGTTTGCCAGTGTCAGAAAAAGTAAGTATTTACTTACCTGCCTATTTGTTATACATACTTTTATTTTATGTTGTAATAAGTATATTTGTGATGTTTGCGTGTGGTAGGTACGGTAGGTATTAAAAATTACTTACTGAACAGAGTCATTATTAGATATTTTTATTTTATTTTATTTGGGATAACAAACAGCTATGTAATAGCGCATACAATATATCAGACTTATAACAAATAAGTAATTACACAGCCAACACCATTATCCACTAAATATACTTATAAGGTTAAGGCACAGATACTACACATAAAGAAAACAAATTAATAAATGTAAGTAGCACATACGCCTTTGTAAAGTACGTAGTAATTAAGGTTGATACTATCAATAACGTACCAATGTGCTTTAGGATAATAAGATGAAAAGAAATATAACAGTACAGGTTAAACTAGTGAGAAATATGAAATAGCATTTAGACATCTATCTTTGACAATTTGTTTATAACAGCATTTCTGAAGTGATTCATTGAGGAAGCAAATATGTCAATTTCAGAAAAGTTATCATTAAAGGCTTTCATAATACTGCACAATGGGGCGTGTTCGCCAGCATTCGTTTTACTCGATTTGGGTATAAATACACTGTGAACATAGGTACTCCGAATACGATGAGAGCGACTAGGGATTCGTAAGTAGATTTGGTTGATAAGCTGATTACAATCAAAAAAATTATGACAAATTTTGAACAGAAATATCATATCCAATAGAAGTCTTCTATTGTTCAAAGTTGACAAGGAAAACTTGCTGATAAGGTTATGATATGATGACCTGGTACCAAAGCATTTGAAATTAAGTGAGCGAAGATATTTTTGCTGAACAGATTCCAATTGATCGCAATATTTGTTGTAATATGGATTCCATACCTGAGTGGCGTACTCAAGTTGAGGTCTAATAAGCGATTAAAATAGTAGTAAGTAGGTGTTTGGTTTTTTGAAAGATTTGCAGGTTTTCATAACAAATACATACAATTGAAAAGACTTATTAGTGATGTGATTAACATGACAATCAAAGTGCAGTTTGGAGTCAAAAAGTACTCAGAGGTCTTTAATGACAGCAACTTTTTCAAGGAGAGTATTACAAAGAGAGTAAGTATAGGGAGTAAGTATTTTGTTTTTAGTAAATGTGATAGTTTTGCATTTAGACAGACTTAAATGTAATTTAATTAGACGACAGTAGTTGGAGAGACCGTGTGGTGACGGGAAATAATACATGTGTCATCACCCCCTATCATCCCGTGGGTGTCGTAAAAGCCGACAAAGGGAACACACTCGTGCAAACGACCCAGTGCGTAGAGAAGGAAAACTTGAAATCAAACCCTATACCAACCCGTCTGGCCAGCGTGGTATAGTAGGCTAATCTACCTCCTATGAAAGCACAACAATTTAACCGGCCCCCAGTTCCCGGTACTCCCGCTGTTCCCGATCACGGTAGCGGTCGGGGCAACAGCGGGAGAGGGGGTGCTAAGAATCTCCGGGCTACGAGAGGCTACCATAAAGAACTGACCCTCGCGACGTATAATGGATGCACACTACGGCTGGACCACCACCTCACCCAACTCGAGGTAGAACTGGGTCGCATAAAATGGCATATTTTGGGGTTATGTGAGGTCCGAAGAAAGGGGGAGGACGCGATAACCCTTGAGTCAGGTAACTTGTTCTACTTCCGAGAAGGTGATCAGCTTTCCCAGGGTGGTGTCGGTTTTCTGGTCAATAAGGACCTCGTTAGCAGCGTTGTGGAAGTCAGCAGTGTGTCGACACGGGTAGCGTACCTTATACTGAAGCTCAGCGATAGGTACTCCCTTAAGGTGGTACAGGTATATGCGCCGACCTCGACATACGCTGACGATATAGCCGAAGCCGTGTACGAAGACATTGCGAAAGCACTACACGGCACTCCAAAGGCTCACTACAGCGTTGTTATGGGGGACTTCAACGCCAAAGTGGGAGTACAAGAACGCGGCGAAACGAAAATCGGACCCTTCGGTGTGGGGCGCAGAAATAACAGGGGGCAAATGCTAGTAAACTTTCTCGAGTCGCAGGGGCTCTTCTTAATGAACTCCTTCTTTAAGAAGAAGCCCCATAGAAAGTGGACTTGGCGAAGCCCCGACAACGTGACAAAGAACGATATAGACTTCATCATGACGGATAAGAAGTATATATTTAGGGACCTCTCTGTGATCAACAGGTTCAATACTGGCCACGATCACCGACTCGTCCGAGGCACCCTAAATATAGACTTTCAAGCCGAAAGGGCCCGAATGGTGAAGCCTACTCTCCGACCTACCGCGCTCCAAACAGCCTTGGGTTCCGAAAAGTTCCAATTGGAACTTCAAAACCGTTTTGACTTGCTGGAAACCATTGGCGATATTGACGAAAAAACCGATACAGTGGTCAGAATGCTACAGGACGTGTCTCGAAAGTTTCTGTACGGAAAAAGCAAAAACAGGGACTCTAAATTCTCGGCCGAGACTCTCGAACTTATGAGAGGTAGACGAGAAATGCCACCTACGCAGATATCTTTGTCAGATCGGAAGAACTTAAACCTTAGAATCCGAAAGCTGATTCGGCGCGACCTCAGACGCTTCAACACCCGTATCGTCGAGGCTGCGATCGAGCAGAATAAGGGCACTAAGGTCTTCGCCCAACAGCTCGGACGTCCCCGTCTGACGAAACTCAAAACTGCGGATGGCAAAACCCTGACCTCTAAGTTCGAGATTCTCGAGGAAATCGAGGGCTTCTATGGAGAACTGTTTGCATCACGGACAGGTAAGCCTACGAGACCCAGCGATGATGACCACAGAGCCCCACTTACGCGCCATTACACGGAAGACATCCCAGATGTTGATCAGGGCGAGGTCAAGGCGGCTCTCGAGCAACTTAAGAACAATAAATCTCCTGGTGATGATGGAATTACTACCGAACTCCTCAAAGCTGGTGGGACTCCGGTTCTCAAAGAGCTGGCAAGCCTTTTCAATTCCATCATTCACCAGGGCCTAACACCTAAAGCGTGGGGCGGGAGTGCGGTGGCTCTGTTCTTCAAAAAAGGCGATAAAGCCTTGCTGAAGAACTACGGACCCATCTCACTTCTGAGCCATGTATACAAGCTGTTCTCGAGAGTAGTCACAAACCGCCTCGCCAGGAAACTCGACGAGTTTCAGCCACCAGAGCAAGCCGGGTTTCGAAAAGGCTTCAGCACCGTAGACCACATCCATACTGTTCGGCAGATTGTACAGAAAACTGAAGAGTACAACCAGCCGCTGTGTATGGCTTTCGTGGACTACAAAAAAGCCTTCGACTCCATCGAAACCTGGGCAGTTCTGGATGCTCTGCAACGATGTCGTATTGACTGGCGTTATATCAAAGTGCTGAGATGTTTATATGATACCGCCACTATGACCGTTCAGCTCCAGGAACAAAAAACCAACCCCATTGAGCTGCGCAGAGGGGTGAGACAGGGGGATGTAATATCCCCTAAGCTTTTCACCAACGCGCTTGAAGACGTCTTTAAGACGCTAAACTGGGCGGGACGGGGCGTGAATATAGACGGCGAGTGCATCTCGCATCTTCGGTTTGCCGACGACATCGTCATAATAGCAGAGACGCTGGAACAGTTAAGCGAGATGCTGCACAGCCTAAATGTAGCCTCTCGACGTGTTGGTCTCGGCATGAATTTGGATAAAACCAAGATCATGTTCAATGAACATGTCACGCCGAGACCAGTCTACGTCGAAGAATCGATGCTCGAAGTTGTTCGAGAATACACCTACCTTGGGCAGATTATTCAGCTTGGTAGGAACAACTTCGAGAAAGAAGTCGACAGAAGGATCCAGTTGGGCTGGGCGGCATTCAGCAAACTACGTCGGGTTTTCTCTTCGCCTTTACCGCAATGCCTGAAGATGAAAGTCTACAACCAGTGCGTTCTACCAGTCATGACATACGGTGCCGAGACGTGGACACTTACAGTAGGGCTAGTCCATAGGCTCAAAGTCGCGCAGCGAGCTATGGAGCGGGCTATGCTCGGAGTCTCTTTGAGGGATAAACTCCGAAATGAAGTTATCCGTCAAAGAACCAAAGTAGTTGACATAGCCCGCAGAGTGAGCTCGCTAAAGTGGCAGTGAGCTGGCCATGTCTGTCGAAGAACCGATGGCCGATGGAGCAGACGAGTTTTAGAGTGGAGACCACGACTCGGCAAACGTAAGGTAGGGCGCCCCCCAGCTAGGTGGACCGACGACCTGAAGAAGGTCGCAGGGTGGGACTGGATGCGGAAGGCGGAGGACCGTGTATTGTGGCGCAAATTGGGAGAGGCCTATGTCCAGCAGTGGACTGCAATAGGCTGATTTGACTTGACTTGAGTTGGAGAGACGATCTAAATCTTCTTGTAATATTTGACAATGATTTTGGGTTTTAATACTGCGATAAACTTTTAGATCATCGGCATATAAAAGGAAATAAGAATTTTTGAAACAAATACTTATGTCATTAATGAAGAGGATAAATAGAAGTGGTCCTAAAATTGAGCCTTGCGGTACGCCTGATGTTACTAAGATGTTGTTAGATGAGAAACCGTTTACCACTACTTTTTGAGTCCTGTTTGTGACGTAGGATAAAAACCAGCGAAGTAAATTACCCCGTATACCATTGTATGCTATTTTTTGTAAAAGTATAGCATGATCCACCTTGTCAAATGCTTTCTCAAAATCAGTATAAACTGAGTCAACCTGAACCCTATTGTCCATATTTTCAAATAAAAAGTTGCTATATAAAACAAGATTGCTAACTGTAGAACGGTTTTTGACAAATCCATGCTGCTCTGGAATTATAATGCTATGCAAACTGGGATAAATGGAATTGTGCACTAGACGCTCCAATACTTTTGACAAGGTGGATAGTAGCGAAATAGGTCGATAATTCGTAACATCGTTTTTATTACCACTCTTATGTACAGGTGTGATGTTTGCGGCTTTCCAGATCTGCGAAACACATCCTTCACTTAGGCTACGATTAAAGATGTAGAAAAGTGGTATATTTATGACTTCAGCGGTTTGTTTAAGGAAAAAAGGTGGTATGCCATCAGGGCCCGAACCCTTAGTAATATCCAAGGACTTAAGTTCATTTATTATAGCTTGTTTTATTATGTGTATGTCAGAGAGGTTCAGATTATTAGAAGAGGGTGCATAAGTGTCAACATTAAGAGATACGTCTTGACTTTTTTCGTAAATGGAACTAAAAAACATTGAAAATAAAATTACAAATTTATTCTGGTTTATCAGATTTGTCATTGTTATAAGTCATTGCATTAGGAATACCAGATTTGTCTTTGCGACTATTCACGTATGACCAAAATGTTTTTATGTCCTGCTGCATTCTTGTCTCAATAGTATTAATGTAATTATTAAAGCAACAAGCACAAAGAGATTTAAACCTTTTACGTAGTAAGGAGAATTCCTCATAGTCGGATTTATTTTGGAATTTTTTCCACCTAATCCAGGCCTTTTCTTTATTTCTGAAGATATGTATCAGCGGCCGAGAGAACCAGATGGGGAATTCATTCGACTTATGACGTCTTAGGGGTACATATTTCTTTATGATTTCATAAATCCTCTCATAAAACAAAAGGGTGGCTTCATCCGTTGACAACCCATACAGGGCAGTTGCCCAGTCATAGCGATCGATATCCCTGTTAATATCCGTGTAGTTACCTTCAATAAAACGATATGACTGCATCAAAGAACGGATCAAGGGTTTATAAGTGCCTCCAAATACAATGTAGGCTAAGAGTGGGGGATGAAAGTTATCAATTGGCCCTAATGGATTAAGTGGGTTTTCACATGAACATGTATCATCATCACTAATAAATAGGTCAAGTATACGGTTCTTATTGTTTTTAAATTTATTGTATTGTTTTAAATTTAGTATAGATAAGAAATTAGAAAAGAGGACCGTCAAGGGGGTAACAGGGCTGGCTAAATCGGGAATTGACGCGGATGCATTACATTCCTGCCATATAATGTGAGGTAAATTGAAATCTCCGAATATAAAAAGCTTACTCACTTTAGATGATAATAATTCACTCTGTAAAACATTTAAAAATGTATCGTATGAATTATGATTCAAATTTGGGGGTATATATAAACCACAAACAACACAATAATTCTCTTTCGTATCCAAACATATCTTTAATAAAACGTAATCAATGTTAGGTGGCAGGCTTTGACAATTATCAAAACGAGTTTGTGGTAGACTGGTAAGTAAGCAGCGAATGGCGTCCAGACCACGGCGTACCGCTATCAAAACGCCACCCCCATCCGACTTACCACAAGCCTCCCTATTCCTGTCACAACGATATAATGTATAACGAGAATCAATCACTTCCAAATCCGCGACTTCCGCAATTAACCATGTTTCCACTAAAAAATGTTATTATACAAGATATTGAGTTTGGTCCGTAATCCTCTACAGTTTTGGTAATATACGGATACTTTGTCAAGCATTGTAGCTTAAAAACTTGTCAATTAATGTTACTAAAACGATTGTTAATAACAAGTGATAACAAAATAAATAACTATGCGTAAAAATAATAGAGAAAACACTTAGTGTAATAAAAATTATTATATGTACAAATGCCTTGGTCAGCAGTTTCATACGCACCAACACTATATATATTTCAGAAAAATAGTCTGCACAGATTCCAAAGAGTATAACAAAACTTCGGAGAAATAAAGAACAATAGATTAAATGTAAAATCGAAAACATATTTTTTAAATAAAAGGTAATTAACGTAAGGAGTTCGCCACAATGCATCGAAACGATTACTAAGTTCACAGAGTAGTATAGGGTATAGGGTAGATGTCCTGGCAGTGCCTCTCGCGCGTTCGGTTGTGTCACTGCGCTGCCCGCCCGCTCGCTATTTTCGTGTTACGTAATTATCGATTTCGACTTGCTTTGTTGGAAACGCCTGCGCTTGCGTGGAGTGGTAATCAGGTTAGCTCGTATACGTGTATACGTACGCATATACGGGCTGCGACGTTGCTTCTCCGCGTCTGGCTCGCGCGTAGCAACAAGGCGAGCCGCTAGGTAGACTCGCCGTTCTGACGGCGGTCGACCTTCCCGCGCTTTAGTAACGGTCGTTTTCCGCGACCTACGTGGTTCGTCGCGGCTGTGCTTGCGTGTGTTGTGCTTGTGTGTCTACGTGTTTGCACTCGCTGTGCGTGTGCTTTTGCGTCCCGTGCAGGTACGGCTCGCGTATAGCCCGGCGTGACCAAGCACGTGGGTTGCTAGGCAGCCGCGTCGGCTAACGGCGCGGCCGGCCCTCCCGCGGTTTCTTCTCCAGGGTGAGTTTTTTTAATTCGATTTATCTATTCTATTATATCTATTCTATCCTATTCTCCGTGCGGCGGTTCTCTTCGCCCCGGAGCAGATAGGGTTTGGTGCCGCCCGTTCGCCCCTAAGGCGAAGGGGCACACCGCGTCTCCCGGTAGTGCCACCCCCCCGCCTCTACCCGGTGGGGGGATCAGGGCAACGTTCACGCCCGGGTCTTAGGGCCCCTTGTTCTTGTTTTTTTTTTTTTTTTTTTTAGTTCACTCGACCTGCCATTTCCCCTCTGGAAATGGCGGAAGACTTCCCTCCGGAGTTCGTCCGGGAGCTCGCGAAGTACATCGTCCTACGCTGCCCGGACATAGTCCGGGAATTCAAGGCGACGTACTCGCCCGCCTCGCCCGACGCGTCGCCCGCGCGCGCGTCGGCCCCCGGCCCCGCGCACCCCGCGCCTTCTGCGCGCCCCGCGACTCCGTTCGCCGCGCCGCGAACTGATGTAGGGGCGCAGCCCCAGACCCCCGCCGACCGCCCCGTCTCGCCATGCGGGTCCGAGCCTCTCTCGGACTCGGACATGGAGGTCGAGCGCGCGTCCGCGCGACGCGCCGCCCCCGCCCGGTCCCCGTCCCCGTCGCTCTCGTCGGAGGACGACTTCGTTCCCATCGCGAATGGGAAGCGGGCGCGCAAACCGCGCGACTCGCCGCCACCCAAAATCCAGAGGGCCGGAAACGACTCTGTTTCTCCCGGCCCCTCCGGCCCCCGGCCGTCTCCGTCTCCCAACGCGGCCGCGAGGGCCTCCCCCCTCGCGCGCCCCGCACGTCCGAACATCACTCCCCCGCCGCTTGTCATTCAGGACAAGAGCGCCTGGGAGCGTATATCCAAGGCGATTTACAATCGCCAAATTAGTTATACGCACGCGCGTTCCACCGCGCAAGGCATAGCCGTCAAGGTGGCGTCTTCGGACGACCACCGACGGCTATCCGCGTTCCTGCGATCTAATAAGATCGCATACCACACATACACCCTGGAGGAGGAAAGGGAGCTCAGGGTGGTAATCCGCGGTGTCCCAAGAGAGCTGGACACCGCCGTCATCAAGGCCGACCTCCAGTCCCAGGACCTTCCTGTGCGCCAGGTGCACAGAATGGTGAATGGGCGCTCCAAGGAGGCGTACGACATGGTGCTGGTCGTCCTCGACCGCACCGAGTCCGGCCGTAGGGTCTTCGACCTGAAGGCCGTGTGCCATATCTCTGGCCTCTCCGTGGAGGCCCCCCATAAACGTGGCACGCCCGGGCAGTGCCACAACTGCCAGCTGTACGGGCACTCTGCCCGTAACTGTCACGCGCGCCCTCGATGCGTTAAGTGCATCGGGGACCACGCGACGTCCCAGTGCGCCCGCTCGAAGGAGACGGCGGCCGAGCCCCCCAGCTGCGTCCTCTGCGGCACCAAGGGGCACACCGCGAACTATCGCGGTTGCCCCAAGGCCCCGAAGGGGAAGCGCGGCCGGGCGAGGCGCGGCGGCCGCCGCCGCCCCCGCGCGGTTGCCCCCCCCTCTGCGCCCTCAGCGCAACACCCCCCCGCGCCCTCAGCGCACCCTCGTCCGGTGCCTTCTGCGCCAGCGACCGCGGCTCCCCGCGCTCCCGCGACGCTGAAGCTGGCCCCCCCTCCCCCGCCGCTCAGGCCGTCCCTCGGCGCCAACGCATGGGTGAAGCCGCTGCCCTACACCGCGGCCTCCCACCCTGCGTCAGTGGGCCCCGCCTGCCCCCCGAAGCGCGCGCCGGCGATCCCGCCGGTGGCGGCTTGTCCCCCTCCGCCCACTAACGTCAGTCAGGACGTGGACCTCATAATGAGTGTCTCGGCGGTCATAAGCCCCGCTCTGTTTCCCAGAGTCCGCGAACTCGCCCTTCGTCTCCGCGCCGCCACCAACTTGGCGGACCAGGTTCTCCTGGCCGCGGAATACAGGGACGTCTATGACGTCCTGACGTCCCTCAGAACCCAACCCCCCCGCACCCGATAATGGATCTGCGACCTCCCCGCCATAAGCCCCACAACCTATCCCTGGCGTTCTTTAACGCCGATGGCCTTCGCTCCCAGCGAGATCAGGTTGCTGATTTCCTCCGAGATCACCAACTTGATATCCTCCTCGTGCAGGAAACCTTCCTGAAGCCCGCACAACGCGATCCTAGGATCGCAAACTACAACCTCGTGCGCAATGACAGAATCGGCTCCCGCGGAGGCGGTACTCTCATTTATTACAGGAGGTCCCTGCACTGCATCCCTCTCGATCCCCCCGCGCTCACCAACATCGAAGCCTCGGTCTGTCGCGTCTCTCTCACGGGGCACCAGCCCATCGTGATCGCCTCCGTTTACCTTTCCCCCACTAAATCCGTTCTCAGGAGTGACATTGAAGCACTCCTCAATCTGGGAAGCGCCGTCATTCTGGCGGGCGACTTCAACAGCAAACACGTGGCCTGGAACGGTCTCACCACTACCCCTAACGGTAGGAGCCTTGACGCCCTGGTCGACGTTCTCGACTTTGACGTCATCGCACCCATGCACCCTACCCACTATCCTAACAATCCCAATCACCGACCCGACGTCCTGGACATGGCGCTTCTGAAGGGTGTCACCCTACGGCTGCACTCCTTGGAAGTAGTCCAGGAACTCGACTCTGACCATCGACCTGTAGTCATGAGACTCGGTTCCCCCCCTTCCGCCCCTCAGCGACCCAAAAAGACGGTGGTGGATTGGCATGCGCTAAGCACGGCCTTGGCGGATGCCGACCCTCCCCCCCTGCCTCTCAGCTCGGACTCCATCCCGTCCCCTCAGGACACCGATCAGGCCGTAGATGCCTTCACCGAACACATCCGATCGGCGGTCAGTCGATCGTCCAAGCAAGTCGAAGCGGAAGATTTCTACCTCAACCGCTTTCGACTGCCGGACGATGTTAGGGATCTCATTCGCTCCAAGAATGCTTCCATCCGAGCGTACGACTCCTACCCCACCGAAGCCAACCGGGCCCGGATGCGCGCTTTACAACGAGAGGTAAAGCGTCGTGTCGCGGAGGTCCGGGAGGAACGGTGGGGTGTCCTCCTAGAGGGAATCGCGCCGTCGCATCTGGCCTACTGGCAGCTGGCGCGTAGCCTCAAATCCGACTCCACGACTGACATGCCCCCGCTGTCCCGCCCTTCAGGCGCAGCGCCCCCAGCCTTCGACGACGACGAAAAGGCCGAGCTTCTCGCCGACTCCCTCGAGAGCCAGTGCGCCCCCAGCTCTCAGTCCGTCGACCAGTCCCACGTCGACGCGGTAGACAGGGAAGTCGAGCGCAGGGCATCCCTCCCCCCCGTCGATTCCTTGCCTCCTATCACGCAAACGGAGGTCGAAGATCTGATCATGGGTCTTAAAACTAAAAAAGCCCCCGGCCCTGACGGCATTTCGAATCGCGTTCTGAAATGCCTGCCCGCCCAACTCATCTGCCTCTTGGTGGCCATCTTGAACGCCGCCATGACGAACTGCACCTTCCCCGCTAAGTGGAAGGAGGCGGACGTCATTGGCATCCCCAAGCCCGGCAAACCTCGCAATCTCCCCGCGAGCTACCGTCCTATCAGTCTCCTCAACTCCCTGGCCAAGATATACGAGCGCCTCCTTCTGGCGAGGCTCAAGGACTTCATAACGTCCAGGGGTATCCTTATCGACGAGCAGTTCGGCTTTCGAGCCAAACACTCTTGTGTCCATCAGGTGCACCGCATCACGGAGCACATTCTCTCCGGTCTCAATGGGCCCGGAAGACCCGTCTACACGGGCGCCCTCTTCCTGGATGTCGCGAAGGCATTCGACAAAGTCTGGCACAACGGCTTGATCTACAAGCTCTACCGATTGGGTGTGCCGGACAGACTCGTGCTCATCTTACGAGACTTCTTGTCGAATCGCGCCTTTCGTTATCGCGTCGAAATGACGCGCTCCGCTTCCCACTCCATCAGTGCTGGAGTCCCACAGGGCTCAGTGCTCTCTCCGCTCCTGTTTAGCCTCTACACGAACGACATTCCTCGTTCGAGTGATGTTAAACTAGCTTTATTCGCGGATGATACCGCTCTTTATTATTCCAATAGGAACAAGGCCCGCATCACGAGGAAACTCCAGACCGCCGCCAATACCCTAGGGGATTGGTTCAGGAAGTGGCGAATCGAGGTGAACCCGGACAAGAGCGCGGCGGTGCTCTTCGCCAGAGGTGCACCTTCGCACCACTCTCTGCGCCGCCCCGGAAGGAACCGAGGTCAAGTGACCATGTTCGACCGACCCATTCCCTGGGTCAAAGAGGTCAAATATTTAGGGGTCACCCTGAACAGTACCATGACCTTCGGCCCGCACATCAAGCGGGTCCGTCACCGAGCATCCTTCGTGCTCGGTCGTCTCCATTCGTTAATCTGCAAGCGGAGTAAAATGTCCCTTAGAAATAAGGTGACGCTTTACAAAACTTGCGTTCGTCCCATCATGACTTATGCGTGTGCTGTGTTCGGGCATTCGGCCCCCTCTCACATCGACAGACTTCAAGCGGTTCAAAACCGCTTCCTCCGTAAAGCCGTAGGAGCCCCCTGGTTCGTACGGAACGTCGACCTCCACTCCGATCTAGGTCTCGAACCTATTCGCGCCTTTATTAAAAAGGCGTCAACACGTCACTTCGCGAACGCATCTTCCCATGCGAATCCGTTAATCGTAGCCACCGCCGACTACGACCTCCCTCGCGACCCCTGCCGCTACCGCCGGCCGAGACATGTTCTCACCGACCCCCCCGATGCTTTGTCATCCCTTCTTTCCGCTCAGAATACGAGCGACGCCGTAGACGCAGACGCAGTAGTAGATCCCCTCCCATAGCCGGCGGTCGACCGGTGCGCTTAGTAGTGCACCGGTCCCCCTACAGCGACTGTCCCAACCGAGGGCGCCTCTCCGAGGCGCCCTCGAGTATGTCGCCTCTTGCCCTTCTGGCTGGCTGGAGCGTAGTGGTTGCACGCTCGCCTTTAAAATCCGGTGAAGCTGTAGAGGCCTCGAGGCCAACAGCGTAGATCATTCACACACACACACACACGTATAGGGTAGATATATCCATAAAAGAACAGAATGCCGAGAAAGGTTGAACTTTTTGTCCCTTTTTTTATTAGTATTTCTGTATGGTGGTTCACTAAAGGAGAGATACATTATGATTGACCTGCATCATTGTAAATATTTGAGGTTCCTAATGCTAAATGACTTAATTAAATATATTTTCATAAATTGTACGCGTCTTTACGTACCCGTAACGTGCATCAAAGTAATAAATACACTAATTAAAATTGCGGAGTTTTAATATGAAAATATTATTTAAAAGTATTTTCTATCGAATTTACAGAAATATATCAAAATATATTAATGAAAAAATGTTTTACATTACATTAAAATCGTTTCAGCCGTATTCATAAAACTCTATTATGGATCAAGCACCATAATAGAGTTTTATGAAGCGATTTATTGCTTTTAATAATTAGAATCAGTTTGCCGTCGGTACTTTGTTTATTTCTTTGCAATAATTAATTAGGTAATCCTATTCTGTTAAAATAGCCTCATCTTGTTGAGTAAGACCACCTTATTATTACTAAAACAGAGTTTTTTTTTATTTACAGGTAGGTAACTGATACGAAACATGACTGAATCTAAGAAGAAATGTCGACAGTATAGTGTTGATTATTTAAAATTTGGTTTTCTTCCATCACAGCCACACAATTGATTGCCTATATGCCTTTTATGCAACAAAGTTTTGAACAAGGATTCTATGAAACCATCAAACTCGAAGATCATCTAAGAAGGTGTCATCCTGATAAAATAGGTAAAGATTTGAAATATTTGCAAGCATTGAAGGTGTTTGCGCGCCATCTATGATGAGTGACGACACTAACGGACGACATGAAATTATCTCTGCATGTTCCGAATGAACAGCCAATCAAATGGCGAGCCCGTACGTTCGTCTAAAATTTAGGTCCTTTATCGATTTGTGTAGAATCCGCGTTAAGTATCAAGCGTCTTCGAGAAGGTCCCACTATCTCTCTCTATCTATATCATCACGCCAGATCCCTTACGGGGTAGGCAGAGAGTACAGAGTTCCAACAGGTTTTTTCCTTACATACTTCTCTGGCTTCTTCTACTTTCATAGTTCGTCTCATACACGCTCGCCGGTTACGGTGACTCCTAACTTGTCCTTCAGATAAAACCCGGTCTATTTGGTCATGGTAAGATAGTCTAGGTCTTCCCCGGTACCTTTATCCTTCCGCTTTCGCATTGTATCTCAGTTTTGTCATTCTTTCTTCGGTCATTCTTTCTATATGCCCGAACCAACGGAGCATACCCTTTCTCATCTTTACACCGATACTCTCTTTCATACCTATTCGCTTTCTTACTACGCTGTTGCGAATACGGTCGGTCAGCTTCACACCGCACATCTTCCGCAGAGCTCGCATTTCCACCGCATTTATCTTACTTTCATTCTCCTTTTTACATACCCAGCTCTCGCTGCCATATAACAGCGTTGGGACAAGCACTCCATTATGTATGGCCAGCTGCGCCTTTTGGCTTAAGTGCCGGCTCTCGAATAGCTTTCCCATCGCGCCATTCACTCTGTTCCCTGCACTCACTCTTCTCTCTATGTCAGCGGTATATTTCCTATCCTTACTGAATGCGCATCCAAGATATACAAACTCATTCACTTGCTCCAGCACATCGTTACCAACCACAATCCTTGCATTCGTTTTGGTTTCTTCCCGGTTTTGGTTTGGTTTTTGAAACCATAATTTTGGTTTTCTTCACATTCAAATGTAAGCCATTTTTCATGCAGTCGTCTTTCATAACTGTGACTAGTGATTGCAGATTAGTGGCTGTTAAAGCTATCAAAACCGCGTCATCTGCATATAGTAGATGATTTACGACTAGATCACCCATTTATATCCCACCCTTCATTCATCGCATTCAGTCTTTGAAGACTTTTATCCAAATATATTATAAATAGTCTAGCGGACAACACGCAACCCTGCTTGACGCCGATTTCAACGTCAAACCAGGGTGACATGTTACCACCTACCCGTACGCATGCCTTGCAGTCCACATAGGTGGACTGGACGGCCCGCAGCAGAGTGCCATTTATACCATACTCAGGCAAAATGTCCCAAAGTCTCTTTCGCACAACTCTATCAAACGCCTTCTCTAGATCCACAAAACCACAGAAAACCTTCCGGCCCACTGCCAGATGCTTCTCTACGATGTTGCGAAGGGATAAAACTTGATCCGAACATCCTCTTCCGAACCAGAAACCCCCTTGTGCCTCGCATAACATTCCATCGGACTTTTCATAATCAACGGCGCGCTGTTAGCAAGCAAGAAGGTAAAATAGGTAATAACAATACCACTTTCTGTATAGGTGCCGGTTATTGTCATTTATATTTGGGTATTTTATCCATGTTCTGGGATCGGAACAGTACTAGAAGTTTCTTTGGAGGGTAATAGAGAAGCTCAGCATGACCACGGACACAGTCTTTGTGTAGAATCCGCAGCGAAAAAACCAAGAGTAAATGGATAATTAATTGGAATACACTAATAAACATTTGACGAGACGGCTTCATCTACTGATTAGAACGTAGACTGCACCACTTAGTAGTCGTCGCGGGTTTGATTCCCACACGAGTCGAATTTTTGTCGATTTCGCGTCAAGATGGCGGGATTACTATTATTATTGAATATCTTTAAGCACATTTGAAGAACTTATTTTTTTACTATAGGTACCAAATAGTACTTATTTGGTACTAAATACTGGTAATTAGATTTATAAAAATAAGTTATGATCCCGCCATTTTGACGTTCACAAGGAATTCCTTTGAGTAACAACCATGGATGTAATACAAAGGATTGAGCACTGACAAAAAATTTCCAAAGAAAATTAAACTCTTACTCATAGAACCAACATTGAATTTTGTATGATTCAAGCAACTCGAGAAACCATGATGAGCGAGAGCAATAACCAGAAGCCCGGTGTCACGCTCGCACCCATTACGATGTAGTACGGTGACCATAAGGTAGAACTAATACGGACTATACCTATTTATCATGTGGTTTAAATACGCTGTACACCATTTATTACCAAGAGCACAACGAACAAGGTTCTCAATTCGTTTTTATATATAAAATATATTAAGATGGAGCAGTAAGGACAGCTATCTCAACCCTTGTAGATACAGAAAAACGGCTCTAGGGGACTTTCCTAAATTTTTGCGCTATTTGGAGCTGAATTTACAGATTCTGAAAAATTGTACAGTCAGCAAGGAAATGGGCAATTTAATCAAAAACTTTGACTCCTACTCATGTAAGATATAAACAGTGCCTGAGAATTATACGTTAATTATATGTCTACAAGTCCATAATCGTACCAATGTTTGGTTACCCTACTTAGAAGGAGACGTATGGCTCTCAGTGAGTATCCTTGTCATCCCGTTTTCGCAGAGTGCTCAATCCATTGTTTTATATCCATGGTAACAACACTGTAAAAGACGTATTGATGAAATGAGCTCTGATATTGAAAGATTTTTGTGTAATTATCTGCAAATAACTCATCTTTCTATTCAACTGGACGAAACAACTTTACCTGGTAATGAAGCAATATTATTGGCATATGTTTGATTTGTTATGGACGAAGAAATTTATGAAGAGCTACTATTCGCGAAAACTTTGGAGACAGACACTAAGTTTCGGTTATCTACTACGGCTTAAGGAAAAATCAATTCTATTTTCGACACAAACGTTATTTCGGTGGCAACAAATGGAGCTACTGCCATGGTCGAGCGATATCGTGGGTTTATAAGCCATCTTAAAAGAAATATACCAGAGGTAACTGCAATTCACTGTGTCATCCACCAACACCACCTAGTAGCGAAAAATTTGAGTGATAGATTACACCAATCGCTTCAATTTGAGATTAATGCAGTTAATAAATTAGAAGCAATGCGTTGAATACGCGTTTATTTGCACAATTATGCGATGAAAATGATGAAGACTTCCAACGATTGCTCTTAAATACTGAAGTACGCTGGTTGTCGAAAGGTGCATGTTTAACAAGATTTTACTCACTTTTTGAATCAGTTTTAGAGTTTCTGGTAAGTAAAGATCCAGATTTAACCTGATCAGTTTGAAAGCAGACATCGCGTATTTGAAAGTAAACATATTATCAATAATATAGCAGATAAGGACTTTGTCTGTCAATATTATCGATTGTCTGTCTTGAACTGTTGTCTATGGAAGTCTTCGTGGTCTATGGTCCTGAATTGTCAAGTTTGACAACGTCAAGCTAATGTAACTCGACTCAATTGTCAAAATAAAAAGCTTGATGAGTGTACTGCGTTAATTGTCGAATTTCGTCTTTAAAGTAACTAAAATCATACGATACTCTTGTTTTCAGCATACTCGGATAAATAATGCCCAAGTTGTTAATCTAATTTGGCGTATTTCAACAAAAAATCATGTGTGATAGCGACGACCCGGGCGACCACGGCCGTGGCATGGATCTAACGGGGTTTTTGTTTGGCAATATTGATGAAAGCGGGCAATTGGAAGATGATGGACTTCTCGATGGGGAGTCCAAGAAGATGTTGTCGTCACTGAACCGACTAGGATTGGGTTCCATGTTATCAGAGGTTTTGGATGAAGAAGAACTGAGCAAAGAGGATGAAGAAAAAGGTTGGTTTTGAAAGTAATATAGCAAATTTCGAGTTCTTTGAACCAAGATTTTAAATGTTTTGGATAAGTATACATTTGTATCATCATCTCAGTCCCCGTTTCATATCCCCTGACCTAGTATTAAGTGGAATAATAGCCTGTACATTAAAATATTTTTATTAAAAAGAAATGGATTATGACTTAAGACCAGATATATGCATTTACATATAACATATGTCTATCTATAATGTAATTGCATATTTTAACTAAAAACTGGTGATAATGCATATTTTCACGCTATAGCTACAATATTTTAAAATTCTGCTCAGTTACTTTTTATTGATGTTGATATAGAATGATCTTTTTCTGTTTTGATAAAAATATTTTAAGCGATCAAAGACACAACCATACTACCAAACATTCAGTATTGATCGTTTCTGTCTACAATAGTAGCAAAATGTAGGATATTTTATTTTGTCAATAATATTAATAAATATCTGGATGGAAAGATGTAGGTACCGGGGAAGACCTAGACTATCTTACTACGACCAAATCTAAAATCTTTTAATTTTCAGAGGCTAGTGATCATTTATATAATAAATTTGTTAATACAACAGGACTAATAAACATTTAGTTTATGTAGTTCTTGTGATAGTTATAAAAAAGGCTATTTTACAAGGGAAGCAAAAACCTTTCTAAAATTATTAAAGCTCTGAATGAATACTGAATTGTTTTTATTGGTTAACCTTTAGGTTCGGAAAGTGTTAATGAATTACGGGTGCTAATTCAACAAAAACCCCATTATTCTCTATCTAAAAGCATACTAGTCTTAAAACACTAAGAAAGTGTAACGTGTGTAGTTCTCTATGGTCTAGTCAAATTCATTTTCATTGAAAATATTGATTGATAGTAAATATAATTTTAAAATATCTAAATACATATTGGAAGGCAAAAGTTAAATTGTGTCTTTTGTGCCTATTTGCCTTTTATTATTTAGTCCCATACCCCCTTTTACCTTTTTAAGGGTCAATATTTAAAGACCATGGTATGCTATATCGTGATACCAGAGCAGCCTATAGCCAATTTCCTCTGCAAAGCCCCATGGTTCATAAGGAACGTCGAATTCCATTCCGATCTCGGTCTCGCACCTATTCGCGCCTTTATTAAAAAGGCGACAACCCGATATTTCGCGAACTCGTCCAACAAAACTAAATAGGAATCCGCTAATCGTAGCTGATGCTGACTACGAACCTAACTCCCATCCTATCAGCTGCTGTTCTCATCAGCCCTCCCGATGCCCTTACATCCCTTCTTTTGGATACAGATACCACACACAGGATCAGACACCGAGCTGGCCTGATGGGTTCGATGAATTCCTTGACTACTCAAGCCGAGGCCATTCCTCTTTGAGGCGCCCCTAAGCTTGTTGCCCCCCTGCCCTTATCCGGTTAAGCTGTAAAGGCCTTGTGGCCAACAGCGTAGAGCATTCACACACACACACACCCACAGCCTATAGCCAACTAAACTTTCTACAGTTGTGAACACTAATAGTGAAAAATGTATGGGAATGACATTTTACAATGAAAAGTTACTTGGCAAGAACAATATGCTATCTATTGTGACAAGAGAATAGAAACAAAAGGAGATGCCACATGGCTAGGCTCTCTGGGCCTTTGAGAGAAGTAATTTATGTTTATAATTGCATGTGAGCTATATGGACTGTAGACACAATTTAGATGATCACACGAGATTCCTTACAGGGTATGCAAGCCCTATTAAAACAATAATAAAACAAAAGGAATCTGGCTGTCTGAATGACTGTATTTTTTACATTACATATATTTTTTCTGTTTGGTTTTCAGATTACACCCAGAAAAGCCCATCTGCCATAGATTTCTTTGATATTGATGATGCCGCTGAAGATATTAAAGTAAGAATGGAAGTTCAGATCACAATGCATTTGATAATACTAGAAAAATAAATATAACTATTCTATGTACATAAAGTAGCATACCCTCACATATTGTAGCAACTTTGAGCTGCTATGTGGGTGATCAAAGATATGTTGAATAGTTTGGGTATAATTATAACAACACTACTTAAAATTTAAGAATAGTGATTTTATGGGTTAGTTCTGCGGCTTGCCCCTTGTCTTGAGTAGAGTGTGCAATTAAGTATTTCAAAATGCATTTGGCATTTCTATTTTTAAATATAAATCTATCTCTATCATTACGCTAACTTGCGGTTATGGCAGAGGGAACATAGTTCCGCCAGGTTCTTTCCTTACAGACCTCTCTGGCCTCTTGCAATGTGACTACATACAAATTTTACTGGTTCAGTGTCTGTATGATTAGAGATCAGAGGTTGGTGGATTAGATGGGTTTGATTTCCACTCAAAACAATACATTTTTCATTCTATTTAGAATTACCATTCTATATTATATGCAATGTTCCCGCACGGAACAAATCTTTGTGTGATCCACAATTATTTGTTTCGGTCTGGGTATTTGTGTGTGTGAACTTTCATGTTTGTAAACGCACCCACGACACAGGAATAAATCCTAGTGTGGGGCTACGTTTTTATATAAAAAAAAAAAAAAAAAAAAAAATGCGTCAAGCATTATAATACTATTAAATACTGGGTTATCTATATTTATGTTAATAATAATGAAATGATGCTAATTTTACAGGTTCATTATGTAAAGAATGTGATTATTATTAAAATAAACTACTAAATCTGTTAAAATTAGTTTCATTTCATAAAGGCAGTACACATTAAAATTATATATTTTTACACTTGAATGTGAAGAAAACCAAGATTATGGTTTTTGAAAGGGAAGAAACCAGAACGAATGTAAGGATTGTGGTTGGTAACGATGTGCTGGAGCAAGTGAATGAGTTTGTATATCTTGGATGCGCCTTCAGTAAGGATGGGAAATACACCGCTGACATAGAGAGAAGAGTGAGTGCAGGGAACAGAGTGAATGGTGCGATGGGAAAGCTACTCGGGAGCCGGCACTTAAGCCATAAGGCGCAGCTGGCCATACATAACGGAGTTCTTGTCCCAACGCTGTTATATGGTAGCGAGAGCTGGGTATGTAAGAAGGAGAATGAAAGTAGGATAAATGCGTGCTCTGCGGAACATGTGCGGAGTGAAGCTGACCGACCGCATTAGCAACAGAATAGTAAGACAGCGAGTAGGTATGAAAGATAGTATCGGTGTAAATATGAGAAAGGGCATGATCCGTTGGTTCGGGCATATAGAAAGAATGCCAGAAGAAAGAATGACAAAACAGATATACAATGTGAAAGTGGAAGGATGCAGGTACCGGGGAAGACCTAGACTATCTTACCACGACCAAATAAACCGAGTCTTATCTGATGGAAAAGTCAAGAGTCTCCGTAACCGGCGAGCGTGTATGAGACGAACTATGAGAGTCGAGGAAGCCAGAGAGGTATGTAAGGAAAGAACCTGTTGGAACTCTGTACTCTCTGCCTACCCCGCAAGGGATCTGGTGTGAGGTTATAGATAGATAGATATATTTTAATTTATTTCATAATACAATGAAACTGAGCTGGTTGCTGTGGTGATCTTCAAGGAGGCCTTTGTTATGCAGCGGTCATCTTTTGGTTAATAATAGGGAATATGCGTGTGATTCAAATAAGGGTCAAATATTTTTTTTTACAAACTTTATCGCATTAGAATAATGTCTATACCAATATTTTTTAATAACATTACTTTTTTATTAATAAAATAATTATTGAAAGTACAAAAAATGAGTGGGAAATTCAAAGTAGCTGGAATGTCCCGCTATTGGTCAGATCGAATATGACGTCAAAGTCTACAATACAAATGTCAACAAGAGCATATTTGTTGGATGTTTGCTTTTGAGTTAGTTTTATTGTTATTTTTTGTTGTCGATTTAGACAAAGACAAAATTTTAGTTTAAATTATTTAAGTTAATTCTTACGCTAAAGTGATCTTCACAGCAATATAAACAAGTTGATGAAGATAACATATCTCTTTTTCTGATTTTACACCACTTTCTCCTTATGTCCGCACCTATCGGGTGCATTTCTTATTGTATTTTTACACCTAGGCACGACACAGTGTTGTTTCATGGTATAATAGTCGCAAAATACAAAATAAAAATAAATTACAGAATAAAATACTTCTACAGCTGTTCACTAATTGATTGTTATTATAGACTTTGACGTCACGCCAAGCGTGCCAAAATGGCAGGCGTTTAAGGCGTGCTCTTATCTGTTTGCTATCTTCAACATCTTTTTTGCCCTTTACACTTTGTTTTTGACGCTTAATTTTTTTTTGCAGTTATATATTGATGTAATCTATCGTATAAAAATATAAAAAAAATACACGCATATTCCCTATTGATGGATTGCATAATATATTTATGTATTTAACCCTTTAACTGCTTGGTTTTGTATGTGTTGCCCCCTTTTTTTACCTTTATTATACATACTGTTTTAATATAGCAGGTACCTTTTGCAACATGGAATACGAACGAAAAAAAACGCAAACGAAACGTAAACATTTCGACGGACGATTTAGCGCAGTGGTTATAAGAGCCTTAGCCGATCCGGCCACTGTCTGATAGTCGCGGGTTCGATTCACGCACGGGACTAATCTTTGTGATCTACAGTTATTTGTTCCGGTCCGGGTATTTGTCTATGTGAATTCTCATGTTTGTAAACGCACCCACGACACAGGAATAATTCCCAGTGTGGGGCTCCGTTAAAAAAAAATGACAGATTAATACTACAAGCGCAGTTAAAGGGTTAAAGTTTTACTTAAGTTTGTTGTTTCTATTCTCAATGCATACCTTATAGAGTCACAGCTCTAACATATTGTGTTAACATCTAGGACGTAGATATTAGCATTAACAAGGATGCACAGACTAAAGACACAGACGGGGAAGATCCAGTACCAACTGTAATTTCCGAGGTAGTAGTAACTGATTGTCCACAGAGTGAAATTAAGGAGGAAGTGAGAGAGGAAAGTGTTGTTAAAAATTGGGATAAAGAAGAGATTATATTTGATCGAGGAGAAGTCCAGACTACGAATAATGATGAGGGGTATGAGGGGGATATGGAAGGCGACGGTGAGCTTATGCCACCTCCATCTACAATACCGTAAGTCACTATATATTATGAAACAAATTCCCCGCTGCGTCTGTCGGTCAGTCTGAACGCGATAAACTCAAACACAATAACTACCGAACGGATTTTCATACAGTTTTCACACCAATGGATGGAGTGATTCAAGAGAAAAGTTTATGTGTATAATTCAGCCGTGCGAAGCAGGAGCGGGTCGCTAGTTAAAAAACAAATCACTCACTAGATTAACTTTGATAGATTTGTAGTAATAGTGGTCGCCCATTGGTCGAAATTCGACCTACTTTTTCATCGTTTGCTGGTTATGTTTGACATTCAGTAAGACTATAGACAAATAATATTAAAGACAAACAATATAAATCTATTCTCAATTTGGCCACAGACTTTTTAACAATAAACAAAAGAGTATATATGCGTGTTTGTGTCAAATACATGGTAGTGTGTGTAATGTTTTTTTATTGATTTAATGAATTTTTAATGCATAATTAAAAAAAAAATTGCATTCTGCACTCCTTCTTTATATAAACTATAAGTGTGGGAAATTTCATACTCCTCTGTCGCGCAATTTTCGTAAAAAGGGGTACAAAGTTTTGGCTTCACGTATTAATATAATGATAATCTGGTCTGCATTAAGTAATCTGTAATTATTTGCTGTGGATTCTCAGTGCTGCCAATCTTGCTTCTAATCTGCTACAGAAATCTACATGCCTTTTTATAGTTTTTGGTTAAATAAATCTTAAAGATCATACAAATAAATCTTACAAAAACCTCTGAATGTTTTAGTTTTAAATCTTAAAAAAATTTATTACAGACAGCAAAAAAATGAAAAACCCAAGAAATTGGAAACTCCATTGGCTGCGATGTTACCATCTAAATATGCGAATGTTGATGTGAGAGAACTTTTTCCTGACTTTAGGCCGGATAAGGTAAGTAATTCGTAGAGCTTTTCATTTTATCATCATAATTAAAATATTAATTTGTATGATAGAAAGGACCACCCATACTGATATCATATGGTGTAAAAATATATTATGGGGCTTAGTAGAAATGAAGAAGTAGTTACCTCCTCCCTAACGAAACATGATGTCATACATTTTTCTATTTTATTAACTGACTTCAAAAAAGGAGGAGGTTCTCAATTTGACGGTATGTTTTTTTTGTATGTATGTTACGCGATCATTCCGCCAATTATGAATCCATTTTGATGATTCTTTTTGCATAAGGTTCAGTATAGCTCTTAAGGTAGTCCCATTTAAATTTTATCGGTATTGGACCTTGGACTTTGAAGATACACTAGGGAACTCCTTAACGACAAACAATACGAATTCGTAGATTGATATATGATGGGTATTACGTCAAAACTATAGGTACCCTGCCATAGAACTAATCAGAATATTAACCCACTTCAAAAAAGGAGGAGGTTGACAATTTGTATGTGTTTTTTTATAACGTCTTTATCTATGATCTGGTTTCGTTGATTCTCTTTGCGTTGGGTTAGTAAAGTTTCGAGGGGTCCCGTTTTAATGAAATCGGTATTGAAATTTGGACTTTCAAGATACACTAGGGGACTTCTTAATGGCCAACAGCACGAATGTATAGATTCCGTTATTATGATTATTATATCAATCCTGTAGGTATGGTTATTATATCAAAATAATATAATATAGGTATATAAATATTAGTAAATAATTCACTCGTCACTTAAAATTGTAAAATAAAAATCTTATTAAAAAAAAGTAAAAAAACTTCAAAAGCAAAAAATTAATATTTGAAGTTGGTGTCAAGGTACAGACTGCACTAATCAGTACCGACTTCAAATATTTATTTTTTGGTTTTTGAAGTCAGTTTACTTTTTTTTTAAGTTTTTTATTTTAATCTATTAGACTTCATGCGTTAAGGCCAACAGGGACAGGGGTTAGTGCTCGAGTTACTTTGTAGGTTGAAATAATTAATGCACGGCTACAGACCGCACCCTTACTGCATTGGCAGCTAACATTCTATCTATCTATCTATCTATATCATCACGCCAGCTCCCTCGCGGGGTAGGCAGAGAGTACAGAGTTCCAACAGGTTCTTTCCTTACATACCTCTCTGGCTTCCTCCACTCTCATAGTTCGTCTCATACACACTCGCCGGTTACGGAGACTCTTGACTTGCCCTTCAGCTAAGACACGGTCTATTTGGTCATGGTAAGATAGTCTAGGTAGGGTATGCTCCGTTGGTTCGGGCATATAGAAAGGATGCCAGAAGAAAGAATGACAAAACAGATATACAATGCGAAAGTGGAAGGATGTAGGTGCCGGGGAAGACCTAGACTATCTTACCATGGCAGCTAACATTGTTGGTGAAATATAGAAGTACAAAGCACTCCTTGGTACCACCCCTTGGGGAATATCGGCTATGATTTTTATATTTTTTATTTAATAAATTTTTAATAAGACTAAACAGTATAATGTTTTTTATACAGGTACTGCTGTTTTCACGTCTATTCGGTCCTGGCAAACTGTCGAGCTTGCCTCAGATATGGCGCGGAGTGAAGAAGCGAAGGCGACGCAAGCGCAGCGGCAGCACGAGTAGCGATACCCCACCGGCACCCAATGAGAACATCGAGCCACAATATGCAAGCGATGATGAAGATAAACTGCTCAGGTAAATTAGTGTCAGCATTGTTACTTTTAGTATAAGGATATAGGTTAGTATGAGATCTTTGGAGATACCTATGTCTTCTAGTGGACGTCTTTTGGGTGAAGAATAAGAGGATATAGGTAATTACTTAGCTAAACAAATGCTAGCTGAACTACAGGAGGCATTATCTGAGCGTAGTTATGCAATAACCTTTCAATACGCAGTTTGTACTTTAGCGGAATTGTACTTTAACTACTAGGGATTAAGAGCCTAATTTCTTTCAAAAGCAAACATAATAAAAGTATTATTGCATAACTGCGCACAACAAAATAAATACGGTCAGTCATTAACTATGGGAGCAGTATGGTAAGTGTGGCGAGTCTACTTGAAAGTGTGAATGAACGCACACAATCTATTATTTTCATGCCTAATAATAAAAAACTAATTAATTATGGTCGAAATTCGACCATAATTAATTTAAATTATAAGTTTGAACATTATTAAGGTTCTATTGTCAAAGAATATACTTCTATAATCACAGATTTCGCCAAGGGTACACTGTTAACTTGCCTATTTTTTTCAAACAAATTATACGAAATTTAAATAAAAAAAAAAACAAACCACGATTAAAATAAAGAATACCTTTTTTATGTAAGAAAAGAACCTGTTGGAACTCTGTACTCTTTGCCTACCCCGCAAAAGATTTGGCGTGATGATATAGATAGAATACCTTTTTTTTTATTTATTTTTTATTGTAACAAAAAACCATGCGATGAAGAAAATGCTATCCATTGAACTTGACATACGTATTTCGATACTTTAATTAATGATACAAAACTTTGTAAGCGATGTTTTTTGTAAAAACTCTTTCATCGTTTGCTGGTTAAGTTTGACATTCAGTAAGACTATAGACAAATAATTTGAAGTGTATTGTGTCAAATACATGGTAGTGTGTGTAATGTTTTTTTTCATTGATTTAATGTATGTTTTATGCATAATTTTAAAAATATATTAGCATTCTGCACTCCTTCTCTATATAAACTATAAGTGTGGGAAATTTCATACTCCTCCGTCCACGCAATTTTCGTAAAAAGGTGTACAAAGTTTTTGCTTCACGTATTAATATATAGATAAACACAAGGTGCAAAAGGTTTGCGAACAATCACATTGAGCGTTATGTATATTATGTTTACCTAGTAGATTTACTATTTCATAGTTTTGTTTTAACTATTATCTTGATTCTTTAAAATATATGGTCCCACTGCTGGGTGGATCTTCTCTATCGTTTTCTTCATAACATTCAAAGCGGAGCTGTTACTATTTATTAAAATTTTATTAACAAAATACCAGGCCTATGGAAGAAAACCAGAATGTAAACAACGACAACAATGCATCATCGTCCGGGGACAGATCTCAGAGGCCAACGCCTGCGCACTGGCGCTTCGGACCTGCGCAAATGTGGTACGATATGCTAAATGTACCAGAGACGGGAGATGGATTTGACTACGGGTTTAAAGTCAAGGTAAAGAGTATTACAATATATTAAATAATTATTGCAAGACCTGAATGTTGTTTGTTCCAAATGGGCAGCTGCGTCGATTTCAACTATTTTTCTTTCTATACCATCAGGCATCACGCCAGATGCTTTGCGGTTTAGTCAGAGTAGAGAGTTCCAACAGGTTCTTTCCTAACAAACCTCTCTTGCTCCAAATATTTTTGGTTGTTTTTTTTTGTAACAAAATATACGGATCACCGTATTTCTATTAAATGAATTGAAAATTGAAATCATTCAATAGTATTCCTAAAATATAATAATAATAGTACACTTTATTGTACACCAGGAAAGACAATAAATTACAAACAGATTTATACAAAACCTGAGTACAAATGGCGGCCTTATTGCTGATAGCAATTTCTTCTAGACAACCGTTGTAAAGAAAATAAATAACGACGGAAAGAAAGGGGCAGTTGGCGGCGTACACTATAAATGATTAATTTAAATTACAAACTAATACGATATATACCTAATTATAAATACATACAAGACAATATATACTCACATACATTACATATTATAGCTATAACACTGGTAAGGATTACGACAGCATTTTTATAATATTTTGTTAACGCATTTATAAGTGCAGGTCCAGCCGCATATCTGCTTATATCATATTATAAAATATACCTTAATATACGCATCCGAAACTTCAGGAAATATTTCTCCGTTCTATGCTTATGTTGACAAGTTCTGATGGAGATGCACTTCCAATTACAAATATGTATGTATAAAGAAAAATGTTTTATTTCATCGTAATATCTTAGGCACCATCGCCAGAAAGAGAAGAAAAGCCAAAAGAATCTGAAGAATCTCAGGTAGAAGAAAATGAAGCAGCAGAAAGCCCTGACAGCGGTTTTCCAGAGGATTCTTTTCTGATGGTCTCACAGTTGCAATGGGAAGATGATGTTATATGGGATGGCAGTGAGATCAAACATAAGGTAAGCTTTTATTTTGAGAAGTTTTCAATTTTAATGTCCTCTTTTATTACATCAGGCTTTTAAGTTATCTAAAATTATCCGTATCTTGATGACGTCAGTCAATTTAAGGTTAACTATGGTGCAGATTGATCATTTTGTTTTAAAAATGCTTTTTAGAACAAGCTTTTATGCAACCTGGCAATTGGCACTAACACCATTGTGCATTTTAAAATGACCAATCAATTAATCTTGCCCGTTGAGAAATTCCTTCGTCTGGAGCAAATCCTGGGTGATGCTACCATAAAAATTATCATCAGAACTAAATCAACATCTCAAATTTCAACTCCGGATAAGAGGAAGTGATTCTAATTTAGATTACAAAATTTGACCTAAATCAACTATTAGTCTGTGTAAATGATCTACGCTGGAGGCCGCGGGGCCTTTACAGCTTCACAAGTAAAATCAACTAACAAACATTGCAAGCAGAATAAAAGCTTGTAATAAAAGCGACGACCGTTTTTGAAGGGTCATCGGAGATTGACGGACTGGCAGTAAAGAGACTAATCAACTTAGCATCACTTACTTGCTCTAGTTAAACTTAGTCTTAGATTGGTATTACGAAATAAAATCGAACAAGGTAGCGCGAACGTGATCGAGAGGTCTTGTATTAAAGCGACAATGATTTTGAATTGTTACCAAATTCCGTTGGTCTACTTTTACACCAAGTTTGCTGGATGGCATAGTTATTTTTTTTTATACGTAGCTCCACACTATGATTTATTCCTGTGTCGTGGGTGCATTTACAAACATGAAAATTCACATACACAAATGCCCAGACCGAAACAGATAATTGTGGATTACACAAAGATTTTTCCCGTGCGGGAATCGAACCCGCGACTATTAGACACAGTGGACGGAGCGGCTTAAGCTCTTAACCACTGCGCTAAATCGTCCGTCAAAATTGACAGATGATTTTCAAAATTAAGAGAAAGAAAACTTAATTAAATGACATAAGCGTCAATTTTGAAGGTGCTAGCCCGTCTGAACAGCAAGAGCAACGCTGCGGGTTGGGTGCCAACATCTGTGAGCCGAACCGCGCAACAGTTCTCGCATCCGCGCCCGCAGCCACCGGCCCCGTTGCAACCAAAACCTTCAACGTAAGATTTGCCTTAAGTAAGATGTTTCACGGCTGTTTAAGCTAGTCAGAGCAGATCGAATGCAACTCCGCTCACTGGATTAAGTACTTGCGGAATCCATCTCTGCAATGGTCAAATATTCTTGTATAAGTCCATAAATAAGGATGTGATGAAAACGCAGATGAATTGTGAACCTTTTTGAAGTCGGTTGATATTATGATTAGTTCTATGGGTACCTATAGGATTAAAACAATACTTATACTAACTCAATCTACAGATTCGTGTTACTTGTTGTTAAGGTGTTCCCTGGTGTATCTTCAAAGTCCAAGGTTCAATACCGATGAAATTAAAGTAGGGCCACCGTGGAGCTATACTGAACCCAATACAAAAAAATCATCAATATCAAATCTTAATATTAAAACATATACATTTTTTGTAATTTATGAACAGTGGTTAATATAATGCCAATACCATTTAACAAATGAGTGACTATGGAGGGTTTTTGTCCTTTTTCTCATTAATAATAACATTTCAAACCGGATAATAGTTTTAGGCCCGTATTACAGAATGAAAATCAGTCGAGAATCTAGTTTTAAAACTAACGTTTTAGTACAAAAATCAGATTTTAAAACTACGATTCACGACTGATTTGCGTTTTGTAATACGGACCTTAGATATTTTTTGGCAGTTGGATTGGTTTAGTTATATGAATAAAAACATATTCATTCATTTCTTATAAACAGTTCAGCATCGTCGAACGTGAATAAAGACCCTAACGCAGCCGGCCTCGACGGCGAAGACAATACGTGGTACAGCATATTCCCTGTTGAAAACGAAGAGTTGGTGTACGGCACTTGGGAGGACGAAGTCATATGGGACACCGAAAACATGAACAAAGTGCCCAAGCCTAAGATACTGACGTTGGACCCGAATGACGAGAACATCATACTTGGGATACCTGACGATGTTGATCCTTCGAAAATTACTAGAGGTAGGTACATAGTTTTGTAATTCGCTTCGTGATATTAGTCGTTTAATTAATTGGGGTAACTTGCTATGATAATAACAGAAATTTCGACGGTCCCATAGATCAAAGATACATATGCCTAACAAAATAAATGGCATTTGCAACTTTCGTGCCCGTCGATATGGTTTTTTATGTCAAATATAAATACTGTATTATAGGGTTTTGTTCGTCGAACACGTCGATTTGCACTTGTTTGGAATCATCGAGTTCGATTAAGCAAAATAAACTATCAATTAATAATCACAGTAAGTTAAATACAGATTCTATTGATTTTTGTAACATAAGAACCTGGGGTCCAACTCTGCTATTGCTATTTTAAATAAAATGTAGTTCATTGTCATTAAAGTTGTTGATTTTTGACAGATTTGGTTATACTATAACTAAATGGTGTCACTATGGGTTTCCATACGCATACCACCTGAAAAGATTGTTGTTATTTGGTGATCTGATAAACAATGAGAAATCAATTGTTTGTTTACTTTGACAACTTAAATGCAATGATCGTCTTTTTCACAAAATTAAATCGTAATCGTTTGATAATGCTAATCGTAATGTAATAGAGTACCAACTTTTGGCACAATATCAAATTAATGGTTATTGCAATCTTTAATAATGACAAATTACGTAAAAATAATAGAGTTGAAGCCCTGTTAGAAATACCATCCACAAGGGATCTGGCGTGATGATAGATAAATAGATTGGTTGACTGCTTCGTTCGCCCAGTACTATATAGTGCAGTTGGTGGTCCAACAAAAAGTTATTACTTAGAGAATTCCTATTAAAAATTCCTAGTAACACTTCGCAGTCGGGATATTGGCAATATTCTCACCACCTATGGTATTGAGACTTAAAATTGGCGAAATGTGGGTGAACACCTTTGCCAACTCTACTTCAGGAATATAGTTGTGACGGTGTTTATTTTGTTTTAGAGAGAGGACCAGCGCCAAAGGTAAAGATTCCACATCCGCACGTCAAGAAATCCAAGATATTGCTCGGCAAGGCCGGTGTTATCAATGTTTTACAAGAAGATGCACCACCTCCGCCGCCTAAATCGCCCGATAGAGACCCCTTCAACATTTCTAATGATGTGTAAGTATTTTTAATATTATATCTCATGAAGATGACTTCGGCTGAACTGTAGTAGTCAAGCAAATTCATATGACAGCAATACATATTATTCATACAGCAAGGTGTGGTGATTTATATTTCTTATGGTCGTCCCTTAATCAAGTGATTTTTAGTTACTTTTAAACCTTTTTTTTTACTGAGGCTTCGCAACCTCCTTATAGCGGATTCGTCCTCTTCGACTTCTCCACCTCTGATTCGTGACCCCCAGGGGGTCACGACCCACACGTTGAAAAACACTGCTTTAGAATTGTAATATTGTAGACATTTTCTGAGTGTTGTCTCTGAAGTATTGGAATGGTCATGCTCGCTAAAGTCTGCTTGCGGTGGCTATGCGATGCGGGTCCTTACCTCCAGTTTGGTTGAGGGGAGTGAAAACTGTTCTGGTTCCAGTAAGTAAGTTACAGTCGTAAATGGACGCTGATGTGGAGACTTGTGCAGCAGAAGTCCTTTGGTGTTTCTTTTTTTGACAGATTTTACCGCAATTTACGTTTAGTTTTGAATTTCTAACGTTACATCACATAATACTGGCCGAATATTTTAGTGACACAATTTGATAAATCAAGATATAATTCTAAAATCTCCTGTGCTTGCTTCTGAGTGTGTCGCAGAAGAGATTTCATGAACATGAAAATATCATACGTCTCCCCCATGTCAATGGATTCGTATACTTGAGAAAATTCCGTACATGTTGCATATTACTATTTCATTATAAAGTTATTATTATTTACTTTGTTGTCAGAAAGACATGTGGATATATTTTTTAGTTTATAGCTCTGTCTCGTTTTACACAGCTCGTTCACAGCAAATTAAGATTAAAATTGTTTTGCTAAAGGAATTATGGTAACCACCCAGGTTCTACCAGCCGAAGTCCCAGAACCCGCGGCTAAAGGTAGGCGGCGGACAGCTGATCCAGCACAGCACGCCAGTAGTAGAGCTGCGCGCACCGTTCATCCAGACACACATGGGGCCTGCAAGGCTGCGTGCCTTCCACCGGCCGGCTATGCGCAAGCTCTCATACGGACCTCTCGCCGCGCCCGGTCCACATCCTGTACAGCCCCTGCTTAAGCACATCCGCAAGAAGGCTAAGGTAATTTCTGTTCGCAGATCAACCTGTGTGTACGAATGATGTACTCTTAGCTGAGAGGCCTTTACAGCTTCACCAGGAAACGCTACAGCCGGACGGGCAAGAGGAAAGATCCCCTTGATTTACTCCACTCCTCAAGAGTATAAGAGCACTTCAAAAAGGAACGGTCTTGGCTTGGGCTACTGTTATAGGGGGATATACGCAGGGATTCTTCGACCTCGCGGGCGAGGTGTCTAATCCTGTGTGCGGAACTTCATCCAATAGAAGGGAGATTATTCAACCTAAAGACAGTGGCATCGTGTAGTACTAGTCATTTCTACTATGTATATTTTTATTGATTATTTTGAAAAATAAACATAACCCTTCACTGGGAATTCATCGCGTGTCGGGATGCGGACATAAAATTCCACACCCAGACTGAAACACTTTTCACACAAATACTTGTTTTGTGCGGAGATGGAACCTGCGATTACTCGTTCCAGTGGTCAAAGCGGCTTAGGCTCTTAACCACTGAACCCAGTCAACGTCAAATTTAACTTCTCAAACTTTATGGATCTCATAACAGAGTCTCCGTAACCGGCGAGCGTGTATGCGACGAACTATGAGAGTGAAGGACGCACGTGATGACATAAATAGACCTCATAACAAATATCATTGTGTTCTTTTGACAGCAACGCGAGGCTGAAAGGTTAGCGTCTGGTGGCGGCGACGTATTCTTCATGCGAACTCCCGAAGACCTGAGTGGAAGGGACGGCGATCTCATTCTCGTAGAGTTCTGCGAAGAACACCCGCCGCTCATCAGCCAAGTGGGCATGTGCAGCAAGATTAAGAACTATTACAAACGAACTGCGGCTAAGGTAATTTGTCTTTTATACTAAAAAAAACAAGCTGGTGGGTTCCTATTAATTTTTCTCAGTGAAGGCTGCATTTAATAGTAGTAGATTAATAGGTAAAAAACAAGAGTCTCCGTAACCGGCGAGCGTGTATGAGACGAACTATGAGAGTGGAGGAAGCCAGAGAGGTATGTAAGGAAAGAACCTGTTGGAACTCTGTACTCTCTGCCTACCCCGCAAGTGGTCTGGCGTGATGATGATATAGAATATTGTAAATTCGAAAGTAACTGTCTGTCTATTTCTCTGTTTGTTACCTTTCCACGGCCAAACCGCTGAACAGATTGTGATCAAAGTCGGCAAGGACATAGATTTCACCTAGGGGAAGGATGTTTGTGTGAATCATCTACGCTGTTGGCCGCGGGGCCTTTACAGTTTTACCGGACAAGAGGGCGAGCGTGCAACCACTACGCTCAAGCTAGAAGGACAAGGGGGCAACTAGCTCAAGGGCCCCTCAAGGAGGAACGGCCTCGGCTTGGGCAGTCGCTATGGGGGAGGGCGTATACTAGGTGTCTCGCCGTGGTGCTCTGCACCGGCCGGCGGGCAAGGGATTCGTCGACCTCGCCGGCGAGGTCGGTGTCTGATCCTGTGTGCGCTATCTGTATCCGAAAGAAGGGATGTAAGGTCATCGGGAGGGTCGGTGGGAACATGCGGTAGGGCATAGGCTTCGTTTTGTTTAAAAAAACCGTAAAGGTGTGTAATAAACGCTTGAAAATAACGCGAACGAAGTTGCGGTTACAGCTACACATGTACTAAAACTTTACACAGAAACTAAAACTTTCTCCGAAATAATAATATGAATAAATAAATAGAATCGAATGGTATTCCAACATTATTTTTTTTTTCAAAATTGGAAATACGTGCTTTTAAAAAGTACTTATTGATATACCGATGTTTATGATCATTATAATTAATGTTACGATCATAGGACACGGGCCCCAAGTCGCAGAAGTACGGCGAGGTAGCGTATGCGCACACGTCTCCTTTCCTGGGCATCCTACCGCCTGGCGCCACGCAGCCCGTCGTCGAGAACAACATGTACCGCGCGCCTATATACGAGCACTCGCTTTCGCATTCCGACTTCCTTATTATCCGGACAAGGTAAGAACAGGGTATTGCAGTTACACTTTTTATAGTTATCTTAATTTGTTCCTTTGGTGGTTTTCGGTTCAAAAAAGTTTTTTTTTTACATTAAACGTCTTTAAAATCACACTGAAACACACGGGTCAGAAATGAGGACCGTAACGAAAAGATCTATATCGTCTTACCTTAATAATAACAAAACTATTATTTTTAGAAACATTATTTTAGTGTCATTTAGCTTATATAGTCAGCTCGCTGTTATGATCTCCAGTTTACGTCGGAGCCGGGTAGGGCGGCGGGGGAGGGGCACTACGTAGAATCATCGAAACCGGCGCTCTCGCTCCTTTATATCAATCTTTAACACTTGAAGTGTCTCGCTGACATAAACGTTTCATGTTAAAACCAATGGCCGAGAGCCCTAACACAGCCACAGCCGTTTTTTTTTTGGAGAATTCCAAGTGTCAGTATGGAATTGTGCCTTAGACTTAACATCGTCGGCGCAATGTGGTACACCTCAGCCTCCCGCTTGGAGAATAATTTTATTTTATTAGTGCATAGACATTGTAGGACGCCTCCTCCACTTATAGTTAGTCTTATACACAGTCACCGATTGCGGAGACATATCCCATCCGTCAGATAAGATACAGTGCGACAAGGATATATTGGCCCATGGATGATTTTGACAGGGGAGCGTTGATGTGAAATTAGGGTTAACATTTAGTAATTTTTGTGGTTGGTAACGATGTGCTGGAGCAAGTGAATGAGTTTGTATATCTTGGATGCGCCTTCAGTAAGGATGGGAAATACACCGCTGACATAGAGAGAAGAGTGAGTGCATGGAACAGAGTGAATGGTGCGATGGGAATGCTACTCGGGAGCCGGCACTTAAGCCATAAGGCGCAGCTGGCCATACATAACGGAGTTCTTGTCCCAAAGCTGTTATATGGTAGCGAGAGCTGGGTATGTAAGAAGGAGAATGAAAGTAGGATAAATGCGGTAGAAATGCGAGCTCTGCGGAAGATGTGCGGAGTGAAGCTGACCGACCGCATTAGCAACAGCATAGTAAGACAACGAGTAGGTATGGAAGATAGTATCGGTGTAAAGATGAGAAAGGGCATGCTCCGTTGGTTCGGGCATATAGAAAGAATGACAAAACAGATATACAATGCGAAAGTGGAAGGATGCAGGTACCGGGGAAGACCTAGACTATCTTACCACGACCAAATAAACCGAGTCTTATCTGATGGAAAAGTCAAGAGTCTCCGTAACCGGCGAGCGTGTATGAGACGAACTATGAGAGTCGTGGAAGCCAGAGAGGTATGTAAGGAAAGAACCTGTTGGAACTCTGTATTCTCTGCCTACCCCGCAAGGGATCTGGCGTGAGGTTATAGATAGATAGATAGATTTAGTAATTTTTTCCCACTTCCAAGGAGATATTTCAACAGGTGGGCCCCCACGGTTACTAATTAAAAAAATAGGGGTAGATACTTTTCATAGCAAACGCTAACTCTGCAACTGTCATAAAGTGACATTTCACTTGACAGCGTTTGTTGTCATTTTGGTCGCGGGTATGGTGGGTAGAAGTAAGGAGAACTTATACGGGGGACAAGCTGAAAAAGGGTCCAGCCGTTAGTAGCAAATTACAACTCGAAAACTCACCACAATAGCGCTAGCGTAGCAAGAGAGAATCATATGAATTTAGCAGTTATAAGCGGAGTGAAGCGTGCTGAGTTGAAAAATTTAATATCATTGGTGACTAGTGTTGTTGATGAAACTGCATTATATAAAACCTCATCTATTTACGTAGTCCAAAATAATTTAGTAAATATAACCTATAAAACTGCTGTGAGAAAACGTGGAGAATGATTAAATTTTTATAAACTTTTTATAATACTTTCACAAAACGGAAGTTTTTCTTTCCTTGTTCAATTCGCCATCCTACTCTAATAACTTTTGGCGATATCTTTAAAATTCATCTTTTCCTACCAGAGCGCCTCCACAATTTGATGCTTCTCGACGGAAACTTTTTCATACACAGAGATGGCTTTCCTTACCTCTACCCTCCATAGTTGCGGGCTATAAGATCCTTGTACGACTATACGATCTATTTATTTGAACATGGTATAATAGTCTAGGTCTCATCCCATCCCATCTACATTCGCATTTCAAAACTGAATTATACTCCTGTTCGGTTTTTACCATGTTTGCATAAAAAATTACGTCGAATCTTCGGTGTACTATGTTGACCTTTGTTTCAGACAATCTTATTATATTCGCGAAGTTGATGCGCTGTTTGTGGCTGGCCAACAATGTCCGCTGTATGAAGTGCCCGGCCCTAACTCGAAGAGAGCTAACAATTTCGTTCGAGATTTCTTGCAAGTTAGTGTTTATTCGTACGGTCAACCTTTTACTTTTAGTTGTTTACCACAAGTGATTTATTGGTTTGTAGGCTATTAATTCCTGTCCTGAGTTCTTAGATTTACGCGAATATTACACATGAAATAAAAGTATTTTTGGGATTCTTTCGCGGTTTATTTTTGATTTTTAAGTTCCCGACGTTTCGAGTGCTTTGCAACACCCATGGTCACGGGAGGGACTGAGGTGTTAGACGTCCAAAAGGCATAGTTCTTCCGGGGTACCCTTAAACTTTTTAATTATTTTTGTTGGTCCGATCTACGCAGAATGAGCTCACGGTGTCTTGAGGTCTTGCAGTGTTATGCTTGGTTTTGGATTTGATTATATTAATTACCGGATCCCAAGTCGATGGAAGCAAACGTCGGGAACTTAAAAATCAAAAATAAACCGCGATAGAATCCGAAAAATAGTTTTATTTCAAATTCCTGTCCTCTCTTATATCTTACGCCTGACAATGTTATTGAGGTTGTATGAGTAATTAAAAATCTCAGTAGCAGTCCGGAGTCTGAAATTGTGCCTGTTTTAATGGCTTTGTTGTTTGAGTGATCTACGCTGTTGGCAGCAAGGCATTTACAGCTTAACCGGACAAGAGGGCGAGCGTGCTACCACTACGCTCGAGCCAGAAGGGTAACGGCATCTAGCTCAAGGGCGTCTCACAGAGCCTCGGCTTAGCAGTCGCTATAGGGAGGGGGGGGGGGCACATACTAGGTGTCATGCCGTGGTGCTCTGCACCGGCCGGAGGGCAAGGGATTCTTCGACCGGGGTTCTTCGATGTCTGATCCTGCGTGCGGTATTTGTATTCGATATAAGTGAAGAAAGGACATCGGGAGGGTCGGTGGTGAGAACATGCCGTGTATAGCGGTAGCGGCTCATAGAAGGGGAGTTTAATGGCAAAAGGCTCTTCCTTTATTATATTAAGATCTTGCCTTACGGAAGAAATATACACAGTACCATTGTCTACCCTACTTGAGAAATATAGGAAATAAGCGTGATATTGATTTATTTGCATTCGTAATTTTCCAGGTATTTATCTATAGACTGTTTTGGAAGTCCCGTGATAGACCACGGCGTATAAAAATGGACGATGTGAAAAGAGCTTTTCCTTCACACTCCGAGAGTTCCATACGAAAACGCCTTAAGTTATGTGCAGACTTCAAACGTACCGGTCTGGATTCCAATTGGTAAGTTTAGGGTTATGATTACTTTCACAAATCATTATAAAACAAACTTTAAACAATATAGTTGGCATATACAACATAGTTTTACAAACGTGACTGAATATTGTCAAAACAAATATTAGCAACAGATTTAAATATTATTCAGATCAAGAAAAATGTTAGATTTGATGTAAAACAAAAATGTGTTGACGAAAAACAAGTGTTCAGCGACTTATGTTGCTGACCGCACACCTCTATTGTACATCATTTAGGGAAAAACTGACGGATTTGTTGGATAAAAACAAATCTAATCTTTATTTACCAATGATAATAAATAAAGTTAAATTTCTATTAGCATACTTGGAGCATGTAATACATTTATTTTTATTTTTCTTTAGGTGGGTAATAAAGCCAGATTTTCGTCTGCCGTCCGAAGAAGAAATCCGCGCTATGGTTTCCCCAGAGCAATGTTGTGCGTACTTCAGTATGGCGGCCGCAGAACAGCGGCTCAAGGACGCTGGTTACGGAGAGAAGTTCATCTTCACACCGCAGGAAGACGACGACGAAGAGATGCAGTTGAAAATGGACGATGAGGTACCTTTATTGTTATCTTTCGATTATTTAAAGAATAATAATATACTTCTTCCTATTCGTAACATGTATAGAGTAACGGGATAAGCAGTGATAGCCTAGTGGTTAGACCGTTGGACTGCAAACTCGGGTTTAAACCCACGCACGGCACCTCTGTCTTTTCGAAAACATGTGAGTATTAAAATTAACTATCACTTTCTTTAACGGTGAAGGAAAACATCGTGAGGAAACCTGCATGCCTAAGAGTTTCTCGAAGGTGTGTGAAGTTCGCCAACCCGCACTGGGCCAGCGCGGTGGCCAGTTTGAGAGGAGGCCCGTGCCCAACAGTGGGACAGTTTCGTAACAGGGCTAATATTATTATTATATAACGGGATATGGGAAATGTAATATCTCAAAGGCCTCCCTCGAAGACCGCCACGACATCAATTTTTTTTGGTACGTATATAACATATACCCGCGACCTTCAACAGTTCATCGGACCATCAAGCAGGATAATCAGGCTAGTACTAACACTACGAAAATTGGAATTGTACCCGATAATATGGCAACAGGCTCGCCTACCCATATCATTTGTCGATGAAATTTGGAAGTACACAACCGAGGTGCCACGTCGACATTTATATGGGCCCTAGAATATGGGCGTATTTAATTTTTTATCAATATTTAGATTGTATTTAGAGATTTAATCATGGGAGAGACCTTTGTCCAGCAGCGGGACGAAACAGGTTATAAAAAAAATATCTAGACATTCTGTACTCTGCCCACAAATAATCTGGTGTGATGATATAGTTAGTGTATCATCTAGACATTCTCGCATCTACTCATATTCGATAGTTGCTATGAATGTTGCCCAGTCAGTTTTATATGAAAATAATTAAATATTTCTCTAAATCTCATCAACTTATTAATATTATTTTCTGCGTTGTTAAACACCAACATTTTCAATACAGGTGAAAGTGGCCCCATGGAACACAACACGCGCCTACATCCAAGCGATGCGTGGCAAATGTTTGCTCCAACTCACCGGCCCGGCCGACCCGACCGGCTGCGGCGAGGGTTTCTCCTACGTACGTGTGCCGAACAAGCCGACACAGCAACCGAACGAGGAACAACAGCCGAAGAGAACTGTCACGGGAACTGACGCCGATTTGAGAAGGCTAAGCTTGAATAACGCTAAGGCTTTGTTGAGGAAGTTTGGCGTGCCTGAAGAAGAGGTAAGTTTTTCATCTTAGACTAAGGCCCGTATTACAGAACGAAAATCAGTCGTGAATCTAGTTCTAAAAATATTTTTTTACAAGAATCAGTTTTTTAAACTAGATTCACGACTGATACGGGTCTAAGACTTGTCTAGACTGACCATTGCTAACAAAAATGGCGCCTAAAAGCGACCTCGGTTAGGTACAATAATTACGCGTGTGAGAGGCTAGATATAATTAAATAAAAAAAAACAACAAACGAATACTAATAATATATTTATCTTAATTGTTAACAAAATGAATTGCTAGGCGAACTATTATATAAGTGATTGGAGTATAATTTGTCTATCTATCTATCTATCTATATCATCACGCCAGATCCCTTACGGGGTAGGCAGAGAGTACAGAGTTCCAACAGGCTCTTTCCTTAAATATCTCTCTAGCTTCCTCTACTCTCATAGTTCGTCTCATAAACGCTCGCCGGTTACGGAGACTTCTGACTTGTCCTTCAGATAAGACCCCGGTCTATTTGGTCATGGTAAGATAGTCTAGGTCTTCCCCGGTACCTACATCCTTCCACTTTCGCATTGTATATCAGTTTTGTCATTCTTTCTTCGGACATTCTTTCTATATGCCCGTACCAACGGAGCATACCGTTTCTCATCTTTATACCGATACTCTCTTTCATACCTATTTGCTTTCTTACTACGCTGTATAATTTGTATTAAACTAAAATTAAACAAATCTGTAATACAACCAATATTTATTTGTAGGCAATTAGCTTATTATGGGAAGCAATTGAGCATAACCACTATGTCTATCAAAGGAATTATATTAATATATCTAACTAAATATTGCTTTATTTTGATAATACAATATTACTACTTATCTTTCTAAACTGTACTAACAACAAGCAGAGTGTCCGTCCCTGACCTTTGTCACGAGACAAGTGTCCCCTCTTTGGCGAGGACCTCGGAGATGACACATAGTTCGACGGTGTGCGAAAATGTGTTACGAGTACCGTCAAGCTGAAGTATGTGTCATCTCCGGAATAGTTCAGTACATTACACTATCCCAGTCCCGTGTCGCCCGTCGTAGTCCCGCCCCGTCTGAAATGTGACCAAGCCCAAGATCATATTAAAAAACTGCAGTATGTTGCATTACGACCAGATGACTTGATATCTGTTTAGTACAAATCCTCATACTGAAGACAGGTCAAGTTGTATACACAGCTTGAACACTATCTTACCGATATTGATCAATCAAATTGCACTATTCTAATCATTGTTTCCTGTCAGTTTAAAAATCTCACTAGTATGATTTTATATAATAGCTGCAGATATATTCGCCCCAACTAGATTTCTCCCTTTGCTACGATCATCTTCATTTCTATTAATATGACTCTAAGCTCGGTTTTTGCGTGCTTTTTAGTACTCGAAGATTCTGACCCTTTAATGATTTTGTGTCATAGATCAAGAAGCTTTCGCGTTGGGAAGTTATTGACGTTGTCCGTACATTATCTACGGAAAAAGCCAAAGCTGGTGAAGAGGGAATGACCAAATTCTCCAGAGGAAATCGTTTCTCTATCGCAGAACATCAAGAAAGGTTTGTACGCTATCGATTTTGAAATTTGTGTAGTTCTACGGCGTTAACTTGCTCGCCCCCCTGTTATATAAGGACGTAACATCATCGGCGATATATGGGCGTACGGTCAGCAACATGAGTTAATTACAACTGAATATTTTTAATTTTTTAAGTCGCTAGGTTAATGGTTATCTTTATTTTACCAAAATTAATGAACATTGTCAAAACCAAATATTTGCAACATCATTATCATAAGCAGAAAGACGTGAGGCCTCCCCAAAGAACGCCACATTGTGCAACACACCTATTTATATATTATTTATATTGCAATTATGTATTTGATACAAAACCAAAGTGAGCAATCGATTTGAAAACTGTCAATTTTCAGAAACTTATGTTGCCACCCCTACACCTTATACTTTTCCATTCCGTTTGGGAAAGGCGTGACAATATTCATATCTCGTTAAATATTTCATTTCTATCCATAATATTTATACAACAAATGTATGGTTTCCGTACAGGTATAAAGAAGAGTGTCAACGTATATTCGAATTGCAAAACCGTGTACTGACGAGCACAGAAGTGTTGAGTACGGACGAAGCCGAGAGTTCAGTTAGTGAGGAGTCCGATCTGGAAGAGATGGGCAAGAACTTGGAGAACATGTTGGCGAATAAGAAAACTACGGAACAGGTAAATGTCTTCTGTATACCCCCCTCCCCCATTCAGATATATCAATGACTACGCACACACGCACCCACGCACCCACGACACAGGAATAAATCCTATAATGGGGTAACGTTTTTAAAAAAAAAGGAAAAGGCTAAAATTTAAGGTATAGTAAAAAATATATAATAGGCAAGCCAGTTAAGTGGGTATATGTGCAGAAACATGACAGTGATGGGAAAACGCAGCAAATAAACATATCGTGAATTTAGTTGGAAATTAGAATTTTAAATCAAAACAACCAACAATATTAGTACTTATGAAAGCTCGTTGAATTTTAGTTATCGATGGAGAGAGAAGAAGCAGAGAGAGCAGAACTAAGAAAAATGATCCTCGGTCAGTCTGAAAAGAAGCCACAGCTCAATCAATCGGATCAACAGCAATCTTCCAGTCAAGGTAAAGTCTCTGTTAACGATCCAAATAGTTTACGCGCTCTCATCATTTTATGACCACATTAGAAAAAAAGCAAAAATACGTTATGCAGTTAAATAGGCCTTTTCTGTAAATACTGTGTTGTAATACTTGTTTATATAGCTAAAGACGTGTTGAATATCCACATAAGACGAAAATAACTGCTTTTTTACACTCAAACACATAAAAAAAACATTATAAATTCTTTCCTTCCAGGGCGCGTCCTTCGCATAGTACGTACATTCCGCAACGCGTCCGGTCAGCGGTACACGCGCGTAGAATTCGTGCGCAAGGCGGCCGTCATAGAAGCGTACGTCAAAATACGCTCGACTAAAGACGACGCCTTTATAAGACAGTTCGCTACCATGGATGAGTCTCAGAAGGAGGAGATGAAGAGAGAAAAGAGAAGAATTCAGGTGAGTTTTATGACCTGAGTGTAGAAGTAGTTCTTAATGCCTCAAGCGTTCAGTGAACACCCGTGTGTTAAAGAGGAAGTACGCAAGGTCATATAAAATAACTGAGGGTTCCGTACCGGTTTCAGTTTCAGCAGGTTTCAGCAAGTTTCAGCGCAAAATTGTAGTTTCGGTGGCCTTTGGGCGCTATAGGCGAGTGACGAAATGACTGAACTATGGTCTAGGTATGTCGATGAATTAATTCTAGTCGATTGCATTGGGATCGATTTTCGTGTTGGAGCCTGTTGGATTTATCTTGATTAGTACTATAGTTTTAAGTGGCCCGGAAAACTTTTCAACTAAACAAGGTAGCCCCATCATGTTTGGGCTTGTTGGATTCTATAGACTATGATTGCCAGAGTCTGGTGATGGAGACATAAAGTGCCCATAGGAATATGCCTAATATATAACATAACTATCGTATTTGGGCTCGTTTGACTTACATGGTACTATACAAGTACCATGTACCGAGATGGCGAGCAGGGTCTGAACCGGTAGGAGGGCAAAGTAACTCCTCAGCTTAGCAAAATATCTCCGTAGTATTGTCACACGAAAAACATGTTTTTTAAAAGATTTTTTTATTATAATTATTTTTTATTATATATATACAGCTGTAACATAATAAACGCAAGACCTGAAAGTATTTTGTTCTAAATCGGTAACTGAATCGATTCCATCAATTTTTAATGTATTTTAATTTTTTTTTAAATTTGCAAAAAATGCTTTTACTCCTTCAGTGCGCTATAAAAATTAAATTTATTCTTGATTCATAGCAAGAAGAAGATTCTAAACGCATTCCTAAAACGTATTTCTCAAAACGCACACATACACGTAAAAGTTTCATTGTTGATTGGGGTATAAAAGTGCTTTAAAAAGGGTAAAAACCTATAAATTTGAAAATTTGGGATTCGTTTTGACTTTATGAAGCAATTCTCTAATCGGGGTGTCTGAGGTCTTGCGTTTATTATGTTACACCTTGTATATATATTTTAATTATATACTAAAAATAAAATAATTTAATAATACGTAAACAATGGTTCTGGTCAAGACAAATCCAACGAGCCCAAACACGGCGGGGTTATGGTTTGTAGTTGGGTAACTACCCGTTGACCACCTTTCCATTTCGTCACCAGACCCTGAATATCATCTGGTCGTATAGTACTTTTCAATACCAATCTAACAAGCCTAAACACGAGGTTGTCTTGTTGTGTAGTTGACATGTTCCCATGGCCACCTATCGACTCATGAGACTGTTCTGGAGCTGGCTTCATGGTACTATATTATTACATCGTCACCGAACTTACATACGTATGCAAAATTTCAGCTCAATCTGACACCGGTAAGTGCTTGAAAAATGGATCACAAGATTTGAACCAGAAAGACAGACAGTCATACGAACATAAAAGCTTGTAAAATGTTACCAATGCCTCATTAGTCTATTGGCGAATAATGTGCGTAGCGATCACGAGGTCCTGTATCCCAGGTCAGACCAAATGCAATTTTTCAATAGAAATATTTCTAGTATCAACAGGCATTGTGCCCGATATAATAGCATTAGGCTTACCCCCTATTGCATGAAACCTAACATCCAACCTTAGGGAATACAGTCGTGACGATTTTTATTTTCATATATTTTACATTTTAAATAAACAAAATCACACACATCGGGACGCCTACATTCCCCAAGCGGGGGTGGCAGACGTACTGTGTGCGCGCACCAACTTATTGCTGATGAGTAATGTGCCAATGTTATAGGGGTGAGGCTATTGCCATTACACCGGACACAATTTCGGACCCCGTAGTAATACTGGGAACGTTAGAAAAACTACATTTTGTCCGTCCTTCAATGTGTACGAGATCCTCCGCGATCTCTAAACGCATTATACGGTACCTACTAGACCAATGACGCAGTCCATAAAATACGTTTTAAAAAAAGACCTATAAAATTTTAGCTGTAACTAAATAAACTGCATTTAATTTATTCTTACTATATAAACATAAAAGAAGATATTGACAATCTAATAAAATTTACGTCTGACACTGTACACAGAAGGCGCCACAGATATTTATTCACCACAAATTAAAACGGTTCTACAAAATGTCACTAGATGACGCTAATATAGTAATATATTTCATCACCATTGAAGCAAAATAATATTTTTTTTATATGATATAATTATAAATTAACAATTTTCCATTTTTTTTCCTTTACTCTCTCTCTCTCTCTCTCTCTCTCTCTCTCAAGCTGTCTCTTTATATATCATCACGCCAGATCCCTTGCGGGGAAGACAAAGAACCATAGTTCCACAAAATGTCCCTAGCTAGCTTCTAGCGCTATCTTAATTTTTCATCGGATTTGAGGAAAAATAATTATTTTTTATGTTATTGTTATATCGGATTTTTTCCTTTACTTGTACTTTAAAACCTTGCTTATTGCCAAATTTTATGGTTCTAGGGCAACAAGAAGTGCCATATAATTTCTGATGAGTGACTTTAGTGTTTGGGTTTATTTAGAACCTTCATTTTTTACACCAGTATAGGATCGTAGACCTTCGTATTTGATATAAATTTCAACTTAATACCTCTAGCCCTTCCTGAGAAAAAGGGTGATAACCGTCGGACAGACGGAGAACGAAGTGATCCTATAAGGGTTCCCGGAACCCTCAAAATAGCTGGCGCGTAAAGGGTTTAAATCAAACCTTCTATAAGACATTTATCATCAGCCTAAAGATGTCTATCAGAAATCGAAGTAAGAGAGATTAGGACGTGATTAGCACGCGGACCCACTGGGAATTACTAGAGGCGAATTTGTAATAACGATAAAGAACACTGAAATCAATTTTCATTATTTATAGGAACAATTAAGGCGTATCAAGAGGAATCAAGAAAGGGAAAGATTGGCTGGAAATGTTACTGTACCTGGATCTTTTGGGGCTGATAGTGAGTAATTGTTTTATTATGCTACGATAGGTGTCCAATTTCATTTTTCAATCATACTATCCAATCATTGTACAGGAACGCGGTTCAGTCCCGCTTCCTCCGCAAAGCCGTAGGAGATCCGTGGTTCGTACGTAATATCGACCTCCACTCCGATCTCGGTTTCGAATCTATTCGCGCCTATATTAAAAAGGCGACAACTCGATACTTCGCGAACGCATCTTCCCATGCGAATCCGCTAATCGTAGCCGCCGCCGACTACGAACCCAACCCCTGCCGCTACCGCCGGCCGCGACATGTTCTCACCGATCCCCCGATACTTTGACATCGCTTCTTTCCGTTCCGGATACGGACGATGACGACGACGAAGTCGTAGATCCCTAGCCTAGCCCGCCGACCGGCGCACTTAGTACACCCCCCTACCCCTGTAGCCACTGTCCAAACAGAGGCGTTCCTCTTAGAGGCGCTCTCGAGTATGTCGCCCCCTTGCCCTTCTGGCTCGAGCATAGTGGTTGCACGCTCGCCCTTATGTCCGGTGAAGCTGTAAAGGCCTCACGGGCAACAGCGTATATCACTCAAACACACATGTACAGGAACGCAACTGTCAGAAGTTTGCGGGATGCATGAGAAAATTGCCTTTTTTATTTGGTTCTCATGTTAACAACGAGTGGTTATAACAATTGTTCATGTTTATATAAAAGTTGTAGACACAATGTAAAATCTAAAGTAAGTACAATGAGAAACGATAAAAAGTTCCTTGATGGATCTTGAGTGTCGCATCACCAGCGCTTTTGCCCAGACATGTAAGCGACAGCGATATCTATCGCTTGGTTTCTTAGTACAGGCCATAACGCTAATACAAATTGTTTATTAAATAGATTATAAATAACTGATTTAATAATCAGGTTCAAACTTGTCATCCTCTCTGGACATTGGATCGCCATCGCAAGGGTTGATTCCGTTGGGACAGATTAAGCAGGAGCCCGACCTGCACACTCCGTCGCGACGCCGAGCCAAACTCAAGCCAGATCTTAAATTAAAGGTATGTATCTGTAGAAGTTGTTTCCCTTACAATATAGTAGTAGTTTTTCAAACAAAATTGATTGTTTTTATTTCATTTTCGGTAAATGTCTCCAAAGTATTGTTAACTACCATAATCTTTTAGGTTTTACACGCCCAGCCCTTATCTTGTAGATATTTTTGTCAAGCTCGTCGAAGAATCGTATATGCTAAAAAATATAGATATCGACAGTGACTTTTTAACACATCCTAACTATATATTTTAATACTACGTACTATACATGAAATTAATTTTCGCACAAGCTTGGTCCATGCACTTAGAAAGTGTTGGCAGGTCACAAACGATGTACGACTTTGGGGTCCGTGGAACAAAGTGATATACAAGGTGTAACATAATAAACGCAAGACCTGAAAGTAGTTTGTTCTAAATCGGTAACTGAATTGTTTCCAATAATTTTAATGTATCTTACATTTTTCTTTATATTTGCAAAAAAAATGCTTTTACTCCTTCAGTGCGCCATAAAAAACTAAATTTATTCTTGATTCATAGCAATAAGGAGATTCCAAATGCATTCCCAAAACGTATTTCTCAAAACACACACATACTCGTTCAAGTTTAATTGTTAATTGGGGTATAAAAGTGCTTAAAAAAAGGGTAAAAGCCTCTAAATTTGGAAATTTGGTTTTCGCTTTGAATTTATGAAGCAATTCTCTAATCGGGGTGTCTGAGGTCTTGCGTTTATTATGTTACACCTCGTATATACCACATTATAAACATTAAACTGTGATACTTAAGCACGGTATAATTTTTTTAAACAGTAAAGTATCTTAATATTAGCGGTCCGAATACGAAACACGCACACAGACGCGCACTCTAGGCGGCATCTCGACAAGGCTTAGCAGTTCCCCGCTGAGACCTTCGGAGAAGACGCGTTGAGACGGCTAGAACTAAGATGATCTGTTGTATACATATTTTTTTTAAAGTGTGATATAAGACTGTTCGACGCACTCATCATTATGTTGGTTGCAACAGTGCGGTGCGTGCGGGCAAGTGGGTCACATGCGCACTAACAAGGCGTGTCCGCTGTACACCGGGTCCATGGCCGGTGGACCCTCGCCACCGCCCGAAGTAGACGTGGAACCACCGCCTTTGGACCCCGATGACGACGACATGGGATACGTTGACGGAACCAAGCTAACGCTGCCTACGAAGATTATTAAGGTAAGCAAATATATATTAAAGACAAAGAAGATGAGCTACGATTTAGTAGGACTACGTCGTTGGTTGATGGTATGATTTGCGACTGATGTTAGGTTGGACTTAGTGTTATTGGGGATTTTATATAAAAAAGGATTCAGTAGGAGTCTAGATTTGGGTCTGGTATAATACCGGGTTCGCCTCTTTTAATTTGGGTCCTAACTTCGTTGGGAAAATATGAGTGTGCCTACTTTGCTTGGGGAATTTAGCCGTGACGGTGTTTATTAATATTTTACAGACAATTTTTTGATTCGGATTGGGTGTTTGCGTAAGTGAAACTCGTGTTTGTAAAACGCACCCATAAGAAATTCCTAGCGCGAGGCTATGATTTTTTTATCAAAAAATATAAAATTAGCCTCTTTGGTTAGCTCTGTGGGTGGTTGGTATTGGCGTACAATGCACGTTGCTGCCACAAGGTACTGGTTTCGAATCCTAAGTTATACAAATCATTGTTATTCTATTGAAAATATCTCATGACTGCCTCGTTGGTCTGGTGGCAAAGCGCATCGCTTTATGATCCCGAGGTCCTGGGTTCAAATCCTAGGTCGGACAAATGTGGTTGTTCTAACGAAAGCTTCCTAGTATGAGTCCGGCGTCTGGAATTGTGCCCGGTATATGGCAATAGGCTCGCCCCCTATTACATGGGACCTAACATCGTCGGCGAAACGTGGGTGTACTCAGTACACCTCTGCCACCCCCTCTGGGGAATATAGGCGTGACGGTGTGTGTGTAAAATATCTCATTAACAGTGCGGAGTGACATTGTATCTGGGATAATGGCAGTAGGTCCGCCCCTTATTAAGACATAACATCGTCGGCGATATGTGGGTGCGCACAGCAAATCTTCTATTATTCGTGCCTCCTAAAAAAAGGCGGGCATATTTTTTTTATGTCAGAATTATAATATTTTTTTATTCATGTAAACCATTACCGTATTTATGAATCGTCAGAAAAGTAAAAAAGACTCTACCACTACTTCGGAATGTCATTCCTGTGGAGAAGAAGGGCAAGAAAATCCACTGTTACTCTTTTAAAATAGTATTTTACATTTCCATCTACATTTTGTTGTAGGGTATGGGAGAACAATATAGGCTGGTCTATCAGGTGGGTCTAAGTTGAATTAAACAAATTATACTATTCATGAGAATGGCTACATGGGCCCTTCATTTACGAAGGAAGAGAGGGAATATTAAATAATAATAAATGTAAAAACCAACTCCGTTTGTTAGCAATCGGCTGAAGAACTAAAGCGTCGCGGTGGAGGTCGTCGCGGCAACGCAGGTGGCAGCAGCGAAGCTCGGGCACTCGCGCGCAGATCACGACGAGCTACAGGCGGCGATGCCTGCGACTACCTGGTACGAAGACCAGCCGAGAGACGCCGCACTGATCCGCTCGTTACACTATCCTCGCTGCTTGAAGACGTGTTAAACCATATGCGTCACCTGCCGGATGTCCAGCCATTCTTATTTCCCGTCAATCCTAAGGTATGATTCTTTTTACTGGGTTATTTGTTTGACTTTACTAGGACCTCACTAGGTTATGCGAAAGAGACTTTGGGACATTTTGCCAGAGTATGGTATAAACGGCACCCTGTTGCGAGCCGTCCAGTCCACCTACGTGGACAAAAATTATGGTTTTTGAACGGGAAGAAACCAGAACGAATGCAAGGATTGTGGTTGGTAACGATGTGCTGGAGCAAGTGAATGAGTTTGTATATCTTGGATGCGCCTTTAGTAAGGATGGGAAATACACCGCTGATATAGAGAGAAGAGTGAATGCAGGTAATAGAGTGAATGGTGCGATGGGAAGGCTACTTGGGAGCCGGCACTTAAGCCAAAAGGCGCAGCTGGCCATGCATAACGGAGTGCTTGTCCCAACGCTGTTATATGGCAGTGAAAGTTGGGTATGTAAGAAGGAGAACGAAAGCAGGATAAATGCGCTCGAAATGCGATCTCTGCGGAAGATGTGCGGAGTCACGCTGACCGACCGTATTCGCAACAGCGTAGTAAGAAAGCGAGTAGGTATGAAAGATAGTATCGGTGTAAAGATGAGAAAGGGTATGCTCCGTTGGTTCGGGCATATAGAAAGAATGCCAGAAGAAAGAATGACAAAACAGATATACAATGCGAAAGTGGAAGGATGTAGGTGCCGGGGAAGACCTAGACTATCTTACCATGACCAAATAGACCGTGTCTTAGCTGAAGGGCAAGTCAAGAGTCTCCGTAACCGGCGAGTGTGTATGAGACGAACTATGAGAGTGGAGGAAGCCAGAGAGGTATGTAAGGAAAGAACCTGTTGGAACTCTGTACTCTCTGCCTACCCCGCGAGGGAGCTGGCGTGATGATATAGATAGATAGATATAGATACTGGGTTATTAGCTCGACTTTTAAAGGACCATCATAATCAGTTGAAACACGTTCACAGCAAGACAGATTTAATGCTATAAACATACAGCTGTTTCGTGTGCTTTTTACCGCGTTAATGGTCCTTCTTGTGGGAGTCTGCTCACTGTAGGATGGTGCGATTTTTATCAGGTCATCGGTCCCATTTGGTGGGATTCTAGCCTCCATGGTGCCACCACTTGAAAACCAGCTCAGCGTATTTCACAGGATATTACGTCAAATGCTATGACAGCTATGTTTAACGTCGACACTTTCAAGCAACGCAATACTAATCTATACAATAAGCTATATAATTGTACTAACAATTTTTTCTGTATCGGCAGCTCGTAGCGGATTACTACCGTATTGTGTCACGGCCGATGGACCTTCAAACCATCAGGGATAACCTCCGACAGAAGCACTACCAGAGTCGTGAGGAGTTCCTGGCAGATGTGAACCAGATAGTTGAAAACTCTACTCTATATAACGGTAAGAAAATTAAAACGCCTATGAGTCTACCGTCGCGCCATACCTCTAGGCAGAGTATAGTTTGGACAGGTTCTTTGGTTATTGAAATTTCTCGCATTATTCTCATAGTTAATATTATATGTAGTTACTCTTGACCTGCCCATCAGTTCAGACACTGTCTATGCAATGGATCTCATTGGTATCTGTGAAACTAATTGCATAGAACGTGGCGAGAAGAGGTATTTACCAATCTTGGTACATGTATGTTCAGTCAAAAAAACAAAATGACGTTAAGTTCCAGTCATAGTGCATTGTCGACACCACATTTTTCCCTGCAAAGAGATTTAAATTAGTCATGCCCTACCTACTAATATTATAAATGAAAGTTTGTATGTTTGGATGTTTGTTACCCAATCACATAAAAACGGCTTAACGGATTTGGATGAAATTTGGCACACATAGTTTATTACCTGGATTAACACATAGGATTTTTTATCCCAGAAAACACTTTTTATCCTTGAAAAATTTTAGGTTCCTTAAGCCAATGCGAACGAAGTTGCGGACAGAAACTAGTTTGTTATAAATGTTAATGTTTCTGACTGCGTCGTTGGTCTAGGGGCAAAGCGCATCGCTTTGTGATCACGAGGTCCTGGGTTCAAATCCTAGGTCGGACAAATGTGGTTGTTCTGACGAAAGCTCCCAGTATGAGTCCGGCGTCTGGAATTGTACCCGGTATATGGCAATAGGCTCGACCCCTATTACATGGGACCTAACATCGTCGGCGGAACGTGGGTGTACTCAGTACACTTCTGCCACCCCCGCTTGGGGAATATAGGCGTTACGGTGTGTGTTAATATTTCTCTCTCACTTCAATTTTTGAGAAAACCCTTTGCTCAGCAGTGAGAAAATATAAGCTGACTTACTTCAATGTTAATACCTTTCTTCTTTTTATTTGCTTAAGGTCCAACAAGCAGTCTGACAGTGGCCGCACAACGAATGTTACAGAGATGTGTAGAAAAATTGGCTGAAAAAGAGGAACAACTCATGAAATTGGAGAAACAAATTAATCCCTTGTTAGATGATAATGATCAGGTTAGTTATATTTCCGTCTAAAAAATCACGCCAGATCCCTTGCGGGATAGGCACAGAGTACAAATTACCAACAACAGGCGGCTCGACAAGACACTGTTATATGACACATGTTACGGATTTTGTCGCCTTAAGCCTAAGTTATGTCTTACGTTCTAGTATGGTATGCCGTGACAAAAGACTTGGCTTGAAAGTAGTGGTTGCACGCTCCCCCTTTTGTCCGGTGAAGCTGTAAAGGCCCCGCGGTCAACAGCGTAGATCATTCACACACACACCCACACACAAGTGACAAAAGATTGACATGAGCAAACTCGTTTCAAGAATTTTATTGACATGGAAACTTTTAAATGGCCTTATTTTTCTATGTAACATTATTATTACTACACTAGCTGTAAGTTTTCCTAAAATAAATAAATAAAAATAAAGTATAGGCAGGACTATTTTGACTTGCGTAAGAGACTCGAATCACGGTTCGACAACAATTTGTTTCGCTCTAAAAGTCTTGCCGCCCGTGTTAGCCTAGCAGGTTCTTTCCTTATCTTTCACTTGCATTTTCTACTTTCGTTATGCATTCGTCTTTTCGTAGATTCGACTGAAGCAATCTAAAGTTCAGCTACAGGTTTATTAAATTCATACTTCTTTTCGTATAGGTGGCGCTTTCATTCATATTAGAGAATTTGCTTACGACCAAACTAAAGATAATGCCCGAGGCGTGGCCCTTCTTGAAGCCGGTCAATAAGAAGCAAGTTAAAGACTACTACAGCGTGATCAAGAAACCTATTGATATGGAAACTATGGGCAAGAAGATACAAGGTACGCATTACATGCAATAATACCTAAAGTATGTTATTGGAATAATATAGCGTAGAGTATCGATGTTTTACTGCAATGTCCCAATCCATTTTTATTAACAAATACATCTATTCTTGCTTACCACGGTTTTCTTAGCGATCACTAAGGTTAAGCTGCGTTTGGCTCGGTCGGCCTGCGATTGGTGACTGCTTGCCGTTAAGTCGTTGGTCCCAGCTACCACTTAATGTGGAAGGCGCTAAGTCAAGTTGGAAGCCTTATAGGCGGCTTGATAAGTTCCAACAGCAGGTGGCCACAAACCTTCTTCCACCAATCCGCACTGAGACCACGTGGTGCCCATGTTCGACCGACCCATTCCCTGGGTCAAAGAGGTCAAATATCTAGGGGTCACCCTAAACAATACCATGACCTTCGGCCCGCACATCAAGCGAGTCCGTCACCGAGCATCCTTTGTGCTCTGTCGTCTCTATCCGCTAATCTGCAAGCGGAGTAAAATGCCCCTTAGAAATAAGGTGACACTTTACAAAACTAGTGATAGCCTAGTGGTTAGACCGTTGGACTGCAAAGTCAAAGGTCTCGGGTTCAAACCCAGGCACGCACCTCTGTCTTTTCGAAAGCATGTGCGTATTAAAAAAAAAAAAAAAAAAAAAAAAAAAAAAAAAAAAAAAAAAAAAAAAAAAAAAAAAAAAAAAAAATTATCACTTGCTTTAACGGTGAAGGAAAACATCGTGAGGAAACCTGCATGCCTAAGAGTTTCTCGAAGGTGTGTGAAGTTCGCCAACCCGCACTAGGCCAGCGTGGTGGACTATGGCCTAAACCCTCTCAGTTTGAGAGGAGGCCCGTGCCCAACAGTGGGACAGTTTCTCTTAACAGGGCTAATAATATAAATAATATAAATATTACAAAACTTGCGTATGACCCATCATGACTTATACGTGTATGGTGTTCGGGCACTCGGCCTCCTCTCACATTGATAAACTCCAAGCGGTTAAAAACCGCTTCCTCCGTAAAGCCGGAGCCCCATGGTTTTTACGGAATGTCGACCTCCACTCCCATCTCGGTCTCGAACCTATTCGCGCCTATATTAAAAAGGCGACAACTCGACACTTCGCGAACGCATCTACCCATGCGAATCCGTTAATCGTAGCCGCCGCCGACTACGATCCCCCGACCCCTGCCGCCCCCGCCACCACCGGCCGCGATATGTTCTCACCGATCCCCCCGATGCTTCGTCATCCCTTCTTTCCGCTCCAAATACGGGCGACGACGACGACGAAGTCGTAGATCCCCTCCCCTAGCCGGCGGTTGACCGGTGCACTTAGTAGTGCACCCCCTCACCCTGCAGCGACTGTCCCAACCGAAGCCGCCTCTTCAAGACGCCCTCGAGTATGTCGCCTCTTGTCCTTCTGGCTCGAGCGTAGTGGTTGCTCGCTCGCCCTTAAGTCCGGTGAAGCTGTAAAGGCCTGGCGGCCAACAGCGTACATCACTCACACACTCTGACACACACCACGTGGTGAAGCAATACCTATTCTCTCTCCTTTGCCCCTTGATAGCGATATAGTTACCGCCATCGTTAGAAAAGTAACACTAATAATACATTATAATGTTGTATTTAAAAAATAACTACTATTTTATTTCATCAGCTCACAAGTACCACAGCCGAGATGAATTCCTGCGGGATATACAGCTGTTAGTGGACAACTGTCGCGCGTACAACGGACCCAACTCACAGTTCACGAGGCAGGCGGAGGCCATACTGAAAGTGACGCAGGAGTCGCTTGAACAGGTCAGTTCCCTTTTTATGCAAATGTAACCCTTATTGGCATAATGTTTGGTGGAAACTATAAAATTGGCTTATGCAGTGGTGGCCTATAAAGTTACGTTATCTGATAGTATAATAGCGGTATCCCTATATTGTTCGATTCATGAAGACGTGGTCCACCCTTCGAAACGATTACTGTGCAAGTACAGTAAAATGTAATATGTAAACAGAACATCTTAGTACTAGCGGTCCGAATAAGAATCACACAGAGAGACGCGCGTTCGTTTTTCAAGAAACAGCATAGAGAGCGCATCTCTTTGCGTATTCGTGAGCTCGACTAAGAATTACATATGTGTAGTGTAATGATGTTTATAAAAATAGAACTAAATAACTAGTATAAAATTACACACTTGTACTGAGCGGAGGCGCCATTTACGATATTATTGGACAATATTGCCTTCTCAATTGAAGAACGACTTACATTTATGGAGCGGTTCAAAAGAAATGACTGCTGTCTCTTCCTGATTTGCGAACAGACTATAGTAAATAATAATATCAGCCTATAGTGTCTCACTGCTAGTCAAAGGCCTTCTCTCACAAATCGAGGTGAGAGTGATTAGGTCACACTTTACCACGCGGACCCAGTGCGGATTGGCGGAGGCAGGTTTGTGGCCACCTGCTGTTGGAACTTATCAAGCCACTTATAAGGCTTCAAACTTGGCTTAACGACTACTAGATTACGTGGTAGCCGGGGCCAACGGCTTCACATGTCTTTCAAAGCACGGAGACGCTCGAATATGAGAATGCCACAAACGGTCACCCATATTAGGCCGACCGAGTCGAACGCTCCTTAACCTTGGTGATCGGTAAAAACACCGCGGTTGCACTGCGTTACGACCGCTACTGTATGTCGTCGACGACGAATGAAAACCTCGTCAGTGTCTAAAACGAAATGTACACTCCGACTGTCTTGAAGAGTCTCTCATTTCGAAATGGCAGACTTGAAAAATAGTTTTATGATTCACGATAGTCATAGATGTCCTAGTGAACTAACATTCTGAATTTGGGTGCGTTCAAGTTATATGATTTAGTTAGTAAAGTACATATAACTTTACTAACTAAATAAAAATTAATCCTATTTTTGTAAAAAAAAAACGATTTACGAGATTTTCACGCGTCGCCCACTATGTACTTATTATGTTGTTGTGGTGTAGTTCGGCGACAACGTATCCCAGCTGGAGTCCAACATCGCCCGCGTACAGCAGAAGATGCTGGAGGACGCCGAGCACTCCGACCTGGACGTGGAAGAACCGCCACCGCCGCCACCAGACGAGAAGCGCGGCCGCGGACGACCCAGGAAGCACAAGCCTTCCACTTCCACAGCCGCTGCTGATGGTATGGTCACTTCCACACTTTTGTTTTTAAACCCTTGCGCGCCAGCTATTTTTTATATGACCTTGACCACTGCCACCTGAACACACGGGAGTTCACTCGACACTTTAGGCATAGGATTTTTGGCAGGAAGTCGAAGAGTGAGATCGTCAATTTGTTTTAATTTTCAAAACTTGTGTTAATTCAAATAATAATGTGTTAATGTTACGAATAATATTAACCATTATGTATTCTTATATGTGCATGAGTGAAAGTGATGAAACGTCTTTCGATTTACTTAAAACGGCCGTCGCAATTGGTATGTAGAGTATCCATCGCTTTACTGTCCAGGCTGAGGTACTTAATCAATTTCATTATCAATGTTGTCATCAAATTAATTTAGAAATTAAATTTTAGAAACACGATTATGCATCTTACTGGGCATTGACAAAATATACTTAAAATTAGTGTGAAGCCATAACTTAAAGAAGAAGAAGTAAATAATATTTACAGTCCCACATGGGTTTTTGGGCCCGCGGCTAAAATCGCACTAACGCTGTAATCAAGTGAAATGTCACTTAATGACACTCGCAGAGTTTCTGTTTGCTATGAAATCTACCCAAGTTCGTTTTTACCTGCCTCGTTAGTCTAGTGACAAAGCGCATCGCATTGTGATCTCGAGGTCCTGAGTTCAAAGGGTCAAGGTTCCTAGGTCGGGCAAATGTAGTTTTTCTAATGAAAACTTCCCAGTATGAGTCCCCCCCCATCGTCGGCGAAAGGTGGGCGTACTAAGTACACTTCTGCCACCCCTGCTTAAGGAATATAGGCGTGACATGTTTTTTTTATTTATTTATCTATCTGAATAATATTAGCCCCTCCACCTTTAGAACCGCTACTAACGTAATTTTTTTTTTGAGTTTTTCCTTAAATCGTTCGATTACCGCACGGGACCAACCTTAGTGTGACCCTGAAATATTTGTTACGGTCTGGGTATTTGTGTCTGTGACTTTTCATGTTTGTAATCGCACCCACAACACAGAAATAATTCTTATTGTGGGCTTATGTTTTTTTTAACTGTGTAAAATTTGAATATGTTACTTATAATTAGTTTTAGCAACGTTCACCTCTCTTTTTCGCACTCACTCGCATTATCTCTTTCTCTCTCTTTCTTTCCTGTAGCAAAATCCAATATTCCATACATAACATTGTTATTTGTTTTAGGAGCTACACCAAGAAAGCGCGGAAGACCCAGAAAAGATCAGAATTCGTTGGAAGAAGGTATGTCAATGGTTTTTGTTATATTTTTGGTGATAGTGTAACTCGGATCCAGTTATGTATACAGCCCGATAAGGATCTTTTGCCCGCGTCCAAAATCGTAACGAACGCTGTCACAAGTGAAATGTCACTACATGACAGTTCTCTAGAGTTGCCTTTTTTTATTGAAATTTACGTTTATTATGATGTTTTAAGACATTTTTTTTATTTTGTTTACTGCTTCCGTATGATGCAGCTTGATTAAGTTTGTTGAACAGGTGCTTCAACTATGTCGACTTAGTTACACCATGACCCACCTGATGAAATATTTCCCTCGTAGTAGGAAATTGTTACTAAATGCTCCAAAAAAACTCCTAATTTCACACCAACCTGTCAAAGTCATCCATGGGCGAAAATATCCTTGACGTCTTATACGTACTTCAATTTTGCATATTGGTATTATATGGCACAATTCCAGACTCAGAACTGCCACTGAAATTTTTTCCACCATAATACCATTTTTTCCGGCCTAAGATTCGATTTGTGTTGACGTTGGCCACTCTATTGCAAGACTGAAATGGAGCTGGGCCGGACATAATTGGCGCATGTCGAATGCGTTTTGGGCTAAAACAACCACACAGTGGATGCCACCAGGCGGAAAATGACGACAGAAAAGAGGTGGCGAGACGAGCTGAACTCCTACGACAAGGACTGGTATCAGCTTGCACTGGACCCGGGACAGGTGGAGGAAGGGAGGGGATGCCTTCGCCTTGCAGTCGGACAGTATAGACTTATAATAATAATATTCGATTTAGTATTTTGGGGGTATAGTACTTAATATACTGAATACCTCTGATCGTTTGTTGAAGGATATAGTCATGTGTGTGCTGAATTATTTATTTCTTTCCAGATCTTCAGTATTCTGACAGTGGAAGCTCTGAGCTTGAGGAAGTGGAGCAGAAGGTTGCCGCAGAAGCTATGGTTCAGCTATCCGTTCGCCCACCTTATCCAGGTAATTTGAATTGTTGTTAAATTCATCTCTAATAAAGTAACCACACGTTCGCACGACCGCTTTTTCAAAGCCCGGTGCTAAAGCGTTGTAAGCGTTTTTCAAAAAGATGTACTGTTAGCCGTTTAACGCATTGAAAAAGCACTCGTGTGAAAAAGGGATAAGAACCCAAAGGCGTCAATCCCAAAAATTAAGTCTAAAAGAACGTATGCATACTTGCTATCTTGAAACCCGGGCCCTTTTAGAGGGAGAAGATACAAAATGTATAAAACTATCCATACAATGTATATGTAACAAAACAATCAATAATCGCTCGTAGGTTTCAAAAACCCAAAACGAACTTTGTGAATAGGCAAAAGGTTCAAACTCAAAGAAGTTATTGTGTATACACCCTTTTTCTTCTTCAAGTTATGGCTTCACACTAATTATAAGTGTATTTTGCCAGTGTCCAGTGAGATATATAATCGTGTTTGTTTAAATTAATTCGACTCCCCGATGAATTTGATGACAACGATGATTATGAATTTAATGAAGTAACCCACTCGTGATAGTAAAGCGATGGGAACTTTACATACCAATTGCAACGGCCGTTTTGAGGCACGTTTTATCACTTTGTTACAATTACCTTCACTCATGCACATATAAGAACACATAATGGTTAATATTCCACCAACGTTACACATTATTAGTCGAAACAACACAAGTTTTGGAAATTAAAACAAATTGACAACCTCCCTCTTCGACTTCCCGCCAAAACTCCGCTAACAATGTTCTGTATACACCTTTTGGGCGTAATTGTCAATTTACATTTTTTTATCTAGTCTACCTACTCATCTACCACCGGATCAAACGCAGCCTCCACAGAAGATCCGACGAGAATAAACATTGTTCCACTTTGGTGTGTGAATAATATACATTGTTGGCTGCGGGGCCTTTACAGATTCAATAGAACTAGCATATAGCCTAGTAGCTATAATTAATTACCTTTTTACAGGAGACGAGTCTCCAAAACCGGAGCCAAGCTTTGACACGTCAGAGTTCCTGATTAAGCGGGAAGTGCCGGACGAGCCGCCGCAGCAGACGGACGAGTTGGTCGATGTCGACGCGACAAACACTGATTACACCTTCCCGACTGTCGTTAAGGTGAGTTCATTAATTTACGATTTTATTGTTATATTGATTTATTGTCTCATTGATATATGAAAACAACTATTGATTATATTAATTTTCGAGAGATGAATTATAAAAATATAAGAGACAAGATAACCCTTGATACTGTTCACTAATTTATTAATCAAATCAAATCAAAAGTTTTTTATTCATATAAACCAAAAGGCACTTATGAATAGATAAAAAGAGAAAATTATTGATCACCCGTTCGAAAAGTCATTCCTGTAAATAAGAAGGGCAAGAAACTCCACGGTTATTCTTTTTAAAAATGAGAGCTTTACAATTGTTTTTGTATACATTGCATTTATGGGGTATGGGAAAACAGTGCAGAACGAGATAAATATATGTGCTTAAATCATAATTGTACTTAGATTCATGGTATCGGTCAGAGTCTACATAGTCCTCTCATTTACAAAAAAAAAAGATTGGTAGGTATATAATAAAAAGTATAATAGGGCCGCAGGGCAGCTTGTGGCGAGCTGTTGGTGAGTAACGACACCACGGACCCGAGTGCTTCAGAGAGTCGGTCAGGGCCCCCAACTCGGCGTGTCTTCGTCGGTCGAGTGGAAACCGAAGGGTGCCCGCAGGACTCTCGGCTCTGGCTAGCCTTAATTGGCCGTCCAGAGAGGAGCCGTGAGAGCTATATCGACGTAGGAAGATAATGCGTTCCTACATCGATGTACTCCAGGGGTGGAAGTGTTAAAGGGCATAACGCCGCGAGTAACTTCGGAGAAAGCGCAGCACACCTCTCTACACCCCTGAGCCGCTCACACCGGTGTTGCCCTCAGTTGTCCTAGGACGACCGTTTGAGGGCCCATCTAGTAAGCGGCGAGTCACCGCCGGCCACGGGTAATTAGGTATCACTAATTATGGCCGGTGTCCGTCCCCTTTGAAATAGTCCAGTTTTTGTCCATCCAACCTCATTTGGATAGCCCTTGTTTTCTTTCCATAATTTACAATAGTCCTTGCACCTGCCGGGGTCAGTTCGCTGGTTATGTTTCTTCATTTTCAGCAAGTGATCTCAGCAGGTGGCTTACATAACATTAACTTCTCGCAAAGGACCTCTACGTGTTGGACCCATGTTCCCATGCAAGCCTTTCAAAGGTCCGGGTAAAGCCCGTGAATCTCAGCGAGATACATATAGTAAGAAAAAAACGGTTACTATAAAATATGTAAAGAGTGGGAACAAAATAATTGGTTATAGCTCCAGTGAGATGCCAGTGTGATATCTTACAAGACACCTGTCTGAAAGATGATACATTAAATAATATGGAAGTTAATTGATTATAGCAACAAGGTGTGTGCGTATTTTATATTACAGAATCAGCTATATGTCGAATTTACGACCTCCTATTGACCCTAGTAGGGGATTAATTTTGATAAATATTTTCGTGTTGAAAATTTCACTCTTCTCCGGTGTAAGTTTTCTGTCTGTTAGTTAGGCGCCTGATATTTATTGATAGAAGATAGCAGTAATATTAATATGTTCGCTAATATCGCCCGTCTTGTAAGTTAAGTGTTGAATTATAATTAATATTTGCCATGACCAGGAGGAACCCATAGAGCCTGACATGAACATGGAGCCGTCCATGATGGACGGTACGTCGCTAGAACCACCGCCTCAGTTCAAGGAGGAACCGCCAGAAAATTGGATGGTGAGTCATAACTCTCACGTGCATTTTTTTGTTATTATAAGCCCCTCATAGCACAAGCGCTTTTTCAATATTCATAATGCGCTGGACTGATGCTAATGTCTAATATTATTTTTTTTTAAAGCAGCAACAGCGCTTGTTAAACACGCGTTGAAAATATGTTTGTGCAAATGCGGCCTTTGAGATGAAGCAAAACTGCTGCAAAAGGCTCTATTTACAGAGAAATATTTGCGCGAACGCGAAAAGTTTTACTAGTAGTGATCAATTTGGTAACAATTGAATCAGTGTCCCCAATTCGACGTGTCCAACGAACAAAGTCCTATAATCCAGTATTTATATTTGGCATAAATAACCTTATCGTCGGGCACGAAAGTTGCAAATGCCATCTATATTGTTTGCCATATGTAACTTATTCTATGGGACCGTCGAATCTGCGTAGCAAAATTCTGCTAAAAGGCTCTAACCTCTATACCAAGCCGTCGTTAAAGGACGGACTTTTATAAGTCGTAGCCTCTAAAAGACAAAGAAGTTCCTTTTAAATATAACGTGTTATTTCCAGCCTGATCCAGCAATACAAGATGATTTGCAAGTTACTGATAGCGAGGAGGAGCCCGAAGATGGATTGTGGTTCTAAATATCCTACAGCTTTGCAAACTCATGTCCAGGTGACTTTTAATTTAACATACTGTCCTAATGTTATAAAGTTTTAATAAAATATTTTTAGATTTGTATATATTCTATTATCACACAAGAAAAAAAAAACTAGAGAAAGTGCCAAACAGCTACCGCACGGCAGACACTATGCGCATAAGGGGCGGTCTTAGTCGGGTGCAGTCGGGCTTACTTACTCGCTAACAAGGACATCTTCACGTGATCATAAGAAATGGATTTATGACTATTGCACCATATAGTATAAAACTTATTGTAAAACAAAAAATATGTGTAACATAGGTATAATGGTAGCGTATTATTCAAATTGGTTCCCGTACTGAGGTAGCTTAAGGGCACTTCCTTCGTTTTTATTCCGTGGTTATGATTATTAAAACCATGGTTTTATTACCCAAAACGGATTGAGCACTCTGCGAAAAAAACGTGACGATAAGGATACTCACTTCGAGCCCTAGGTCTCTTTCTAAGTATGGTGACCAATCATTCGTACGATTATAGACTTGTTGACATCTAATTAATGTATAGTTCTCGGGCACTGTTTATCGCCGTAATTATTTTTTTCCACGCATATGCCACACCTTAAATGACCTAATTTTATATCTGTAGTAAAACATTTTATTGTTTCTGCCACTGTTACAATGATATAGTAATAGTTGAGGCTTGCCAGTGTTAATTTGTTTCTATTTGACACTAACTTTTTTACGCTAGCTGTACGGCTACCAAATGAAAAATCCAATCTCAGTTGATCCAGTAGAAGTTTTTGTTCCTTGTAAGAAACAGGACAGATTGGCATAAAAAAAAATTATAGTAAATTGCCAAAAATTAACGATTGTCTCCTAAGGCCGTTTTTCTGTAGCTACAACTGTTGAGATAGCTTACTGTCCCATCTTAAAAATCCATCCTGTATATACAGACGAATTGAGAACCATGCTCGTTTTTAACTAAATTATAAATTAAACCATAGCATAAATAGGTATAGTTCGTATTAGTTCTACCTTATGGTCACCGTACTGCATCGTGATGGGTGCGAGCGAGACATCGGGCTCCTGGTTATTGCTCTCACTCATCATGATTTCTCGAGTTGGTTAAATCATAGGAAATTCAGTGTTGTGTCTCTGAGTAAGAGTTTAATTTTCTCTAGCAATATTTTGACATTACCCAATCCATTTTGGGTAATACATACATGAGTAAAACATCGTCTGTAAGTATTCAATGTGCAATACGTATTCTGAATACTAGTTCGGAACTTGAGTTATTGCGAGTTGTCTGGTGAAGCTGTGATTGCCCCGCGGCCAGCACCATAAATCATTTAAAAAACAAAAACCGAATTGATTGATGTTATGTTACTTTCTTGCGTTGAAAGAAAAACATTTGAAATCTTAGTGATCATACATTTAAGCCTCGTTCGTTTTGAAAATTATAAAATTTAATCTATTGGACACCCTGACATTTTACACAACGCATGGAGCGTGGTTGATTTTCATGTTAAATCATGCAAGTATAAATATTCATATATGAAATAATAATTTATACGATAAATATCTGCATTGATTACATATTGTGATTGATAAAAATAAAGCCTTTATATTTTATTTAGGTATGGTAATTAATAGTCACCAATCGGACTATTCGGGCTATGGATGTGATGGAGTAGACTATAAGTAATAATAAAATATAAGATGATTAAAATTGTACTCTAAGGATGACTTGTTAAATGTGAAATTAGATTGTTATAATGTATTTTATAAGGTAAATAAATAAAAGTTTGTAAAAACAAATGCGTTTTAATATTTGTTTTCTGCGAGATTTGAATATATGGCGTCCTAAAGGATTTGTTGGTATTCAGATTTATGTTAACGCTTTACGTATACGTGCGAGATGTGAATGAATAAATCAAAAGCGCTTTATCCACACCTTGGATAAAATGGTGAACACGCGAAGAAGGCTTACTCGTGGAAATCCAATGCGGCTTTGAAGCGGCATCATATATTTTTATGTGAGTATACATTTAATCGTTAATCTATTTGTAAGATGAGTGATCCACGTAAATATTTATACACGGCGTTATTTCAGTCGTTCTGAAGAAAAAGCCTAGGTTATGTATGCAATGTCTACTGTTCACTGGTAAAAAAAAAGAACACTAACTGTACTTACTGACCTATTCGAATATTTTTTATGTATACACACATGTGCGTTTACAAACATGAAAATTCACATACACAAATACCCAGACTGGAACAAATAATTGTGGATCACACAAAGATTTGTCCCGTGCGGGACTCGAACCCGCGACTAATAGACGCAGTGGGCAGAGCGGCCTAAGCTCTTAACCACTGCGCTAAATCGTCCGTCATAATATCATAGCGTGGGTGAAAATTCGGAATATCGAAGGTATTTACCGGCCAGCTGATGAACCGCGCCGCCCTTCAATGTCATTTGCGCTTGGTGTCAGTGTTTTTAATGCACTAATTAGTGTTGATATGGGATCTTTTGGCAACAAGGATCTTTTTGCCCGTGGATGTCAGGGGGGCGTTGGTATGTAATTAGTGTTAAACCGTCACGCCCAAGCGATGACGGCAGAGGTGTACTGTGTACACCCACTTTCGCCGACGATGTTAGGCCCCATGTAATAGAGGACGAGTATGTTGCCATATACCGGGCATAATTCCAGACTTCGTACTGATACTGGGAATGTTTCGATAGAAAAACTACCTTTGTCCGACCTAGGATTTGAACCCAGGACATCGTGATCGCAAAGCACATTATTCACCACTAGACCGACGAGGCAAACATTAGTGTTACCATTTAGTAATTTTTTTCCTACTTCCAAGGATATATTTCAACAGGTGGGTCCACACGGCTACTAAAAATTAAAAAAGAACATGGGTAAAGGATATGCGTCCATACACAATTCGCCCAGAACAGGAATGAAAAAAATCTTGTTACCCATAAATTATCTCCATGCATTTATTATAAAACAGACAAGCGGGGAAATCGCAATATTGCAAGAAAGTATTAGATTTTGAGGTTATAATTTAGTAGCCAACAATGCATCTGTAAAATCGTTATGTAAGAATATATTAGCAATAATCAAATCGATTATGGTTGAATGAAATAGATTAAATATAACTGATTGATATGATTAGCATCTCCAATCGTAATTGGATAACAATGTTGACATACTTACAAAACACAGTAGACTACAACTAAGGCAACTATTTGGAGCATTCACAGGCCACTATGGCACAAAATAACATCTACACAAGATGAACCTATGCAGCGACGTGTGGTATGCAGGAACTGTGGTACAGAGACTGAAACCATGTAGCACGTCCTCTGCCACTGCGACGCTCTGGCTGCGTGGCGAATGAAGCTACTGGGAGTGGCCTATCCAAACCCAGAGGAACTACGGCTCTGCCCCCCTGCTGGAATCTACAGCCTGATACAGAGAGTATTTGATCCTTCAGGTACGTAAGAGCATCAGGGCAAGGACAACACAAAATATCCCATCGGATCGAAGTGCGCCTGAGGAGTCCTCGGTCCGATAAGCCAACAGTAAGATAAGATACAATACTTTGAAATATTCGTTTTAGTTTACAAATTGTCCGTCAGATACGGATATTTGGCATTACTAGAATAAAATGGATGAATAATTATGGTATTGGTCACATGCTACATCATTTCATAGCTAACGGCAACTCTGCGACTGCCATGAAGTAACATTTTATTTGATCGCAACCTTAGTTCTGCTTTTGGCCGCGGGCCAAAAGATCTTTGTCGGACTGTATATTCTACATAATGTAAAAGAAAGTAAACACGATTGTTTTTATTTTTTAAGCTGTCGGTTTTGTTCTGTATTGTTACCTACCTCATTTGAGCCGCGTGGTTCCCGGCTTAGAATAGGACCAACCCATCTCATCCCATTGGGTGTCGTACAAGGCGACTAAGGGAAAACTAGGGAATGGGCAGCAGCGTTCCCTTAGCACTTCGACGGCCAATAACTGCGCTCGCCAACCCGCCTGCCAAGCGTGGCGAGTATGGCAAACACCCCCAATTATGGAAGAATGTAAGAAAACCAGGCCCCTAGTCCCCGGCGGTCCTGTTCGTCCTGGCCACGGTAGCAGCCATGGTAACGACAGGACAAGGGGTGCTAAGAATCTCCGGCAGAGATTCGGCTACCACCAACACCGAAAATTGGCCCTGGTGGCATACAACGCACGCACGTTAAGGACAGATGAGAAGCTTGTTGAGCTGGAAGAAGAGATAAACAAGTTGCGGTGGAATATTGTTGGTTTATCGGAGGTCCGAAGAAAGGGCGAGGACACGATAACCTTAAAATCCGGCAACTTGTTTTACTACCGGGAGGGCGAACAGCAGTCCCAAGGTGGTGTCGGATTTATCGTCCACAAGTCACTCATAGACAACGTTGTGTCCATCACTAGTGTGTCGAGCAGGGTAGCGTACCTGATACTCAGAATATCCAAAATATATTCGCTGAAGGTCATACAGGTCCACGCACCGACCTCGGCATACTCAGATGATGACGTCGAAGTAATGTATGAGGACATTAGTAGAGCCATACATACTTCCAAAGCACACTTTACAGTGGTTATGGGTGACTTCAATGCGCGGCTGGGCAAACGGGGCGATGATGAATTGAGAGTGGGGCAATTTGGATATGGGCAACGCAACCCCAGGGGTCAGAGGCTGGCCGAATATCTGGAGAAGGAGGGACTCTTTATGATGAACTCTTTCTTCCGGAAGCCGCCTCATAGGAAATGGACCTGGATGAGCCCTGATGGTTCCACAAAAAATGAGATAGACTTCATCATGAGCACCAAGCGACAAATATTTAATGATGTCTCCGTGATTCACAGGGTAAAAACCGGCAGTGATCACCGAATGGTCAGAGGCACATTAAATATTAATGTCAAAATGGAAAGATCGCGTCTGATGAAGTCTACGCTCCGACCTTCTAATGCACATATCCAAAACCCCGAGAACTTTCAACTCGAATTGTCAAACCGCTTCGAATTGCTAGACAGCAGCGCATCAGTGGACGAAATCAACAATAGGTTGGTAGAGACTGTCCATACGGTCGGGTCCAAGCATTTTAAGCCCCACCGTAAAAATAGGCCTCAAAAGCTATCTGACTACACCCGAAACCTTATGGCTGAGCGACGTACCATGACACTCCAAACCTCCGATGATGCTAAGTCCTATAGGCAGCTCAATGGACAGATATTGAAGTCCTTGCGACACGATTTACGGTCCTTCAATACAAGACGTATTGAGGAAACCATAGAGCAGAACAAGGGCTCCAAAGTGTTTGCAAGAGACGCGTCTATTGGGCAAAGCCAGTTGACGAAGCTGAAGACGGAGGACGGAAACGTAACGTCGAATAGGTCAGAGGTGCTCAGGGAGATAGAGAGGTTCTATGGGCAGTTGTATACCTCAGTAGCTGAACCTGTTGTTTACTTGGTAAAAGACCCAAGAGCCAAGCTAACCCGACACTACACAGAAGATATCCCGGACATCAGCCTGTACGAGATTGGGATGGCTCTCAAACACCTTAAAAACAACAAAGCGCCGGGTGAAGACGGAATTACCGCAGAGCTTCTGAAAGCGGGCGGATCGCCGGTACTTAAAGTCCTTCAGAGGCTGTTTAATTCCGTCTTGCTCGAAGGAAAAACGCCGGAAGCGTGGAACAGGGGTGTGGTGGTACTCTTTTTCAAGAAAGGTGATAACACTTTACTGAAGAATTATAGGCCCATCACACTGCTGAGCCATGTTTATAAGTTGTTTTCGAGAGTCATCACGAATCGTCTCGAACGCAGGTTTGATGACTTCCAGCCTCCCGAACAAGCCGGTTTCCGGAAAGGCTTTAGTACCATAGACCACATACATACGCTGCGGCAGATTATACAGAAGACCGAGGAGTATAATCGGCCACTATGCTTGGCGTTTGTGGACTATGAGAAAGCCTTCGATTCGATCGAGACTTGGGCGGTTCTTAGATCTCTCCAGCGATGCCGCATTGACTATCGGTACATTGAGGTGTTGAGGTGCTTGTATAATAACGCCACCATGTCAGTCCGAGTACAGGGGCAGTGCACGAAAGCGATCCCCATAAAAAGAGGAGTAAGGCAGGGAGACGTCATTTCTCCGAAACTGTTTACGGCCACCTTAGAGGACGCCTTCAAGCTCTTGGAATGGCAAGGACTTGGCATCAACATCAATGGCGAATACATCACTCACCTTCGATTTGCCGACGACATTGTGGTCGTGGCGGAGTCGCTGGAAGATCTAGGACGAATGCTCGGTGACCTCAACAGAGTATCTCATCAAGTGGGTCTTAAAATGAACATGGACAAAACGAAAATAATGTCTAAAGTCCATGTCGTACCCACCGCACTCACCGTTGGGAACTCTACTCTTGAAGTTGTCGACGAATACATTTACCTGGGACAGGTAGTCCGGTTAGGTAGGTCCAACTTTGAGAGAGAGGTCAATCGACGAATCCAACTCGGCTGGGCAGCGTTCGGGAAACTGCGCAACATCTTCTCATCCAAAATACCTCAGTGCCTTAAGACTAAAGTTTTTAGTCAATGTGTGTTACCAGTGATGATATATGGATCAGAGACGTGGTCTCTTACAATAGGTCTCATAAAAAAGCTCAGAGTTGCTCAGCGAGCTATGGAGAGAGCTATGCTCGGCGTTTCTCTACGCGATCGAATCAGGAATGAGGAGATTCGTAGAAGAACCAAGGTCACCGACATAGCCGTTAAGATTAGCAAGCTGAAGTGGCAATGGGCGGGCCACATAGCGCGTAGATCGGACGGGCGTTGGGGCAGAAAGATTCTAGAGTGGAGACCACGTATTGGCAAGCGCAGCGTGGGACGACCGCCTGCCAGATGGACCGACGATCTTGTGAAAATCGCAGGAAGTCGTTGGATGCAGGTGGCATCGGACCGGTTACGCTGGAAAGCGATTGGGGAGGCCTATGTTCAGCAGTGGACAAGTATAGGCTGAGATGATGACCTACCTCATATCCATTTTACATATATAGTATAAATTTTGAAAAACTGGAAAATATATTTCTCCTTTTGTGTGCGATACGTTTGCGTATGCATAAAGGCTATGGTCCGAATCACGCTAATATCGATATTAATGATTCCAAATCGGCATTAGCGCGCTAAGTTTTTCGCACTTTCACGCTCTTTTGGCACGCATGTATAAGCGCTTCTATCTAATTCGTGCCTTACGCGCATTTAACATGTCTAAAATAAATAAGTAAACATTTCAGATTAGTATCTGGTATCGGAAAAGTATTTTGCGATTTCTTTGTTGGTACTCCCACGTTAGTTGGTCCAATAGAAGTTTGTAATTCTTATAAGAACGGAATCAATTTTTTTTTGTAAATTGCCTACTTTCTACCTGACTGTACTTACTTTTTTTTTAAATTTATAGATGCAATTTAACTTATCGCACAAAATTAAGTATAATTACCTATGACCGTTTGCCTGTTACTACAATGGTTGAGGTAGCTGCCCTAACATCCGGTCTCAAAAATCCACTCTGTATAGCTGGACACCAAAAGTTTAGTCTAACGTAAAGCAATATTTATGTAGACAGCCAGCAAAATAGCATAGGAACTAAAGTGGCTATATATCCAGTTCTAAATTAATAATAAATCATTCACATATCCCCAATCTCGACTTTATATTTATGTGCTTGTGCTTGTAATATTTCTTTAAATATCGTCGGATGAGAGATATAAAAAAAACGTACGCACGGGGCAATACGCCTAGTTGAAAATCAATAAGCTCGTAGAATGTTTACTCGTAGTCATAGCAAAACGGGTTTGTTCTGTCGCGAACATCGGCCGGTATTTGCTCACAGCCATGACGACCACAAACACGCTGCTGTGAAACCTACGTTTATTTTATCAATACACACCTAAAGTTTTGTACAAAAAGTTTGACGATGAACCAGGATGCTAAGAAAATTGCAAATAGTTTGTACGGGCGCGTCAACCCGCCAGCCGTTGAAAGATGCCGCGTCAACTTTTGCACAGACTTAGAAAAGTCAGTATTGATGAGCAACTTCGAGAGACGTGGATGGAACCAAGTTGGGCCGGACGACGAATGGAACTTCTACTGGGCGTCCACACAAACTTGCAGAAACTTGTTCAGCGTCGAAAGCGGGTACCGCATGAATGACAACCAAATGATAAATCACTTCCCAAACCATTACGAGTTGTCTCGAAAAGATTTGCTTGTGAAAAATATAAAACGTTATCGAAAGGAACTCGAAAGAGAGGGTAATCCTTTGGCTGAGAAAGCAGAAATTGTTTTGCATGGAGGGCAAGTTGTTACACGGTACGTCCACCTAGATTTCGTTCCTATAACTTTCGTACTCCCAGCTGACTACAACATGTTCGTAGAAGAATATCGTAAATCACCACAGAGCACCTGGATTATGAAGCCGTGCGGAAAATCTCAAGGCACCGGAATATTCCTCATAAACAAACTATCCAAATTGAAGAAGTGGTCCCGCGAGGCCAAAACACCTTTCCATCCGCAGTTGACCAAAGAAAGTTACGTTATATCTCGTTATATAGACAATCCCCTACTAATAGGGGGCAAAAAGTTTGACCTGAGACTTTATGTGTTGGTCACTTCTTTTCGACCGCTGAAGGCTTATCTGTTCCAACTCGGCTTTTGTAGGTTTTGCACCGTGAAGTACGATACGAGTGTAACGGAGTTAGATAATATGTATGTGCACCTTACCAACGTGAGCGTGCAGAAACATGGCGGTGATTATAATAATATTCACGGGGGGAAGATGACAGTTCAGAATTTGCGGTTGTATTTAGAAGGCACCAAAGGAAGAGCTGTGACTGAGAAGTTGTTTGCAGCGATGCAGTGGTTAATTGTTCACTCTCTAAAGGCGGTTTCGTCTGTGATGGCTAATGACAGACATTGCTTCGAATGTTACGGGTATGATATAATAATCGATAACCAATTAAAACCGTGGTTGGTCGAAGTAAATGCGTCTCCTTCGCTGACGTCAACGACGGTGAATGATCGGATATTGAAGTATAAACTGATAGATAACATTCTGTCGGTGGTTCTGCCACCGGATGGTGTACCAGACGTACGTTGGAACAAGCTGCCGAATGCTGATGTTTTAGGAAATTTCGATCTACTCATTGATGAGGAGTTAATGGAAAAAGATGAAACATCGAGCTCTAATAGTCGTTCTGTGAAGAATAGTAAATACAAATGAAAATACATATAAGTAGTATGTACTTTACTCCTTCACTTATGGGAAATCTGAAAAGACAGGTCTTAAGAGATTTGAATTAAAAAAAAATTTCATTGTGTTAACACGAGTAAGGTTGTGTCACGCATAAAAAAACTTATTAGAAACTGTTATATACTGCTCCCTTTTAAACTTGAGTTCGTTTTAACTAGTGTCCGACCAAAGGTCGATATTTGGCCATCGCCAATACCTTCTGCCGAAGCCGAAGTTTTAATAACCTTAAGAAATTTGGTTCATGATTGGCTAAATTTTCAAAAAGTTATGTGACTGTATTAACTCAACGATATGTTTAAAATTACCTGCAACTGGCTAAAAATAGTAACCCTGAAATTATATTATTTCTAATATGTATTTACTTATAAGCATTCTTAAGTCGTCGAAACCTTAGGCTTTGGCCGAAACTTCGGCCCATTTTGGCGAAGGTGGTATTTTTGGCCGAAGGTGGTATTTATGGCCGAAGGTGGCCGAAGCTGAAGCTTCGGTATGACACTAGTTTTAACTTGAAAGGTAATTAAATGATGTTAAACAGCATGCATCCATATGGTACTATTATAAAATATTTAAGGGGATGTGTCATAATAAAGATATTTAAAAAAATATAGGACAATTTTTGTGATCTGTAGGTCTACCATGAAAGTTTCAATCCGAAACTTCGGAGCCGAACGATACACGAACGAAATACGATGCGTGTACCTACCATGAAGTTGTATCGGATTTGTTTCTTTCGGTTGGGCACCATAGACTGTGTTCGTGAATGAATGACAGATGAGAAGTATGTTTCCGTTTACGAAAAAGTTAGTAATAAATGAAGTAGTATAAACCAACCTAATAATAAGTGCATTCGTTTCTTATTAGACACATGGTAACTTATGAACATTCCAAGTTAGTCGTGTAAAATTATTAAATGTCAAGCTGTCATGATGACATAAAAGCACGAACTATGCATATAATATTCCAAAATTTCGCAATTATTTGTTAAGTTGAAATGGCGCAATAAATAATGTCAACTTTGCTATAGATTTCGATGCGAGTTCGTACCTACTACTAATGGTAATTTCTTTTTGTGTTTTTACAATTTTTATATTTTGTTATTAATGGCAACAAAGGCTATTTGGTGTTTAGGCTATATATGTTGTTTGAAATGTTCATAAGTTACCATGTGCCTGATAAGAAACGAATGCACTTTTTATTAGGTTGGTTTATACTACTTCATTTATTGCCGACTTTTTTAGTAAACGGAAACACACTTCTCATCTGTCATTCATTCACGAACAAAGTCTATGGTGCCCGACCGAAAGAAAGAAATCCGATACAACTTCATGGTAGGTACATGCATCGTATTACATTCGTGTATCGTTCGGCTCCGAAGTTTCGGATTGAAACTTTCATGGTAGTCCTACTGTTTTCTGTCGACTTTGCGGCACCGTACAGTGTTCCTGAATATTTAATCGTTACCTTTCACTCTGCGGCGCGGTACCGAACTAACTTCAATTGAAAAATCCGCGGAACGCTTAGTCACTTACGAATTATTAATCAGGGGCCGCTACCACTCAGTGATGTATAAATTTTAAATTGTATAAGTTGGGTAGCTCGCACAGAGGTCCATTAAATGCAATAAGTGTTAAACATAATTATAATGCTAGATAGAAATGACTGGTATATCTAGCATCTCTTATGTATTTCAAACAATTGACGGAAACGTAACTTAGTGGATCATACTATAATTAAATTTAGTATATTTCACGTTAATAATTGTATCGAGTGAGTTGTTGCGCGTATGCGCCTAACTAGTTATTAATATTTACGATTTTATATGTTACTAGACGTTTTGTATACCTACTAACCATTTATTTTATAATTCTTCTACTATTACTGATATATGATCACGTCAAATCCCTTGCGGGGAAGGCAGAGAATACAATTACAGCAGGTTCTTTCCTTACAGACTTCTCTCACTTCCTCCACTCAATAGTAAACGTCGCCCCTTACGTATACACTTTAATTATACTTATAATTCTTGAAATGTATAAAAGAATACCTACAATCTTAGAATAATATATCCATAAGCCGCGCGCAGTCGTAATTGCACGTCGTGGGGTGAAGCCAAAAATTCAACAAACGCCCCGCACACACCGGACTTCCCACCCGCGTAATGTGGGCAGTGCGGAAATATTACCACTTTTTGGGGGTAAATATTGATGACATTATATTAAAAGCATTATTGCGGTAACGTGTATTTTAATGAAAATTAAATTCAAGAAATAGATATACTTTTACTATTAAGTTTTGAAGTAATTTAATGTCGGGAAAATATATTTTCATCATCTGAACTAAATATTAAAACCGTGATATAGTAGTTCACTATATTAATAACATTTAATACTGGAACGTATAAAGTTCTTAGCGAATAAACTAGGCAAAAATAAAATTGTTAGACTAGCAATAATAACAAAATGGACGCGTCTTTTACTATGACAATTACAGACAGAAGAATTAATTTGATATTTAAATGATACGGCACCTGAATGCGTTAGATACGTATGAAATGCGATAATATCATGTTTCTTTTTGAGCTCAACAGCATTTTTACAGGCGAGAATGACATAATTCAATTTAATTTATATACAATTTCAACAAGACCCATTACAGAATACCTAAGCGAACATAAAAGTTCATGTTATTTAAGGCAATGTACCTACACACTGAAGAAGAAAATACATTTATATTTTTATCAATAATTCTACCCATCAATAGATTACTCAATAGATAAGTAAATCCATAGATAAGTAAATAGGTATTGACAACACAGCGTGACCCTAAATTACTTCCCGTCATTCCCTCAGCGCACGGCAGAGGCGAAATAGTCGGAAATTGCACCTTATAGGAGAAATCGTTCTACACCTACAAACTACCTATGCACCAGAATGTTGGTCCTAACGTGTACTGGGTCCTTATTCGCTTTGACCAAATGTGATGCGTTACGATATCGTCGTGAAAAGATCGTGCAATGATATTCTCTATGCCACTGGAGCAGAGATGGGCAATTTAATCAAATTAATGATTAACCACCCCCGCTTGGGGAATATAGGTGTGATGGTGTATTAATGACTATCGATTACAATTACATTTTGTAGTTTTCTACGATTACGATTACCCATTTAATCTTGAATCATGATTAAATATACTAAATAGACCGAGTCTTATCTGAAGGACAGGTCAAGAGTGTCCGTAACCAGCGAGCGTGTATGACACGAACTATGAGAGTGGAGGAAGCCAGAGAGGTATGTAAGGAAAGAACCTGTTGGAATTCTGTACACTCTGCCTACCCCGCAAGGGATCTGGCGCAATAATATAGATAGATAGAATCTGATTAAATTTTGGCCATCTCTGCACTGGAGTACCGTCAAATGTTAATTTCGCGAAATTATTGTAACGCACTGCGTTACGTGTTTTAGGGTCTTAGCACACCTACGCGTAACCATAGTAGCAAATCCGCAGTAATTCCGCCATGACTCGTCCGTTATATGACCAGCGAAACTGTCTAACATACTGATTTAATATTAGTTCCACCTCTTCTGTAATTTCGCCGATCTGCTCGGAAACCGTTATACATCTCCATTCTCTCCATTTTGCCATTTTGTTACAATACCGCGTTTGCTTCGCATTTATCTGTAGCAGTTGACGAGTTTACATACGAAACTATTTTTTTTTGATAAAATGTTTGTTGATTTTACAGAAAAACTCATTCAAGATGGCAGACGACTATTAATACACTTACTAAAGCGACGACATTTTGCTACGATTCAATGTAGTAATGTTTCGCAGTGGTATTCGTTAAATTGGTGATAGCGAATAAGGACCCCGATGCTGCGTAGGAATTTGATTCAAAACTGCCGCTGTTAATTTCACGCGCCAATCTCGGTCAGCCTTGAACGAAGAGATATTTTGTGAAACCGCTTGGGATTGGCTGAATAGCATTTTCATCACGTATCTGGTCTACATAGTTGTTTTGATCAGTGAGGCATGGATTTTTGAGTCCAAATTGATTTCGTGTATTGTCAATTTTGTAGAGTTTTTTTCAAAAACTAGTACTATTTACAAATCAAGTGTGTCAATCGTTCCTCATTCACTCAACTTTAATAAAATGAATCATGTTTGAATTAGATTGATTATCTATGACTGCCTTTCCCCAGCCGGAAGACTTGACGACGATCGGATCTTACGTATCTGATCGTCACCAGGTCATAGATCCCTCATATTTCTACCCACTCTTCCGATACGTGTTCGCCATTTGAGAACCTTTTGTTGCCCTAATGGTTGTCAGATTTACAAGAGATGTGCCTCGCCCATTGTGATTTGCAATATATTTCCTCATCTGTACCTCTGCATTAAGCGCCATAATAAAATTTTATTTTTACATAACAAGGGCAGTATCTTTCATTTATTATTAGGAGATCGTGCAAAGAGCTTATTTATGTACTTTGTTATTTCATCGTGATAAGACCTTCAAAAGAGAAGGTCGGTCAGTGCGGTCCCCAAACCTGAATTCGGCTCTCGAAAAATCGTTGTACATTTTCATCCAAAATAATCTGCAGTGCAACTGACTCCGCGAAAATTAACACATTATGCGGCGACTACACTTTAGTGGCTTGCTTCATTGGAAACCCTAATAACGAGAAGCTACTGAGTAATTTTTCTGTTTTTTCTTTTTTCTATCTTTATGTCGGAAAGGTCTGTAAGGAGAGAATCTATTGGAACTCTGTACTCTCTGCCTACCCCGCAAGGGATCTGGTAGATCTTTCTCTATCTATATCATCACGCCAAACTCCTGGCAGAGTGTGCAAAGAGTACGGAGTTCCAACAGGTTGTTTTCTCTCTCGATTCCTCTTTATTTCACATCAAAACTACAAAACGAACTACCTAAAAAAAGAAAAACATATTTACAAGGGAAATTATCTCATTAGTGATTTATTTACAATGAGTAAATGTTAGCGAATAGTCACAACGCTAAATATTTATTCCGTTATTATTGGCTTGTGTATAATTATTTGGTTTTGACAAAATCCATAAACATTTTTACAGAATATATTATGATTATTCAGAATACAGGCAGAGTATGCGAATTGGATTGGGTACAAAAAATGTTTGATGCTACAAAGTACACCCGTTAAAATATGGTGGTAGGTGCATTATACATTTCAACCTTTTTAGGGATGAGAAGTATTTACTTGTGGAAATTTTGCACACGAATAGTTGCCGCAAAATTCTTATCCATACTAAAATATTATTCACATTTGAAACTTTAATGAAATTGACGAGTGGCAAAGTCTTGGATATAAAACGAATATTTTATTATGACTTGACCGAGTTACCCGGCGATGGGAATGAGGCTGCAACATTTCATGGTTTTGTCCTTCTTATCTGTGCCTTTTATCTTTTATTAATATTGCCGGAATACCAGCTATTTTTGTTTCAGAAAATAAACTGTGCCCCACGCTGGGAAGTATTTCTGTGCCATGGTTGCGTATGTGTGTGTCTGTACTAGTGTTGTCAGAAGGCTCGAGCTTCCGAGCCTTAAAGTCGTTCAGAGCTCGCGCATCCATAGAAAGCTTGAGCTTCGACTCGAGCTCTCTATAAAGAGCTCGATTCGAAGCTCGAGCGCCGGCTACAAGGCTCGAGCCGCGGCTCGAACCTCGAAGCTACAAGGCTCGGAGGTTCGAGCTTTAAACGAGCTCAGTTAACAAGGTTCACGGTAGTTACTTTGAAAAAAGACTGCTCAGAGTTTAAAGTCGAGGGCCGTAAAGCAATAGTAATAGGTATCTAGAAAGGGTCAATCAATGTTCTCGTAATTTCTACCGATTTTAATGAGTTCGGGAATTAATAATTTCGAAAAATGTTCGAAACAAGTAAAACAAAAACTTTAGGTATTCATAAAATACCACTAACACGGTGTTATGGTGCTGGTCTAATGGACACGTCTTTTGTACAACATAGCCATGTTTGGGTTCGTTGGATTTGTCTTTACGAGTACTATAGACCGAGATGGTGTTTAAGATCACATGATGGAGCCGGAAGATGGCCTTCAGAACTACCCAACGACTCAACACAGCCCCATGGCATGTGGGCTCGTTTGTGTTTTGGCAAGTGCTTAAGACCCAGACGATGTTCAGGGTCTGATGATGGAGCCGAAAAGTGATTAACGGAACTCCGCAACTACTCAACATAGCACCGTCGTGTTTGGAGTCGATTAACATGTCTTGATAAGAAGTTTCGACTGAGATGTTGTCCAGGGTCTGATGATGGAGCCGAAAAGTGGCCAACGGAACTCCGCAACTACTCAACATAGCCTTGTCGTGTTTTGGGTCGTTTAACTTGTCTTGATAAGAACTTTCGACTAAGATGATTTCCAGGGTCTGATGATGGAGCCGAAAAGTGGCCAACGGAACTCCGCAACTACTCAACATAGCCCCGTTGTGTTTGGGGTCGTTTAACTGGTCTTGATAAGAACTTTCGACTGAGATAATTTCCAGGGTCTGATGATGGAGCCGAAAAGTGGCCAACGGAACTCCGCAACTACCCAACATAGCCTCGTCGTATTTGGGGTCGTTTAACTTGTCTTCATGTGAAGTTTCGACTGAGATGATGTCCAGGGTCTGATGATGGAGCCAAAAAATAGCTAACGGAACTGGGCAACTACTCAACATAACCCCGTCGTGTTTGGGATCGTTTAACATGTCTTGATAAGAACATTCGACTGAGATGATGTCCAGGGTCTGATGATGGAGCCGAAAAGTGGCCAACGGAACTCCGCAACTACTCAACATAGCCCCGTCGTGTTTGGGGTCGTTTAACTTGTCTTGATAAGAACTTTCGACTGAGATGATTTCCAGGATCTGATGATGGAGCCGAAAAGTGGCCAACGGAATTCCGCAACTACTCAACATAGCCTTGTCGTGTTTTGGGTCGTTTAACTTGTCTTGATAAGAACTTTCGACTGAGATGATTTCCAGGGTATGATGATGGAGCCGAAAAGTGGCCAACGGAACTCCGCAACTACTCAACATAGCCCCGTCGTGTTTAGGGTCGTTTAACTGGTCTTGATAAGAATTTTCGACTGAGATGATTTCCAGGGTCTGATGATGGAGCCGAAAAGTGGCCAACGGAACTCCGCAACTACCCAACATAGCCTCGTCGTGTTTGGGGTCGTTTAACTTGTCTTGATGAGAAGTTTCGACTGAGATGATGTCCAGGGTCTGATGATGGAGCCAAAAAATAGCTAACGGAACTGGGTAACTACTCAACATAACCCCGTCGTGTTTGGGATCGTTTAACATGTCTTGATAAGAACATTCGACTGAGATGATGTCCAGGGTCTGATGATGGAGCCGAAAAGTGGCCAACGGAACTTCGCAACTACTCAACATAGCCCTGTCGTGTTTGCGGTCGTTTAACTTGTCTTGATAAGAACTTTCGACTGAGATGATTTCCAGGGTCTGATGATGGAGCCGAAAAGTGGCCAACGGAACTCCGCAACTACTCAACATAGCCTCGTCGTGTTTGTGGTCGTTTAACTTGTCTTGATAAGAACTTTCGACTGAGAAGATTTCCAGGGTCTCATGATGGAGCCGAAAAGTGGCCAACGGAACTTCGCAACTACTCGACATAGCCTCGTCGTGTTTGGGGTCGTTTAACTTGTCTTGATAAGAACTTTCGACTGAGATGATTTCCAGGGTCTCATGATGGAGCCGAAAAGTGGCCAACGGAACTTCGCAACTACTCGACATAGCCTCGTCGTGTTTGGGGTCGTTTAACTTGTCTTGATAAGAACTTTCGGCTGAGATGATTTCCAGGGTCTCATGATGGAGCCGAAAGCTGGCCAACGGAACTTCGCAATTACTTGACATAGCCCCGTCGTGTTTGGGGTCGTTTAACTTGACTTGATAAGAACTTTCGACCGAGGTTATATCCAGGATCTGATGCTGGAGCTGAAAAGTGGCCGGAAGAACTCCGCAACTAATCGACATAGCCTCGTCGTGTTTGGGTCGTTTAACTTGTCTTGATAAGAATATTCGACTGAGATGATGTCCAGGCTCTGATGATGGAGCCGAAAAGTGGCCAACGGAACTCCGGAACTACTCAACAAAGCCTCGTCGTGTTTGGGGTCGTTTAACTTGTCTTGATAAGAACTTTCGACTGAGATGATTTCCAGGGTCTGATGATGGAGCCGAAAAGTGGCCAACGGAACTTCGCAACTACTCGACATAGCCCCGTCGTGTTTGGGGTCATTATATTGACAAGTATTTTGGACACAAATTATGTCCAAGGTCTGATGACAAACGTTACACGAAACACCATCGTATTAGGGCATACCTTATTTGTTTAAAATAAGAATATGAATAAATAAAATAATTATAAAATTGAATACTGAACAAAAAATACGCACAAATAAAGATATTATTAGAGAATAATAATCAAAGTCTAAAACTAAAAAGTACGACATTAAATAAACGTTAATAATCTTTTAAAAACCTTCACACATCTCTCGCGGGGTAGGCAGAGAGTACAGAATTTCAACAGGTTTTTTTCCAAATAGTCTCCTCCTATTTAGTGTTTACAATATTTAGTTAAATATTATAGTTATAGAAGAATCCCATCCTTGGTTGCTTATTACAACTGGACTTTCCACAGTCATTAACAATAAAAGAAAACGATCATTCATCAAATTCCCTTAGTTATTACGTAAATACAAAAATCCTAGTTTTTACGTAAATAATAATATTAGCCCTATTAAGAAACTGTCCCACCGTTGGGCACGGGCCTCATCTCAAACTGAGAGGGTTTAGGCCATAGTCCACCACGCTGGCCCAGTGCGGGTTGGCGAACTTCACACACATTCGAGAAACTCTTAGGCATGCAGGTTACCTCACGATAATTAATTTTAAGTTTTTACGTAAATACAAAAATTAATACATCCATCCTCACTGCTGTCTTTTTGTATGTTTCAAAAACCTAGATGTTTTTCGTATCCTTGCATTTGCAGTACCTAATAAGATTTTAATTATCTAATACCTCCCTATTATACTGCAATTACATAGGTAACGCATGTGAGTGTAGTTAAGTAAGTCGCTACAAAACGGAGCCGCGCGGCGGCGGCGGTCGTTTAACTTGTCTTGATAAGAACTTTCGACTGAGATGATTTCCAGGGTCTCATGATGGAGCCGAAAAGTGGCCAACGGAACTTCGCAACTACTCGACATAGCCTCGTCGTGTTTGGGGTCGTTTAACTTGTCTTGATAAGAACTTTCGGCTGAGATGATTTCCAGGGTCTCATGATGGAGCCGAAAGCTGGCCAACGGAACTTCGCAATTACTTGACATAGCCCCGTCGTGTTTGGGGTCGTTTAACTTGACTTGATAAGAACTTTCGACCGAGGTTATATCCAGGATCTGATGCTGGAGCTGAAAAGTGGCCGGAAGAACTCCGCAACTAATCGACATAGCCTCGTCGTGTTTGGGTCGTTTAACTTGTCTTGATAAGAATATTCGACTGAGATGATGTCCAGGCTCTGATGATGGAGCCGAAAAGTGGCCAACGGAACTCCGGAACTACTCAACAAAGCCTCGACGTGTTTGGGGTCGTTTAACTTGTCTTGATAAGAACTTTCGACTGAGATGATTTCCAGGGTCTGATGATGGAGCCGAAAAGTGGCCAACGGAACTTCGCAACTACTCGACATAGCCTCGTCGTGTTTGGGGTCATTATATTGACAAGTATTTTGGACACAAATTATGTCCAAGGTCTGATGACAAACGTTACACGAAACACCATCGTATTAGGGCATACCTTATTTGTTTAAAATAAGAATATGAATAAATAAAATAATTATAAAATTGAATACTGAACAAAAAATACGCACAAATAAAGATATTATTAGAGAATAATAATCAAAGTCTAAAACTAAAAAGTACGACATTAAATAAACGTAAATAATCTTTTAAAAACCTTCACACATCTCTCGCAGGGTAGGCAGAGAGTACAGAATTTCAACAGGTTTTTTCCAAATAGTCTCCTCCTATTTAGTGTTTACAATATTTAGTTAAATATTATAGTTATAGAAGAATCCCATCCTTGGTTGCTTATTACAACTGGACTTTCCACAGTCATTAACACTAAAAGAAAACGATCATTCATCAAATTCCCTTAGTTATTACGTAAATACAAAAATCCTAGTTTTTACGTAAATAATAATATTAGCCCTATTAAGAAACTGTCCCACCGTTGGGCACGGGCCTCATCTCAAACTGAGAGGGTTTAGGCCATAGTCCACCACGCTGGCCCAGTGCGGGTTGGCGAACTTCACACACATTCGAGAAACTCTTAGGCATGCAGGTTACCTCACGATAATTAATTTTAAGTTTTTACGTAAATACAAAAATTAATACATCCATCCTCACTGCTGTCTTTTTGTATGTTTTAAAAACCTAGATGTTTTTCGTATCCTTGCATTTGCAGTACCTAATAAGATTTTAATTATCTAATACCTCCCTATTATACTGCAATTACATAGGTAACGCATGTGAGTGTAGTTAAGTAAGTCGCTACAAAACGGAGCCGCGCGGCGGCGGCGGTCGTTTAACTTGTCTTGATAAGAACTTTCGACTGAGATGATTTCCAGGGTCTCATGATGGAGCCGAAAAGTGGCCAACGGAACTTCGCAACTACTCGACATAGCCTCGTCGTGTTTGGGGTCGTTTAACTGGTCTTGATAAGAACTTTCGACTGAGATAATTTCCAGGGTCTGATGATGGAGCCGAAAAGTGGCCAACGGAACTCCGCAACTACCCAACATAGCCTCGTCGTATTTGGGGTCGTTTAACTTGTCTTGGAAATTATCTCATTAGTGATTTATTTACAATGAGTAAATGTTAGCGAATAGTCACAACGCTAAATATTTATTCCGTTATTATTGGCTTGTGTATAATTATTTGGTTTTGACAAAATCCATAAACATTTTTACAGAATATATTATGATTATTCAGAATACAGGCAGAGTATGCGAATTGGATTGGGTACAAAAAATGTTTGATGCTACAAAGTACACCCGTTAAAATATGGTGGTAGGTGCATTATACATTTCAACCTTTTTAGGGATGAGAAGTATTTACTTGTGGAAATTTTGCACACGAATAGTTGCCGCAAAATTCTTATCCATACTAAAATATTATTCACATTTGAAACTTTAATGAAATTGACGAGTGGCAAAGTCTTGGATATAAAACGAATATTTTATTATGACTTGACCGAGTTACCCGGCGATGGGAATGAGGCTGCAACATTTCATGGTTTTGTCCTTCTTATCTGTGCCTTTTATCTTTTATTAATATTGCCGGAATACCAGCTATTTTTGTTTCAGAAAATAAACTGTGCCCCACGCTGGGAAGTATTTCTGTGCCATGGTTGCGTATGTGTGTGTCTGTACTAGTGTTGTCAGAAGGCTCGAGCTTCCGAGCCTTAAAGTCGTTCAGAGCTCGCGCATCCATAGAAAGCTTGAGCTTCGACTCGAGCTCTCTATAAAGAGCTCGATTCGAAGCTCGAGCGCCGGCTACTACTCAACATAGCCTTGTCGTGTTTTGGGTCGTTTAACTTGTCTTGATAAGAACTTTCGACTAAGATGATTTCCAGGGTCTGATGATGGAGCCGAAAAGTGGCCAACGGAACTCCGCAACTACTCAACATAGCCCCGTTGTGTTTGGGGTCGTTTAACTGGTCTTGATAAGAACTTTCGACTGAGATAATTTCCAGGGTCTGATGATGGAGCCGAAAAGTGGCCAACGGAACTCCGCAACTACCCAACATAGCCTCGTCGTATTTGGGGTCGTTTAACTTGTCTTCATGTGAAGTTTCGACTGAGATGATGTCCAGGGTCTGATGATGGAGCCAAAAAATAGCTAACGGAACTGGGCAACTACTCAACATAACCCCGTCGTGTTTGGGATCGTTTAACATGTCTTGATAAGAACATTCGACTGAGATGATGTCCAGGGTCTGATGATGGAGCCGAAAAGTGGCCAACGGAACTCCGCAACTACTCAACATAGACCCGTCGTGTTTGGGGTTGTTTAACTTGTCTTGATAAGAACTTTCGACTGAGATGATTTCCAGGATCTGATGATGGAGCCGAAAAGTGGCCAACGGAATTCCGCAACTACTCAACATAGCCTTGTCGTGTTTTGGGTCGTTTAACTTGTCTTGATAAGAACTTTCGACTGAGATGATTTCCAGGGTATGATGATGGAGCCGAAAAGTGGCCAACGGAACTCCGCAACTACTCAACATAGCCCCGTCGTGTTTAGGGTCGTTTAACTGGTCTTGATAAGAATTTTCGACTGAGATGATTTCCAGGGTCTGATGATGGAGCGGAAAAGTGGCCAACGGAACTCCGCAACTACCCAACATAGCCTCGTCGTGTTTGGGGTCGTTTAACTTGTCTTGATGAGAAGTTTCGACTGAGATGATGTCCAGGGTCTGATGATGGAGCCAAAAAATAGCTAACGGAACTGGGTAACTACTCAACATAACCCCGTCGTGTTTGGGATCGTTTAACATGTCTTGATAAGAACATTCGACTGAGATGATGTCCAGGGTCTGATGATGGAGCCGAAAAGTGGCCAACGGAACTTCGCAACTACTCAACATAGCCCTGTCGTGTTTGCGGTCGTTTAACTTGTCTTGATAAGAACTTTCGACTGAGATGATTTCCAGGGTCTGATGATGGAGCCGAAAAGTGGCCAACGGAACTCCGCAACTACTCAACATAGCCTCGTCGTGTTTGTGGTCGTTTAACTTGTCTTGATAAGAACTTTCGACTGAGAAGATTTCCAGGGTCTCATGATGGAGCCGAAAAGTGGCCAACGGAACTTCGCAACTACTCGACATAGCCTCGTCGTGTTTGGGGTCGTTTAACTTGTCTTGATAAGAACTTTCGACTGAGATGATTTCCAGGGTCTCATGATGGAGCCGAAAAGTGGCCAACGGAACTTCGCAACTACTCGACATAGCCTCGTCGTGTTTGGGGTCGTTTAACTTGTCTTGATAAGAACTTTCGGCTGAGATGATTTCCAGGGTCTCATGATGAAGCCGAAAGCTGGCCAACGGAACTTCGCAATTACTTGACATAGCCCCGTCGTGTTTGGGGTCGTTTAACTTGACTTGATAAGAACTTTCGACCGAGGTTATATCCAGGATCTGATGCTGGAGCTGAAAAGTGGCCGGAAGAACTCCGCAACTAATCGACATAGCCTCGTCGTGTTTGGGTCGTTTAACTTGTCTTGATAAGAATATTCGACTGAGATGATGTCCAGGCTCTGATGATGGAGCCGAAAAGTGGCCAACGGAACTCCGGAACTACTCAACAAAGCCTCGTCGTGTTTGGGGTCGTTTAACTTGTCTTGATAAGAACTTTCGACTGAGATGATTTCCAGGGTCTGATGATGGAGCCGAAAAGTGGCCAACGGAACTTCGCAACTACTCGACATAGCCCCGTCGTGTTTGGGGTCATTATATTGACAAGTATTTTGGACACAAATTATGTCCAAGGTCTGATGACAAACGTTACACGAAACACCATCGTATTAGGGCATACCTTATTTGTTTAAAATAAGAATATGAATAAATAAAATAATTATAAAATTGAATACTGAACAAAAAATACGCACAAATAAAGATATTATTAGAGAATAATAATCAAAGTCTAAAACTAAAAAGTACGACATTAAATAAACGTTAATAATCTTTTAAAAACCTTCACACATCTCTCGCGGGGTAGGCAGAGAGTACAGAATTTCAACAGGTTTTTTTCCAAATAGTCTCCTCCTATTTAGTGTTTACAATATTTAGTTAAATATTATAGTTATAGAAGAATCCCATCCTTGGTTGCTTATTACAACTGGACTTTCCACAGTCATTAACAATAAAAGAAAACGATCATTCATCAAATTCCCTTAGTTATTACGTAAATACAAAAATCCTAGTTTTTACGTAAATAATAATATTAGCCCTATTAAGAAACTGTCCCACCGTTGGGCACGGGCCTCATCTCAAACTGAGAGGGTTTAGGCCATAGTCCACCACGCTGGCCCAGTGCGGGTTGGCGAACTTCACACACATTCGAGAAACTCTTAGGCATGCAGGTTACCTCACGATAATTAATTTTAAGTTTTTACGTAAATACAAAAATTAATACATCCATCCTCACTGCTGTCTTTTTATATGTTTCAAAAACCTAGATGTTTTTCGTATCCTTGCATTTGCAGTACCTAATAAGATTTTAATTATCTAATACCTCCCTATTATACTGCAATTACATAGGTAACGCATGTGAGTGTAGTTAAGTAAGTCGCTACAAAACGGAGCCGCGCGGCGGCGGCGGTCGTTTAACTTGTCTTGATAAGAACTTTCGACTGAGATGATTTCCAGGGTCTCATGATGGAGCCGAAAAGTGGCCAACGGAACTTCGCAACTACTCGACATAGCCTCGTCGTGTTTGGGGTCGTTTAACTTGTCTTGATAAGAACTTTCGGCTGAGATGATTTCCAGGGTCTCATGATGGAGCCGAAAGCTGGCCAACGGAACTTCGCAATTACTTGACATAGCCCCGTCGTGTTTGGGGTCGTTTAACTTGACTTGATAAGAACTTTCGACCGAGGTTATATCCAGGATCTGATGCTGGAGCTGAAAAGTGGCCGGAAGAACTCCGCAACTAATCGACATAGCCTCGTCGTGTTTGGGTCGTTTAACTTGTCTTGATAAGAATATTCGACTGAGATGATGTCCAGGCTCTGATGATGGAGCCGAAAAGTGGCCAACGGAACTCCGGAACTACTCAACAAAGCCTCGTCGTGTTTGGGGTCGTTTAACTTGTCTTGATAAGAACTTTCGACTGAGATGATTTCCAGGGTCTGATGATGGAGCCGAAAAGTGGCCAACGGAACTTCGCAACTACTCGACATAGCCCCGTCGTGTTTGGGGTCATTATATTGACAAGTATTTTGGACACAAATTATGTCCAAGGTCTGATGACAAACGTTACACGAAACACCATCGTATTAGGGCATACCTTATTTGTTTAAAATAAGAATATGAATAAATAAAATAATTATAAAATTGAATACTGAACAAAAAATACGCACAAATAAAGATATTATTAGAGAATAATAATCAAAGTCTAAAACTAAAAAGTACGACATTAAATAAACGTAAATAATCTTTTAAAAACCTTCACACATCTCTCGCAGGGTAGGCAGAGAGTACAGAATTTCAACAGGTTTTTTCCAAATAGTCTCCTCCTATTTAGTGTTTACAATATTTAGTTAAATATTATAGTTATAGAAGAATCCCATCCTTGGTTGCTTATTACAACTGGACTTTCCACAGTCATTAACACTAAAAGAAAACGATCATTCATCAAATTCCCTTAGTTATTACGTAAATACAAAAATCCTAGTTTTTACGTAAATAATAATATTAGCCCTATTAAGAAACTGTCCCACCGTTGGGCACGGGCCTCATCTCAAACTGAGAGGGTTTAGGCCATAGTCCACCACGCTGGCCCAGTGCGGGTTGGCGAACTTCACACACATTCGAGAAACTCTTAGGCATGCAGGTTACCTCACGATAATTAATTTTAAGTTTTTACGTAAATACAAAAATTAATACATCCATCCTCACTGCTGTCTTTTTGTATGTTTCAAAAACCTAGATGTTTTTCGTATCCTTGCATTTGCAGTACCTAATAAGATTTTAATTATCTAATACCTCCCTATTATACTGCAATTACATAGGTAACGCATGTGAGTGTAGTTAAGTAAGTCGCTACAAAACGGAGCCGCGCGGCGGCGGCGGTCGTTTAACTTGTCTTGATAAGAACTTTCGACTGAGATGATTTCCAGGGTCTCATGATGGAGCCGAAAAGTGGCCAACGGAACTTCGCAACTACTCGACATAGCCTCGTCGTGTTTGGGGTCGTTTAACTTGTCTTGATAAGAACTTTCGGCTGAGATGATTTCCAGGGTCTCATGATGGAGCCGAAAGCTGGCCAACGGAACTTCGCAATTACTTGACATAGCCCCGTCGTGTTTGGGGTCGTTTAACTTGACTTGATAAGAACTTTCGACCGAGGTTATATCCAGGATCTGATGCTGGAGCTGAAAAGTGGCCGGAAGAACTCCGCAACTAATCGACATAGCCTCGTCGTGTTTGGGTCGTTTAACTTGTCTTGATAAGAATATTCGACTGAGATGATGTCCAGGCTCTGATGATGGAGCCGAAAAGTGGCCAACGGAACTCCGGAACTACTCAACAAAGCCTCGTCGTGTTTGGGGTCGTTTAACTTGTCTTGATAAGAACTTTCGACTGAGATAATTTCCAGGGTCTGATGATGGAGCCGAAAAGTGGCCAACGGAACTCCGCAACTACCCAACATAGCCTCGTCGTATTTGGGGTCGTTTAACTTGTCTTCATGTGAAGTTTCGACTGAGATGATGTCCAGGGTCTGATGATGGAGCCAAAAAATAGCTAACGGAACTGGGCAACTACTCAACATAACCCCGTCGTGTTTGGGATCGTTTAACATGTCTTGATAAGAACATTCGACTGAGATGATGTCCAGGGTCTGATGATGGAGCCGAAAAGTGGCCAACGGAACTCCGCAACTACTCAACATAGACCCGTCGTGTTTGGGGTTGTTTAACTTGTCTTGATAAGAACTTTCGACTGAGATGATTTCCAGGATCTGATGATGGAGCCGAAAAGTGGCCAACGGAATTCCGCAACTACTCAACATAGCCTTGTCGTGTTTTGGGTCGTTTAACTTGTCTTGATAAGAACTTTCGACTGAGATGATTTCCAGGGTATGATGATGGAGCCGAAAAGTGGCCAACGGAACTCCGCAACTACTCAACATAGCCCCGTCGTGTTTAGGGTCGTTTAACTGGTCTTGATAAGAATTTTCGACTGAGATGATTTCCAGGGTCTGATGATGGAGCCGAAAAGTGGCCAACGGAACTCCGCAACTACCCAACATAGCCTCGTCGTGTTTGGGGTCGTTTAACTTGTCTTGATGAGAAGTTTCGACTGAGATGATGTCCAGGGTCTGATGATGGAGCCAAAAAATAGCTAACGGAACTGGGTAACTACTCAACATAACCCCGTCGTGTTTGGGATCGTTTAACATGTCTTGATAAGAACATTCGACTGAGATGATGTCCAGGGTCTGATGATGGAGCCGAAAAGTGGCCAACGGAACTTCGCAACTACTCAACATAGCCCTGTCGTGTTTGCGGTCGTTTAACTTGTCTTGATAAGAACTTTCGACTGAGATGATTTCCAGGGTCTGATGATGGAGCCGAAAAGTGGCCAACGGAACTCCGCAACTACTCAACATAGCCTCGTCGTGTTTGTGGTCGTTTAACTTGTCTTGATAAGAACTTTCGACTGAGAAGATTTCCAGGGTCTCATGATGGAGCCGAAAAGTGGCCAACGGAACTTCGCAACTACTCGACATAGCCTCGTCGTGTTTGGGGTCGTTTAACTTGTCTTGATAAGAACTTTCGGCTGAGATGATTTCCAGGGTCTCATGATGGAGCCGAAAAGTGGCCAACGGAACTTCGCAACTACTCGACATAGCCTCGTCGTGTTTGGGGTCGTTTAACTTGTCTTGATAAGAACTTTCGGCTGAGATGATTTCCAGGGTCTCATGATGGAGCCGAAAGCTGGCCAACGGAACTTCGCAATTACTTGACATAGCCCCGTCGTGTTTGGGGTCGTTTAACTTGACTTGATAAGAACTTTCGACCGAGGTTATATCCAGGATCTGATGCTGGAGCTGAAAAGTGGCCGGAAGAACTCCGCAACTAATCGACATAGCCTCGTCGTGTTTGGGTCGTTTAACTTGTCTTGATAAGAATATTCGACTGAGATGATGTCCAGGCTCTGATGATGGAGCCGAAAAGTGGCCAACGGAACTCCGGAACTACTCAACAAAGCCTCGTCGTGTTTGGGGTCGTTTAACTTGTCTTGATAAGAACTTTCGACTGAGATGATTTCCAGGGTCTGATGATGGAGCCGAAAAGTGGCCAACGGAACTTCGCAACTACTCGACATAGCCCCGTCGTGTTTGGGGTCATTATATTGACAAGTATTTTGGACACAAATTATGTCCAAGGTCTGATGACAAACGTTACACGAAACACCATCGTATTAGGGCATACCTTATTTGTTTAAAATAAGAATATGAATAAATAAAATAATTATAAAATTGAATACTGAACAAAAAATACGCACAAATAAAGATATTATTAGAGAATAATAATCAAAGTCTAAAACTAAAAAGTACGACATTAAATAAACGTTAATAATCTTTTAAAAACCTTCACACATCTCTCGCGGGGTAGGCAGAGAGTACAGAATTTCAACAGGTTTTTTTCCAAATAGTCTCCTCCTATTTAGTGTTTACAATATTTAGTTAAATATTATAGTTATAGAAGAATCCCATCCTTGGTTGCTTATTACAACTGGACTTTCCACAGTCATTAACACTAAAAGAAAACGATCATTCATCAAATTCCCTTAGTTATTACGTAAATACAAAAATCCTAGTTTTTACGTAAATAATAATATTAGCCCTATTAAGAAACTGTCCCACCGTTGGGCACGGGCCTCATCTCAAACTGAGAGGGTTTAGGCCATAGTCCACCACGCTGGCCCAGTGCGGGTTGGCGAACTTCACACACATTCGAGAAACTCTTAGGCATGCAGGTTACCTCACGATAATTAATTTTAAGTTTTTACGTAAATACAAAAATTAATACATCCATCCTCACTGCTGTCTTTTTGTATGTTTCAAAAACCTAGATGTTTTTCGTATCCTTGCATTTGCAGTACCTAATAAGATTTTAATTATCTAATACCTCCCTATTATACTGCAATTACATAGGTAACGCATGTGAGTGTAGTTAAGTAAGTCGCTACAAAACGGAGCCGCGCGGCGGCGGCGGTCGTTTAACTTGTCTTGATAAGAACTTTCGACTGAGATGATTTCCAGGGTCTCATGATGGAGCCGAAAAGTGGCCAACGGAACTTCGCAACTACTCGACATAGCCTCGTCGTGTTTGGGGTCGTTTAACTTGTCTTGATAAGAACTTTCGGCTGAGATGATTTCCAGGGTCTCATGATGGAGCCGAAAGCTGGCCAACGGAACTTCGCAATTACTTGACATAGCCCCGTCGTGTTTGGGGTCGTTTAACTTGACTTGATAAGAACTTTCGACCGAGGTTATATCCAGGATCTGATGCTGGAGCTGAAAAGTGGCCGGAAGAACTCCGCAACTAATCGACATAGCCTCGTCGTGTTTGGGTCGTTTAACTTGTCTTGATAAGAATATTCGACTGAGATGATGTCCAGGCTCTGATGATGGAGCCGAAAAGTGGCCAACGGAACTCCGGAACTACTCAACAAAGCCTCGTCGTGTTTGGGGTCGTTTAACTTGTCTTGATAAGAACTTTCGACTGAGATAATTTCCAGGGTCTGATGATGGAGCCGAAAAGTGGCCAACGGAACTCCGCAACTACCCAACATAGCCTCGTCGTATTTGGGGTCGTTTAACTTGTCTTCATGTGAAGTTTCGACTGAGATGATGTCCAGGGTCTGATGATGGAGCCAAAAAATAGCTAACGGAACTGGGCAACTACTCAACATAACCCCGTCGTGTTTGGGATCGTTTAACATGTCTTGATAAGAACATTCGACTGAGATGATGTCCAGGGTCTGATGATGGAGCCGAAAAGTGGCCAACGGAACTCCGCAACTACTCAACATAGACCCGTCGTGTTTGGGGTTGTTTAACTTGTCTTGATAAGAACTTTCGACTGAGATGATTTCCAGGATCTGATGATGGAGCCGAAAAGTGGCCAACGGAATTCCGCAACTACTCAACATAGCCTTGTCGTGTTTTGGGTCGTTTAACTTGTCTTGATAAGAACTTTCGACTGAGATGATTTCCAGGGTATGATGATGGAGCCGAAAAGTGGCCAACGGAACTCCGCAACTACTCAACATAGCCCCGTCGTGTTTAGGGTCGTTTAACTGGTCTTGATAAGAATTTTCGACTGAGATGATTTCCAGGGTCTGATGATGGAGCCGAAAAGTGGCCAACGGAACTCCGCAACTACCCAACATAGCCTCGTCGTGTTTGGGGTCGTTTAACTTGTCTTGATGAGAAGTTTCGACTGAGATGATGTCCAGGGTCTGATGATGGAGCCAAAAAATAGCTAACGGAACTGGGTAACTACTCAACATAACCCCGTCGTGTTTGGGATCGTTTAACATGTCTTGATAAGAACATTCGACTGAGATGATGTCCAGGGTCTGATGATGGAGCCGAAAAGTGGCCAACGGAACTTCGCAACTACTCAACATAGCCCTGTCGTGTTTGCGGTCGTTTAACTTGTCTTGATAAGAACTTTCGACTGAGATGATTTCCAGGGTCTGATGATGGAGCCGAAAAGTGGCCAACGGAACTCCGCAACTACTCAACATAGCCTCGTCGTGTTTGTGGTCGTTTAACTTGTCTTGATAAGAACTTTCGACTGAGAAGATTTCCAGGGTCTCATGATGGAGCCGAAAAGTGGCCAACGGAACTTCGCAACTACTCGACATAGCCTCGTCGTGTTTGGGGTCGTTTAACTTGTCTTGATAAGAACTTTCGACTGAGATGATTTCCAGGGTCTCATGATGGAGCCGAAAAGTGGCCAACGGAACTTCGCAACTACTCGACATAGCCTCGTCGTGTTTGGGGTCGTTTAACTTGTCTTGATAAGAACTTTCGGCCGAGATGATTTCCAGGGTCTCATGATGGAGCCGAAAGCTGGCCAACGGAACTTCGCAATTACTTGACATAGCCCCGTCGTGTTTGGGGTCGTTTAACTTGACTTGATAAGAACTTTCGACCGAGGTTATATCCAGGATCTGATGCTGGAGCTGAAAAGTGGCCGGAAGAACTCCGCAACTAATCGACATAGCCTCGTCGTGTTTGGGTCGTTTAACTTGTCTTGATAAGAATATTCGACTGAGATGATGTCCAGGCTCTGATGATGGAGCCGAAAAGTGGCCAACGGAACTCCGGAACTACTCAACAAAGCCTCGTCGTGTTTGGGGTCGTTTAACTTGTCTTGATAAGAACTTTCGACTGAGATGATTTCCAGGGTCTGATGATGGAGCCGAAAAGTGGCCAACGGAACTTCGCAACTACTCGACATAGCCCCGTCGTGTTTGGGGTCATTATATTGACAAGTATTTTGGACACAAATTATGTCCAAGGTCTGATGACAAACGTTACACGAAACACCATCGTATTAGGGCATACCTTATTTGTTTAAAATAAGAATATGAATAAATAAAATAATTATAAAATTGAATACTGAACAAAAAATACGCACAAATAAAGATATTATTAGAGGATAATAATCAAAGTCTAAAACTAAAAAGTACGACATTAAATAAACGTTAATAATCTTTTAAAAACCTTCACACATCTCTCGCGGGGTAGGCAGAGAGTACAGAATTTCAACAGGTTTTTTTCCAAATAGTCTCCTCCTATTTAGTGTTTACAATATTTAGTTAAATATTATAGTTATAGAAGAATCCCATCCTTGGTTGCTTATTACAACTGGACTTTCCACAGTCATTAACACTAAAAGAAAACGATCATTCATCAAATTCCCTTAGTTATTACGTAAATACAAAAATCCTAGTTTTTACGTAAATAATAATATTAGCCCTATTAAGAAACTGTCCCACCGTTGGGCACGGGCCTCATCTCAAACTGAGAGGGTTTAGGCCATAGTCCACCACGCTGGCCCAGTGCGGGTTGGCGAACTTCACACACATTCGAGAAACTCTTAGGCATGCAGGTTACCTCACGATAATTAATTTTAAGTTTTTACGTAAATACAAAAATTAATACATCCATCCTCACTGCTGTCTTTTTGTATGTTTCAAAAACCTAGATGTTTTTCGTATCCTTGCATTTGCAGTACCTAATAAGATTTTAATTATCTAATACCTCCCTATTATACTGCAATTACATAGGTAACGCATGTGAGTGTAGTTAAGTAAGTCGCTACAAAACGGAGCCGCGCGGCGGCGGCGGTCGTTTAACTTGTCTTGATAAGAACTTTCGACTGAGATGATTTCCAGGGTCTCATGATGGAGCCGAAAAGTGGCCAACGGAACTTCGCAACTACTCGACATAGCCTCGTCGTGTTTGGGGTCGTTTAACTTGTCTTGATAAGAACTTTCGGCTGAGATGATTTCCAGGGTCTCATGATGGAGCCGAAAGCTGGCCAACGGAACTTCGCAATTACTTGACATAGCCCCGTCGTGTTTGGGGTCGTTTAACTTGACTTGATAAGAACTTTCGACCGAGGTTATATCCAGGATCTGATGCTGGAGCTGAAAAGTGGCCGGAAGAACTCCGCAACTAATCGACATAGCCTCGTCGTGTTTGGGTCGTTTAACTTGTCTTGATAAGAATATTCGACTGAGATGATGTCCAGGCTCTGATGATGGAGCCGAAAAGTGGCCAACGGAACTCCGGAACTACTCAACAAAGCCTCGTCGTGTTTGGGGTCGTTTAACTTGTCTTGATAAGAACTTTCGACTGAGATGATTTCCAGGGTCTGATGATGGAGCCGAAAAGTGGCCAACGGAACTCCGCAACTACTCAACATAGCCTCGTCGTGTTTGGGGTCGTTTAACTTGTCTTCATGTGAAGTTTCGACTGAGATGATGTCCAGGGTCTGATGATGGAGCCAAAAAATAGCTAACGGAACTGGGCAACTACTCAACATAACCCCGTCGTGTTTGGGATCGTTTAACATGTCTTGATAAGAACATTCGACTGAGATGATGTCCAGGGTCTGATGATGGAGCCGAAAAGTGGCCAACGGAACTCCGCAACTACTCAACATAGACCCGTCGTGTTTGGGGTTGTTTAACTTGTCTTGATAAGAACTTTCGACTGAGATGATTTCCAGGATCTGATGATGGAGCCGAAAAGTGGCCAACGGAATTCCGCAACTACTCAACATAGCCTTGTCGTGTTTTGGGTCGTTTAACTTGTCTTGATAAGAACTTTCGACTGAGATGATTTCCAGGGTCTGATGATGGAGCCGAAAAGTGGCCAACGGAACTCCGCAACTACTCAACATAGCCCCGTCGTGTTTAGGGTCGTTTAACTGGTCTTGATAAGAATTTTCGACTGAGATGATTTCCAGGGTCTGATGATGGAGCCGAAAAGTGGCCAACGGAACTCCGCAACTACCCAACATAGCCTCGTCGTGTTTGGGGTCGTTTAACTTGTCTTGATGAGAAGTTTCGACTGAGATGATGTCCAGGGTCTGATGATGGAGCCAAAAAATAGCTAACGGAACTGGGTAACTACTCAACATAACCCCGTCGTGTTTGGGATCGTTTAACATGTCTTGATAAGAACATTCGACTGAGATGATGTCCAGGGTCTGATGATGGAGCCGAAAAGTGGCCAACGGAACTTCGCAACTACTCAACATAGCCCTGTCGTGTTTGCGGTCGTTTAACTTGTCTTGATAAGAACTTTCGACTGAGATGATTTCCAGGGTCTGATGATGGAGCCGAAAAGTGGCCAACGGAACTCCGCAACTACTCAACATAGCCTCGTCGTGTTTGGGGTCGTTTAACTTGTCTTGATAAGAACTTTCGACTGAGAAGATTTCCAGGGTCTCATGATGGAGCCGAAAAGTGGCCAACGGAACTTCGCAACTACTCGACATAGCCTCGTCGTGTTTGGGGTCGTTTAACTTGTCTTGATAAGAACTTTCGACTGAGATGATTTCCAGGGTCTGATGATGGAGCCGAAAAGTGGCCAACGGAACTTCGCAACTACTCGACATAGCCTCGTCGTGTTTGGGGTCGTTTAACTTGTCTTGATAAGAACTTTCGGCTGAGATGATTTCCAGGGTCTCATGATGGAGCCGAAAGCTGGCCAACGGAACTTCGCAATTACTTGACATAGCCCCGTCGTGTTTGGGGTCGTTTAACTTGACTTGATAAGAACTTTCGACCGAGGTTATATCCAGGATCTGATGCTGGAGCTGAAAAGTGGCCGGAAGAACTCCGCAACTAATCGACATAGCCTCGTCGTGTTTGGGTCGTTTAACTTGTCTTGATAAGAATATTCGACTGAGATGATGTCCAGGCTCTGATGATGGAGCCGAAAAGTGGCCAACGGAACTCCGGAACTACTCAACAAAGCCTCGTCGTGTTTGGGGTCGTTTAACTTGTCTTGATAAGAACTTTCGACTGAGATGATTTCCAGGGTCTGATGATGGAGCCGAAAAGTGGCCAACGGAACTTCGCAACTACTCGACATAGCCCCGTCGTGTTTGGGGTCATTATATTGACAAGTATTTTGGACACAAATTATGTCCAAGGTCTGATGACAAACGTTACACGAAACACCATCGTATTAGGGCATACCTTATTTGTTTAAAATAAGAATATGAATAAATAAAATAATTATAAAATTGAATACTGAACAAAAAATACGCACAAATAAAGATATTATTAGAGAATAATAATCAAAGTCTAAAACTAAAAAGTACGACATTAAATAAACGTTAATAATCTTTTAAAAACCTTCACACATCTCTCGCGGGGTAGGCAGAGAGTACAGAATTTCAACAGGTTTTTTTCCAAATAGTCTCCTCCTATTTAGTGTTTACAATATTTAGTTAAATATTATAGTTATAGAAGAATCCCATCCTTGGTTGCTTATTACAACTGGACTTTCCACAGTCATTAACACTAAAAGAAAACGATCATTCATCAAATTCCCTTAGTTATTACGTAAATACAAAAATCCTAGTTTTTACGTAAATAATAATATTAGCCCTATTAAGAAACTGTCCCACCGTTGGGCACGGGCCTCATCTCAAACTGAGAGGGTTTAGGCCATAGTCCACCACGCTGGCCCAGTGCGGGTTGGCGAACTTCACACACATTCGAGAAACTCTTAGGCATGCAGGTTACCTCACGATAATTAATTTTAAGTTTTTACGTAAATACAAAAATTAATACATCCATCCTCACTGCTGTCTTTTTGTATGTTTCAAAAACCTAGATGTTTTTCGTATCCTTGCATTTGCAGTACCTAATAAGATTTTAATTATCTAATACCTCCCTATTATACTGCAATTACATAGGTAACGCATGTGAGTGTAGTTAAGTAAGTCGCTACAAAACGGAGCCGCGCGGCGGCGGCGATGGCGTGCCCTTCCCTGCGCCCGCACACACTTCACCCCGCGAAATACGTCACTGAGACCACCGATATATATTACAGAGAAACAGATTCGAAAAGCGGGCGCGCGGGCGCGCGCGGTATTTGCTTTACAACATGCGCAGCAATGTCTGTGACAAAGCAATACGGAGATGTCAAATGCATTTCTGAAATGTATTTCTCATTACGCACACATTTATATGCAAGTTTCATTGTTAATTAAGGTATAAAAGTATTTAAAGAAGGGTAAAAAAAATTAAATTTTGGAATTTGGTTTTTGTATGGAATTTGTGAAGCAATTATCAAATATTGCGTTATTTACTTACAATATATACTTATAACTTGTAACTAGTTAAACATTTACTTATGTTTTCAGTAATATTTATTTCCTCGTCAAATAGCCCTTTAATAAAGCCCTTTAGTAAGCCCTTTAGTAAATATAATAGACGGCCTTAGGGAGTTGTTTCTCTGTACACTATGCTGAGGCCCCGACCAGGTTGCCGGGTGCTCTGCGCAAGGGTACCTACATTCGGGAACCAGAAGTATTTTAGTTGCGCGCCAATAACAACGCTCCTCATAGCACAGACAGTAATATTTACTGATAATGCTAGGGAACAAAAATGACCAAGATATTGACATGTCTATTGAGACAATTGTAAATCCCGGGATTACTTCCAGTGAAGAATCTTTAGTAATATCAATCAAAATTATCCCATTTCCAACTTAAACGCTGTCTGCGTTTAAGTTGGAAATGGGATAATTTTAAAACATCTTTTGACCAACAAGTACTTGTGTACACAAATGTAAAGAGTCGCAACACGTCGGAGTTATGTTGAGTACTTGGGTTGTGCTGTTGGCCACCTGCCAGCTGCATCATCAGACCTTGGACATCCGTGTATACAAAACTTGTCAAGACAAATCCAATGAGCCCAAACACGGTGACGTTATGTTGAATAGTTGAATAGTTCTGTTGGCCACCTTCCGGCTCCAACATAAGAACCTGGACATAATTCGGGTCTACAGAACTCGTCAAGACAAATCTAATGAGCCCAATCACGGCGGGGCTATGTTGTACTTCGGTAGTTCTGTTGGCCACCCTCGGGCTCCATCATCAGACCATGGACACCATATAGGTGCAAAGTGCTCGTCAAAACAAATCCAACGAGCCCAAACACAGCGGGGTTATATTGAGTAGTTTGGTGGTTCCATTGGCCGCCTTTCGGCTTCATCATCAGACACTGTACACTATCTGGTTGTATAGTAGTTCTCAATACCTAACGAGCCTTAACGCGAGGGGGTTATGTCATATAGTTCACATGTTCCTATGGCCACCTTCCGACTTCATCATCAGATCAGCTCCATGGTACCATATTATTGCATTGTTATTGGATTTACAAATGTATGCCAAATTTCAGCTTAATCGGATACCCGCATGTCCTTGAGAAATGGATCTCAAGATTTGAACCCGAAAGACAGATTGCAAGTCAATAAAAGCTTGTAAAAAATTAACATCCCCCGATAAAAGGTTTACGAGATATCGGGGTGAATTTAATTCGTAACATTAACATTCTCTGCCTACCCCGCAACGTATTTGGCGTGGTGATAGATATAGATAAAAATATTCATTTAGTACAATATTTGGCTAATCGTATCAAAAATCAAAATAGCTTTTATAATTAGTTCTTATTAGTATAGGAAAAATTGAAGGCTCAAGCTTCGACTCGAACCTTTAAGAGCTGAGTCCTAACGGTTCGCGAGCCTTTAAAGCTCGAGGTTTGAAACCTCGAGCTTTAAGGGCTCCGGAGCCTTAAAGGCTCGAGCGTTGAACGCTCGCGAGCTTCGACTCGGGGTTCGAGCGCTCGACTCGGAGCTCATTTCCTACAACACTAACTGTTACCCACGATTTCGTTAAGTGTTTTTTTTTATTTTTGCGGCAAAAGGTAGTATATAGCCTTCGTCACGGTGCAAACTATCTCATTGCCAAATTTTAGCAAGCGGTTAGCAGTTTAGACGTGAAAAGATAATAGAAAGGTTGAGTTAGTTCCACATTATTAATATTAAGTGTCACCATCATCATCACTATAATCATCCACCTCATCCCAGCCACTGCAGCCTCCTCAACCTTACGCCGCATATTTCTAAACTCTCCCAATCTTGGCCAGATTTTATACATAGATAGGTAGAGATAGAGTAGACTTTATTGTTTACTTACTTAATCACAATATAACAGACAAAGAAAATAAAATATACATGAATAAAATGGTAGTACATCTGGCGGCCAGTACTAAAAGCAGTCTCTTCCAGACAACCTTATTTTTACCTACGCACAGTACAGTACAAAGATGGTTTGACGACGATTTAGCGCAGTGGTTAAGAGCTTAAGCCGCTCCGCCCATTGTGTCTGATAGTCGCGGGTTCGATTCCCGCACGGAACTAATCTTTGTGTGACCCACAATTATTTGTTTCGGTCTGGGTATTTGTGCATGTCAATTTTCGTGTTTGTAAACGACACGGGAATAAATCCTAGTGTGGGGCTACGTTTTTTAAAAATATGATAAGATAAGACGATGTGGTTAACCACATCGTCAAACAATCTTTGTATTGGCGTTCCACGATTTCAAGGAACTTGAGTTCACGAAGGGATATCATTATCCCTTCCATGGCTACCATCCGGTTAGCAACCTACTTCACCTGCCTTTACCACATCTTGCAATATTAACTACGGATAAATAAATGACTGGAGCTATTAAAGATTTTGAAGTTTGGGTTTCAAATATTGTTCCCAACATCTCGGATGATTATGAAGACATACATAGTATGTAGAGTAAACCTTAAAATTACACGCTTTGTTAGCTATCTGCTTAGTAGGGATGTACAAAAGGGATAAAAAATCGATTTTTTGGCTATCGATTTTTTCCTTTGTCTAAAAGCCGATTTTCCGAAAATCGAATATTTAAAAAAAACGATTTTATTAAAATTCATTTTTTTGGTTTCTCGAAGAACTATATTAAGAAGAAGATAGGACGTCTCTTTTCTCTTAATCTCAATTTGATTGAATTATAATGGCATGTTCGGATACATCGTTTTTTTAGCTTATATTTTTCCCTCCTTACACCAGATATATTTGTGTGACCCTCCTAGACGTTGTTTGGCGTTGTATAGTAATGACTTGGTGTATTGAGTAAGTGCTGCCCGAACATAGATTCGGTTAGCAGCTGTCTCGGTTGGCAGCTCGGGTAAACGTTTCCTGCTGAAACCACTTGGTTCCTTGCAGAGATATCCACTTACGCGCCCCTTTTGACTGCAGCTCGACGATGATGGGACCCGGTTGCTGTTTTCGGCGGAGCGGTACTCGGCGGGCACTTAATATTTGCTGACTATCGACCTTCAGTTTGGTTGCAACTGCTTTAGCTACATTTAGGACGTTTTGGTTATTCTGGATCACCGACTATTTCTAACGTAGATGCCAAGAGATTTTTATCAATTTCTTCGGCTCGCTGTTCCATTGCGGCGATACGAAGTTCCAAGTTTTTATGCTTGTTCGGAAGTTCAGAGTTTTTATTTAGCAAATTTTCGCTGGGGCGGAGGCACAGCCCGGGCCCCCCGGCCCTCTAGCCCAATAGCCCGGGGGCTTTATAATACGGGCTAACTTGTGTCCCCTGCCGCAACATCTGGCGGGGGACTCCCCCTGCACCAACACCTACAGAGGGGAACTACACCTATCAACACCTTTGGAGTCGTGGGACGCTAGGGCGGGAGCCCTAAGCGTCCTTCATGAGCGCCCCCGAGGATGATGGCGGCGTGGTGTGGCCCACGCCGCAGGGGGCACCGCGACGATGCCAAGGGGGAAGCAAGCTACAAGTTTTCCCTCCCGAGGCGGGTTTTTCGGAGCGCGGCACAAGGGGAGCACCGGCGCGTTTTACACGGAGATCCCGGAGCCCCTCTGATACATGCCAGTGCCGGCCATCGTGGTAGTTTTAGTCGGTAAGAGTCCGACATGCCCCGCTAGCTTCCCCCGAGGTTGGCGGAAGTCCATGAGAATTTAGCCACGGAAAAAAAGACCGCTGTTGCATGAACGCATTTGTTACATCTGCTACATTCAAGCCCTGGTAGCTTCTGGCTAATATTCTTGTTACAGCATGAACACTTTTTTAACACTATTTTTTTTGCTTAGGGAAAATTATACACAATAGACACTAGTGCGTCGCGTAGGAGTCGGATACAGAATAAGTTATAAGTTATAAAAAAACTTTTTAGTATACAATTTATGTAGAAGCGCATAAGAAAAAAATATATTAAATTATAATTATATAGGTCTTACACGAGTGCAGAAATGATATTAAAGTTCATGAATAGCTACGACATATCATATTTTCAGTTCATCAATAGGAGAAATTATAAAACTCTCGAAACGTAAAGACTGCAATATATCGGTATAACAGTTGAAGCTAATTTATTGTTTATTTTTAGATATATCTAGAAAATTTTAGCACTATCTATCAAAAGCATTTTCTTATTTTCCTCCCTAATCAAATAACAGGCTCCCAACAATAAGTCACATTGCATTGGTGTATTTTGGTTTTAATTTGAGTTAGGCAAACTCGGGCCTACCTTCACTTAATAAAAAAGGATACCTTTGTTTTGAAATGTCATTTTCCGCTAAAATGTGACTGTCAAATGAATTATTTTTTTTTGGGTCAGTAACTTTCTGCCAATGTATCGACATGTCAACCTAAACATGTCGATACATTGGCAGATCTACCTAGTTAAATCGAGATCCAGTCGTATTGCGACATACTGGACATACACTCGATACATCTATGCATGGACAAAAACACCAACACAATATTTTCACAACACATAAGAGAGATAAAATTTGAATTACACCGATGTTGCACCTATATGCAAACCAGTTTGAAATATTTTATTGAAATTGCAAAATAATCCCTACTATGTCGGAGAACTCTCACAGTTCGACGCCTTTCGCTTCAAATACAACTTCAATATGGTGTGCAAAGTATTAGATTTTAACTTGTAAGCTATATTGTTGTCGAATTACGTAACGGTAACGGCTATAATATACAGGTCTAAATTTACGTAACTATATACATAATGCTATACTGTCCCACTCCTATGGAAATGTTTTTTTCTCACAAATTAAAGTAAGAGAGAATAGGTCACATCTAACTAAGTGCTCCCCATGCGGTTTATGGGAGGCAGGTCTATGGCCATATTTACTGTTGGAAATTATCAAACAGAAGGCTTGTGCATATAGTTTCGAATATGGCTTGTATTCACGGATACTACGTACCACAGCACTGGGAGCTATTTAAGTTTTATATTAGATCTGTCCGAACGTACGTCAAAAAGTACTCGGAGCGGAATAACGTACCGGAATTCTACCCGTTACCAAATCATTAAAGGTCTGTAGAGAATCCAATTTATTTGGAATTTCGGTCGCTCTTCAGATTTGACGCTTTTCAGATTTTGTCGCCCACGCGAGGGAATACATATAGTCTAAGCGTAAATTAATTTCTTGGTGAGACATTTTCCCACGCGTGTATAATTGAAATTGTATAATAAGAGATGGTCGTAGAGAGTACTACTATTTCGATTGTTTACCTTCTTTCGCCAAAGCACCACCAAATACACCTTGGGATAATAAACCTTGGAATTAAGTACTCCCTGTACTGAATCCCAACCTCTCTTAGTTCCGCTACTATCATATTTAATCTTTCTTCAGGGTCTTTCTTATGTATTTCGACATTTTGTTAATCGGCAATCAAATAATCAATCAATAAATTTAAAATATCGGTTTATAAAAGCCTCATTTAAACCAAAGCAGCGTTAGTTACCCACCTGTAATATTTTATATGCGACGTTAGACATGACCAAAGAGAATATAATCACTGCGTTATAACAAACAATTATTTTTAAAATTTTGTTTTTGAAATTAGGAATAGGTAGTGATTAAGAATAGACAACACTTTAATCGTCAACGAAATGCCTACGCAGTAGTTTTTCTCCAGAGAAATTTATCCACGCGTGGTTTCGAGCAATTAAGGGTGCAGAGTCAGCAACTCGACCCCTATGAGTGGAACTTTAACAGGCGCAAAAACGTTCAGTCAGTTCATCACAGAGCAGGGTAATTACTTTAGCCTTTACGATGAGATTTTAGGAAAAAAATGGAACATTTCCCTTTAATAGGGTATCTCTATCTTATTCATTTTTAAGGATTGTAAAAGGAATAAAATAAATACAAAAGATATAAAAAAAAATGTAAAAAAATATAAAAAGTAAAATTTAGTTGCTCTGCAAATGAGTAAATTGTAGCGGAGGTGCTGGAGCAATTACATTTTTTTAGTCTGGTAACATTCAGATCAAAGTGCAAATGTAAAATCTTTTTTTACGAACCTTACCTTAAATTATATTTATAGAAAAAAAAACTAGACGTCATGAAAAACATTGATAAATAAAATCAATTTGAGTTGGTAGTAAAAAAGTAATATTCCGTGATTCATTGTGTGGTGAAGCAATAATAACACTTTGTATATTTAGAAAGAACTACAATAATGGCGTCCAGCAGTAAGAAACCTATACTTAGCATGTACGGTCGTATACCCAGTGTTCCCACGGATACTAGACACTTGAATTTCTGCACAGATTTTGATAAACCTATAGTGCTTAACACTTTCAAAAGACGAGGCTGGAAGCAAGTTACACAAGATGACGATTGGCATATCTACTGGTCAAATACGCAGAACTGTCGAAACATATTTAACATCGACAACGGAGTGAGGTTAAACGACAACCAATTGATCAACCATTTTCCAAATCACTATGAACTAGTACGTAAAGATTTACTGGCCAAAAATATAAAGAAGTATAGAAAAGAACTGGAAAAAGATGGCAACCCTCTTGCAGACAAAACTGAATTAAAACTCCCTAACGGACAAACTTTTAGTCGCTACTCGTATTTAGATTTTATTCCTTCAACATTTGTGTTGCCTACAGACTATAACATATTTGTAGAAGAGTACCGAAAAAACCCACAAACGACATGGATATTAAAGCCATGCGGAAAATCTCAGGGCGCCGGCATTTTCCTCGTGAACAAATTGTCCAAACTCAAAAAATGGTCCGGTGAATCCAAAAAATACCTTCAACATCATCTTACTACCAAAGATACTTATGTGATATCTCGCTATATTGATAATCCGCTTCTGATCGGGGGGAAGAAATTCGATATAAGGATTTATGTTCTCGTTACATCGTTCCGTCCCTTAAAGGCTTACATGTTTCGTAATGGATTTTGTAGATTTTGCACAATGAAGTACGATACGAGCGTCACTGAGCTCGACAACATGTACGTACACTTGACGAATGTCAGCGTCCAAAAACATGGCAATGACTACAACAGTCAGCATGGTGGGAAACTTGGTATACAGAATTTGAAACTTTATTTGGAAGGGACTCGAGATCGAAAAGTGACTGACCGGCTCTTCGAAGAGATCCAATGGCTGATAGTCCATTCACTAAAAGCCGTAGCATCAGTGATGTCGAATGACCGCCACTGCTTCGAATGTTACGGCTATGATATCATCGTTGACGACAACTTAAAGCCATGGCTAATAGAGGTAAACGCTTCCCCCTCGATGAGTGCGACAACAGTTAACGACAGGATTCTGAAGTCTAAGCTTGTGGATAATCTTTTATCGGTCGTTTTGCCCCCGGAAGGGATCCCAGACGCACGTTGGAACAAATCGCCCACTGCAGAGGCTTTAAGGGATTTCCAAATACTTATTGACGAGGACTCGAGTTATAAAGGAAATGTGGAGCTTTTCAATCGGGAAAGCAAATATAGCCGTCTTAGACCATAATATGTTACTTTTATGAATTAAATACCCAGGCGTTTTTATTTAATAAATACACATGACTCAAATTTTAAAATTATTGTATTTATTTACTTCGTACAGAGTACAAATTACTGTCTATTGACACGATGGAATTTGTTATAGCGTGAATTGGCGTCATCTCTCTCCATTAATTCCTCGTCTATGAGGAGATCAAAATCACCCATCGCTTCTTGACTTGGGATCTTATTCCACCTCGCGTCAGGTATACCATCGGGTGGTACTACTGTAGATATGATGTTATCGATGAGCTTATGCTTCAAAATTCTGTCATTGTGGGTCGTAGATCGAAGTGATGGCGACGCGTTTACCTCCACCAGCCAAGGCTTTAAAACATTATCTATAATAATATCGTATCCATAGCATTCAAAACAATGGCGATCATTTGCCATAACTGGAGCAACAGCTTTAAGAGAATGCACAATAAGCCACTGCATTTCTGCAAACAATTTTTCAGCTACTGAGCGCCCCTTTGTCCCTTCTAAGTATAAACGGAAATTTTGAATGCTCATTTTGCCACCGTGCAAGCTGTTGTAGTCTCCACCGTGTTTCTGAACACTAACATTAGTCAAATGCACGTACATGTTGTCCAATTCTGTCACGCTTGTATCATACTTTACTGTACAAAATCTACAGAACCCGTGTTTAAAGAGATACGCTTTCAGCGGACGAAATGAGGTAACCAATACGTACAATCTCAAATCAAATTTCTTTCCTCCTATCAATAGCGGGTTGTCGATATACCGAGATATTACGTAACTTTCTTTATTGCTTAGCTGAGGGTGGAAAGGAGTTTTTGCTTCACGTGACCACTTTTTTAGCTTCGATAATTTATTTATCAGAAATATTCCAGCCCCTTGTGACTTTCCACACGGTTTCATTATCCACGTACTTTGGGGAGATTTTCTATATTCCTCAACAAACATGTTATAATCAGCAGGTAAAACGTAAGTAACTGGGATGAAATCCAAATGTAAGTAACGCGTGAGAACTTGGCCATTAGGCAAGGGTATTTCAGTTTTCTCTGCTAGAGGGTTACCTTCCCTTTCAAGTTCCTTTCTGTATCTCTTAATATTTTTCAACAGAAGATCCTTGCGGGATAGTTCATAGTGATTTGGAAAGTGATTTATCATTTGGTTGTCCGTCATTCTGTAGCCACTGTCAATGCTGAAGATGTTTCGGCAGTTTGGTGTAAAGGACCAGTAAAAATTCCATTCGTCCTCAGGGGCCACTTGAACCCAACCGCGACGCTCGAAGTTGCACATTATCACGGATTTCTCCAAGTCCGTACAATAAGTCACTCTGGCTTTTTCCATAGCGCCAAGTGAATTTTTTATGTATGTCAGAGGCGATTTTTTGTTCTCCTGTGTCATTACAAACAAAAATTTACATATATTGTGTATAAAAATATAAAAGTAATCAAAAATACCAAAAAATGTAAAGTACAAATAATATTTGTAGCTTAATCGATTGATTCCAAATTGACAGCTGTTACAAAAATAATGTATGGGAATTTGCAAAACAAGTTCGTTATAAAAGAGTTTTTAATAAGATATGCGTATTTTCAGACATGTAATTCAGAGGGTGACCTATAAAATTATATTCTTAACTAATTTGTGCCGTTGCGACTTCGTCCGCGTTGACTTTACACGGGAACCTAACTTTTTTCCTGAATACAAAATCATATATATTAATCCAAGTAATAAACTATCTGTGTGCCAAACTTCATCCAAATCCGTTCAGCCGTTTTTGCGTTATTGAATAACCACACCAACCACATCCAAACATCGATACATCCAATCATCTAAAGCCAGAGAGGTATGTAAGGAAAGAACCTGTTGGAACTCTGTACTCTCTGCCTACCCCGCAAGGGATCTGGCGTGATGACATGGATAGATAAACATCTAAACATACAAACTTTCACATTTATAATATAAGTTTAGTAGGAAGACTATAAACTGTATATATTACTACATACTTACTAGTATTAGTACAACCAGGGGCTCGTGTGCGACCGCGAGGTTCTTAGTGATCATCGAGCAGAGTTAAGCTCGGTTGGTGATGAATGACCGTTTGTGGCATTTTCATATTCGAGGGACTCCGTGCTTCAGAAAGCAGGCTAATTAATCCGTTGGTCACGGTTACCAACTAATGCGGTAGTCGTTAAGCGAAGTTGGAAGCCATGTAAGGGGCTTAATAAGTCCCAACAGTAGGTGTCCACAAAACTGCCTATACCAATGCACTAGATCCGCGAGATGGAGTATGACCTAATTTATCTCACCTCGATTTGTGAGAGAAGGCCTTTGCCTAGCAGTGGGACAAAAAGGATATTATTATATAACATTATTTTTCCCCATAACACATATAAAAATCCATATTAGATCCCAATTTATGGTATATTCCTTCATCCACAGTAAGCCCTTTTAATTCAGATCTCATAAAATTCGATGTACAATCTGAAACTCTTGACCCGACAAAATAATAAATATTCTTCCATCTTTTTCAACATTCAATTGGAATGAAAATTGCAAATCGGGTTCAGTGTAATGAACCGTGGAAATTTCTGAAGGTCTTTGTTATTACATAAAAGGTGTATATACGTGTACAATAACTAAGAAAGAGAAAAATATATTTATTATTGGTTTATTAGACACAACATAAAAGGGATAATATACAACCTGAAACATACAAATATACAGAAAGAAAAAGGTATGGACACAGCCCTTATAATGACTCGGACGTAATATCGTCTGCAAGATGTGTGTACTCAATGTTTGTCTTCTAATTCAGGCCTATCGGTGTTTTTTTTATTCACCTCAACATATTCATAAAAAAATATAATAAATAATCTATAACAATCAGCCAAAAAAGTTATTTGTTGCTTTATATCAAGAGAGAAATGAGGGCATGAAAAGGTTAAAGTGACGCCCACGAATAAGCGTGCCGTCAAGTTCATGTTAATTTAGTAAATTTGTAGTGTGACGAAGATGACATATCAACTGGCTCATAGATATAGTATAGTACCTGACGTTAGTCATGATAACGTAATTTTTTGTAGTAAGCCCTCTGATAGCTTTGTACTACTCACAAGGAACTTTTAATAGGGTGACATCAACAAATAGGATTGATGATATTGCATCTTGATAAATACTTCGGATGCAGCAACGAAGTAAACATAAAAACCAAAAAATGCTTTGCCTGCATTGAATTTTTAAAAGCACATACAAAATATAAACAAAAATCCAGTATATTAAGTGAAATAATATTCAGAGAGTGAATTTTCATCAAGGAACTCTCCATTATTGTGATGAAAGTTCGCACTCGCATTTGTAAAAAACACGCGGAATTGTAATAAAAATAAAACGTTATCTTTGTGGATGGGGGATTTAATAATACGAAGAGTAGTGAGTAAGGGTATTCTGGTGATGACAGCCGCGACCTATAACACAAGTAGTAAGTATAACATTGCAAATAAAATATTGTTCAGGGATATATATAGGGGATATAAATTTAGGGAACAAAAACGCTATCAGCCTGTGACTGATTTTATTTTTTAAGGAAGAGTGAATTTTAATGAGGTATTTAGACTAAGACTTGTCGAGAAGGAGCATTGCTTACAAAAATGGCGCTTAAAAGCGGTCTCAGTTCCGCACTATGCGTGATGCCAGTGTTCAATTTTTCGAAAACGTTCAAAAGCTGTCAATGTGTGCGTGCGCATGCACGAGCGTACTACAATTTATATTATTATTCCGTTTACGCGCGCGCATTACTTCATCTAGACAAGTATTTCATCTATATTTTTTAATAAAAAAAAGTAAGCCCTCTCTAGGAACAATTCCTGTGTCGTTGGTGCCTTTACAAACACGAAATTCACATACACAAACACCCAGGCCGAAACAAACATTTGTGGGTTACTCAAAGATGATGTGCTAAGTAAATACTTAAGTAAAAGTAACTACTTAGACATATTTATAGATACGGATATAAGTTTAATATTTATTATTATTTTTAATATTATGTCAAGGGACTCGTAACCGGCGAGTGTGTATGAGACGAACTATGAGATTGGAGGAAGCCAGAGAGGTATGTAAGGAAAGAACCTGTTGGAACTCTGTACTCTCTGCCTACCCCGCGAGGGAGCTGGCGTGATGATATAGATAGATAGATTAATACATGTCATCATTTTTAGCTTATGACAATTTACTAATTCACATTATTCACGAATTTATCTCGAAAACGTAGCACGCCGGACGTCTGTAGGCTTTCCCGTTCACCAGTCAATAACTCCTCTCCACTTATTCTTTGTTCTCGAATGCCAACACGTTTTGTGAAGTTCAGAGAATTCGAATTTTTAAATAAGAGAAATGGAATGTTATCTTATGTTATATTAATATACGGACATGGCGGTATATACTTTCTCACGCTTCGTTGATCACAAGCTCTGAAGCCAAGAAATAACATTTTATGCCAACAAACTTGGTTCCATTTCCGATCTGCTTTTACGTTATTAATTTTAATATCTGTCGGAAATAAAAGTGATTTTGTGCTTTATGCTTAAATGCTTTATGTTCGTATAAACCGTGCGAATGTGAGGGTCAGCTATTATTATAAAAGAAAAGTGCAAGCATCAGCATTATGCGACCTACAGAATTAGTTTTATTTAGTTTAAAATATTCGGGAGATATTCAATACCATAAACAGTTTAATCTGTTTTGTTCAGCACTAATCCCGCAAACCATATTTAGCGTATTTAGGACATATATGTGTACGCATAAAAACTCTAAGATAGTTATTATTATTTATTTTTGTACCATATTTCAGTAATAATTTATTTTTACATATTCCCACAAATCTGAAAATTAAATCATTCTACGTATAAATTACTCCGGAAAAATTACTTATCTAGAGCACGTTATCTTAAAAAGCAGAACTTTCTGAGTCTGTGGTTTGTTACGTGACTGTAAATAAACAGTAAATTGCGAAATGCGTTAGTGGACCGAAAGGATTGAGCTAACTCATCAAAATAATAACATAACTGGCATATTTTCTTAGTAAATAAGGAATTGTAATACCTATTACTTTAAACATAGAGGCAACAGGCATCGCGAATGGGTCTTTATAATTAAGGTCTCGAATTTAGAGTAGAAGTCAGAATGAATGTATTTGTTTGCCTAATCTAGGGCCACCTAATCCTTGCTCGTTGGTTTGACCCCACATAGATAGATGGCTGGAAAGTTACGTTTTAAATGTTAAGTTTATTAAGACATAAGGATACACTAGAATCATACAACCAGGCTTTTTATTGTTCTTACATTAGGCGCAGCAGAAATTAGTAAACGTGTATTGGCTCTAGTAGAAACTCGGTCCACATACATTCAAAAACCTGGCTAACAGTCATTTCATGCTGGTTGTCACATAGTTATTAACCGTGAATACTTAGTTCTCTCGTAATAATGATGTTGTCTCCCATTGTCACAGAAGTTGCTATAATTTTGAGCTATTAAAAACGCGTTGAAGATTTTCTCCAAACATTTAAATTTTACTACAATCTTTTACGTCGATTTAAACTTTAACCAGACTCTGTCAAGCAACAATCTCAAACAGCCTATGCAGGGTCAGCTTATTAATAACGTGCTATTACCACAACAGTCTGCATTATCTACATTTAAAATGTTTTCTTATCCTTTAATCGTACGTCATTCATGAAATAAAAACCAATAAACTGTGAACGTCAAAATGGAGGGATCATAACTTATTTTTTGAAAACCTTATCACCATCTTTGGTATTTAGTACCATCATCATTTCAGCCTATACTTGTCCACTGCTGAACATAGGCCTCCCCAATCGCTTTCCAGCGTAACCGGTCCGATGCCACCTGCATCCAACGATTTCCTGCGATTTTCACAAGATCGTCGGTCCATCTGGCAGGCGGTCGTCCTACGCTGCGCTTGCCAATACGTGGTCTCCACTCTAGAATCTTTCTGCCCCATCGCCCGTCCGATCTTCGCGCTATGTGGCCAGCCCATTGCCACTTCAGCATGCTAATCCTGAGGGCTATGTCGGTGACCTTGGTCCTTCTACGAATCTCCTCATTCCTGATTCGATCACGTAGAGAAACGCCGAGCATAACTCTTTCCATAGCTCGCTGAGCAACTTTGAGCTTTTTTATGAGACCTATTGTAAGAGACCACGTCTCTGATCCATATGTCATCACTGGTAACACACATTGACTAAAAACTTTAGTCTTTAGGCACTGAGGTATTTTGGATGAGAAGATGTTGCGCAGTTTCCCGAACGCTGCCCAGCCGAGTTGGATTCGTCGATTGACCTCTCTCTCAAAGTTGGACCTACCTAACCGGACTGCCTGTCCCAGGTAAATGTATTCGTCGACAACTTCAAGAGTAGAGTTCCCAACGGTGAGTGCGGTGGGTACGACATGGACATTAAACATTATTTTTGTTTAGTCCATATTCATTTTAAGACCTACTTGTTGGGATACTCTATTGAGGTCACCGAGCATTCGTCCTAGATCTTCCAGCGACTCCGCCATGACCACAATGTCGTCGGCAAATCGAAGGTGAGTGATGTATTCGCCATTGATGTTGATGCCAAGTCCTTGCCATTCCAAGAGCTTGAAGGCGTCCTCTAAGGTAGCCGTAAACAGTTTCGGAGAAATGACGTCTCCCTGTCTTACTCCTCTTTTTATGGGGATCACCTTCGTGCACTGCCCCTGTACTCGGACTGGCATGGTGGCGTTATTATACAAGCACTTCAACACTTCGATATACCTATAGTCAATGCGGCATCGCTGGAGAGATCTAAGAACCGCCCAAGTCTCGATCGAATCAAAGGCTTTCTCATAGTCCACAAACGCCAAGCATAGTGGCCGATTATACTCCTCAGTCTTCTGTATAACCTGTCGCAGCGTATGTATGTGGTCTATGGTACTAAAACCTTTCCGGAAACCGGCTTGTTCGGGAGGCTGGAAGTCATCAAGCCTTCGTTCGAGACGATTCGTAATGACTCTCGAAAACAACTTATAAACATGGCTCAGCAGTGTGATGGGCCTATAGTTAGCTTAGTACCAAATTGGTACTAATTGGTACCTATATTAAAAAAAATAAGTACTTAAATGTCTATCTTTCTATATATATTATCACGCCAGATCCCTTACGGGGTGGGCAGAGAGTACAGAGTTCCAACAGGCTCTTTCCTTACATACCTCTCTGGCTTCCTCTACTCTCATAGTTCGTCTCATACACGCTCGCCGGTTACGGAGACTCCTGACTTGTCCTTCAGATAAGACCCGGTTTATTTGGTCATGGTAAGATAGCCTAGGTCTTCCCCGGTACCTACATCCTTCCACTTTTGCATTGTATATCAGTTTTATGATTCTTTCTTCGGACATTCTTTCTATATGCCCGAACCAACGGAGCATACCCTTTCTCATCTTTACACCGATACTCTCTTTCATAACTATTTGCTTTCTTACTACGCTGTTGCGAATACGGTCGGTCAGCTTTACTCCGCACATCTTCCGCAGACCTCACATTTCCACCGCATTTTTCTACTTTCATTCTCCTTCTTACATACCCAGCTCTCGCTGCCATATAACAGCGTTGGGACAAGCAATCCATTATGTATGGCCAGCTGCGCCTTTCGGCTTAAGTGCCGGTTCCCAAGTAGCTTTCCAATCACGCCATTCACTCTGTTCCCTGCACTCACTCTTCTCTCTATGTCAGCGGTGTATTTTCCATCCTTACTGAATGCGCATCCAAGATATACAAACCCATTCACTTGCTCCAGCACATCGTTCCCAACCATAATCCTTGCATTCGTTCTGGTTTCTTCCCGTTCAAAATCCATAATTTTGGTTTTCTTCACATTCAAATGTGCTTGAATGTGCTTGAAGATATTCAATAATAATAGTGATCCCGCCACCGCCGCCTATGTCTCTCTATTGGGTATGTTGCAAAACGGTGACAAAAATATTATATTTATCGTACGATAGTTGGTATTATTTCGATAGCAACCATACATTTTACCATTAACAAATAATTGAATCGAATCAAATAATCGAATTGCATGGAACACATCTTTGTGTGACTCGGTCTGGGTGCTTGCGCATGAGAATTTCATGCTTGTAAACGTACCCACGACTCATGAATATTTCCCATTGTGCGGCTTTGTTTTAAATAAAGAAAGAACAAGAATTTATATTTTGAAATTTATGAGTGATACCGAAGTATTGTGTCATTTTTGTGACAAAATTTTAATAAAAAGGAGTAATGAAAAGGAGAAAAGGAGTATTTTTACAGTTACATACATATATTATTATAATTATTATGTCTGCTGTGTTACGTCTAGTCTAGATGTTGCCCTGTGAGTTTTGATGGTAAATTGTGTTTAAGCACAACACACTTAAATAGACATGTAAAAGCGTGCGAAGTGTAGGCCACGTATTTTCTATATTGTTGTACGGTTGTTATCGCTTGTTTAGAAGCCCAGCTTGCGTAGCACAAATAGATTGGAGGTAAACGCAACAACTATCACGATTCCAACCCATTAACCCCACATAACCGCACATTCATATAGCTATATGTAACTTGCGTTGTATTTTACTGTTGCTCGCTCTTAGTTCATTTATGCAAATATTAACTCATAAGTACTCTGATATAAAACATGCATTCTGTTTCTATAGAGGGTCATCATCATCATCATTTCAGCCTATACTTGTCCACTGCTGAACATAGGCCTCCCCAATCGCTTTCCAGCGTAACCGGTCCGATGCCACCTGCATCCAACGACTTCCTGCGATTTTCACAAGATCGTCGGTCCATCTGGCAGGCGGTCGTCCCACGCTGCGCTTGCCAATACGTGGTCTCCACTCTAGAATCTTTCTGCCCCAACGCCCGTCCGATCTTCGCGCTATGTGGCCAGCCCATTGCCACTTCAGCATGCTAATCCTGAGGTCCTGAGGGAGGGCTATAGAGGGTGGTTTACCTTAATAGTTAAAACGACTTATTTTCTTACAAGCTTTTAATTAACTTTCAATGTTTGTTTACTTACGTCAAATCTTGTAAGCTGAATTAAAACCACTTCCTTTTATTCTACGAAATTGAATTTTGATAAAACATGGTTGCAGTTTCAATGACAATGCATTTTTTATGGTAATCATGACCTGATTCTATGACCAGGATTATCTCCAGACGAAGGAATTCTTCCACGGCCAACAGCATAGTCACGACATTTTGTATACACGTTTAATATTAGGTGGTTGTTTTAAATTGCACCATTGCCTGGCATAAACGCTTTTATAATTATTTATACATAGTATATATTTTTGAAAAATCTTCTCCTAGTCAGCCTCTGCTATCTGCCCCGTAGGACTAATTGCGCACAATGCGGTTGACAATTACCAGGTTTGTATTCATACATATATTACATATTATTTTTTGTCGAAATTCCCAGTTACAGTCCATACTGTCGATTTATACTTGCAACTTGACCTCTGTTACATTGGAGCCTAACACCGTGAGCAAATGTGGGCAAGAAAATAGTAGTTTTCCTTATACGAGTAACATGTTTCTAGACGATATTTGAAAAATAGTAACTCACTTGTTCTTCCAAAATTATTCATACCAAAAAAATTACTAATACTATCTATGCAGGTAGTTATTTATAATAGGTATATAGAAGACGGAGTACTTAATAATTACCATAAAAACCTTAGTAGAAGCGAAGATTACCTAGCTACCACGTAGTAGATATGTACATACATAGTATTGTATGCTTTCCTTGGCCCGACCACACGGGCTAGTCACCACATATAGTATGGGACAACCGGGCAAGATGTTTATAAAATTTATAAATCATCATTTAAAAATGTTCTTTAATGCAAAAAACGAGATCTGTGTCTCAAGTGGCGGAGGTGTACTGTGTGCACCCACTTTACGCCAACGATGCTAGATCACATGTAATTTGGAGCGAGCCTATTGCCATATACCGGGCATAATTCCAGACTTCAGACTGACACTGCTCTTTATCGAGATTTGTTTCGTATCACCAGTACAACTCTTGCAATTTTAAAAACATTCTGTATACCACGCCCATATCACAATATCATTTACTATATCATATCTTACCATAACCAGCTCCCAAAAGCTGCAGGCATGATGTTACCAAATCGCTTCTTTCCAAATCATTTGCTAAATCGAATTAAAGAAGAGGAAAAATGCCCTTTGAAATATGACACCTGTTATAATCAGGCTTGCCCTTTGTATAAAAGGGCGATAGAAAAGGTTGAATGTTCCAATAATAAGACAACGATCTCTTTTCGGAGAAAAACTCTTTGAAATATTTTTGGACAATACATTTTAGTAACAAGTTTCTTTGCACGCGTGGATAAAGGTAGAAAAGGCACAGAAAAATATTAATACCGAGTGAATGAATACGAACGGGAAACGTGGACGACAAAGATGAACTTAACCACAAACTGCTAAATCTGAACCGAAGAACCTAAGGCTCAGTTACACTAGTTATAGTTAACAATTACGTTTAAGGTTAAGCTTAGCTAACGTAAGAATTATTACATCTCAATTTCTATCATTTTACGGATTATATTTTAATGTTAACCGTGAGTACCAGAGATAAACAAGTTGCGGTGGAGTATTGTTGGTTTATCGGAGGTCCGAAGAGAGGGCGAGGACACGATAACCTTAAAATCCGGCAACTTGTTTTACTACCGGGAGGGCGAACAGCAGTCCCAAGGTGGTGTCGAATTTATCGCCCACAAGTCACTCATAAGCAACGTTGTGTCTATCACTAGTGTGTCGAGCTGGGTAGCGCACCTGATACTCAGAATACCCAAAAGATATTCGCTGAAGGTCATACAGGTCTCCGCACCGACCCCGGCATACTCAGATGATGATGTCGAAGCTATTATTATTATAAGGACATTAGTATTAGTAGAGCTATACATACTTCCAAAGCACACTTTACAGTGGTTATGGGTGTTTTCAATGCGCGGTTGGGCAAACGGGGCGATGATGAGTTCAGAGTGGGGTAATTTGGATATGGGCAGCGCAACCCCAGGGATCAGAAGCTGGTCGAACTTTTGGAGAAGGAGGGACTCTTTATGATGAACTCTCTCTTCCAGAAGCCGCATCATAGAAAATGGACCTGGATGAGCCCTGATGGGACCACAAAAAATAGATTGACTTCATCATGAGCACCAAGCGACAAATATTTAATGATGTCTCCGTGATTCACAGGGTAAAAACCGGCAGTGATCACCGACTGGTCAGAGGCACATTAAATATTAATATCAAAATGGAAAGATCGCGTCTAATGAAGTCTACGCTCCGACCTTCTTATGCACATATCCAAAACCTCGAGAACGTTCACCTCGAATTGTCAAACCGCTTCGAATTGCTAGACAGCAGCGCATCAGTGGACGAAATCAACAACAGGCTGGCAGAGACTGTCCATACCTTCGGGTTCAAGTATTTTAAGCCCCATCGTAAAAATGGGTCTCGAAAACTATCTAAATACACCCGAAACCTCATGGCTGAGCGACGTTCCATGATGCTCCAAACCTCCGATGATGCTAAGTCCTAGGCAGTTCAATGGACAGATATTGAAGTCCTTGCGACACGATTTACGGTCCTTCAATACAAGGCGTATTGAGGAGACCATAGAACAGAACAAGGGCTCCAAAGTATTCGCAAGAGACGCGTCTATTGGGCAAAACCAGTTGACGAAGCTGAAGACGGAGGACGGAAACGTAACGTCGAATAGGTAAGAGGTAGTGCTCAGGGAGATAGAGAGGTATGGGCAGTTGTATACCTCAGTAGCTGAATCTGCTGTTGACTTGGTAAAAGACCCAAGAGCCAAGCTAACCCGACACTACACTAAAGATATCCCGGACATCAGCCTCTACGAGATTAGGATGGCCCTCAAACAACTCAAAAAAAAACAAAGCGCCTGGTGAATACGGAATTACTGCAGAGCTCCTGAAAGCGGGTGGAACGCCGGTACTTAAAGTCCTTCAAAGGCTGTTTAATTCCATTTTTCTCGAAGAAAAAACGCCGGAAGCATGGAACAGGGGTGTGGTGGCACTATTTTTCTAGAAGAATTATAGGCCCATCACACTGCTGAGCCATATTTATAAGTTGTTTTCGAGAGTCATCACGAATCATCTCGAACGCAGGCTTGATGACTTCCAGCCTCCCGCACAAGCCGGTTTTTAGGAAAGGCTTTAGTACCATAGACCACATACATATGCTGCGGCAGATTTTACAGAAGACCGAGGAGTATAATCGGCCATTATGCTTGGCGTTTGTGGACTATGACAAAGCCTTCGATTCGATCGAGACTTGGGCGGTTCTTAGATCTCTCCAGCGATGCAGCATTGACTATCGGTACATCGAAGTGTTGAAGTGCTTGTATAATAACGCCACCATGTCATTTCGAGTACAGGGGCAGTACACGAAGGCGATCTCCATAAAAAGAGGAGTAAGACAGGGAGACGTCATTTCTCCGAAACTGTTTACGGCCACCTTAGAGGACGCGTTCAAGCTCTTGGAATGGTGAGGACTTGGCATCAACATAAATGGCGAATACATCACTCACTTCCGATTTTCCGACGACATTGTGACAAATGCTCGGTGACCTCAACAGAGTATCTCAACAAGTGGGTCTTAAAATGAACATGCACAAAACGAAAATTATGTTTAACGTTCATGTCGTACCCACTACACTCACCGTTAGAAAATCTTCTCTTGAAGCTGTCGTCGAATACATTTACCTGGGACAGGGAGTCCGGTTAGGTAGGTCCAACTTTGAGAGAGAGGTTAATCGACGAATCCATCTCGGCTGGGCAGCGTTCGGGAAACTGCGCAACATCTTCTCTTCCAAAATATCTCAGTGCCTCAAGACTAAAGTTTGTAGTCAATGTGTGTTACCAGTGATGATATACGGATCAAAGACGTGGTCTCTTACAATAGGTCTCATAAAAAAGCTCAGAGTTGCTCAGCGAGCTATGGATAGAGCTATCTTCAGTGTTTCTCTACGTGATCGAATCAGGAGGAGATTCGGAGAAGAACCAAGATCGCCGATATAGCCCTTAAGATTAGCAAGCTGAAGTGGCACATAGCGCGAAGATCGGACGGGCGTTGGGGCAGAAAGATTCTAAAGTGGAGACCACGTATTGGCAAGCGCAGCGTAGGACGACCGCCTGCCAGATGGACCGACGATCTTGTGAAAATCGCAGGAAGTCGTTGGATGCAGGTGGCATCGGACCGGCTACGCTGGAAAGTGATTGGGGAGGCCTATGTTCAGCAGTGGACAAGTATAGGCTGAGATGATGATGATGATTAACCGTGAAGTGCTGTAACTTAGCTAAAGCAAACGAGGGAAGTGCACTAAAAGTACATAAACATGGATAAAGGCAAATGAAAATGTCTAAATTTTAGCAAAGAAAACTCTCAGAAGAATACTCTCTGTGAAAAAACAAAGCCAAAACGACGGTTGCTATGAATGTGTGAATTTAATGATCATAAAACATTGTTATAATTTTATGACTTTGTGACGAAAAATAAATAAATATTATGATCACATTTCTCTTATAGATACTCAAAGAAATAGATGATAAGTTCATATATAAGGAACTTTGTCCCAACTATTTCGCATTTTTACATATCTGGGTCTCTTGAGTGAACGCCTCCTTTGGGCAGCGTGGTCCGACAGCGCAGTTCGATACATCGGACTACGAGAATTTTTGCATCCTTGTGTTAGGATTAATCGAACAACACGGACTAACTGAATTCTTCTTGTTCGAGACCATAATCGAACTAGCAGGGCAGACGTTTTGCAAGTGGGCATGATTATTATTTTGCGAGTCCTCGGAGACACATTGTGAATTAAATGTTTTCGTAAATATTTTTAGTCTTAAATTTTATTCTAACAACTAAGTACCATCACCTACACCTGTGGTAAGAGCTAGTTCTCAGTAGAAATAATGCTGTACCAGCATATCATGCCAATACTACAGGTGTTCAGTGTAGGTAGGTATCCAATGCGCAATCTGTACAATCCTCAGTTCGTTCTATCGAACCATGCTTACTGTAAAATGTATGTTCAAATAGTTCGACCATGGAATGGAGCAAGAAGGATTTAGAAGTCCGTATTGTCCGATCAATCTAACCACGCTTACCTGCAAAATGTACGTCTTGGTTGTTCAACTTTACAATCGTACCGAACGGGTTTATAAATCCTCATCGTTCGATGTATCGAACTACGCTGTCGGACCACGCTACCCCAAGGGAACGCCTGAACGGTCTTAATTAGTACCGCCATTTGACCTAAAAAATGAGCCATACATCTATTTCATATCAATCCGTAGCTACAGTACAGTACAATATTTTATCAGTTATAGATTATTGATTCTCATTACATCTAACTGACCAGCCTCTTTCTTGGATTTTGCAGGGAAAAATTCTTCACAAGATTTGCACATTACAGTGAAAAAAATAAGGTATATAGGATTCTGCCAAAAAAAATGATACGAGGTTCCGGCATCTCCACGCCGAAAGCTTGGTGCCCTATGCTTGTCGCTCAAGTAAGTATATTTTGGGGATCGATATTACTTGCCCAAACCCTCACAGCTCTCACGGTGCGGCTGGAATGGAGCTACATAAACACCACCCCTTAGGATAGTTTCATCAAATGGACGCTGGTACCCGAATTGAGCAGTCTGACACACCAATAGTATGTTTCATGAAATGTGACCGTAAAAATACTTAGTGTTCACTGTCCGTCATTCTGAAATAATATGTATGACAGTGCAGTACCCTACTTCATTATAATTAGGGTATAGAATCATTAGCATAAACGCCACTTAGTTAATTTCTACGAAACAAACATTTCAAAAGAAGAAATACCTTGCATGTTCACAACAGTAGCGTATTCCATTATTCTTTAAAACAATAATTTTAAGCTGCTACAAACATCTCAGACACAGAAATGCGGCTGAAGTTTGCGTTCAAGTGCTGTAGTAATGGTATTTGCTCTGAAATGGTTGTAAATGCAGTTTGCTCAACCCGCAATAAAGCACTCAGTGATGAAATAACTGTGTCTTATGAACATTGATGCACAAACTACATTAAAAACTTAATATATTACAAGCGTCTAATATATAGAATACTCACGCCGGGTAGATGGAGGTGTATGGAGGTGCACCTCAACATTTTAGTCTTATCGTGACCACTCTTAAGAATTTTGCCATTTTTGGGCACATGAGTTTAACATGTTCGTTTTTTATGTTCTCTTGAACATAGAGGTTTATTTGTTTTGCTACACAAATGGCAGCAAATGGTAATAGCACATATTTTTGATAATAGCACAAATGAAAAAACTGACCAGTTTTTAATTCTGAACCTGCATTAGAAAGGCGCTTGAACACCGAAGTATTATCACTTTCATCATCAACATTATGATCAGCCGACACTCTTCCATTTCAGGACGAAGACCCACCTAAAGATCGCCCTAACCACCGACTTTGTGCTGATTGCATTAAACTTTTATCCGCGACCTACAATAGGCCATCCTACAATAGGTCGAACTTGCGAGGGGGCCTGCTAGTAGCGGCTCTGTGGAACGGGTCACTCTCTTCCCTCAAATATGGTCGAGAAGAGTGATGGCTGCTTCTCAAGTCATACTCGTGAACGGGTGCTGCTAGTGGAGACTGGTTCGTCCTCTATCCTTTGACTGATCAAACCTGTAGTTCTGTTGAAGTTTGGCTCGTTCGGCATCACACTGGAGTTGTAACCAATTTTTTTGTTCGCACTCGTTATATATTTTATAGTAAGCAGTTTCTTTTTACTGTTATTTTTAATGTCCCATTTTTTTTTTTATTATATACCTTTACGAAATCTTTATTTTGTAAATGAGAGGACTGTGTAACTGTGTAGACGCTAATTGATACCATGAGTGTGAGCAAATTTACGTTAAATCTATACGTTAAATCTATACTTAAGCCCATCTACTTAACTCGTTCTGCATTGTTCTCCCATATCCCATAAACGCAACGTATACATAAAGAATTGAAAATATCTTATTTTACAAGAGTAATCGTGTAGTTACTTGCCCTTCTTCTCCACAGAAATGACATTCCAAACAGATGTTAGAGTCTTAAGTAATCACTTTTTCATTCCTGACTATTCATAAGTACTTCTTGGTTGGTTGGTTGGATTTTGATTTTAATTTTGATTTCAAGTGTTCCACTACGTGGTCGCCCCTTGAAAACATTTTTGCACTAAAGTTCTGCGAACGATGTTTTAATAGATTGTTGTAATGTATGAGTATACTTTTTGTCTTGTTAAACATTTATGCTTAAAAATATTATATAAGTAATATACCCCAAAATTTACCGCAAATCGAATGTATTACCACACTAAAGACATTGATTCTTGAGACGACAGAATGAATTTGTTTAAACGCTCTCGTAACTCCTAGAGCTTTTGAAACTTTTACGATGTTTTCGTCATAAATATGCCACAGGGTGGGCGCTTCAGATTTATTTTAGCCTAACTTTGTTTTTCAGGAATTATGTTGAAAGGCATTTCCTTGAATCGTCTCAAAAGAAATAGTCTCTCGTAAATAAATAGTCAGTTTTGAAGAAATATAAATTTAAAATTTAATGTAATATTAGCTTAAAGACGCCGTAAACATGTTAGGGTTGTCTAACTTGACACAATTGCAGCTAAGTTTCACTTCCAGGAATAAGAGTCACGGGTCATCCATCATGATGAAAATACTTATAAAAATAAACACTAAGCACTGTCACGCCTCTATCCTCCAAACAGGGCAGAGATATACTGTGTGCATCGTCCATTCCGATCTCGGTCTTGAACCTATTCGCGCCTTTATTAAAAAGGCGACAACCCGATATTTTCCGAACGCGTCCAATCATAGTAATCCGCTAGTCGTAGCCGCCGCCGACAACGAACTCAACTCTCCTCCTAGCAACCGCTACCGCCGTCCGCGGCATGTTCTCACCGACCCTCCCGATGCCCTTACATCCCTTCTTTCGGATACAGATACTGCACACAGGATCAGACACCAACCTCGCCGGCGAGGTCGAAGAATCCCTTGCCTGCCGGCCGGTGCAGAGCACCACGGCGAGACACCTAGTATACGCCCTCCCCCATAGCGACTGCCCAAGCCGAGGCCGTTCCTCCTTGAGGCGCCCTTGAGCTAGTTGCCTGCTTGTCCTTCTGGCTCGAGCGTAGTGGTTGCACGCTCGCCCTCTTGTCCAGTGAAGCTGTAAGGACCCCGCGTCCAACAGCGTAGATCATTCACACACACACACACACACACTGTGTGCATCCACATATCGCTGATAATGTTAGGTCTTAATGAAATAGAGAGATAGGTGTAATGGCAATAGGATCGCTATTGCCATTATACCGAACAATTCTAGATTCCGAACTGTCGCTGAGAATTTTCCGATAGAAAAAGCTCTCTTTATACATATTGTGTGATTCACAAATCCTTTTTTGCTCGTGCAGTTTGTCTGTGAAATTAATATTGGTAAATGTACCCATAATGAAAGAATATTTTTAAAGTGAAAACATCACCATTTCCGTAAAGAGCGTACATTTTTTAATCATATTAGAGTATGCAAAAGCATACAGGTTATGAATGCACTCAAACAAAATAAAGATTTATTATAAACATTCGCATGGAAACGTTTGTGCCAAGAGAAAAATCGCGCGTATATATCACAGAGGCGTACACCTGACAGTGGCTCATTACACGCCCCTGCCGCACACGGAAACGTTCCGTGCTTGTTATAATTCCGCTAGATGGTTTAAAGGCAAATTAAACTGATATGTGAGGGAACATAATAAGTTAAAAAAAGGTTAAGAGTTATGAGCGAATTGTCTAAAAAGCAAAATGCTAAGTTCCACTTGCACGACCCAGGATTAGCGTAACTAATCCAGTGTGTGTGTGTGTGTGTGTGAGTGATGTACGCTGTTGGCCGCGAGGCCCAGACTACACTTGTCCGACCTAGGATTTGAACCCAGGACCGCGTGATCACAAAGTGACGCACTTTGCCACTAGACCAACGAGGCAGTCATATATATATTGATAACTAAACGAATACCTTATAGACAGAGGACCCATATCACAACTTTTCAAGCATCTATCTATCTATCTATAACCTTACGCCAGATCCCTTGCGGGGTAGGCAGAGAGTACAGAGTTCTAACAGGTTCTTTCCTTACATACCTCTCTGGCTTCCTCGACTCTCATAGTTCGTCTCATACACGCTCGGCGGTTACGAAGACTCTTGACTTTTCCATCAGATAAGACTCGGTTTATTTGGTCGTGGTAAGATAGTCTAGGTCTTCCCCGGTACCTGTATCCTTCCACTTTCACATTTAAGCATCTAATCGGGTTAATTTAATTAGGAACTACCGAAACTGTGTCGGCACGCAAATTCACCGCTCCGAAACTACCTAGAGCCAAAACAACAAGCCTCGTAGCTAGGTAAATTGTAGTGATGTGTTCCTGTCTAACTGTGTCCTCTCCTGTTTGACATTATGCGATACTGTGGAAGTGTTTACTGCAACAAATTTCTCACGCTCCACTATAGTTTTGTGTAAAGTGTATAATTCACTGGTTCAATTCAATAAGAATTAGCTCTTATTTTAATTACCGTCCGTAAAATACTTGTATTTGAATCTGTGATTACAGACTCCGGTGTTAGAACGAGTTAGATGTTTGTGCTCTCTGTCTACCTTGCAAGGGATGAAGCAGATTTTTGGAGTATATTTTTTTTAGCGACAATAGTTCACCGTATAATGCTTAGAGTCACATAGTGGTCTTTAAAAATTTTGTTGATAAACTAGTCATATAGTCAAAATGTCTAAATCGCCAAAAAGTGCACATAGCAGATATTTCTTTGATAATGCCGATATATTGTTTAAGACAGATATTTTTATTGTAAAAGAAAAGGCACAATTTCAAAAACTTCAATCATGCTTAACCTGGCCTAGAATTCAAACCCAGAACCGGATCGTGCGTCACTTGAATGACGAAACAATTTTAATTTTGTTAATTGGACATTTAAATCATCATCATCTTGATCACCAGCCGAAAGGCTTACACTCGAAAGGCACTCAATTAAGAATAGTTATCTAATAATCTCTAGCCAAAAAATGGGTACATATACGAACGTAAATATTTTTTTAGTATCTACTATTAATACAAATAATTATTTTTATATCTAAAATCGCAGACAGTAATAAAATCTCTATCTATATCATCACGCCAGATCATAAGGTACACACAATATTATAAGGTAGAACATTCAGTAAGCCTCGTCATTTCTATTATCGCAAAATGCTATATCCCTGAATTCTCGACTTTCGATCAATAAAATTGAATTTAAAAACTCATTATTGCAGTAATGACTTTCAATCCATAAAAATGAAAACAATACCAACTTCGAAAACGCTACAAAAGTGTTTTTATACCGCGGGGCGGTGTGTTCATGAAAAGATAATAGCCAGTCAACGTGTCACGTGAATTTAAAAGTCGTTGAATAAATTAATAGTCAACACAAACACAAAACAATATAACAAATACTACGGTCTGTGGATTTAGGTATACCATACACACAACAACACTGTAATAAACAGTGTACTTATATCCGCATAGGCTAGTCCCTGTTGCCTGTTCATATTGATAACGATCACAAGGTTTTGCATTTATCTATGTCATCCCCGCTTAGGGATAATAGGTGTGACGGTATTTAGTTTTGTTTATAATACGATCACGACGTGAGAGCGTACGTCGCCGGGCTCGGTGGAATGAGTATAATTAGTCTCTAGACTCTCTTAATATCTATAAAAGTTCAAGTTAAGCCTTTCGCTGCGATGATTTACGGCTGCTAACCAATGCGGAGCCAGTGATGGTGTGAGACAATTTTTTATTCTAAATATGGTAACCGGTATGTGAAATAATAGATTAGAATTTATTCGTATTTCTGATGTATGTTTACGTAAATATGTGCGTAGATACACTTTCAACGTTGCCGCGTTGTATTCGTTAACCCTAAGTGAAACATCTGGACTAAGCAGTGCCACTAGCTTATTTGGAAAGTTAATGTAGTCCATTAGCATTTTCACATTTCCGTGTCACCTGCCATTGGATGTGAAGTGGAATGATGAGGTAATAAAATTAATTGTTTGGAATGATTTAATGGATATCTGTGAACATTGTTTTGAGAAAGTTTGGTAAAGACTTGTTTAAAAATAGATTTGTAAGGTGAACATGAGAGAAATGTAGATACCTACTATTCTCGCAAACTAGCATGCTATAAAAGTTGGCGGATTTTAACATAGAGCCAACCAGTGTTTATATTTTCTCATGTCAAATCTGATGTAACAATTATTTTGTTTTGTTATAGTGTATAATTTGGAATGCACCAATAATTAGCGATATAAATGGCTAAACATCCTTATTTTAAAACGTAGTTGGACATTCTGAAAGCGAAATATGTTAATATTATTATATATGAAGAAAAATAAAGGCTTTGGTGCAAAAGTAAACAGTGCAGGTGATTTCTAATAAAAACAAAAATCATCATATAAATATATGAAATCATAATCATCATAAATTATATATCTATCTATAACCTCACGCCAGATCCCTTGCGGGGTAGGCAGAGAGTACAGAGTTCCAACAGGTTCTTTCCTTACATACCTCTCTGGCTTCCTCGACTCTCATAGTTCGTCTCATACACGCTCGCCGGTTACGGAGACTCTTGACTTTTCCATCAGATAAGACTCGGTTTATTTGGTCGTGGTAAGATAGTCTAGGTCTTCCCCGGTACCTGCATCCTTCCACTTTCACATTGTATATCTGTTTTGTCATTCTTTCCTCTGGCATTCTTTCTATATGCCCGAACCAACGGAGCATGCCCTTTCTCATCTTTACACCGATACTATCTTTCATACCTACTCGCTGTCTTACTATGCTGTTGCTAATGCGGTCGGTCAGCTTCACTCCGCACATCATCCGCAGAGCTCGCATTTCTACCGCATTTATCCTACTTTCATTCTCCTTCTTACATACCCAGCTCTCGCTACCATATAACAGCGTTGGGACAAGAACTCCGTTATGTATGGCCAGCTGCGCCTTATGGCTTAAGTGCCGGCTCCCGAGTAGCTTTCCCATCGCACCATTCACTCTGTTCCCTGCACTCACTCTTCTCTCTATGTCAGCGGTGTATTTCCCATCCTTACTGAAGGCGCATCCAAGATATACAAACTCATTCACTTGCTCCAGCACATCGTTACCAACCACAATCCTTACATTCGTTCTGGTTTCTTCCCTTTCAAAAACCATAATCTTAACCAAATTATATATGTATTCCAAATAATCATACATTTAAAGTTGATGCTATAGATCCCTGGAATAAATATGTATGGCACAAATAGTACGACCAGTAAAGTTTCATAGAAACACAAAGGCCTTTACGAAATACGAAAATTCACGTAAAATAAAACTGAAGTGTGTAAGCGAAAAGTGTTCAAAGTCTTATGTCGATGACCATGATGTCGATGAAATAAAATTTAGGACTATTTCAACTCATCATACATTTATAACTAGGTTTAGGTATTCTTGGAGTAAACTCAATATACGAGACAAAGAGTACGACCACTAAAGTTAAAAAAAAATACAAAAGCTTTTACAAAAGCCGGCCATTCACGATACTGACACTTTTGTATAATCGCAGATCCAGCAATTTTTCCTTTTTATTGCGTTTGAATCGCTGTAATCCTATTGTGAATTGAGTGATTTGATTTTGTAACGAAATCTATTTTTATGTTTGCAATGTTTTGATGACTTTCGTGCTAAACTCGTTATAAAAAGGACGCAGAGGACAATTTTGTTTTTAGAACAGTAAATTAGTTAATACCTACCCGTAGTATATTAAATGCTCGACAAAAGTAGTGATTAAGTAATAGATGTACTCAAAGGCGTCTAAAAGAGAAAAAAAATATATAAAATCGATCGAGCAGCCTCTTACATTTATAGACTTATTCCCTATTTCACTACTTTTTACACATTACATCATTAAATACACAATAAATGCAACCCCTGCGAATCTAATTCACACTTGTCTTTAATTTTTTGCGCTTGATTTCATTGATATGACCCCCTTTTATGAGCAATGAATATCCATGTTTAATGTCGTACTCTATAAGTTAAATAATAATATTATTATAGCGCACAAGCTTACCAAACAAGCAAACAGATTCGTCCAGAAATAAAACTGCCTACTCGAGAGCATAGGGTCGGCGTCAGGTCAGCGCCTTCCATCCATCTAAGTCATGGAGACCCGCCATTAATACGCCCCATGGACATCTAGTCGCGATACACAGCCCTTTGGAGATTTACATGCTACGACGTGACAGAGGCTCAGGGTAGATTTTTTATCTTTTTTGGATGGCGTAACCGAATGGAGGAGAAAATATTTGACAAAGGCTGAAGATATATTTCGTTAGTTTTTTGGATGGCGTAATAGAATGATAGAGAAAAAATGTGATAAATGCAAAAGATGTTTTAAATTTATTTTTTGTGGATTTGATGTTGTTACAGAATATTGGAGGAAATGTGATAGAGGCCGATGATGTTTCTTGTTATAATTTTTTGAATAGTGGGGAAACAAATTATGTCACAGAGTCTGAGGTTTTTCTTGATATCGTTTTTGGATCTCGTAACAGATTGAAGAAAATGTTAGTATCACTACACAGTGATAAGTTAGAATGTAAAAATGAGGTAACCACACTTTTTATGTCCGTATGTATACTTAGTATTTAATAGCAAATTTGTAATCTCTTTTAACGAATTTGTAGAAAAATTATTCCACAATCATTCGATGAAAGATGACCGTGACTTAACATAGGCTCCTAAAGATGGCCATGGCGACCAGCTTTGCCCTGTACGTATCCAGCTTTCAGTCAGTCATTTATATATCTCGTGGATTGCAAATTCCACGTATTATTCAAAATATAATTTTTCAGAAAAATATGAATAAATTATAATAATTGAATAACAGTGATTAGGTATTTATGGAAAGAAATATAACCATTCCACCATACCATCTAAAACATAACCTTCTACCCATTCTACCTCTATTCGATTGCGATACAAAAGATTGAGATTCTGTTGATGAGAATGCACTATTTACCAAAAGTAGGTGTTTGAGTAAAACCCTACAGATATAAAGGTAACACACATTTGTTTCTAGCCTACTTTATTATCCCAGTCCGGAGCAAAGGCCTCCCCTTTATATTTCCACAACTGTCGATTCATTGTCATGTCGTGTCAACTAGGAAAAGGTAATACGACGATTTAGACACCATGGTTACATCGTGGTAAATAAAATTATAGACGGAAAAAATCCCACTAGTTGGCATTCATATTTCCGATTCATAGAAAGACTCAGATACAGAGGAGATTGGCCTCGTAATGTGCGGTTAATTCGGAAACAGCAGGGCGAGTGCCATTTCCACGTACACTTCATTGGCCGCCCATAAACACCATTTGCGTGGGTACGATTGGAACGGCCATGAGCCGTTTTGTCGTAACTCTGAGGTAAACTCGCATTTGTAGTTAGTATTTCTACTCGAATACTTTTTGTCTGCCTCGTTGGTCTAGTGGCGAATAATCTGCTTTACGATCTCGACGTTCTGGATTTAAATCCTAGGTCGGACAAATGTAGTTATTGTATCGAATAATTCCTAGTCTCGTTCCGGAGTCTGGAATTGTGCTCTATATAAGGCAATAGGCTCGCCCTCTGTTACATGGGACCTAGCATAGTCGATAATAAGTGGTTATACACAGCAGACTTCTACCACCCTCGCTTGGGCAATATAGGCGTGATGGTATTTCTACTCTATCCTCCATATTGTCTAGATTACGAAGCCATTTCTCAATATTTTTTTTTGTAATTTGTTTCCATCTTTCACCAAAGATGCGTGGGTCATGAAGAAAAGATTTTTTATAATATATTTGCTTTAACAAAATATCAGGTCTCTATACTGAAACATTTTGTACTCCTGCAGACGTAGCAGTCAAAACGTAATCATTAGTTTTTGTGTAAACAAATGAAATGTAGAATCAATTACAAGTTTCATTTCATAGTATTTATACAACTTAAACGTAAAGTAAAATTAATTTCATACCTCACGAAGATTTTATTTGTCACGTGTAACTTCATAACTGAAATGAATATACTCAACGATATTAAATTTATTTACCATTTATAATATATTTGATGTGCTTCTATTCAACCGAATGTCAATACAGGCTTTGAAAATATCCTATCTTATTGACTCTCTCAATCGGCTTATATATTTTCAGCTTTCACGTTTTCAATTGATACTTATTCCTTTCATAAAAATACATGTCAATTGAAAATTCATCTTGTGGGCTCAATACTACTTATGTATAATTATGTAATATTTATTAATTGGTCGTAATAAATTTACGAACTAAATAACACTTAGCATCGATCGCTCGATTTTTTACTACAAGCATCTATTAAGTAATTTTGACCTCCATATAAGCGCTCTACTTATTATCCGCGGACACGTTTCGGCGGCCTTATTACAAATAGGTTAATCGGAATTCCCATCGTTTCTAACTGTAAGACTTTGTCAAAGGCAAGTCAGCGATACCATATAAGTAAGTTTGTCTCGGTAGTTAGTGACATAAGTTGAATATCGCCGTTCGATTCAGTATGCACGCAAGCCATGCATGAGTGGACATGTTTTAGATATGACTCTAACAGAAATAAGATTAACTTGAAGCCACGGGGCTGTATCATCAGGTTGTCAGGTTCAGCGTGTAGAGGGCCTTACTAAAACATCACTTCGTTTTTTAATATTGCTTGCATTTTTATGTCATTAGCAGAAAGTCAAATTCTTAATATTACCTTGAATAGCAACTGAAAAATGCAAAGCGTTTATAGGGAAATGTTTGAAAAATAAAAACATTCAATGCGATTGTGGTGGCCACGCTGACGGGCGATTAGGAGGAAAAAAAAATCCTTTTAAAACAAACGAAGGCTTGAGTTCTAAGTAAAATGACACAAACATCCGACATACAGTTTTCTTTGTGATACAACTTTATGGGTTCTTAAATGACCTGCGTGTACTTGGGAACATGATATGTTATGATATCATTTATGAATTTGCATCTTCATACTTATAAAGTAGCTTGTAGTTAATCTCTGTTAAACCAATAGTGTTATTGATCTTTCCATACAACCGACTATTTTGATAATAGTAAGAAAGTTGAATTTAAATACACCTATATTTAAGTAAAAATCATAGCCAATATTTTTGGATATTTTTAATGAAGACCATGTTTCGGTCCGATAGTAGTTGTAATAAGTACTTATGTTTAAGTGCTTAAGTTGTATATCCTCATAAAGGGTAAGGCATTTTTTGACGTTGACGTTGTGAGGCACGTTGACTTTAAACAATTTTAATAAACTTTATTTATATTAATTCAAACTAGTCCCGCCTCTCTCAGTGAGAACCAAACTCAACAGAATGTAATCCATAGTATCCATACCTTCTAATATTATAAATTCGAAATAAACTAGGTCTGTTGCCTTTTCACGCATAATTTGCTGAAAAGGTTTTGACAAAAGTCAAGGAGATATGTTGCATCTTGGGGACCCAACAAGCTACCTTTTGTCTCAAATAAAAATAACGCAGATGAAGTGCACGGGTAACATCTAGTATTTACATGAATCTAAAAGTAAACGAACACGAGTTTATTCCTATGAAAAGTGGTATATAATTCAACTTGCAGGCACGAATTTTTTATGTAACGTTTATGCGTTAAAGGTGTGACAAATGGATTCACACGCACGCACCCTCAAGTGTGGCTAATATCCAGTGATTGACAGTATATTTCGGAGGTGTAAAAGTATATAAGTTGCTTTGTATGAGAATTTATTTATTTATTTATTTATTTATTTATTCTTTATTGTACACGTTTAATTATAATAACAATAAGATAGGAAAGTTTATGTACAAAGGCGAGCTTAACTCAAAATTGAGTTTTCTTACAGCAAACCTAATAGGCATAGAGAGATGAAAATACAGAGGACAGTACCAAGTGTACAATCGAAGTATAATGTGCAAAGAACTAACTATATATAACTATACAATATAAAACATATACATACAAACCTAACATAGTAATATATACATATACATTTATCGATACATAAAAAATACATATATATCAATAATAATACATACATATTTACACATATAGATCATGATGAAAGGAAATGCTCTTTAATTTTCCTTTTAAAGACGTCTAGTGAGACACTATCGCGTATAGTGTGTGGGAGTGAATTCCAAAGCTGCACCGCGCGAACAGTGAAAGAACCATTATAAAGGCTAGAAGTGTGACGGGGAGTACGGAGAAGAAGAGAAGAAGATGTGCGGCAGGGCTTGCCCCTGGGGACTAAATATTCAAAGCGTTCCCTCAGATAAGATGGTGAATTAGGATTGTGAAGAAGAGAATAGAGTAGTGAAAGAATATGAGTATCTCGACGACGTCGAATAGGCAACCACTTTAACTGCGCCCGAAATTCAGAGACATGATCGTACTTTCGGAGCCCGAAAATAAAGCGGATGCACAAATTCTGAAGCCGTTCGAGTTTATTGAGAAGCTCCTCCGTTGCGTCCAAGAAACAGACATCAGAATAGTCCAGAAGGGGAAGGAGAAGAGATTGAGCAAGAGTTATTTTAGTATGAAAGGGCAGGAACTTTTGGAGTCGCTTGAGAGACTGGAAGGACCAATAAATCCTTCTGCTTACTTCTGCAATGTGGACATTCCACGAAAGATGGCAGTCGATATAGACACCTAGATTTTTAGCACTTGTGGAATAGGCTATAGGAACTGAGTCGTAGAGTACCGGTGGAAGAGAATTTTGATCTAAGAGATTGAAGTAGTATCTTCTACCAATAATGAGAGCTTGTGACTTTGTGGGATTTACTAGCAGGCCAAAAGATTTAGCCCACTCGTTAATTTTTATAAGATCATTATTGATAGCATCAACAGCTTCGGGAAGCTCATCTATTTTAAAATGACGATAAAGTTGCAAGTCGTCTGCGTAAAGATGATAGTATGAAGATAAAATTTTAGTGATAGCGTTAATAAAAACCGAGAAAAGAAGAGGGGAAAGGACACCACCTTGGGGTACGCCCGCAGTCAGATCACACCAGTCAGAGGAGACCTCATCGTAACGGACCGACTGCGACCGACCCCGAAGATAAGAATCAAACCATTTGATCACAGAAGAAGATAGATTAAGAGAGGATAAGATCCCTAGGAGGATGTCAAAATCAACTGAGTTAAAAGCACTGCTGAAGTCCAGTAGTACCAAAATTGTGAGGAGCTTGTTTTCCATGGCCAAACGGATATCATCTGTAATTTTAACAAGAGCCGTTACAGTACTATGGCCAGGACGGAAACCAGATTGATATGGACTTAGCAGGCAGTTAGAAGAGAGATAACAGGACAGTTGACTATGGACCACACTCTCAAGGACCTTAGATAGGATTGGTAAAATGGAAATTGGGCGGAATTGGGATACAGACGTGGGATTTGCAACTTTAGGTAGGGGTAGGACATGGGCCTTCTTCCAAGCCGAGGGAAAGGAGCTTGTAACAAGGGAATAGTTTACAATGTGAGCTATGACAGGAACAAGTGTATTTAAAATGGGGAGAAGCATCTGAATGTGCAGACCATCATCACCCACTGCTTTAGTGGAAATGGATAGGATATTTTTCTTTATATCTCCTTCTGTAATTTGGTGAAAAGAGAAAGAAGTACATTTTGGCATAGAAATATCGGAGAGACTGTTCAAGGTAGAAGATTTCGTGTTGTCATCCAGGGTAACTGGTGATTTAGAGAAATGCATATTTATCGCAGTAAGATCCAAATCGAGTGTACTCTCGCTATGGGACTTACCGATGCCAAGAGACTTGATAAATTGCCATACTTGTGTTGTATTTAAATTGCGTATAGAGTTGTGAATGTGGCGTCTTTTAGCATCTCTACACAAACGATTGCAACGATTGCGGAGAGCTTTATAAAAGGACCAGTTCTCTTCCGTCGGAAACTTTTTATACCGCCTTTTAGCTTTGTCCCTTATTGACATCACTTTTTTGATGGCATCAGATAGCCAGGGAGCGGGAAGATGCTTTACTCTCACCTTTTTTATGGGTGCGTGTCTATTGTAAAGTTCTAAAATTAGGTTATTAAAAGCCATTACTTTCATATCTAAGTCATTGCAGTTGTAAACAGGAGACCAGTCAATGTTGTCCACATCAGCTCTCAAATGATCCATATCAATGTTCTTGAAACTGCGAAGAAAAAGAAATTTGGATTTGCGTTTAGAAGAGCGAATTTTGTAGGATAGGTATATAAGATCGTGGTAGGAAAAGCAGGCGGGTAGTTGACCATGGGTGGCCACTTTACTAGGGTTGGAAACTAGTATTAAATCTAAGAAAGAAGGAGTACAGTGGGGAGCACGATGTGTAGCATTAAGCTGAAGGATATGCATATTGACAGAAGAGACGAGAGATCGGAGTTTGCGGCTACGTACATCGTCCTTAAGCAAGCAGGTGTTAAAATCTCCGAGGATAATTGTATGGTCATATAAAGGAGAGAGATATTCTAACTTAGACTCAAAAGATGAGAAATAATCAATATGGCAGGAGGGACTGTAAAAAACGCCAAGAAGAAGTTTACAATGATTAATAATAATTTCAATAAATAAATGTTCACTAAATTTTGAATACTCACTCGGAGATTGATCAATTACCCTGTAAACGATATCTCCTCGCAGATATATGGCAACCCCCCCTCCTCCCTTGCCAGTCCTGTCATTACGCACAAGCTTGTAACCAGGCAACGCATACTGCGTAGAAGGAAGGGCAGGCTTGAGAAAGGTCTCAGAGACAAGGATAGCATGAATAAGTTCAGAATCGAAAGATGACAGTAAATCACTATAATGTGCGGGAATGCTTTGAGCATTTATATGGACCAAATTCAAAAATTTGCTGAAACCAAAAAATTCAGAAGAAAGTTGGTCTCGCAGAAGAACAGAATTATCACTGAACGCGCTAGCAAAGCTTTTGTCAGATTCACAAGACGATGAACAAGAAGCAAAACTATCTTCAGAATCATGATCAAACATACCTAATAAACTAAAATATTAATAAATAAATAAGAATAACAATATATAATGTTACAACAAAATAAATAACAATACTAATAAATAACTATTGCATACCTTGTCATCCTCGATGCACTCGTCGGTTGATATAAAATATTTTGGGTTAAAACACTCGTGTCCAATGCTCGATAAATAATACAATCTGACATTTCACGTTTTTGAACGAATGTTTTCACCTCAAAATGAAAGGTACAAAAATAATTAAAACAAAAATAAAGTGACCGTCACATAAAAAAAAAAAGCAAAACAAAGTAAATAATTGAGTGTTAGTATGCAAACATCACTTTTTCCGGGATTTCTTTTCTGCGGTCAAGGTAGATGGCTTATCTCTGAGCTGCGATGGTCCTGCTTTGGAGTCTTCACCGGATGCAACATTTCTTGCCGGGAACCGAGCGAGAAGTGGCCGCAGTTCAGCTACAGACTCGATCTTACGGCGCGATTTATCAGGAAGCAGTATATTAATTTTGCCCTCTGATGTCCAACAATGACTCACACCGAAGTGTTCACGAGCTCGTAAAAACGCGTCATGCCTCGGCTTCGTCAGGAACTCGGAAAATATTAAACCTGAGCCCTTCAATTGAGTTTTGTTGCGCCACACTTCGTTCCGCAGATTGTAGTGTTGAAAACGGATAAGAAGAGGACGAGGCTTGCCTGAATGAACTCCCAGGCGATGGCAGGCTATGATGTCTGAGGAAGAGACATTGGCGATCTTCATCTGGTCCTTAATTGTTTTTATCGCCTGGACAAGCTGATCTTCGTTCTGCTGCTCAGGAAGGCCATGGAGTAGCAAGACCTTTTTACGGGATGCCATCTCATGACGATCTAGGCCCACAGTCAGCAACTCCACCTGAGTCTTTAGCGCACCCATAGTCTTCCACATGAGACACTTAAACTCTGTGAATTCTCTGGATAGGCTGGCTACCGTCTTGTGTGGAGCTTCATTGTCGCTGTAAATCCGAAGATCTTCTTCATACTTCTCCTTTCGCGCAGTAAAGGTTGTGGAGAGTTCTTCCACACAGTTAGACAGCTTGGCGTACAGGTCCATGGAGTGAATTTATTGGAGAAATACCACGTTTGGCCCAAACTTTAATGTAAGACACTTAATATTAGTTTAAGTGGTATATTTGACGGACGGTTTGACCCAGTGGTTAAAAGTTGAAGTCGCTCCGTCCACTGGATCGAGTAGTCGCGGGTTCGATCCCCGCATGGCACAAATCTTTTTGTGTATTTGTAAACGTACCCATGTTACAGGAATAATTCTTGGTGTGGGACTACGTATTCTTTTAAAAAAATGAATTTAAACACAAATATTTATATAAATGAAACCATACTACAACGCAGTAGTATTTTTTAGTAAATCTTGCAATATCCTAAAGTAGTATTTATAATATAATTATATGTACTTGTGTTTTATAATGTTTTTTAAAAATGTATAACTAGTCAAATATAAAAGCCGGCGTGACTTTATAAAAATATATTTGTTTAACAATATAAAATTAATAATGAATACTCAAAATACTAATGCAGGCAATTAGTATTGCTTAACGTTAGTCATCATCATCATCATCATCTCAGCCTATACTTGTCCACTGCTGAACATAGGCCTACCCAATCGCTTTCCAGCGTAACCGGTCCGATGCCACCTGCATCCAACGACTTCCTGCGATTTTCACAAGATCGTCGGTCCATTAACGTTAGTGCGAACGGTAAAAGAGCTAAGTCGATATTATTTGTACTTTGCTTGGCGATGGCTATTTATAGGCATCGTCAAGTAAACACTTCTTTCTAGAAGACACCCACGCAGTGTGCGTCTTATTAATTAATATCTGTTTATTAATCAAAACAGTTTTTAGAATTGGACTGAGACTAAACACGTAACCTGATATCTGTTTTCATGATAAATACGCAGCTGAGGCAAGTTAAGCAGATTCAGCAAAACAGTACTTGGAATTATTTTGTATGAGCAATAGTCTGTTATTATTGCATCATCTTTTAAAGTGCTTGCACTGAGCTGTGTACTGGTCTAGTATACATAACTTCTCCCTCCATAAGTTCAAAATCAGCGTTCGGTTTTTGAGAATGTTGATTTTGCTTATGTTTATATAAGGACAATATTTTAAACTTATTAATATATATAACAATCAAGAGCACAATTATAAATGTAACATAAATGATTATGGTGCCTAAACTTTTGCTATGCACATTAACTGAATCTACTTGGTTTTCACAAAATTTTGCACTTTCACTTTTACACTAGTGACAGGAACTGAAGATTGTCGCTTATGTGGCAGGAACTGAAGGTTGTCGCTCATGTGGTAGGAACTGAAGATTATCATTCATGTGGCAGGAACTGACGATGAGTCAAATTGATTAGTAGTAATAATTTCTTTCATAGCATAGGAACTGTGCTTTCTTAATTTCTCTGTAAGTCTGTGAGAATTGTAATTATTTATGACCTTCTTGTAAGGATGTGAGGATTTAGGATTTAAAGGAATGTCAGGTTGGAAAAAGGATTAAGTTTGTAAGAATTATAGAAATCTAATTAGACAATTGGTACTAACATAATAAACGTTATTCGTTTGCTATTAATATACGCTATTATGTCTATACAATGTTCAATCTTAATATTAACAAAATTTGTATAATATGAATTATCAAATCGTAAGTATTTAAAACAATGTACTATGTTGAAATTTAGTTCTATTTAAAATATATTCTATTTCGAAGTTAAAGGACCAGGTTTTGGACTACCTGTGTTACTATCAGAAGGGTGAACCTTTAGAGGACGTTTAATATCCTTTATTGGGACTTTCGTATGTCTCCGATGAGACTACTGGTACGGTATTTCTAATAACTTTTCCTATCTATATTTACAAAAAGGTTTGTAACGTTGCTAATCTTTAGTACTATTCTATTTAAAACTTCGATTGCCTAATTTACTAAAGGAATCTGGTATTGTTAGAAAGTATTTGCCTTCTAATGAAAATTATATCTATAAAAATTTTGTGAAAGGATCTTGTTTGAGTTAATTATTATTTGGGATTAAAGGGTTTCTAATAACGTTCGCACATTTAACGAAATTAATTGTTTTTGAAACATGTAATTAATTGTCAAAGTATAAGAAATATTAAGCTTTGAATTTAATATTTAAAGAATGATTTTATTAATTCAAGTTGTTGACTGATAATATTTAGAAAATTTAGAAGTTTTATAATAGAGTTTATCGGTTCCATATCTTAAGTATTCAGGTTGTCAGATTTGTATATAGTGTGTTATTAAATTTTTATCAATCTGTTTTATTTTATCAATTTCATTCTGACTTTGATTTTATTATGCGCGAACCTTTTAATTAAATAAAAATACATATATTGAAGAAATGATCTGATTAATTTTGGGGTACTCGTATGTAATGTAGCTTTTACTAAAATAATAATTATTTCATCTTCGTTGGAAGGTGGAATATTTATAGAATTTGAAGTATGCCTGTCTGGTGAGTCATTCGCTAATAAACGGTCTTTTATTTTAGAAAGTGAATCAAGTAGTATTTTTATCCTAATAGTTATATTACTATCCTCTTCGACGGGTATTGATTCGTTTAATTTTGAAGGATCGTTAAAATTTATAGTTACTATTTTGGGGGGTTCTTCAATGTCAATTATAGGGGCATCATTTTGTTCACTCAATTTTGAAAAATCGTTATTATTAATATTTATTATTTTAGGGGGTTTTTCAAGAAATCTATCGGAAAAATTTAGCGGTGGACGTATAATAATGTCTAGGCTTTCGTCTATCACTTTGTTAATTGCTACTGGCTCATAATCATATAAGTATTCGTCAGTCTCAAGGTCAGTGTCATCTACGTAATTCTCGTATAAATATTCTGTTCTAGGATCTCCAAAATGTTCTGTGAGGAGTTCCTTTAGGCCATCCCAAGAATTAATATTAATCCATTCGCTTACTAGTGTCGCGGCTTTATCGGTTAATTTGCTTGTAACGCTATGGTAAATATACAATTGTTGCGCGGCATTATTTTCCTTTGAAAAGCTTCTAACTACATAATGATACGTGATTCATTTTAAATACTTTGATTTTAACAAACTGCCAAACATATTATAAAAAATACAATAAATATTACACACAAACAAAACAATAAAAAAATACACGATGAAAATTACACAATTAAAAAAAATCACAATTAAAATTTTATACACAATAAAAGAAAAAGTTCATAAATTCGGCGATTTGTGTCCGAAAAATTTTTTTTTATCAACTATTATTATATTATTTAAATTAACTTAGCCTTTATAGGCAGACCAACGTTTATTATTTCTTTTTTTTCAATATAATTTTACTTTCTCATGTGACCCTTGTGATCGAATCACTGGAAGTAATTTGCTTTTTAATAAACAAAATACGACAAAATTTTACGTAAGTTCAGCGATGCTTGTCTGATTCTTACGGCCCTAACTGGTGATCTACGGCTTAGCGATGCTTGTCTAAATCCCGTGAGATCCTAATTTTAATCACAAATTAGCGATGCTAGTCTAAATATGTGATATCCTTTTATCCAAATAATTCCCGTGATTTTTGACCGGAATTACAGGCTCGGGGTCTGAATGAAATTAGCGATGCTTGTCCAATTAAATTCAGAAAAGACAGAAAAATAGGAACATATGGGAAAGGTCAGAACTCACACAATGCTGCAATTTTTCATGCCGAATATCCGCTCTTTGAGTATCTGCAGGCACTTCTTGACAAATTTCTTTGTTCGAAGGTAGGGTAGGTCCTTTTCTAGGATTCAGCCAGACGATTGTGGTCCGGAATCGATGCTTGTACTCCTACACGGCACTGAGCTTGTCTGATATGACCGCTGCAACACTTATCGCGACTGAAATCCTACCGTTCGGCTGCGCCAGTCAAATATAAAGACCGGCGTGACTTTATAAAAATATATTTATTTAACAATATAAAATTAATCATGAATACTCAAAATACTAATGCAGTCAATTAGTATTGCTTAACGTTAGTGCAAACGGTAAGAGAGCTAAGTCGATATTAAATGTACTTTGCTTGGTGATGGCTATTTATAGGCGTCGTCAAGTAAACACTTCTTTATAGAAGACACCCACGCAGTGTGCGTCTTATTAATTATTATCTGCTTATTAATCAAAACAGTTATTAGAATTGGACTGAGACTAAACACGTAACCTGATATCTGTTTACATGATAAATACGCAGCTGAGGGAAGTATATATATATAGTAAGCCGATTCAGCAAAACAGTACTTGGAATTATTTTGTCTGAGCAATAGTCTGTTATTATTGCATCATCTTTTAAAGTACTTGCACTGAGCTGTGTACTGGTCTAATATACATAATTACCTAGTAAACAAAAGTGTTTACTTTCTTGTTTCTTAGCACTTAAAGATTCGCTGAAAGATAACTCATATTTTGAGTTAAGATAGATAGATAACACTTTATTGTTCTACTAAAAATACAAAAAGGAAATAAAAGAGGCAAGATTACAAATTGAAAGTTAGTGTAACAATAGGCGGCCTTATCACTAATAGTGATCTCATCCAAACTACCTTTGGATGGAGAGGATCTAAAGAAAACACAAGATTTAGGGGTGTATTTAACAAACAAAGCAGCACAAGACATCAATAAATCTATGAAAAACTACTTAATAATATACCTATGTATAATATATATATAGTAAAACAATCTTTTAAAAAAAAAGTCCAACCGACTTCAAAAAGCAAAAAATAAATATTTGAAGTCGGTACTTGTTAGTGCAGTCGGTTACTTGGCACCGACTTCAAATATTTATTTTTTGCTTTTTGAAGTCGGTTAACCTTTTTTAAAAAAGATTTTTATTTTACAATTTTAAGTGATGAGTGAATTATTTACTAATATTTATTTACCTATATTATATTATTTTGCTGAGTTGTACAGTAGGGTACCTACAGGATTGATATAATAACCATAGCAACAGAATCTATATATTCTTGCTCTTCGCCGTTAAGGAGTCCCCTGGTGTATTTTTAAAGTCCAAAGTTCAATACCGATTTCATGAAAATGGGAGCACCTCGAAACTATACTAAGCTCAACGCAAAAAGAATCATCAAAATCAGTTCATAAATAAAGGCGTTATAAAAAAAACACAGACGAATTGTCAACCTCCTCCTTTTTTGAAGTCGGTTAATATTCTGATTAGTTCTATGGTAGGGTACCTATAGGATTGACGTAATACCCATAATATCTAAACCTACGCATTCGTATTGTATGTCGTTAAGGAGTTCCCTGGTGTATCTTCAAAGTCCAAGGTTCAATATCGATGAAATTAAAATGGGACTACCTTCGAGCTATACTGAACCCAATGCAAAAAGAATCATCAAAATCGATTCATTATTGGCGGAATGATTGTTTAACAAACATACAAAAAGTTTGAAGTTGTTTAAAAATGAATCGTGTAAACATCTTAAGTTAAGATAACTACTCTGTAACTTTCTGCCGCCGCTTAAGTTCTCACTTTAAGCAGGCTCATGTTCAATCCCTGCCACTGCTGCCACTGTCACTGCTACGGGAGTAAGCTGAATGTTAGAGATTAAGAACATTCGCAAAACTAGAATCAGATTAGAACAATTCCGTTTTTCATTAGCACATATGATCTAGAGATAAAAAAAAAACACTATAACCGGTGTTTTTTATCTAAACATCCGAATGGGAAATTATTACTAATAACTATTTAAAAATTTATTAATTTTTATATAATAATATGCTATCAACAAAACATCGTCACGTCTATTTTACCTAGCTACCCCGTCGCTGGAGTGTGTTTACTGAGTACACTCAGACTTCGCCGACGATTTTCAGTCTAAACCGGTTACTATAAATCATTCCGTAAATCTCATAAGTTCGTGATGCGAAAACAAGAAAGCCCATGTCACATTAGGTATTGTAATTATGTAGAAAACAAATTGGTTCGCTCGAATTATTTCATGACCTGCGACGCTTCATACTCCTATCCGTTCGGAATGGCGAAGAAAATTGTTTTTTCGATCGCCAAAGATGGATACCATTACGTCGTTTGGGATCTTTGGAACACGGTCACGAAGCTGCTACACCGATGGGTATAATACAACTGTAATACAGACTGATGATTTGTATTCTTGCTTCTTATTAATTATCTATGATATCTTCAAATATTCATACCTAATTCCCACTTGTGCTGAAGTGTTTTAATTTTTGAGTACCTATGTAAGCATTAATTCGGTTATATTTTTCTAAATGATGTAATATTCGTACTAAAATACTCTGGAACTTGTTAGCATGTTTTGGGTTAAAATAATTATTGTTCTGAAACATTGTTTTACATTTCTGTAATTCATTTTTAGATTGTAACCTGTTTTTTGTTTAATAAAATAACCTCACAGAAGTAGTTGCACTTGAAATACTAAACACAAATTTATAAAAAGTATTTTAAAAGCCGTTATTTGCACATTAAAAAAAAACTTACATATGTTCTTGTCCCGCAAGCAATATATCTATACGCCGATCGAAGTACTCGAGAGTGCGGCGAAGATAGATCGATGTTATTCTTGTCGTGATTTTCAGTTGACGTAGTATAGACATTAGACACGTTTATCCTTTTCGCAGTCCAAGGGATCCGTAGCATTTTTCTCCAGCACCGCATTTTGAATGAAACAATGCGCTTACGATCTGATGCTTTAAGAGTCCATGATTTCGCTCCATATAAGAAAATGAAGCGTGGGAGAAAATGGAGAGTGCTTCAAGTAATGTAGAATAATTAAGTAATCCGTCTATGGCATATTCCAATTCAGCGTGCCGTATTCACGCCTGTATAACGTTTTGCTTTGTTCGAATGTTCATGTGCTAGTTTTTGCAACACAGCTAAGTAACATAAATAAAAGTATCTTGTTCGTTTTCTGCAAAGAGGTAGGTAGATGTGTGAAAAATAGTGAAGGTTCGTCCGCACGTTTCGCAATTCACACATTTCGCAGACCCCTTCGTTGGTTTAATGGGGCATTGGTGGGTGCATACTTCACCATAGATAAAACCAGGAAAAAAGTGGCTATATACTAACTTAATTCATGTCAGTTACCCGATTCAGGGTAAATCATTAGACATTTTTACTTATTTATTTGCAAAACAAAAACAAAAACAATCTAGACCTGGGCACAAGCAAACCAAAAAAGTTTTAATTCACGTCACAAAATTAACTGCCGTACCTTCACTAAAATTAAGGAACTGGACATTTTCCAAAGTTTCTTTGTTAAAGCGAAAGAGATAAATAGTGGAATCCCTAGAGAGAAGTATAGGAGGGCAGTACAAGATAAAAACTCCAGATTAGAACCCTCTAGTATAAAAAAATAAAAACTGCCTCTTTAATCTAGTGGCATATAGTACAGGCAAATCCTAGGTCGAAAAAGGTGTGATTTTTTATCGAAAAAAGCAGTCTTCAATTGTTACGGGAATAGTGCCAAAAACTTACCCTCTATACATCGGGAATTTACAGGAGTAATTGCATAAATTACGCGAAGGAGATCAAAGGAGGCGAAATGGTATCGTATGCCGACTGTTACACTGTAGAGACCATTCGCTAATTACTTAAAGATGTTAATATCAAATTATTGACGAGAAATATGAAACAATTTGTTACGGAATCCAGAATTTTTCTCGTACCTAAGGAAAACCCTGCCCAAATGTTTGACGAGTCTCATGGAAAGCCAGGGCATAGGACTACCGCATTAAGTGCCAGTCGGGACTAACGGCTTAACGCGCCTTCCGAAGCACGGAGAGGTACAAAAGTCGAACGCTGCTTACACTGTGCTATATAGGTCCTACCGGACCTCTATTAGGAGTAGAGTGCAATGCATGCCGTCTCCTAAACAGGCTGAGTAACCTCCCGGGGCTGTTTAGGGGACGGCATGCATTGCAGAAATGTTCGCGTACAGAACGTAACATTTTGGTGTTCGATCTTGCAGTCAGTATAAAGCAGACTCTTTGAAAAATTAGTAGACTCAAATCATCGATACAATTAGGAACCATTATCAAATCAAAACAATCATGAATTCAAAATCATCTATAGAAGAATAGATTTATAACCATCTAAGAATAGATTTATAACCATCGGTGAAATATTTTGATCGATAATAAAAATTTTACTTTACACAAGCATTCTCCCGGGGAGTAGGTACTAAAACTGGTATCAAGATCTAACAATTTTTTCCTGTCCTGAGGTTACCTTAGACAAAAAACAAATGTCATATACCTATCAATAGGAAAACTAAGAGACTTGACGCATTCAGACCAACTAAACTTTTATAGAATCAACTGGGTGATTTGCCGCTTGCTGATCATTGGACACTAATAAGTTGTATGTTATCATCTAGATGACTAAAGTGGAATGAACCGCAATAATTTTATTTTATCATCTTTTTTAGGAGCTTTTGAACATTAGTTCATGCCAGCTCCATCGTATCCTAACCGTAATTAAATAACTGTTAAATTCACTTAATTCTCCTGTAGCGACATTCGAATCAATTCTGCCATCAGTAGTTTTATCATCAGCGGCAACGCTGTCATCCACTGCAGGACAAAAGCCAAAGACCGCCACGACAACTGGCTCTCAGTTATACGCATTCAGCTACAGTAGTTTTACTACTGGTATATATTCGTTTTGTGCCTCAGCCACATAAGTTATTCTACCCACACTATATTTTCCTGCACCAAATAACTCACATTAGTTTTATTCCTTATCACTTCCCATTCTTCGAGGTCGTCGCAATATGTCTTATCTATTGTAAGCCATAAATTAATGATTTGGCATTGTTTGTTACAGGGTTTTAACGACCGACTGCTTACCACACGTCAACTCTCCATTCTAATTCCAATAAGTTCTTACTATAACACGCCCTAACCAGCGATGTGGCACTAGAGAACTGCCTTGATCTCCTTGATAAACCCGTTAATTGTAGTTATTATTGCTGGAATAAGTTGCCTCTTCCCACTCGCTGTAAGGCCAACTTGCAACAGGAAAATTATATTCTTATTCCATCCCTAAACTGGATAAAATGAATAATGATTTATAATGACCTTTGCCAAGCTGTGGGATAATAATAATATTGACCAAGAAAAAAAAAATGAATTTAAATTAAAAAGATAGTTTTTCATACAAGCTTTTATGCACCCAGGTAATGAAGCAATTTAAAACGGCCAATCAAACCTAGATGTACATATAAATTTCGTGTCGATGCTGTTAGCCGTTAATAAATTTCTTCGTCTGAAGCCATTCCTGAGTGTATAATCAAGTCATGCTTACCATAAAAATGCATTGCCATCGGACTTGAACCAACATCAAATTTCAACTCCGAAGGATAAGGGGAAGTGTTTCTAATTCTGATTCCAAGATTTTATCTAAATGAACAAACGTTGAATTAAATAAAAGCTTGTAAAAAGATAATAATAGATTTCCCACCAATTGAAAAAGCTAACTATACCCAAGCAACCGAAAAACAATAGATGTTAGAAACCGAAAAGAGAGAGATATCTTTCTTTTGTCAGAAGATCAGCAGTAGATATAATGGGGATATATCATTAGCCGGGCTACCGTACTGTTTGGTTAGCGGCACCCTGAGACCGGCGTTCTTTGTTCGCTGGCAGCTTCGTTAGCGCGGCAGGTTTAGTGTTCATTGTTTACGTTGAGTTGCCCACTTTACGAGCGAAGTTGAACTTGCGAGTACTTGTTGCCGAATATCGTGGGACAAGTTTTGTATTATCTTTTTTATCTATAAAAATATAAACACCGTCTCGTCTAAATCCCCCCAAGCGGGTGTGGCAGGTGTACTCTGTACACCCATATATCGTCAAGGATGTTAGGTCCCAGCGTAATAACAGAACTAAACTGGACACAAATTCCAGACTTCGAACAGTGACTAAAATTTATTTCGATAAATAAAGCACACTTTGTTCGAACTAGGTCGTTCCTACAGGTTACAAATAATATAAGTCTTCGTTATATTTGTTGAATATATAGTAGAAGAACGCTGCCTCATTGGTCTAGAGGGGTACAATGTGCGTAGCGATCACGAGGTCCTGAGTTCCTAATCCTAGGTCGGACAGAATCCCGCTGGTGCCACAGACGGCATGCTAGTGACGATTCCTGTGGCCCGGCAAAAGGGCAGTAGGACGCCGAGGGGTTTTAGTGGGTGCAAGCCCCACATAACCACCCGGGCCGTGCTTTCGGCCCAGGGGTATAGGTTACGCCTTCCCCTCGTAAAAAAAAGGTCGAACGGAATGTAGTTTCTCTTACACTGATGCTTGAGGGATATAAGAATGACGCTGCTTATTTTTAATCGACTTCAAAAAGAAGGAGGTTCTATGTTCGTCTGTATGTATGGTTCATTGGTATTGGACCTTGGACTTAGAAGATACACCAGGGAACTCCTTAACGACAAACAATAGGAATGTGTAAATTGAGATATTATGGGTATTACGTCAATCCTATAGGTACCCCACTATAGAACTAAGCAGTCATAAGCATTCGTCTGTTTTTTTATTACTGTGTCGTGTGAAGCCGTTATTTTTATGAATCAGAACCAAGATTAGAACCGTCACATAATGCGTTCCCTATATCAAGGTTCTTAGATACACATGAAATAAAACTATTTTTCGCATTTTATCGCGAATTTATTAATATGAAATTAGGTCATAAGTTCCCCACGTTTCGAGTGCTTTATAATGGCTTTACAGCACCCATGGTCACGGTTGTGACAGAGGTTTTTAAGTTTCAAACTTTTTAATTTTTTTTTTTGGTCGGATCTATGCTCAAAAATGCTCACGGTCTCTTGAGGTCTATGCTTGGTTTCGGATTAAATTATATTAATTACAGGATCCCAATTCAATATCTGTCTCAAATCAAACAACTAGAAGCGTAACAAGTTTGTGACAGAAACTGCAGTATATAAATGTAGGTTAGGTTAGATGAAACTTGTGATCGGGTATTGTTACTTACTTTTTTTTATTTTGGCAAGCTGTTGCTAAGTATTACATTCCCATGTCGTAAATTAATAGCTGACCACCAATGCCACAGATACTCATCTATATTATCACGCCAAATCCCTTGCGAGGTAGGCGGATATTACACAGTTCCAATAGGTTTTTTCCTTACAGATATTTACATATTCAAATAACTAATATCAATTGGAGCGCTTTTTAAAACTAAAGGTCATTTTCGGCCAAAATCATTAGCCAAGAAAAACAGCTAAGTAATGAAAACCTAAACATACAACTAAACTATTCCTTTTCACTGCTAAGTAGCATGCATTAAAACAACGTGCTATGCAATATTCGGTGTTAAAACAGAAAAACCCCTCAAATGACACATTTCCATTCAAATGTATGCTAAACAACTAACCTAAATACGGATCTTTTTTTTTTTTTTTTTAATTATAATTCACAAAACTGATGTACAATCTCTCATGCAATACTACAGAGTATAATACATTAGGTCTGATTGACATCTACTAGATGTGAATCCAGCATGCATATTTTAAGCAAGACAAGAATTAAGTGGGTCTAGTGTAAACTACTATAATCTGCTATGAACAAATCAAGTCACTGATTTTAGACTTTACTGAGGCTACAGAACCAGCAAAGACATCCATTTCGCCGCGAATGTAGTTGGCAAGCGAAAGCATACGAGATATGGGCGAAAAAAGACCAATATTTGTGCGACTGTGAGGCATAATAAAAGTTTTCCGATTAATTAAGCGGCTGCCAGTACGCGGAATACAAATATGCACTTTCTCTAAAAGCCCAGGTGAATCTATTAAGCCATTAATTATCTTCAACAGAAACATAACGTCTAGAGATTTTCTACGTGCGCTCAACTATTTCATTTTATAGTGACTCAGTCTAGAGTTATAGGAATTCAAAATACGGCATTTGTTGTCTGAATAGCATAAGTTATATAGGAACCTTTTTTGGACTCGCTCTATTCTATCGGAGTGCACCTGGTATGACGGACTACACACTGTGCTACAGTATTCTAGAATACTTCGTATAATGCTGTTATAAATTAAAATAGTTAGGAACGGTTCTTTAAAGATTTTCATTTCTCTGACAATGAACCCTGACAATTTTGATGCCCTACTTATAATTAGGTCATAGTGATTTCTAAAATTTAATCTACTATCTATCAGGATACCAAGGTCTCTAATAGTGTCCACTTCTTGGAGCGGGTTGTCATTAACTGAGTAAAAAGCTTGGTTTGTTATAGTTTTCCTACTAAATTTAATGAAGTAACATTTGTTTTCATTTAATGACATGTTGTTTTGTTCACAGCATCGACATAAGTTATTTATATCCAGTTGTAGTTGATTAGTATCAGAATCACTATATATAGTTCGATATATTTTTAAATCATCAGCAAAAAGTTTGTACTCTGAATCAATTTTACTTCCTAAGTCATTTAAAAAAATTAGAAAAAATAGAGGTCCTAGGTGAGAGCCCTGAGGTACTCTTGATGGTATCAAACATTTTTTGGATTTAAAACCCTTGAGATACACCAATTGCGAACGATTTCTCAAGTAGGATTCACACCAACGCGGCAACGACCCATGAACGCCCATACTTCCCAATTTAAGTAATAATAGGTCGTGATCCACTAAATCAAAGGCCTTTTTAAAGTCGGTGTATATTGCATGAACTTCTTTACCCCCATCTAGTGCAGATGATATATAAGACACATACTCAGTGAGATTAGACAATGTTGAATTTTTGGGGCGGAAGCCATGCTGGTTATCATCCAATACATTTTTTATGTGGAAGAACATTTTTTTCTGTACTAGGGATTCAAGCATTTTACCACTTGTAGAAAGAATAGACATTGGTCTGTAATTTTTAACATCATCAACACTACCAGATTTAAAAATTGGCGTGATGTGTGCAATTTTTCACGAGTTGGGGTAAACTTCTTGTGTTAAAGAATAGTTGAATATCATGGTCAGAGGAACAGCTAAGTTTGCTGTACATTTTCTGAGAAAAAGAGGAGGAATTGAATCAGGCCCTGGTCCTTTATCGGAGTCAAGAGAAGACAAATACTCAAAAACTTCTCTTATTTCAAGTATACAACTACTAAACGTGTTATTGTTACAAGGGTTAGGTGAAGCTGAACTTGAGGGATGGCATGTATTTCGATTAACTCTATAGAGGGATTGAAAATGATCGGAAAACAATTCACAAATTTCCTGACCGCCCTTAGCTGTATTGTTGTTATTTAGTCATTTTATTAGGAATATAACTGTTGGCTATCCGTTTGTTTTTGAAGTACTTCCAAACGTATTTAGGATTTCGACGCAGGTGTGTAGCGATATTGCTTTTAAATTTTGCGTAACAGTCTTTTATTAACACTCTGCAGCGTGTTCTTAAGCAATCAAACGTAATTTTATCTCTGGGGTTCTTAAACTTTTTATATAAAATGTGATATTTAGCTTTCTCCTTTATGACTTTTAGTAAAGCTCGACTGTACCAGACGGGATAGCGCTCATCGCATGGTCGGCTAATAGGTGTGTGTTGTTGAATGATTAGCATTAGAATATCGTTAAATCTAATCACCTTTCCTTTGCACTAGTGGACTACTATAATTAGATATAAGTGATATTTCCAATGCTGGATGATGGGGATCAATTGGTAGTAGTGGACTTGTGGCTTGTGATACCAATACAGTCCTATTACTACTATTGGTAAGAAGTAGATCTAGAGTACGATTTGAAGCGTTTACTATTCCGTTGCATTGATGAAGATCATTAAAGGCAATCGTGTCTAAAAAAATGTTTTCTTGATTATTACTGGATCCTACCAGAACCTACGTCATATTCCCAATAAATATTACCCATGTTGAAATCCCCGATTACTATGTTAATGGAATTACTTTTGCTCTTATTACTAATTACTTCTGTAAAGTTATTACAGAGAGTATTCAAATAATCTAGTTTAATTGGCGGTGGAATATAAACCACACAAATATTAATATTTAGGCCGTTCTCACATTTTATTGTTATCCATAATTCCTCGCAATGTGATTCCCAATTAAATCTCCTTAAGACCTCATATTTGTCCAGTGTTGCAATAGCTACACCTCCACCATCTTTTTTGATGATTGAAGAAACCGTAGTCGACCTATCGCGACTAAAAACTCTGTATCGGTTATCTACAATTTCATGATCTAGCACTGTGTCGTTTAACCAACTTTCGGTGGCAACAATTATGTCATAATTAAAATGCAAATCAGCAGAATAAAAATCCTCGGTCTTGGTTCTTAAGCCTCTTACATACTGATAATAAATTTTAAACATGAATTTTAATACTTATTACACTATATATCTTGCAAAACAAAAGTTAATAATTTACAAAGTCTCTAGATACTCTATATTTTTAACTAAAAGAGATTTGGATGTTATATCTTTTCTCACAAATACGCGACCATTTCGGACCCATACAAAGTTATATTTCTTCTCCTTGGCAGCAATCCTCGTTGCTGCGTGAAGTTTTTTATTTGCAGAAGTTAAATTCTCTGTTACAAAAATCGGTTGCCTTTCACCGCCAATACCAACGTGGCTCCTAGAGGGCATCGCGCCATCGCATCTGGCCTACTGGCAGCTGGCGCGTAGCCTCAAGTCCGACTCCACGACTGACATGCCCCCGCTGTCCCGCACTTCAGGCGCACCCCCAGCCTTCGACGACGACGAAAAGGCCGAGCTTCTCGCCGACTCCCTCGAGAGCCAGTGCGCCCCCAGCTCTCAGTCCGTTGACCAGTCCCACGTCGACGCGGTCGACAGGGAAGTCGAGCGCAGGGCATCCCTCCCCCCCGTCGATTCCTTACCTCCTATCACCCAAACGGAGGTCGAAGATCTAACTATGGGTCTCAAAACTAAAAAAGCCCCCGGCTCTGACGGCATTTCGAATCGCGTTCTGAAATGCCTGCCCGCCCAACTCATCTGCCTCTTAGTGGCCATATTAAACGCCGCCATGGCGAACTGCACCTTCCCCGCTAAGTGGAAGGAGGCGGACGTCATAGGCATTCCCAAGCCCGGCAAACCTCGCAATCTCCCCGCGAGCTACCGCCCTATCAGTCTCCTCAACTCCCTGGCCAAGATATACGAGCGCCTACTTCTGGCGAGGCTCAAAGACTTCGTAACGTCCAGGAGTATCCTTATCGACGAGCAGTTTGGCTTTCGAGCCAAACACTCTTGCGTCCACCAAGTGCACCGCATCACGGAGCACATCCTCTCCGGTCTCAATAGACCCAAACCCATCTACACGGGCGCCCTCTTCCTAGATGTCACGAAGGCATTCGACAAAGTCTGGCACAACGGCTTGATCTACAAGCTCTACCAATTGGGTGGGCCGGACAGACTCGTGCTCATCTTACGAGACTTCTTGTCGAATCGCGCCTTCCGTTATCGCGTCGAAATGACGCGCTCCACTTCCCACTCCATCAGTGCTGGAGTCCCACAGGGCTCAGTTCTCTCTCCGCTCCTGTTTAGCCTTTACACGAACGATATTCCTCGTTCGAGTAAGGCGCATCTAGCCCTATTCGCGGATGATACCGCTCTCTACGTCTCGCATAGGAATAAGGGTTTCATTACCAGACACCTTCAGGCATCCGCCAATTCCCTAGGGAATTGGTTCAGGAAGTGGCGTATTGAGGTGAACCCGGACAAGAGCGCTGCGGTGTTCTTCTCCAGAGGTGCCACCCCGCGCCACTCCCTGCGCCGCCCTAGAAGTAATCTCGGCCAAGTGACCATGTTCGACCGACCCATACCCTGGGTCAAAGAGGTCAAATATCTAGGGGTCACCCTAAACAGTACCATGTCCTTCGGCCCGCACATCAAGCGGGTCCGTCACCGAGCATCATTTGTGCTCGGTCGTCTCCATTCGTTAATCTGCCAGCGGAGTAAAATGTCCCTTAGAAATAAGGTGACACTCTACAAAACTTGCGTTCGACCCATCATGACGTGTGTTGTGTTCGGGCATTCGGCCCCCTCTCACATCGATAAACTCCAAGTGGTTCAAAACCGCTTCCTCCGTAAAGCCGTAGGAGCCCCCTGGTTCGTACGAAACGTCGACCTCCACTCCGATCTAGGTCTCGAACCTATTCGCGCCTTTATTAAAAAGGCGTCAACACGTCACTTCGCGAACGCATCTACCCATGCGAATCCGTTAATCGTAGCCACCGCCGACTACGATCTCCCCCCCGACCCCTGCCGCCACCGCCGGCCGCGACATGTTCTCACCGACCCCCCCGATGCTTTGTCATCCCTTCTTTCCGCTCAGAATACGGGCGACGACGACGACGTAGTAGTAGAGTCCCCTCCCATAGCCGGCGGTTGACCGGTGCACTTAGTAGTGCACCCGTCCCCTACAGCGACTGTCCCAACCGAGGGCGCCTCTTCGAGGCGCCCTCGAGTATGTCGCCTCTTGCCCTTCTGGCTGGCTAGAGCGTAGTGGTTGCACGCTCGCCTTTAAGTCCGGTGAAGCTGTAAAGGGCTCGCGGCCAACAGCGTACATCATTCACACACACACACCAACGTGGCTGCTATTTAGTTTCTCCGAGTCGTTTTTATTATTAAAGTTTCTGACTGCAGCAAGTAGATTATCTCGAATGCGAGGAATAACTAACTTTACGACTATACTTCGTGGACGATTTGACTCTGTATTTAATTTGGCGACTCTATGAAGTGACTTAATTTCACTGTCGTGAATTTCATTTCCCACAACTCTACCCAGCTGTTGGACAACAGTCAACAAGTTTTCGGTTTTGTGCTCAGGAACGCACTGTATCTCGGTATTACATTCACGTGCTATTTGATCAAGTCGTTGCACTTTAGCGTCCAACTCCCTAACTTGAAGATTGAGTGCGGCGTTATTCTTGAGCATTTCGATAATAAACTTGTTATTGTTGGCATTAATTTCCTTTTGGTCATCGTGAGCGTCAGATAAAAAGTAAACCGTCTTCTTAAACTCATCCAGGTCTTCGCGCATTGAAGTAAATCTTCCGATGAGATCCTTTATGTTCTTTTGAACCGTAGCTAGAGTGGTTTGAAAATTCGCTAAAACAGCCTGCTGTCTGTCAAATTTCTCGTTCATTTCCTGCCGCAATTTACGAATTTCCACAAGAATTGCATTTGGTATGTCGACTTTTGTAATTGCAGGCATTATTATAGCCGTTTCTGGTGGCGGATACTCATTTGGGGTATATGTCTGAACCAGCCCTGCTTGGTAATGGCTAGATGGTCTCGGTTTTGGGGATTCTATTGTAGCCGTCGCCGGAGCTGCTTGATTAGTACGTGAAGTATGGCCCTTAGACTGAATGGGTGTATTAGTATTATCCCGTTTAGGACGGCTGGAAACACAACTCGGAAAAATCCATTTAATCCTAGGTGTTGATCCTTCATCATATTTTACGCATTCCGAATGGTACTGAAGGCCACATTTGCTTACAGAGCATTTTATTCTCTTATGTGTCACAAGAAGAGTATCATTACAAGCAGCACAAATCATTACAGCGATTAAGTAAATCAACAAGAAAAGAAAAAAACTGGGGATCGAACTCGAGGAACTAACACATTGCCCCGGCACTCTTCTACGGCGTCCTGATATTCGAGCCTCGAAATACAAGTATTATTTCGTTTACGTGTACAGTTAAAATTACACAGTTAAGTTGACATGTTAAAATTTCTCTATACCCTCAGTTGTGCAAATAGAACTAGCAAAGTCACTAAATGTAATGTTTATTTAAAGTTTTCGCCAATTTCTCAATCACAAATCACTCTGCAAACAATGTTACTTATGTCCTGCACACTGAACTGTATCTTCCATACACTATTTTTGTTGAAAGTAAAGTTATAACAGAATTAATACTTAATTGTTTACGAGCGACAAAAATATGTCTTGACTATCTACCTTCCTAATATTCTTATGAATAAAAGAAACGCCCGGGTACCACAACGTGCATGCGTTACATGGTTAATGGGAGCTGTCTTAAGACAGGAATTATCTGCAATTTATATGTTAAGGAAGTGCTGGTACTGGAACTGAAAAAAAATGTAATTAACACTAACTTAAAACTATATGAAATATTTGGAATACTTCTTAGCGTACATTGATATAAAATTTGCGTCTTATTGTCATCGATCAGTTATCATGCTTAGTTTGATTGTATGTACTTACGTGTAAGTCTACAGCAGAGAGAGAGAGAGAAAAACATAGAGTCATTTACAAATACATAATCAGACAAAAAGAAATTGATTAACCAAATATTACACATACAACATAACTACCTCCACCACCTCTGTTTGGGTAATATAAGGCATAACGGTGTTCGATATTTAAAATTTATTTTATGTCAGTATCACTGATTTTTATAACTGGTAATGATGGATACTGTCTTTTTTGCCTGAATTGCGAATAAAAACCATCATATTTTTAAGTAATCAATTTCTCTTTTATACACTCAACGCAGATACGAAAATCTCACATTCCCTTGCATTAATACATTTTTGTGCACCTTTCGCGCCATCCCTAATGGTTTCCATACAATCCTAGCAAAATATTTTAAATCTATAAAACATGAGCACGTGGGAAAAATAGTTCACAAAGCACTATTACCTGCATTAGTGGGTTAGAGCACATTACGAGTGGGCACGTATTTGTCATAAACAACAATCAAAGTGTTTTCTACAAAATGTTGACTCCATTGCACCGCAAGCTTTTCCTTTATATAACTATTACGCTGGAAATTGTAGGTTTTCATTCTGAATTCTGGTGTTGGTAGAAACGGTAACGGTTAGCTTATTTTTTCCTATTCATTCACTGTTACTTTAAATCTTAAAGTGTTTTCATCATTAAAATGTCCACTTTTGTATAAAACTCATTTTGTATGAAATTATTGAATGTCTTTGTAGGTATATGGGCATACGAGCAAAATTTCTTATTTTTAAAAGATTGTTAACTAGATTCAGTGGTCTACAGTACCTATTTGTGTAGTCCACGCTATTTTTAAATGTGAACAAGAAATTTCCATTGTCCATCCACCTTATAATTACTGAACCCGAATGCGATATGGCCCATCCAATTAAACATGTACATAGGTATATTTTAAAAACTTGATTTTCATATGATGATATCTACCTACATTTTTATTTATACCAAACTGAACTGATTAGCCTAATACCATGCCAACTAGGTCTCTACTAACTTTTTTGTATTACATGGCTTCGTTAACAAAGCCATTTCCATTGTCTGTGTGTCGCTTTATTGAATTATATTTCACGTTACATATGCGTTTTATTATCAGCAAATAGTACGATTTATCGTGATGGCGACAATCAGGCTTATTGATATATTGTTTGTACAGAACACGCGGAAATGTGAACATTTATTGTATTCAATGATTCGTTTATAATTTCATCAAAAATATTTTAATACGAAAACTACGACAACGATTTTGTTATCACGTTATACTCAAACATATTTGATAGTTTCCAGATTTTAAATAAATTTGTTTATATGATATTATTGAAATAATTATACATGCGTGGTTAAAAAAATATATTATTAAGCCCGCTTGTATTATTATTATAAGTACGTAAACAGCAAGAAAACGCCCAATTATGCTAAGCATTTAATTAGCAAAACATGTATGAATAATATTGTATTGTATTTTTTATGATCGCATGCTTATGAAACTTCATGAACGTTGAAAAGATACTGTTTGCTGTAAAAAGCATAGGTAAAAAGTGCAAAAATATGGTGCCACTAGTTTAGGCATAAAACTGTTTGGTTTTAATATTAATAGTTAATTAAAATACTTGTAACTCTCGCACTTCTTGTTTACCCTTTAAAAGAAAGATAGAGATGTACATAGTACTCCCATGTTCCAATAAATTCAATTTTGACCCGAATGTGGGGCAAGGGATCCGTTTGTCACTATCCTGCTAAAACATTACTTACCTCTATCTTTATTTTATTTATAAGTGAATATCCCCTTCTAAAGATCTCATGATCGCTTTTCAATACCGAATACTAATATATATTTAATTTTCTACATTTTTGAGTTATATTAAGACATATGTTGTTTTATAACTTAGTATTTTTTTCTTTACGTTCTGGTGTATGTTGTCCTCTACTTAAAATTGCCCTCTTATTCACTTCCTCATCTCTTTACCCTCAAAGGTTCGCTGAAATATGAGCTTAACTCAAATTTGAGCTAACCCCTCCTTTTTGTATACATTTAAATTATAAACTTTTATCTATCCCATGGTATACAATAAAGTATAAACAAAATAACAACAAAAAATAAAGCAAGATTATATTAATCAATTGTTGCAAACAAAGTAAATAGACGATGCAAATCCCCGAGTCAGTATCGTCGAAGAGTAATAAATGTCAAATGACTGTGCAAAATGGCAAGAACATTTTCTTAAGATGATTTTTTTTGTAATTTTTCGAAGGACGTCTGAAGAAGACACCAAATTTAATAAACCTGTTAATTAATGGGTGTGATGATAAATCATAGCCCCCAAATTCTACAAACGAAATTCTATCCAAACCAAATCCACCATCGATCTGCTTTCGGATTCTAGTAATGCTTGCAAGAAAACAATTTAACGCTGTTGATCAGCGGCGGTTAAGATTAGATTAGCGCAATTTCTATAGAAGAATTGGGGTGGTGTTAAAATTACCAAAAAGTATGTCGTCGTCACATTCCCGGTTAAAACTTCGAAAAGTTGCATTGGCCGAATTCTGCGTCGTGCCATTAAAAAAAAAGAATTGACACTTTCCTATCGCATGAATAGAAAAAATGTGTGACTAAATATTGTATTATAAAATAAATAGAAGCCCCATCTGAATTATGAATTAAGTATAAATGTAAATCCACTTTCCTTTTGACATTTTTTTTTTGGATAAGACACCATCATTCCATTACATTATCACCTTTATGAAAATCAGTGTATATTTTCCGGGTTAAGTGAATATAGGGCGGGTGGCATTGATGGATCGTCGGCGCAACCTACAATGAACGATCGGAGTCGTTTCAGAGACATTGCCGTATTTTTCCGGGGCTTTTATCACGTTCGCTCATACCTGCCTCCTTGTTTTCATAATATTTCTTTTCTTACGAAAGGTGATAACGGTAGGCATACGTCTATATGTATTATTTATGCATATAAAATGTATCTATATAATAAAGATTTTTATATAAAAAATTAATTGCCGTGCGTTAGTCTAGTAAGTAGTAGTCTAGTTTTTTTTTGGTATTGTTCGCCTCAATAATTGTGGAGGGGGTGCTGCTCGGTGACTGATAAATGATAGTTGATAAGTTTGATAAACACTGTATATTTCCTTCGATAGCTCTATGATATAATGATCGTGAATGATATCATCTATGAATGCTAAACTGATACAAAATTGATATGATACAGCGACGCGTCCGACAGCCTGGCTTAAAGTGCACCGATCGAACGGCACGCATGCTGCTCAATCGCGTAAAATGCTGACGCGGTGTTCGGTTGCACAGTGTACCGAACATGCTCCTCGGCCTAAGATGAGGAGTGAGATGAGATGATTACGATGATAGTGAATGTCAAAAATGATTATAGCAAATTGACAAAAAAGCATAAAGCATGATAAAATACATTTTTTTTAAATCACAACTAATGTCTCTATTCTTCTGATTCGTTAACAACAGAATTGTTTCTAGAATAGAAATCTTTTCGGCATGGGTGACGTTGCGACATGCACTAATTCGATACCTTTTGATTTACACTTTTGACCTCTTACACTGAAGCGTTTTGAACTAGACACATTTTCTACATTGATTTCACTATTCACTTCACATTGGCCGCTTTCTTTCATATGGGGACGCACGTGTCCAACATGCATTCTCCTTCTCCTCCACACGAAGAGTGCTCCCAGGGCCACAGCTAGCCCCAGGATTACGTAGCAAATGACATACTGATGAATGTCATGTCCTGATATTCCAATCTCTGCTGACTGGGCGCTCTTTCATTGTCTTGATTTGTTTCTGTATACCATTTAAATTTCTATTGATATCATCTTCTGACTCATAGTTTTCAATTATTTTTGGTAATGTAATATTTATGATATAATTGATTTGAGGGAAATTTGTTGATAGGCTCGTCGATTTGATATGTAAGGTGTTTCCAGAAGCATGTTGTGAATACAATGTGAAGTCTTCTCCTTCAATAATATATTTTCCGTTTAAATTGATTATTCCTGCTTTTGCTAATTTCTTTAGTTGTCATAGTATTATTGCAAATTATTCTCAGAAAGTAACTATTACAGTAGAAATACAAATAACTGTAAATATCAGTGAGACCCACCCGCCTATTTTTACATAATTTTTTCTGGATTTTGCATCGTTTTTGGTCTTGATCCTCTAACTCGCAGAATTTTTCATCTGCTGATGAATGGGTGATAGGGTTTCTTAATCTACATAAAAAATTTTGATCGTGAATAAGACAATTCTGAATTTCATTGAATGTTGTCGTCATGTAGGAGTCTCTTTGCAGGTTTATTGCTATGTACTCTGATATTGGTGTCACACTTATCATATTTGATTGTATTTGATGTGGAATGGGAACTACTTTATATAATTAAGCTATCCGTGAAGATCTGTAATTGGCTTTCCGTTGTTATTTTAGGTTTTTATATTACTGTATTAGCTGTAGGTCTTCCACCAAATAAATAAATAAATAAATAATTGATAACTATCTCTGCTTATCAATGGGAATTTTATTTCAAAAATAAAATAATCTTGAGTAATTTTTGCTCGTACCCTAAGAAGCTTGTACATTCAGTGTATATCGTCACTATGAATATTGTCTAAGGGTAAGAATAACTCTTTAGGTAATTGAGTCGAGATCATCTGCAACTCACTGCGAAGCTGGTCAGGCGTTAATAAGTGAATATTGAATTTGCCATGATAAAGATCAGTAAGAGTGTCTAGTCATGTATCTTGAACTCTTCTCAAATTGTTGAGCATACTTATGGCAGTAATTGATAACAGCGTAAAATCCACTATCACCGAAAGTTATTCCAGTTGTTGTTTGATATCGTTGATTGATGTGTCTAATGTATTTATGAGCCGATTGATAGATTTATGTTGTTTTGATATAAGTTCTTCAGTTCTTTTTAATAAATTGTATTCTCCTTCTATCACAGAGGTTTGGTTTTTCCATAACGCAGCTAAATGTTTCTGATTCGTCCTTATCAGTTCTATGTCCTGTGTGTATTGTTCAGCGAAATGGTCAACCAATACTCCGAACAATGCATTTGCTACATAGCCTACTCCATTGACAATCCCGTGACGCTGTCTGGCGTGGCCTGTGAACTTTTGATTCAGCAATAACTGATGATAATATTGTAACTCCGTCTGGTCGTGTTGTAACTAGAGTAAAATCATATGACACCGTGTTTGTTCCTGGAATTTATCACATGTTTTTTCGAGATATTTTGTAAATATATTTATAGTTGCTGTTCCTTCCCAGTAAGTTGTCATGTCATAGTATACAATCATAATCCAGTCATCTCGTATGAGTTGTAAGTCACCCATGGAATCGAAATATAACGATTGATTATTTTTAACCGCTGACATAGAGAGAAGATTGAGTGCAGGGAACAGAGTGAATGGTGCGATGGGAAAGCTACTCGGGAGCCGGCACTTAAGCCATAAGGCGCAGCTGGCCATACATAACGGAGTTCTTGTCCCAACGCTGTTATATGGTAGCGAGAGCTGGGTATGTAAGAAGGAGAATGAAAGTAGGATAAATGCGGTAGAAATGCGAGCTCTGCGGAAGATGTGCGGAGTGAAGCTGACCGACCGCATTAGCAACAGCATAGTAAGACAGCGAGTAGGTATGAAAGATAGTATCGGTGTAAAGATGAGAAAGGGCATGCTCCGTTGGTTCGGGCATATAAAAAGAATGCCAGAGGAAAGAATGACAAAACAGATATACAATGTGAAAGTGGAAGGATGCAGGTACCGGGGTAGACTATCTTACCACGACCAAATAAACCGAGTCTTATCTGATGGAAAAATCAAGAGTCTCCGTAACCGGCGAGCGTGTATGAGACGAACTATGAGAGTCGAGGAAGCCAGAGAGGTATGTAAGGAAAGAACCTGTTGGAACTATGTACTCTCTGCCTACCCCGCAAGGGATCTGGCGTGAGGTTATAGATAGATAGAGATAGATAAATTATTTTTAAATGTCGATAAATTATATTGCGCTTTTACACATGTCAGGCATGATAAAAATAAAATAAATGATAAAGCCATTGATAGAATTTGATTGCATACTGATAATTTACGATTCTTCCTTTTAAACTGACTTTCCGCTATCCCTGCTTCCTTATCTTCTTTGATATTTTGCTTCTTTGATACTAATGCATTCCTCGTCGTGCTCGCTCGCGGTGCGGTCGAATATACGACTTACTTGCAAAACGGTACAAAGTACACTCCTTTTCTGTGTAGTATACGCAACATTAACAGATAAAATGCAGCGTTCTCCAACGGGAAAAACGTATCTGTCTCGAACAGATCTATCAAACCCTGATAGTGATGACAGTATGTATTCAGTGACAAGGAGAAAGAGGAAAAATATTGATAACGACTTTCCAGATTTACATGAAGAAATTAAGAAAATGTTACAAACATGGAAAAAAGACCAAGACGATAAATTTCGCGAACTAAACAGAGCAATAGAAGACATGAAGAAACAAAACACAGAAATATTATCAGCAAATACCCAGTTACAAAATACGCTAGAAAGTTATTTTCGGGAACATAAAGAACTTAAAAAGCAAATGGAATGTATAACTAAGGAACACGTTGAGGCACTTGCTAAAATCAATAATCTTGAAGATCAATTAGACATGATACAAAGAAAGGAAAGAAGAAACATGATTGAAATTAATAATATTCCAACTGATGCCAAAAGTGATATTCCAACAATTGTAGCAAATTTTCATAAAATCCTGGACCTAGAGGAAAAAGAACCATTAATCAAACAAGCTTACAAATTGAAGAAAGGAAACACAAATACGATTATCGTCGAATATAAGGAGCTAGAGCAAAAGGTGAAGGTACTAAAATCAGTAAAAAAATACAACACAACTAGCGAAGAGAAGCTAAATATGGCACTCTTAGATATGGAAAGCAATAACAGTCCGGTTTATGTTTCTGACTACCTAACTCAAAAAACCAAAAACATATTTTACGCTGCCAGAAATTTGAAAAAATCGGGTAAGTTCAAGCACTGTTGGATAGCAAACGGCAAAGTCCTACTTCGCAAAGAAGACAATGGGCCCTCCATTCACGTGAAATCTGTTGGTGAAGTTCTGTCTTTCCTTGAAAGAACAGAATGACTATGGCGTATGAAAAATATCATAACATTTACCTTTTTTTCATTTTCATTTTCGAGATTTATGCATGATGACTTTATAATAACCACACTCTTTCTTATTATAATATCTTATACACGGTTAATACCAGATAATTATATCGTTGTATTTTTGTCCATTATTTTCACTTTTAATTTATGGTTTACCAATGTTTTACTTCTAACTATGTCCCTTGTTGTGTTGTTTTGCTCTATTATATATCTTAATTATGTTATATACAAGAAAAAAAATGCCTGTACTCTAATTAGTCTTCTCCTAGCTTTTACGCAGAACAAATACTCACATCTACATAATTCACAATACTCACACCTACACAATTCACAATACTCAGTAACACTTACATTTGATATATATTACCAATGGCCATGTTGTTCCATTTTCATTGTTCGGGATGGTCGGGGTTTAATTATTGCCGCACAAGTTTTATATAAGTACCAGTATAAACAATATGGATGATGTATTAGATATATCTTCTGACATTGATAAAAGTATCAATGTAGGCAATACTTTTGACTTAGACTTACCGGAACAATGCAAAGATGTACTTGGTGAGGAGAATAGTTATAAAATACTAACACAGAATATTAGGAGCCTGAATCATAATTTTGATGAACTCCTAGTACTTATTAATAGATTAGATATAAAATTTGACTTTATTATTTTGACTGAATGTTGGTTAACCGATACAACAATAGTAGCTAATATTGCGACGTATCAAGCTTTTAAAACTAATAATTACTTAAATCAAAACGATGGTATCGTTATTTATATAAATGAGAACCTTAAAGCTACAGTAACCGAACCGACATGTGAAGATGATGACGTAAATTGTTTGATCACCACAATTAAAAACGATCTAGCTATAGTATCAATATACAGACCACCCGCTTTTAAAAATATTGACAACTTTCTCTCAACAATAGACCGAATACTTCACACGTACAAAAAATATAAGAATATAATCCTGGTGGGAGATATTAACATAAACATTGCAGACAAAACAACCGAACAACTTTATAACGAAGCCCGATTATTGAGTGTCCGTAAACTTTTTGTAGTCACATCCTCTCTTGCCACGCATAAGTCAGTCCTTCAGTCACCATTTTATCCTGAAATGCTTACGCGACGACTCTTCCGTATCCCATTGCCCACCATTCGTACTTCCTTTGCAAAAAGACTTCACCCATATATCTCTGCAACTGTTTATAACCATGTGGTTAAATTTATTGATCTCCGACGTTGCTCAATAGCTCAAGCAAAACAAAAAATCCTAAACTGGATTGCGGAACAATCATATGAGGATACCGAAAAAATTATACATAATGCTATATAACTCTGATATCTATATGATAACTTTAAACAATATATTTTATATATGTATTATAAATAAACAATTATATATAGTATTATTAGTATATAGTATTAAATATATACATATATTACAATACAGGATACTTTAAAATGTTTTTATATTGTACACATATTTAATATTATCTTAGGCACTAATTATACTTACTTTAAACTAAACCAAAACGATAATGTTACAGTAGTAGTTTAGTTATGTTAATTTTTACTTTATTTCGCAAAGGTACGATTTTTGTTTTATTTTTAATATGTAAGATACAATGTTTTTTTTTTTTTTTTTTTTTTTTTCTTTATTATTTAAATTACTCTATGCCTTGTGTGTGTGTAGTACTGGAGTTAGCGTGTGCTAGTTTAATCAGTGTATGGGACCCCACGATACAGGCTTGCCTAGTGTGGGGACCATGAATAGAGTCTCACTTGTAATTCCTACAATGTACAAATAATATTATTTTTTGTGATCTCACTATTAAGTTTGAACATTATTTGTATGTACAATAAATATTTTCATTTTTTTTCATTTTTTTCAAAACTAACAACAAATCAAGCAAATATATGGACCTTCTCGCCTCACATGGGCTACTTGCTACACATACTCTTCCAACACGTGAAAATAACTGCCTTGACCACTGCTTTATAAAAACAAAATCTCTAAATAATACTATAGTCTGCCATTCAACAATCACGGATCATTATTCACTAATACTTTCATTAGCTAAAAAAACAATGATTAAAGTAAATAAAAACAAATATTATAAAAAAGTTGACTATGCAGCTGTTATCAATATTCTAAATCAAATGAACTGGCAAACAACTTTCTCATCTAATAATCCTAACGAAATGACAAATGAATTTATTTCCATTATTAATGAATGTATAAATAAGTGCACCTTAATTCGAAAACTCTCCCATAGGAAGCAAAATATTAAGCCATGGATAACACCAGGACTTTGTCGTTGCATGTATAAAAGGGATCGTTTGCATAAAAAAACAAGACAAGATCCAAATAACATAACACTCAGGATAACTTACAGGCGTTATCGGAATACATGTAACAATATTTTAAAACAGCTCAAAAATAACTATTTTAAATCTCAATTAAACCTATACAAACACAATCCTAAAAAACAATGGTCTCTAATAAAAGATATATGTAACATTAACATCAATACGAAAACTAACGATAAATTACTACTAAATAAACAAACTCCGCAAGATTCTGTTAACATTATAAATAAATACTTTGCAAATATAGGTTGCGATTTGGCTAACAGCATACTAAACAGGTCTCATATATCTGAATCTGACCGAGTTAGGACTGCAGGTTCATTAAATACAACCGTCTACTCATTCGTCCTACTACCAACGGACGAAGACGAAGTCAAACGAACTATTACAGGTTTGAAACCATCTAACTCCATTGGAATTGACGGAATAACTACTAAATTATTGAAACTAGGCATCGATATTCTTTCATTACCCATAGCCTGTATCTGTAACGCATGCTTCAGTCAAGGCATATTCCCTACATCTCTCAAATCCTCTTTGATCATTCCAATACACAAATCAGGTGACAAAGAATCTATCACAAACTATAGACCAATTTCTTTGCTACCATCTCTTTCTAAAGTAATTGAACGACTTATCAACTCTAGATTAAAAAACTACTTGGAATCTAAACATCTTCTCTCCGCCAATCAATATGGTTTCAGAGAAAGCAAATCTACTGCTCATGCAGTAGAACTACTGGTTTCCGCTATTGCTGATGGTTTGGATCGAGGCGATAAAGTAATTGGGATATTCCTTGATCTCGCTAAGGCGTTTGACACAGTTTCGGTTCCCTTACTCCTAAAAAAAATTGAGAATATAGGTGTTAGAGGTCTCCCTTTGGCACTACTTACAGATTATTTGACAAACAGACAACAGTGTGTCAGAATAAATGACTACAAGAGCCAATCAGAGCCTGTTCAATTCGGAGTGCCACAGGGAAGTGTCCTGGGACCTACGTTATTTTTAATTTACATTAATGACTTATGTGACCTAAAGTTGACCCAAGGACAAATTATAACATTTGCGGATGATACGGTACTCCTGTTTAATGGTCGCTCATGGGACGAAACCAACAGATCAGTCAACCAGGGTGTTGCTCTTGTAACGACGTGGTTAGATCAAAATCTTCTTACTCTAAATGTTCAAAAAACAAAGTACATCACCTTCAGTATTCGTAATAATAAGCAGCCACCAATAAACTCTGTGAATATCAAAATTCATGCATGTAATAGCCCTACAAACTGCTCCTGTTACTGCCTTACTAAAGTATCATCAGTTAAATACCTCGGTATAATAATAGACCAAAATCTTAATTGGAAAGAACATATAGGCACCTTGTCCTGTCGTATCAGGAAAATGATTTATATTTTTAAAAACATACGAAATGTCTGCCATCCTCAACTACTACGTACTGTTTACTATGCTCTGTGCCAATCTGTCTTGACATATTGTATTTCAGTCTGGGGTGGAGTACATAAAACCACCTTACTAACACTTGAAAGAGCTCAGCGTGTCATTCTCAAGGTAATGAATTTTAAAAAGCATACACATCCTACTCACCTGTTATATGAAGAGACGTCTGTCCTTACTGTAAGGCAACTATTTATCATGAAGACCATTTTACTACAGCATAAAAACCCTCCTGAATTTACAACTAAACGCAGAAAGGATATTGTTTACTCAGTTCCTAAATGTAAAACATCGTTTTTACGCAATTTCCCTAAATATCTCGGACCATACCTTTACAACCATATATCTAAAGCTATCAAGTTACGTGACTTAACTATATGCTCCTGCAAAAGTGCAATTGACAAGTATCTCTCTCGTCTAAACTACGACAACACAGAAGAACTTTTAATTAATCGAGCATAATACTTGTCACATTAACATGATTGGTGATATTTACACACACACATACACACAAACACTTCATTCATGCACAAACACACACACACACACACACGGACGCACACACTGCACTATTGTTAGTTTTTTATTATTATTATTTATAATATTTATTTCTATCTATTCAACTATATCACCACGTCTGACCCATCGAGGGGCAGACAATTTCTTTTTCTCTATTATTTTTAGGTATACTGTACGCAATTTATAAATCTACCTCCATTTTACTTATATTATCGCACCAAAAAATATAATGACCTGCAAATCTCATGTAGTTATTACGCAGTTGTAATTTTTTAAATAAATAGATTGTGTGCTTGGTTTTTGTGGACGAGGATGCCTGGCTTACCGTGAGACAGTTTTATACTAGTACGGAAGCCAGTACGATTCGTGATCAAACAACCATGTAAGTAATTATACTGCTACACTTTATTGTATTAATTAGATAGGTTAAGGTTGTAAATTTATTGTAAATGAGTCATTTTCTGATTGTAGAGGTAGCAATGATATTTTTGCAATTGGTCTTCTCATTAATCCGTTCTTTGTCTGTAAAGTCACTACTTTGATTAGCCCGTCTTTTCTTGGATGTAATTCCGTAACTCGCCCCAGTGCCCACTTTCCTGCGGGCAACGTATCTTCCTTGTTAATCACCACATCTCCTTATTTGATATTTTTTCGTTTTTTCAACCATTTGCTTCACGCCGACATTTGACTCAAATACTCCATCTTCCACCTTTTCCAAATGTCTTTCTGTATTTTATTGATAAGTTGCCATCTTGTCCTTGCGTCCCGATTTGTCTCCATGATAGTGAGATCTCCTCTCCCTGATAAAAAATGAGCTGGAGTTAAGAAGTCAAGGTCATCTATGTCTTCAGATATCGCACACAGTGGCCGAGAGTTTAAACACGCCTCTAGTTGGGCCAAGAATGTGGCGTACTCTTCGTATGTTAACTTCTGACCTCCTATAGTTCTCTTCAAGTGATATTTGAGGCTTCGAACTGATCTCTCCCATAATCCTCCAGCTGACGGCCAAGACGGCGCATTAAAATGCCAATTGATACTACTTCCTGATAAAATCGATCATCCAAAATTTAGCTCAACTCCAAATTCTCTTATTGTATAATCCTGTTAGCTTTGATAAAATTAGTTCCATTATCACTATAGATATGGTGAGGAGCACCTCTTCTAGCTGCTATCCCTCTAAGAGCTGCTAAGAATGCCTCACTGGTAAGATCGGTCACCATCTCAAGATGAACTGCCTTGGTGACTATACAAATAAATATTGCGATATACCCTTTAGTGGTTCGAACACCTCGTCCTTTATTTGCTTTGACCTCCAAATATTCCGTATAGTCCACTCCTGTATGGTAAAAAAGTGGAGCAGGATTTGTCCGAGCTTCTGGCAGGTCGCCCATGAGCTGATTTTTTATTTCTGGATTATTTTTTCGACATACGACACAATCCCTTAAACGTTTGACCGCTCTGTTCCCGCCAATTATCCAATACTCTGTTCTTAATTTTGATAATGTGAGTCTAGCTCCGCCATGATAAGTTAATCTATGCGCTTCATCTATTAACAGCTGTGATCATTTATGATTGTATGGTACGATTAATGGATGTTTCATGTCATATGGAAGGTGAGAATTCCTTAATCTTCCTCCCACTCTCAAAAAACCTTCCTGATCAATAAACGGTAATAAATTCAACAAGTTACTTTTATCTATTACTTTGTTATGTTTTCGTAATTGCTCAATATCCGTTCCAAATTCCAATTGTTGCACATACCTCACTATTCACAATTTTGCATTCTTTAATTCTTGCAACGTGATATACTTAGGTAGCAGCTGTTGTTTACTTTTAAATGCTCGAAGTATCCATGCACATATACGGATAACTTTTGTAAATGAATTATGCTTGTTTAATAACTCACTAATAATGTCGATATGTTTGTCCGTTTGTGAGACATGAACTTTTAACTCGCTGTTAGTAAAGTATTTAGATTTTCCTTTATTTTCTGACATTGTTATTGACTTTAGCCATTCTGGCCCATTCCACCATAACGTGCGATCTTTTAGCTCTGATACATTTGTACCGCGACTAGCTATGTCCGCCGGGTTTTCGTTCGATTTCACATAACGCCAATGTTCCGATGATATTACTGTTTTGATTTCTTTCACCCGGTTTGCTACAAATTGTTTCCACCGTGTTGGCTCCCCTTGCAGCCAGCCTAGCACCACTATCGAATCTGTCCATCCGCAGAACTTGATATTTTTATTGTCGTAACACTCGAGTACTCTTTTCATGAGTTTTAATAGCAGCTGAGCCCCGCATAATTCGAGTCTCGGTAATGATACATTCCTTTTGTTCGATACTAATTTGTTTTTGGCTATTAATAACTTAACGTGGTATTCTGAGCCTCTTTTAATTCTTACATAGATAACCACTGCATATGCTTTAAGGGATGCGTCACAAAATCCGTGAAGCTCTATGACATCATTTTCTGTACAACCAATCCAACGAGGTATCTGGATTTGATCCATGGTCTCCAAATCTGCTTTTAATTTTTTTCATTCTTTGCTTGCCTTTTGTGAAACAATATCATCCCAGTTAGAACATTCAGTCCACACAGTTTGAAATATTAGTTTTAACGTCGTTGATATCGGGATTAGCCAACCAATAGGATCGAAATGTTTCGAAATTTCGGATAGTAATTTTCTTTTTGTTATATTTCCCGATGTTGATGGGTTCATGTTACAATGAAACGTAAACTTATCTTCTGCGGAATCCCATCTCAAGCCTAATGTTTTTCCCGTGCTTTCTGATTTGAAATGAAAATCCATGTTCTCGGTGCTCTGTTCGTTTTTCAGACATTTCAATAATGCCTTTTCGTTACTGGCCCACTTTCGTAGTTTGAACCCTCCTGATTCTTCAATATTAGCTGTTTGCCACTCTCAATAGAATGCGAACCATGAACTACGTCATCCATATAACATGATGTCTCTATGATCTCCGCTGCTCTAGGATACTTTGATCTTTCGTCTGTTGCTAGGCGCCTCAAAGTCATCATCGCCAGGAACGGTGCTGCTTTGGTTCCGTAGGTGATTGTAGTTAGGTCGTACTCTTGCATCTGCTGAACTGGGTCATCTCTCCAAACTATTTTCTGATGATGTTTTTTTGCTGATAAAAATTTGCCGGTACATTTTCTCGATGTCCGCAGTGTAGGCGAATTTGAATTGCCTCCATTTTAAAATAAGTAATTGCAAATCATGCTGTAGATTGGGCCCTTTGTACATGCCATCATTCAGACTCTTTCCTGATGATGTAAATACTACGCGCAGCTTCGTAGTAGACGAGTCCGCACGATACACTCCGTGATGTGGAAGGAAACATTCCATCTCGTTCAAACCTTTTGATGGAATCATATGACCTAATTTTCTATATTCTTCAATAAACGCCCTGTACTCGTCTGATAATGCAGGTTGCTTGTGTAGTTTCTTCTCTAAATTCTTGAATTGAGCAATTGCGATTTCTTTTGATCTCCCTAACTGCTTTTTAAAATCTTCGTGGAAAGGCACGTCCACCTCATATTTTCCGTCCTCGCGCCGCTTTGTCGTTTTGTTATAATACTGTATACAATATTGATTTTCGTCTGATATATTTGTTGCTTGACTGATATCCTCTATCTCCCAAAACTTCTGAATATCTTCCATATTTGTTAACACTACATTACAATAAAATGGGTTTAAGTTCCCACATAACAGCCATCCCAATTGTGTTTTTTGGGCGAATGGTTGTGATTGATTTTCACCTCGTAATATCTCTCCTAACATGATAATTGAGTAAATATCTGCTCCGAACAATATGTCTACAGGTCTGCTTATATTATATTCGGGGTCTGCTAAATTGATGTTCTGGAGATACTCCCAAGACGGTTTCTTAAATGAGGTATTTGGTAGTTTTTTAATTAAATTATTCATGATATATACTTCAGCATTAAAAGAAAACTTATTGTCTATTGATTGGCACTCAATATTTAGGACCCCTTTACAATTACTTTCTTTTTCTCCTACTCCAAAGATTATACCCTTGTTATGACATCTCTTTAACCCTAACGTTTGTGCACCATGTTCCGTGATAAGAGAAATTTGGGAGCCCTGATCAATCAAGGCTCTCATCCTCACAAATGTTCCATCGTAGGATTTAATCTTGATAATGGCTGTTGATAATAAAATTTCAGCCGATTCTTTTTGTGATACATGTGTGACATTATTCTGATTATTTCTGTGAAACGTACGTTTCTCTATATTGGGACCGGATATCGGCATCAGCTTTGTATTTGTGTTTGTGCAAGCATCATGTATCAAAGTGTTATGATTACCGGTACAAATGCGACATTTTTTTGGGAAATACATGGTTTTCCATAGTGGGGATATTAACAATTTTGGCAAATATTGAATTTCGTAATCATTTTTAGCTTTGCTTTGCTCGACATACTTATAAATTTTTTGCAAAAATATAATCCGTGCTCCAGGTTACATAATGGACACTTATTTCCTGTTGATGTTACATGAGATGATCTCATAAACGGTCTTGGCGGGCTATTTATGTTATGATTTGGAGTGTAATGATTATATTGATTGTTCACGTTTCTCCTAAGATTGCCTTGAGTCCCTTGATTATTGCCTTGATAGTGATTGGATTTTTGATTTATGCTGCTAAACGATCTTCGGCCTTGTTCTAATGCTGTAAATTTAGTTTCCAAGTAGTCTAAAAAATCTTTTAAGTTTGGTAACTAACGAGGATTCTTTAATGATTCTATATATTCTGAGTACGACTCGCCGTCTAACTTCTCTGAAAGTAGATGCACTATGATGGGATCCCATGTGCTGATATCTACCCCAAGGTTTTTGATCGCATTTAAGGTCTCGAGCGTGACGTCATGCATTTTACTGATATGTACCAACGACTGATGTTGGATAGTTGCAAGACCCAGAAGGATATTAAGATGAGAAGTAAAAATAATTTTCTTGTTCTCATATCTATGATTTAAAATATCCCAACAAGTGTCATAATTTTCTGTACTGATGGGAAGATGCTGGATAAGCCTTTCAGCGTCACCTTTGATTTTATTCTTCAGGAATTGCATTTTTTGTGCCTTTGATAAACTGGGATTGAGATGGATAGCTTCCTGGAATAAATCTTTAAAAGACACCCATTGATGATAATTTCCCGTGAAAATGGGGACTTCGATTTTGGGCGTAGATTTTTCTCGGTGTGATACAGACCAAAGTTTGCTATTGATCGATTTCTTCAATCGGGTATAGAGTTTTTCATGACAAGTGAAATTATTTTCATACTCTTCATTTTCCTTGCCCATTTCTGCTATAATTAGCCAATGCTGTGTATCAATAATTGACCACCTGTTATTCAGTCGAGAAAGCGCATCTTCAAATTCCCATTTCTATGATATATTTTCGACATTAACACTGTTAACTGTGCGCATCAAAGCCTTAAAATTAACAGTTTGCAAGTAAAGCATGTCATCTTATTTAATTGTAGACCCCTGCGACTTCCTGTTCCCCGACGGCTTCTGATATGCTTCTACTGATATATTTGATACTTTCTCTTGATAAATATCCCTTTGTCCTTCTTCTGATACTTCTTCCTCATGTATTTGATAAGTGTGACCTGGCTCTGGCACTGATAGTGTTTCCATCTGATATTGTTTACTAGTACCTGCAACGCCTTTCTTCTGATATAGACTCTCCGCTTCACTTGATACTTTTACCGACGCCTCGCTTATATATTTTCTGATTTCTTGATATAACATTTCCGCCTGTTCATACGATTTTTCTTTGAAATACGGTTCCTCCATATTTCCCAATGATAAAAGCCTGTTATGATTCCTTTTGATATCCTGCCAATACGACTCCAGCGTTTTAAGCTTACATGTAAAATAGCTGGGGGTGGACCTACGTTCTTTTCCATCCTTCTTCATATTATTATATAGCTTGTCCATCGCCATGTATAGTTCCAACTGAGATTCGTATTGAACTCCATGTTGCTTTGAACACCTTACTTGATATTGCTGCTTACTGATCGATACTCGCTGCTTACTTTAGATCGATGATACTCCCAATCCTACTGGTACTCCAATCACAAGTTCACTGATACACTCTGTGATAAATCTTCAGATAAAATTCACTGATAAATCATCTGATAAAGTACACTAATAACTCCACTGATAAAGTATATTGATAACTCCCCTGATAAAGTTCACTGATTACTCCTCTGATACTTGTTCTGATAAATTTCACTGATAATTGTTCTAATAAAGTTCACTGATAATTGGTCTGATAAAGTTCACTGATAATTGATAATGTCACCGAGTTAATAGCATTCCCGCTAGCCACTGATCTACCCAAACCGAGTCCTGTACGAGATCCAGAGGCGAGGTGGATCAATAGCGCGCGCGAAGGACCAGTATGTAGGGGGTGCCGCTCAGTGACTGATAAATGATAGTTGATAAGTTTGATAAACACTGTATATTTCCTTCGATAGCTCTATGATATAATGATCGTGAATGATATGATCTATGAACGCTAAACTGATACAATATTGATATGATACAGCGACGCGTCCGACAGCCTGGCTTAAACTGCACCGATCGAACGGCACGCATGCTGCTCAATCGCGTAAAATGCTGACGCGGTGTTCGGTTCAACAGTGTACCGAACAACTTGGATGGCTGGTTTAGGAAAAAATAATATTAGGAAGACCCAAACAAATAGCTGAAAAATCTCAAAAATCGAAATTGGTAACTAACAAGAGAGAGAGAGAGAGAGAGAGAGAGAGGTAAAGTAACAATCAAATCACTTTTAGGTGGTACAAAATTCACCGGGTCTTCTAGTAGGGCAATACAACTAGGGTTTTATTAGCTATTATCAGATAAATATATAAAAGATTCTCTAGTCGCTGAGACTAAGGGTGTCTTACTGCATAACTGATTGCTGCCTACCAATGATGACCGTTCTTTACTTAAATGAATGAATGAATTAATTATTACAAGTATCGGTACATACATTCATATATATGCATTTATAATATTAATCAAATTTAACCTTTAGCTATCGAAAGATTTTGATTTAGTTTTACTTAAATACCTAACTGAATATAGACGAATTCTTCATAAACAAGTTCAATAAAAAAATTCAAATATGACGGAACATCTTGGCTTTAAAACAGAAAAAAAGGTATTAAACAAATACTTTAAAATAATTATATTTTTCAGTTACGGCATAGATATATTATAGTACCTGAAATACGGATTATATTTTGAATCAAACCGTTCATAATAAAGACTTTATAAAGAGAGTACAGAGTTCCAACAGGTTCTTTCCTTACATACCTCTCTGGCTTCCTCCACTCTCATAGTCCGTCTCAAATTTCCTAACCTTTTTGTAAATGCAGATGTAACAAAACAGTTATTATTAATTTAGATTAGACCCCATCGTCCTGTCAACCTGACCTTTTGCACACCTCTCAACGGATATTATAAGGTCGGTAATGAATTTGAAATTAACGAATTCCTTCTAAATTGAATTAATAGTCCTTTCAAAACACGCTAAACCCAAAAAGCGGTAAGTGAATATAGAATTAATAAGTGGCTATCTAAATGAAATAACTGCACAAGTGCAAGTAGTACTCGCGCTCTGAGGGTTTCGTACCGGGTTGAGTTTCGGCCAGTTTCAGCGCCAAATTGTAGTTTCGTCGGGTCTAGAGAACTAGTCAAGACAAATCAAATGAGCCCAAACACGGTGGGGTTATATTGAGTAGTTGGGTAGTTCGTTTGGCCACCCTCCGGTTCCATCATCAGATCCTGAATATCATCAGAGTCTATAGAACTCGTTAAGGCAAATCCAACGAGCCTAAACACGGCGGGGCTATGTTAAATAGTTGGGTAACTACCCAACTACTTAACATAGCCCCTTATCGGAACTCCGTTGGCCACCTCTCGGCTCCATCATCAGACCCTGGACAGCGTCAAGATTTATAAAACTCGTCAAGACAAATTCGTCAAGCCCAAACACTGCAGGATAATGTTCAGTAATTGAGTAGTTCTATTGGCTACCCTCCAGCTCCAGCTACAGTGGGATTATGTTGAGTAGTTGGGTAGTTTCGTCGGTCAACCTTCGGTTCCATCATCAGATCCTGGACATCATCAGGGTCTACAGAACTCGTGAAGGCAAATCCAACGAGCTCAAACCTGGCGGGGGTATGTTTAGTATTTAGGTAGTTCCGTTGGGCACCTTGCCACTTCATCATCAGATCCTATATCATATCACATAATCTGGTTGTACAGTACTTGTCAATACCAATCTAACAAGCCTGTGTAGTTGACATTTTCCCATGGCCACCTTTCGACCCCATCAAAAGACTGTTCTGGAGCTGGGTCCATGGTATGTACTATATTATTGCATTGTCACCGAACTTGCATACGTATGCTAAATTTCAGCTCAGTCGGATACATGCTTCCTATTGTCAAACGCTATTAGATATCTTTATAAAATAAAATAAAACTAATAAATAAAATACCCGAAGTGCTTAAAAATGGATTACAAGATTTGAACCAGAAAGACAGATAGACATACGAACACAAAAGCTTCTAAAAAGTTACCTATACCTCTTTAGTCTATTGGCGAAAAATGCGCGTAGCGATAACAAATGTAATTTTTCGATAGAAATATTTCTAGTGTCAACTGGCATTGTGCCCGATATAATGGCATTAGGCTTGCTTAGGTGTGACGATGTTTAGTTTTATATATTTTACAATTTAAATGAACAACGTTGATATTCAATTATTTCCGTATAAAAAATTAACACACACCGGGACGCCTACATTTTCCAAGCGGGAGTGGCTAAGAGGTGTACTATGTGCGCACACCAACTTATTGCTGAGAATGTAAAGTGCCAATGTATTAGGGGCGAGGCTATTGCTATTACACCGGGCACAACTTCGGACTCCGGACTAGATACTGGGAAATTTTCTATAGAAAAACTACATTTTGCTTGCCCTACAATTTGTACGAGATCTTCCGCGATCTCTAAATGCATTATACGGTACCTATAATATTCACCGATATTTTTTTTTTAAATTAAATCAAATTTATTTGTGCGTAAACGAAATTAACAATTTATAAATACTGGTAGTTCTCAAATTATGCGATTGCCTGTATTTGGGAAGCCAGAGTTACACGTAAATATTATACAGCAATGCATTAAACTTAAAACAATTATATAGATAATTGTTTTAAGTTTAACTAATATTTAACTAATATTATAAAGAGGTAAAGTTTGTGAGTTTGGATTTTCGGGGTAATCTCCGGTACTCGTATTACTGATCCGATTTTATTGATTCTTTCACCATTGGAAAGCTACCTTATTCAGAAGAAACATAGGCTATAAAACATAGACCCAGTAGGTGGCGCTGTTGTCGACCGCGAAGTACGCGTTTGGGTGGGGTTGTTGGGTACGAAGTCGCGGGAAACTGCTGGCATATTATAAAATTAGCGTAGCTTGACTAATTATCAAGCTTTAAACATATTTAAATGAATTAAGAAAGAGCAAAATAATATAAAAATAAAACATAATTAAAGGCAGAATTAAGTGTTAACTTAATACAGAAATGCATTAACCGTGAAAGTACGTAAATTTTTTTTCAGTTTTTTTTTTCAGTAGCATCATATGACTATGTTTGTGAAGTTTTGTAAACGTACCTACGATACGGAAATATTTTCGGGGGGCAGTTGTTAAAAACATAGTTAAAACTAAATTTAAATAGCAACAGACAAAATATCAGTCGCGTGATCATCGTGTAGAAATGTAGCTTCAGGATAAAAAAAAACTCCGTTTTCGTATGTATTTTAAGAAATCTATGTGCAATTCATTATATGAAGTTAATTTACCTATGAAAGTCTACTTAATGACGACATTTAACTAGCATCTTTAAAAATCTTAAGGATATTGGAATCTGTATTGACACGAAACGTATTGTTTTATGGTTACGCGCTATCCACTATCTATATCGCTAATCGACGCAAATCCTCATTAGTGTACAGTCCCTCGCAGTTTTAATAAAACACCATATTCTTTGCCTATAACTCCGAATATTACCACCCGACTCACCACAGCTTTCACAACTTTTTGAGGTTTCGATGTTACAAGTTGTTGAGTAAAGTTATCCGTTCGGTTCCTGGCGCGAACCCAGTGAAAGTTCCCGCTCTAAGAAAAGCCATTAATGGCTGGCACTGTGCTCGCTTCCTGCTAAATTTAATATTGGCACATCCGACAATCTCGCATCAGGGCCTTATTTGCTATGACCAAACGCGGCACGTTACGATAATTTCTAGAAATGTACGTGTAATGGTAGTCCGTAGAGTAGAGTCCGGAGATTAAAGAATGGTAGTCCGTTCAAAATATACTTTGTTTATCTATATAATTACGCCAGATCCCTTACGGGGTAGGCAGAGAGTACAGAGTTCCAACAGGCTCTTTCCTTACATACCTCTCTGGCTTCCTCTACTCTCATAGTTCGTCTCATACACGCTCGCCGGTTACGAAGACTCCTGGCTTGTCCTTCAGATAAGACCCGGTCTATTTGGTCATGGTAAGATAGTCTAGGTCTTCCCCGGTACCTACATCCTTCCACTTTCGCATTGTATATCAGTTTTGTCATTCTTTCTTCGGACATTCTTTCTATATGCCCGAACCAACGGAGCATACCCTTTCTCATCTTCACACCGATATTCTCTTTCATACCTATTTGCCTTCTTACTACGCTGTTGCGAATACGGTCGGTCAGCTTCACACCGCACATCTTCCGCAGAGCTCGCATTTCCACCGCATTTATCCTACTTTCATTCTCCTTCTTACATACCCAGCTCTCGCTGCCATATAACAGCGTTGGGACAAGCACTCCATTATGTATGGCCAGCTGCGCCTTTCGGCTTAAGTGCCGGCTCCCAAGTAGCTTTCCTATCGCGCCATTCACTCTGTTCCCTGCACTCACTCTTCTCTCTATGTCAGCGGTGTATTTTCCATCCTTACTGCATGCGCATCCAAGATATACAAACTCATTCACTTGCTCCAGCACATCGTTCCCAACCACAATCCTTGCATTCGTTCTGGTTTCTTCCCGTTCAAAAACCATAATTTTGGTTTTCTTCACATTCAAATGTAAGCCATTTTTTTTTTAATTATTTAATTATACTTTGTTTAAATTATCTATTTGTATTAATATTGTCCTGTGAAGCCAAAAATCGACATTTGAGTAATCGGTTTGGTTGTATATTGTAATATCGTTGCCTAGTTATAATGACTTTTTATTTTGACGTAACTGTTGTAAAACACGTCATCGTCTAATCGCCTTTTGTCTTCCTTTTGTCATAGGTAAAAATTTATTGTTCTTGTGTTTTCTTTTTCTTAAGCCGCTCCGCCCACTCGATCGAGCAGTCGCGGGTTCGAACCTCGCACGGAACAAGCCTTTGTGTGACCAACAAATATTTGTTTCGGTCTGGATGTTTGTACATGTGAATTTTATGTTTGTAAACGCACCCACGATACAGGAATAATTCCTAGTGTGGGTCTACGTTTTTTAAGAGAAAAAGTTCCACAGATATGTTGCCGTTTTCATTCGCCATAAAGGTCACACAATTAACAGTGCCATTAAACGATCATTTCACGAATTATCGTAACGCGCCGCGTTACGTGTTTAAATGGTCACAGCGAATAATGGCCCAGTTGGTTATGGTGGCCTGTGAGCGTTTCGACGTACTATAGTCATCGTACCGTGTATATTTTGTTAAAAAATACTGTCACGCCCGTATTCCCCAAGCGAGGGCGGCAGAGATGAATACGCCAGCTACACAGTAGAAGCACCAGTTACACAGTAGTGTACACCCGCTTTCCGCAGACGATGTCAGGCCCCATGTAATAAAGGGCGAGCCTATTGTCATTTCACCGGGCAATTTCCAGACTCCGGACTGATACTGGGATTTTTTTCGATAGAAAAATTACACTTTGTCCGACCCAGGATTCGAAACCCCAGACCTTGTGATAGCTACTCGTATTATATGCCACTAAAGCTATAATGTACCTATTATTATTCTAAGAAAATACACTAGGAATATGTTATTTACCATAGGTCTGATGGGATTACCTAATAGTGACTTTTACAAGCTTTTATTTAACTTGCGATGTCCTTATGTCTGTCTTTCTTTCCGGTTCAAATCTTGTGATCCATTTTTCAAGCAGTTGCGGGTTGGTATACGTATGTAAGTTTGGTAATAATACAGTTGAACGATAAAACAACTCGATATAACCCCGCCGTTTTTGGGCTCGTTGGATTTGTCTTCTTACCTAACACTGAATCAAATCATGTCTTAATGTTTTCAGACAAATCATGTTACTCAACACATGTTGCTAGGCTCACGTCACTAGTGTGTCACAACACATGTTACTAGTCTAGTGTGGTAATAAAATTAAATGACTGGAAGCATTATTTGTCGGTCACACAAAGAACTGTCCCGTGCGGGGATCAAACTAGTGACTACTTAATTAGGCTCTTCACCGATAGAATAAGCCGTCCTTGAAATTAAGATTCTATGGAGAGGAACTTATTAAGATATTAAAGACTTGGAATAAACGGCGCGTGGCTATCCTTTGCTGTTCTGCAGTTTAATTAAAGTTTTGCTAATTCAGTAGCGCCCACCCGCGGCATCGCGTTATCGTCCACTGTGAAAGATATCAAGTGAACTAGACTTTGGAACTATTCACATCAAAATAAGGAACTTTTAGGTTTTTAAACGTTCAGAAACTATTTTTACAACGCACTTCATTTCTTTTCATGGTTTTTTGGAATATCATGTCCAGAAAAAATCAACATCCCAAAACGTATGATGTAAATTTCTTCAAAGTGACCTCAAACCTTATTCGTTACTAAATTCTATATGCCACAGGAGCCTATATTCCTTATGCCATTGCTTATACCATAATTTGACGAATTTACTGTTACCTGTTTAATTAGCCGTAGCGAATAAAATCAAATCAAATCAAAAGCTTTTTTATTCATGTAGACCAAAAGGCACTTATGAATAGTCAAAAAGAGAAAATTATTAATTACTTAAGACTCCACCACCCGTTCGGAAAGTCATTCCTGTGGAGAAGAAGGGCAAGAAACTCCACGGTTACTCTTTTTTTAAAAATGAGTTTTATAATTTTTTTTGTATACATTGCATTTATGGAGTATGGGAGAACAATGCAGAACGAGCTAAATAGATGTGCCTAAGTATAGATTAATCATAAGTGTACTTAGATTCATGGTATTGGTCAGTGTCTACATAGTCCTCCCATTTACAAAATAGAGATGTTGTAGAGGTATATAATAAAAAGCATAATAATAATAGTAAGAGAGAGCCCGCAGGGCAGCTTGTGGCGAGCTGTTGGTGAGTAACGACACCACGGACCCAAGTGCTTCAGAGAGTCGGTCAGGGCCCCCAACTCGGCATGTTTTCGTCGGTCGAGTGGAAACTGAAGGGTGTCCGCAGGACTCTCGGCTCTGGCTAGCCTTAATTGGCCGTCCAAAGAGGAGGCGTGAGAGCTATATCGACGTAGGAAGATGATGCTCTCACGGCACGTAGGAACGTCGATGTACTCCAGGGGTGGAAGTGTTAAAGGGCATAACGCCGCGAGTAACTTCGGAGAAAGCGCAGCACACCTCTCCACACCCCTGAGCCGCTCACGCCGGTGTTGCCCTCAGTTGTCCTAGAACGACAGTTTGAGGGCCCATCTAGTAAGCGGCGAGTCACCGCCGGCTACGGGTAATTAGGTATCCCTAATTATGGCCGGTGTCCGTCCCCTTTGAAATAGTCCAGTTTTTGTCCATCAAACCTCACTTACATAGCCCTTGTTTTCTTTCCATAATTTACAATAGTCCTTGCACCTGCCGGGGTCAGTTCGCTGGTTATGTTTCTTCATTTTTAGCAAGTGATATCAGCAGGTGGCTTACATAACATTAACTACTCGCAAAGGGCCTCTACGTGTTGGACCCATGTCCCCATACAAGCCTACCAAAGGTCCGGGTAAAGCCCGTGAATCTCAGCAAAATAGTAAGAGAAAGTGTTACTACAAAATATGTAAAGAGTGCGTACAAAACAACTGGTCATAGCTCCAGTGTGATGCCGAACGAGACAAAATTCAATGGTCAGCATTATGGTACACGTTCAGTCAGACAAAGGACAGGGGACGAACCAGTCCCCACTAGCAGCACCCGTTCACGAGTATGACCTGAGAAGCAGCCATCACTGTCCTCAACCATTTTAGAGGGAAAAGAATGAACCGCTCCACAGAGCCGCCACTAGCAAAGACATTTTAGTGAGCATGACCAATCCACAACCCTGTTGAAATCGTTCGAGAATAATATTTAAAATCAATGAACGCTCGCTAGGCAGGACACGCTGCACTTAACATTATATTCTTCTAAATTTCAGTTAATTTGCGTAAAGGCATTTTTATCATTTAAAAAATCATTTAGTGTATAATATCCTTTACTCATTAGTGATGATTTAATATACCTTTTAAATCTGTCAAGTGGCAACTCTAACATGGGCTTTGGTATCTTATTGAAGCAGCGAATACCGACTCCTACGAAGGAAGTAAATACTTTTTTAAGCCTAACAAATGGTAATACCAGTTTATGTTTATTTCTAGTGTTTAATTTATGAACGTCGCTCACTTTATCAAATAAATGGATATTCCTACGTATGTACACTATGTTGTCGTATATATACTGTGAAGCGACCGTGAGAATGTTGATCTTTTTAAAAAGTTCGCTGAGGGAAGTCCTAGGTCCAAGATTATAAATGGCATGGATAGCTCTTTTTTGAAGTATGAATACATTTTTCACGTCAGCAGCGTTACCCCACAGTAGGATACCGTAAGACATAATGCTATGGAAGTAACTAAAATAAACTAGACGTGATGTATCTACATCCGTAAGTTGCCGTACTTTCCACACTGCATAAGCAGCGGAGCTAAGTTTACCCGCAAGTGATGAGATATGGGCCCCCATTGGAGTTTGGAGTCTAGGGTAATGCTTAGAAAGACAGTGGAGTTCACGAGGTCCAGCTTTGTGCCATTAATAAGAATATTCGTATCATTATTTTTTACATTGGGCATTGTAAATTTAATACACTTTGTCTTGAGTGAATTAAGCAATAGATTGTTTATTTCGAACCAAGTTGATATCCGTGAAAGAGCACCATTCACATCGCCAAATTAAGCTTAGCTCTGTCAAGATCTAGGAGGTATCATCTGCGAATAGTACAATGTCACAGACATCACGGACAAAGTTCGGCAGGTCATTAATATATACTAAAAAAAGAAAGGGTCCTAAGATGGAGCCCTGTGGAACACCAATTGAAATATTAACTTCCTGAGACTTGACCCCGTTAATCTCAACACATTGAGATCTTTCACCGAAGTATGAAGCTAATAAATTAAGGGCAGTGTTTTTAATACCGTAATGCTTTAGCTTTTTAATAAGGGTTGCATGCTCAACACAGTCGAATGCCATAGATCACAGAATACTCCAATTGCATTCTGCGATGCCTCCCAGGCACCGTAAATTTGCTGAAGCAGACCCACTCCCGCGTCTGTGGTTGAACGTCCCTTAATAAAACCATATTGACCACCGTGTAACAGCTTATTCTCATTAAAGTGGTTTAGCAATTGATTGAGTAGGATCTTTTCATAAATTTTACTCAAGGCCGGCAAGATGGAAATCGGTCTAAAATTGGAAGGGTCGCTTTCTATCCCTGATTTAAAAAAGACCCTGTTCACAATGCTGACTTAACAGGCTGACCGATCAGAGTCAATCAATCACTTTTACACACACTTGGTACGGGCACCAGACAGGGTTAGCACAATTATATTTCATATTTTAACCAAATATTAGCAACATATTTATGAATGGTTCCGATCAAGAAAATTTGGATGGACAAACCAAAAGCTTCACGCTTCTAAAACTGAGAAAATAGCAAAGCGATTTGTAAAACTGAAAACGTTAGGCGACTGTACATACGCATTTACACACATATTGCGAAAGATAATTTATATGACTACAGTATCTCCCCATTGTTACAGTAAGAATATTTGTTAAACCGATGTACGAGATATCTGGCGACTACATAATTATGTTTGCTCATGGCGTCGGCGCCCACGCTCGGCGGAGCGTACGAATTTATATACACACACAACGATTTATTATAAGACGTTCGTGCTTTTCTTGAGTTAAATATATCAATTATTTATTACACGCTTCCGACTTCCGTTAATTTATAGTTTATTTTGAAGGGGGAAGCGTTGGCGGAAAATCGGTTTGCTGAAAATTGAGTGTAGTATGTTTTTGTGATATCTAGAAATGTTTCGTAAGGTCATGAGAATCTGAAAGAGCACATTTTACTATCACAACTATTTATGAGGAGACTTTTATGCTTTTCATGTATTGAGCAAGTACCTTAATAACGGAATTAATATTACACGCTTCCGAATTCCGTTAATTTATAGTTTGTTTAGTAGGTGGAAGCGATCACAGAAGATAGGCTGGCTAAAAATTAAGAATAGTAGTTATGTTTTTGTGATATCTAGAAACGTTACACAGGGCGATGAGAATAGCCGAGCTAAAATAAAAAAAAATGTTTTCGATTTTATAAGGTTTAGAACATTCTTCAAAAATACTTACGTTCGCGTTTTTTAAACCTCTTTAAACTATCATGGACACGAAAAGTTACATTATGCCACAAAAGGTAGAGAAATAAAGCGCTTCTCATCTAAACTAGCTATTCTTTATAATATTGAACTTATAATATTTAAACTTCTATACATATAAACGAGAAACGAGTATTTTTTGTACCGAGCATTTGAGTATTTATAGCTACAGGTATATAAAATGTATAATAAATCCGAGTATACTTCTAACGCTCAGTGTTACTAATACTAAAAACAAAAAACTAACACGCGTTTATTTAAAACGTGTAAATTATTGTATATTTTTTTTAATCTACAATTTCCATATGTGCACGTACAGTAACAGGCTTCATGAGCGCATGTGAGAAATTAAAAGGATTTCAGCGCCGTGTCCCAAGACGCAGCATTTATAAAATTCAACATTTACCGTGTACCATCCGCGAGAAATATTATTTCTGCTCGAGAGCCGAGCCTCGGCGAGTCGGGTTCCTAGCAGAAATATTTTCAGCCTTTACATGATGAAAGTCGTAAGCACTAAATGGTGGCAAAATGTACCCTACAACTTATTTTGATTATTGCGCCTGGTATAATAGCAACAGGCTCGATTCTACTACATTTAAGACTTAACCTCATCTGCGAAAATGTAGATGTACATAATACACAGGAGTATTGTGTACATTTCGCCGAGACCTTGGCAGAGGCTTCCTTCCACCTAAGCCGAGGCTTTAGGGAAACATAAGCGCGACGGTGTATGATTTTGGTGATCACCGTGGTACCGTGAGAAATAGTTAAGGAAGTTAAAACACCATGCGAAAACCCACGTTTTACGAAAATCTCGAACGGCCCAAGTATTTCGATTAATTATTTTTTCTCTCTCCCTTTGATCTCCTTAAAGTGGTAATAGCGTTATATTCGAAACAAATTCTAACGTTATGCTGGGAGTTTGCTGTTTTACAATCTTATAAAAGCTTTACGCTGGAGATCAAAACGATTAAATCTGTATGTCTTAGAAATAAACCTTTATCAAAAGGGAAAGAACACCGTCTATTGAAAAACACAGGTTGTAACTTGCGACGTTATTCTTATAAGATTTCGAATATTTACCTGATGGCGGTCACATGTTTTTTCCGCGGTAATATTATCAATCATTTCGCTGCAAGTGGGTTCACCAACCTGCTTTTAAAACCCTATTTTGTTCTGAACGTAGCTACGGTACTTATTTTGGCCTATTTTTATAGTAAAAAGTTATCAGTTGGATATATTTATTTTTGAGAATCTGCAGATTAAAATGGGTTTATACTAACGTATATTAATCTATATCTATCTATCTATAACCTCACGCCAGATCCCTTGCGGGGTAGGCAGAGAGTACAGAGTTCCAACAGGTTCTTTCCTTACATACCTCTCTGGCTTCCTCGACTCTCATAGTTCGTCTCATACACGCTCGCCGGTTACGGTGACTCTTGACTTTTCCACGTATATTAACTTCAATCATTAGTGTCCAATGATCACCCACCGGCTAATCACCCAGGTGATTATATTCCCCTTTTCTCGTTTTTGGTGTCCTCCAATCACCCATGGGCTTACTTAGGTGGTTAATTTCACTCGGTTTCACATACTATAGTATGTACGTGTAAATATAAATATCGTGGTATTAAATTTAACGTCCATTCAAAGCCTGCAGCCCAAAGGATAGTAAGGGAAATTGAAAAAGCATTGAACATAATTCGTATCCGACACCTCAGCTTCACATATCATTATGTTGACAAGATCATTCTATACATTACTACATATGCGGTGGTATTTGCTGTTTGGACTGCTACCAAACCATTTATCGTTATAAGTAGGAGTTTGATTCATTACACATAAATCTATACGGATATGCAGTTGCATGTTTACACATTTAAAAAAAAAAATATCGAATTGAGTTCTTAGATTTACGCGAATATTTTATTAGATATACACATGAAATAAAACTATTTTACGGATTTTATCGCGGTTTATTTTTTTTTATTTTTAGTTCCCGACGACATTGAATCTGGACGTCAAATCGCTAATACCTTCGTGCGCAAAACCGCCACAGTTGTATGGGCTCCCAAAAATACATAAACCGAATGCTCCCCTACGTCCAACCGTTAGCCAAATCGACACACCAACCTACAGATTGGTTTAGCACGTAGCGAAAGTGCTCTCGGCACTCAAAGGACACACCAGAGCACATGTTAAGGATTCATACCATTTTGTTAGTGAGATCAAAAATCTACATCTTACTGACAATGAAACTATGGTCAGTTTCGATGTCCAGTCACTATTCACATGCTTACCTGTACAAGACTGTGTCGAAATTGTAGAAAGGAAACTAGCGGAGAACAACATGCCAGCGGAATACTTAGAACTATTGAGACACTGCCTTACATCTGGCTACTTATTGTGGAAGGAGCAGTTCTACAAGCAAGTAGATGGCGTGGCGATGGGCTCCCCTGTATCTCCCATTGTTGCCGATATATTCATGGAAGACTTTGAGGAGACAGCCCTTCGTACCTCACCTGTAAAGCCAAGTTTCTACAAGCGGTACGTAGATGATACTTTCACAATATTACCATCTGACAAAATTCATGTATTCCTAAATCATCTTAACTCCATTAACCCTAAAATTCAGTTTACAATGGAGTTGGAGGCAAATAATTCCCTAGCTTTCCTAGATGTGTTAGTGATCCGTAACCCCAACAACACCTTAAGCCATACGGTTGATCGTAAAAAGACCCATACTGATAGGTACTTAAACGGTTAATCTCACCACCATCCAACACAGTTAGCTACCGTGGGTAAATCTTTGTTTCAGAGAGCACAAGGGATCTGTGACAAGAAACATCTGGCTGCCGAGCTTCAACATGTCAAACAAGTCCTGCACGACAATAAGCTTCGAGTCCCACGCCAACGTCACAGTGACCGAGTGAAACCAGCCACAGTTGAGCGTCTCCCTGCTGTACTACCTTACATGAGAGGAGTCACGGACAAGATTGGCTACATCTTGAAGCGTGCTTCGATTAAAACATTTTATAAGCCGCCGAAGAAGATCAGTCAGTTTTTACCATCTGTCAAGTGTCAGATCCCTCTACAAGATGCAGGAGTTTACAAGCTTGATTGTGAATGTGGTCTCTCTTATATAGGACAAACAAAAAGACCGGTAAAAACTCGGGTTAAAGAACACATAGCTGACCTAAAACACCGTCGCTCAAAGAAGTCTGCAGTCTGTGAATATGTCCTTGACCGCACCCGCCATAACATCAGAGTTGATAGACCACAAATCCTCGTGAAAGAACACCGATTCCTACCAAGGATGTTTCGCGAGGCTATTGAAATTAACAAACATCCTAATTTCAATAGAGAAGATGGCTGGGTGCTTCCATCGTCTTGGGATCCGGTAATTAATATAATCAAATCCAAAACCAAGCATAACACTGCAAGACCTCAAGACACCGTGAGCTCATTCTGCGTAGATCGGACCAACAACAACAAAAATAATTAAGAAGTTTGAGGGTACCCCAGAACAACTATGCCTATTGGACGTCTAACACCTCAGTCCCTCCCGTGACCATGGGTGCTGCAAAGCACTCGAAACGTCGGGAACTAAAAATAACAAAAAATAAACCGCGATAAAATCCGTAAAATAGTTTTATTTCAAAAAAATATCGGTTGTAAAAGGACCAGTTGTAATTTTGTACCCTCTGCCTACCCCACAAGGAATCTGGCGCGATGATATAGATTAATATCAGGTGTAAGGGATAGGCGCACAAAACCTGAAATAGTTCTTAGTACTTATCAATACAGACAACTGTTACTTATGGCGACACATCCCAGGAAATGGAAAAATAGCAGTTTCAGACGTTTTCTTATGAAACTGCTTCAATTTTGAAAAATTTTTATTTTACGCGGCCAAAACCAATAATATTACATTTAGCCTGAAATAAGCAGACACTACGAATCTAATGATGTTTCTTATGATGTTTACCAACATGCCAACATCGAGTCTTAGTCAATTTATAATAATAATATCAGTCTATACTGTCCCATTGCTGGGCGGAGGCCTTCTCTCTCAAATCGAGGTTAGAGAAATTAGGCCATATTTCACCACGCGGACCCAGTGCGGATTGGTGGACGCAGGTTTGTGGCCACCTGCTGTTGACATTTATCAAGCCGCCTATATATAACTTCCAACTGGGCCTAACGACTACCACATTAAGTGGTAACCGGTATAAAAGGCTCATCGTGCCTTCCGAAGCACGGAGACACCCGAATATGAAAATGCCACAAACGTTCACCCATCTCAGGCCGACTGAGTCAAACGCTGCTCAACCATGTTGATCGGTAAGAACACCGCGGTTTCACAGCGCTACGAGCGCCTCAGACAATTTAATACTAAATACTATTTAAAAACAAATATAAATATGGGTGTACTCAGTTCCTACACCTCTGCCCTCAATTCGGGCATGCAACCGTGACGGATTTTATTTTTATTCATCTCGTATAAAATGAATCTAATAAAAGAAACGACACACGATCCAGCTCAAATTTACAATGAAAATTCATTTCAGCCGCAGTCGAGTTAACGTCAAATCGAAAATATGATGACCGACAATAAATGGTTCTCGCGTTTAAATTTATTAAACTAGCTCTAATAAAAGTAGAAAATTGGACTATCCAACAATCATAAATTAATAAATGTCGGACTGCCATTCAAGCATCAGCATTCATGAACCTTATGTTTAGGGTTGTTAGATTGGTATTGATAAGTACTATACAAGCAGATAGTGTTCAGGTTCTGATGACGAAGCCAAAAGGTGGCCGATGAAACTACCCAACTACTCAATATAACCACACCGTGTTTTGGGTTGACAAGTATTTAAGCCAAGATCTGATGATGAGCCGAAAGGAAGTCATAAGAACTTCCCAACTAAGCAAGATATATTCGTTGTGTTTTTGCTATAAAAGTTTAATTATAAAAAGGTCTTAAATTAAATTTATTTTTGAAATTGAAATTAAACTCTTTCTTTGAAATTAAACTTGTTGCAGGTTCCAAGACAATTAAAGCGGACTACCCAGGACACCGTTGGTGTTATTTAAGGACCATTTTTTTATTTAAATCCTCACTTAAGAGTTGTTACAGTGGTCACAATGTGAGGCGGGTTGATCCCATAAAAAATTCATTTAATCTAACATGTTATTTCGGCTTTATCCTATTGAAAACTCGTCTAATCATCTTATTTCTTATTGGAAATCAACATTTCAAAGGTTTTCATTAGAATGAAATAGAATTTAGTTGACATAATAACAACAAATAATTACAAAATGGCTTAAATTATTTAGTATTAGAGTGGACACATGCTCTTTCACACAAAAGTCACTTCTCAATTAGTAATATTGTATGGTGCTAGGTTGCGTAGTTAGGTAATAAAAAATAACGCCCTCCTGCTTCATGTTAATGTTATAAAAAGCGACTAAAGAAGAAAAAAGTTTGACGTTGATCGAAGTTTGCTCATAGCAATAGATTTTCCCCGTATTAACTTAAATAGGCTTTGGAGTATAAAAAATATTAGCGAAAATATGTATATTTAGAAGAAAAAGGTAAGTACATAATTCAAATGGCCAAACAGACGCCAATTATCAATTAATTAAAATAATTGTTCCAACTTTTGCGAGGAATCTCGCAATTAGGAAGAAGATGTTTTACGAATGAAAGTCCATTTAAAAATATTTCACCGGCAATTTTCTTTTAAGTTGAAATAACTACGCTTCTGTTAATAAATTTTATTTCATAATATTCATAAATCTATTGCCTTAATGAAAATATTAATAACTTTCTAATGACTCAAGCGAGGATCGAAAATTGGGTGTGACCTTTAACACGTTGTCAAAGACTTTAGAAATTGAACGTCATAAGTAAATTCGCACAACTTAAATGGAATTTTGTTATAAATGACACGTTAAGAAAACCGTTTAACCATTCACGAAAACATTTTATCAATAATCATTAGGAAACAGGTTTATTCTGCGTCCTAACGTTTTTTACGTTTTTTTTTTTTGACAAATAAGCTTCTTCTTAAAAGCCCGCACAACAGGTTGTGGCGAGCTGTCGGTAATAGCATATGGAGCCCAAGTGCTCCAGACAATCGATCAGGGCTTGGAAGCGCACGCTGAAGCTGACAAAGACACGCTGAGATGGGTCTTAGCGTGTCTTCTTTCGTCAAGTGGAAACTGATGGGGCCCCGGGGACTTTCAACTCTAGCCTGCCTAGAGAGCCGTTAGAGCTCCAAGGATTAAAGGGCATAATGCTGCTAACGACTTTGAAGTAAGCGCAACTCTTGATACTCCTGTGTCGCTCACACCGTTGCAAAGTTGTCTTCACTTATCCTATGATAGTCAAGTTCAAAACAGTAATCCTGAAGTTTGGAAAATTGAAGCCAATCTAGTGAGCGGTAAGTCACCGTCAACCACGTCTAAATTAAATTAAAATATTACTGGAAACCGTAAGTTCAGAAATAGCCCAGCTCCTATTCTTATTATCATAGGCCTAGTGTTATTTTTAGTGTTCCATATCTTGCCCTTGTGTGGGCTGCAGGTGCACCTGCTGGGGTCAGTTTGATGTTTTTGTTTCTTCATTTTCAAGAGTTGTTTTCAGCAGGTGACGTTAAGTAGCATATTTTAGGAAAAAGGTCTCTATGTATCATACCTTTCAAAAGTCCGCGTCAAAAAATGATTCCCGAAGACTTAAAAGATATATCTAAAATGTAATTAAAATCAAGGACGATGTTTACTCTAGATTTATATATACTTAAAGTTGGAGACGTAGGCGGTCTGGTAAAGTGAAAATAAAACTAAGTTAATACAGGTAACGGAGTTTCGGTTATTTTTTCCTTAACTTGTCTTTATTTCCCTGTTAAAGAAAGTTATTTGTCTGACTAATCCTTACAATTCCTTATCGCTTTACTTTTTCATGAAAGGACAGTGACTGTTCTGTTTTTATCTTTTTTCAATCTCGTGATTTTTAAGGGATTCTTTATTCTTTTTATTTATTTGAGTGAAATTGAAGCTTGGAAGTTCCATATTTGTTTATGTTATAGAATACAACAGTAACACAAAATATAATTTGTGAACAAAGCACAAATTTTAGTTTGAGATTCCCTTAATTATTACAATTGTGGTCATAATGTTCGTAAAGCGTTTGTGTACACACGGCTCCGAACGAACAATTTCTGGTATAGGACAAAATTTCAGACAGAAAAACAATTATTACTACTGCGTAATTCTCTGACTGATGTTTGTGTAACTTTTACCACACTAAAACCTCTAGCGGTGAAGAGGCACTAGTGGGTGCCTCTCTTGTACCTAGATTAGCATATGATAATAATAATTATGATGTGGTATGTTATTAATAAGTTGGTGCGCTTAAAAATTAAATAAATAAAAATCCAGACAATATCTTCCCCTCATCCCCTACAAAGGCACAGTAGTACAACAAACATGGTTGCGAAAATTCTATTTCCAACATTCCCTTAACTGTCAAAGCTGATATTTGTGTTTGTTTCCAAAGGCCGTTTTACAACCAACGGCCACTATATTTTCTTTATTAATTTCCTTTGACGGGTACGACCATTTAGATGTCTATAGTGAATCTTTTGGAGGTCGATTTTTTCTATGAATAAATGAGTCTATCTTCAGAAGAAAGACATCCACTTAAGATTAGCGCTGCAACACAGCTTTACGCTGAGTGGTGCCCCATTAGTACGGCTAATTTTATAAGTACATTTTATTTTCGTAATGTCGCTTGATTTAATTTTTGTGGTGTAAACATCTGCCCATTTTGTAGGGGTGTTGGGCTTGCCGACTCCACGTCTTCCATGAAGTGGGCAAGCCCAAATAAATAGAAAATAAACGAGTGATTTAACAAACTGACTATATGTCACTGCTTCAATCCAAATATATCGGTCTTTAGTGCCGCTGGTGAGGAATATCCTGGGTTCGAATTCTAGGTCGAATAGTGTTATAGGGGGTTTTCTATCGATAAAATATCAGAAGCAATTGCAATTTGAGCATCGTGCCATTATAATAGCAATATTGAATGGTGGTGTTTGTACATCTCCGCCACCCACGCTAAGGGAATAAAGGCGTAATTTTTTTTTTTAAACATATATACAAATCAGTTAGTAAATAAAAGGTGTATAAAACATTTTTCCCAATTGGCGTACCTTCGATACGATACAAAGGTAAAAACAATAAATGTTTCATAAAAGATTTTGGCTAGCCAAAGCTTGTTCGAAGCAAGTAACATGATATAGGTTTTGTTTAGTAAATTTTGTTCACATCGCGCCGAGCCAGTTTTCAGTTCGGCCCAGATATTTAAGCAGTGAATACTAGGAGAGGTGAAAATTCACTAACTAGCGAAACTCTAACAATATTGTATGTCGTGTCACGTAACGGGTATTTAAAGGATTTTCTAGGTTTTCCAACTTATATTGTATAAGATATGCTCCTCTCGAAAGGGTTTACTCTGCGACTTCAGACACGTAGAAAAAATTTTGAAGAAAATAATGACAACAGATATACTATGCGAAAGTGGAAGCATCTAGGTGGACCGTATCTTGTCACATGAGCAACTCAAGAACCTTTGTGACCAGTGAGCGTGTATGAGAGTGGAGGAAACCAGAAAACTGTGTAATAAAAGAACCTGTTGAAAGTCTGAACTCCCTCGCAAAATATCTGGCGTGATAAGTAAATAAATTTCTATCACACTAGTTACCCGCCCCCGCTTCGCTAGAGTGAATTATACACGTCTGGGAGCACGGTAGTGCCCCCACCAAGACGAGCTAAGCGAAGCGCAAGGGCACTACTTCCAACATTTTCTCGAAGCGCTTCGTCGTTTTTTGAACCCTCATTACTTGGGTTTGGAATATACCATATAAACAAAATTCTCGGAATATGTTACCAATAGTAGACGCATTAAAAATATTAAGTTTCAATTGCATAGCTCTTATACTTTAGATTTTATTGATATCTAAAAAACCTAATTTCGTCACTGACTCACTGATGATCATCTGTTATACAACAGTTCTAGTAGTAACGAAACGGCCAAGCCACATATTTTGACTAAGGTGTAGAGTTTGTGAAGTTAGGGCTTGTAGAGTTAGAAGCTTGGTTCTACCTAAGATCTGATAACTTTTTGACAGTGCGGTCTGGTCTCGTCTTGACAAAATTTTACATGAAAATGTTTTTGGCGGGATAAACTTTTCTCTTGAAACACTCCGTCCATTGGTGAAACCCTATGAAAATGCGTTCGGGAGTTATTGAATTTATCGCGTTCAGACAGCCAGTTTGACGTTTGACGGGGTGATTTTGGTTTATAATATGTAGTGTTTAATCGCTATTTTTAATTAGTGCCACAATTGCTACTGCTGCCACTAAAGTGTTAGTACATCGAGTGAGATTTTAGCGCTCATTGTTAAGTAGCAAAGTGAGAGGCAGGCAGGGAAGCAGTGATAGCCAAGTAAGCGTACCTGTAGTGTAGTATAGCCTAGTGGTTAGACCGTTGGACTGCAAAGTCGGAGGTCTCGGGTTCAAACCCAGGCAAGCACCTCTGTCTTTTTGAAAGCATGTGTGTATTAAAAATTAATTATCACTTGCTTTAACAGTGAAGGAAAACATTGTGAGGAAACCTGCATGCCTAATAGTTCCTCTAAGGTGTGTAAAGTTTGCCAACCCACACTGGGCCAGCATGGTGAACTATGGCCTAAACCCTCTCAGTTTGAAAGGAGGCCCGTGCCCAACGTTGGGACAGTTTCTTAACAGGGCTGATATTATATATATTATAAAGTGGCAAGTGCTAAAAATAGAAAATACTTTGTTTGATTTTTCATATGTTATTTGTGTTCTTTTTTGCGATTTTGAGTTGTTGTATAAAAGTAGCTAATGGGACGAATTAAAAAAAAATACAGATGTTATTTGGTAGCGACTGCAGAGTTCTTAGTGATTCCCATGGTTAAGCAGCGTTCGACTCGCTATTTAATAGTTTCACGACTTTAAGTTTGTACCAATATCGATGATAAAATGATTGGCTTCTCAAAACCGCTCATTGAAAAAAATCACCATCTCGCCTATATTCCCCCGGGTGTAGATGGCAGAGATGTATGTATATGTACGTACACTCACTTATCTGACAATGTTAGGTCCCAATGAGAGCGAGCCTGTTGCCGTTATACAGGGCATCATTCTAGACTCGGAAAATAATAAAGAGTTTTTTCGATAGAAAAAGCATACCGTGTCCGATCTAGAATAAAAAACCCACGATCTCGTGATCGCCACTAGACCACGAGACCGACGAGGCTGACAGACATTTTAAATGGATAACAAACGTTGGTGGTCCTTTGTGTGTAGTTCTTAGGAAGCCCGCACGAGTGCTTTTTTAACGTAAATTTTGGAAGCGGTTACTAAGCGCTATTTATAAATGCACTGTTAGTCATTTGTTACATTCCAGTGCTTTATTAACACGCACGTAAAACCGCTCGTGCAAGTGAGGGCTATGTAATAAAATACCTCCTTTCTCTCATTGTTATCATAACGCGCTTGTGGCGGTCGGGACCAGCGGTATTCTTAGCTAAAGCCAAGGCTAAGTATCGTTCGTCTCGGTCAGTCTGACATGGGTGATAATTTGTAGCATTTTAATTTTTGATCGTCTTTTTGCTTCGGATGGCACACCAAGCCTTTTGATCCAGGTTACAACTTCATGTAGTAGTCTTTAGGCCAAGTTAGAAACCTTAAAGTTAAAACCAAGACAAATTGGATCTTATCAAGTTGCACATAAGGCTTTCAACTTAACAGTGATAAAAGCAGTTGGACACAAACTTGCCCCAACTTACAATCCCATTTGGACCTCGTAATGCAGTGACATTCTATCTTACTTCAATTTATAAAAGAAGGTTTTTGCCGAACAGTGGAACAGTAGGTATAGGCTGTTATATATTGTTATCGTCACCTGTTGAAACTCTATCATCTCTGCCTAACCCGCCAGAGGTCTAACATGATAGATAGATCATCAGCCGAAAGACGTCCAACGCAAAACAAAGCCTAGGCGCTGTGCTGTTTTACATATACTTAATTTTTAAAATATCTGATCGTTTGAATGTCGTAAAAGGGTAATTTTAAAAGATAATACATTATAAGCAGCTTGTTATCACGGCCACAGAACGAAGAAGATTACTATCATTCCGTATGCACGGCAGTACACAGACCAATCGTGGGAGCCACTGACGTATATACCATAATGGTGGAAGCGGTTCGAAATCTTCTTGTGTAAGTACAGACAGTTCATGAAAATATATAATCAATCCGAATAGCACAGACTTTCCCTTTTAGAAATTTGCAAGTGATGATAAACGTAAAATTATTGCGCGAACCATCATAACAAAAGAACTTGATAATTTTCGTAATTAACATCTATTCATAGCAATTTGAATATTTCATTCATTTGTAATGAATACGAGACGTACCTGGAACGTTTAGGGAGGCCTATTAAATCTCGGAATATGTATCATAACTTTTATATTCGCAATGTTTCCTTTATCTAAAGTAAACGGAGGAAAGGAGTCACATTTATTAACTTTAGCGTCTTGTCATAACAAACTGTCTCCGCTTGGAGTCGGCGTGGAGCGTTCGTGACTCGTTTACAGAGCAATATTAAGGGAAGCGTCTATAAATATAGAAAATATGAGTGTATCGACTATTCGTATTTTATAAAAAGTATTCTGTATGACGTATCCTATGAGTAGAAGTCTTGAAAGATGACATTCATCGCAATACGATTGAATACATCAAATTAAGTTATAATCTAGCCCGCTGAGCTTTTTCCCGGATCTTCTAAGTGAAGGTTGCGTTTTGATTCGGTGATAGATACAAAAAATATAATAATTTTGATGTTTGTAATTGATTTTTATTGGCTTATATAAGTTCATAATTTTTACCTTAACTTGGCTCGCTAATCTATTATTAAATTATTGCACAAAATAAAATTACGTCAAATATTACATTTGAATAATAAATTCAGCAGTGATAATGCCGCTTTATGTAATGAAGTGATAATAAGGAGCTTTCTGCAACTGAGTGCTAGTCTTTTTCTAGTATTTAGAGTGTAGACTGCTTCGCTTACTGAAGTACCGGAGTCGAGTAGGCGCGTTTTCAATCCGGGAACAAAAATATCTAACTCTATCATATCATACCTGCAGGTATCGCAATCATACTAAAAAGCAAATAGAACACAATGATTGATAGATTAAAAAAACTAAAATGTATAACGAGTTCAGTAACTTAGAACGTACGCATATTTTATGTGAAATTTCTGTGCGTCGCACTTTTCAGGGAATTAAGGACGCGTCGTCAGCTACTTGACCCTTACAAGTGGATACTTTAAATCCGCAAAAAAGTTTCACGAATTCAGCAGGTTGTGATGACCGGTTAACGGTGATTTGATAAATACTTTCAGAATGTCACGAAGTAAGTTAGATAAGAGGAGTTTTTGCTAGCATATACATTTGCGATTAAAATAACATCAATCAACCACTATGTCACAACAATAGTTATAACTCTTTCAAATTAATACTAAAGCACAAATGTATTACTTTAAGTATGTGCAACGGTTTTTAGGCCTACTCCTTAATGGCCGGCGCTAAGCAAAGGCATAATAAGGCTTGATAAATAACCTATATTTTGTTGATATTTCGGCATCGGGATGCCGACTTGTCATTGAAACTACACCCTCGAAATATTATGTGCTAAAGGCTTTAGTAGAACTGAAGATTTTAAACTGGAATCTCATATAAGCTAGGTAGCTTTATACAGGTGTATAAACATGAAAAAAAAAAATAATTAATTTTCTTTTAATTCTTCAAGTTCCGTTAATTCTTAAAGTCTTTTAATTAAAGACTAAAAGAAAATTATGATAATCCTAATTCACGTATTTTAAAACACATTTGACAGCACGGACGTGTGTTAACAAACATATCACAGTCAAAGTTTGTCGGCAGAAAATATATTTTTTTTGTCGACAATAAAAAAAAATATAATTAAAATATTATTATTCAACTAATATACAACCAACTCTTATTTTATTCACATTTTAATATTAAGACTGATGTAAAAAGATACCGATAATATTTTATTCAGAATTTGTATTACTTAAAAACCTTAAGTTGGCAGGTATCGTTATTTATTTTTAAATAAAACTTATTTACTAGGTACATTATTTTTTGTTTAAATGCGCACTGAGTAAAATTCAATTTAATTTAATAAAACCAATGTTGTTTGTTTCGGTCTGATTGTGCGTAGGAATTTCGTGTTTGTAGACTCGCCGCGACACAGGAGTTATTCCTAGTGTGGAATTATGTTTTCATTTATTACTTTTTCTACTTTTTTTTACGTGAATATTTTTACGTCGATAATTTAAGTCGATTGATTTAGTAGTTAGCACCAGTCATCTTAAGCTGGCAACATTTGCTCTCTCTTTTTGTCTTTTTTTTCAATGACATATCTTGTGTTGTCCGTGGATCCGCTGAATACGACTTAATTTATTTGTTGATTCATGTTTTTTCTCTCTTTCAACTACTTTTTTAATTTTGTTAAGGCTATAACATACCGATTATTCGCATGGACGCTTTTATGAAGCGCTACACAACACTTTCAAAAATTTACTGTTAGCCATTTACTTCATTCGAGCGCTTTACTAACGCGTGCTGGGGGGCGCTCGTGCATGCGTGGGGTTATTGTCTCAGAGTAGTGACGTGCATCGCATGTGGTCAGTTGGGCCAGTATTAGTACATTATCCATGAGCTGGGCAGTACCTACCTCATAAGAATGCTATATGCATGACATACACACATACTAATTATTACTACGCAAATAAAATAATAACAATCTTCATCCTTAACCAAGAATATTATTTAATGACTGCGCGCCACTGTCGCACTGACTACTGTATTAATAAAATACCAGCGACATCTAGTATTCAGAAAGAATTACCTTTATCATATTTAATATGTAGATAATATTGTTGGTTGCACAGTTAAAACATTTTACAATACATCAGCTATCATTATTGTAATGTGTTAACTGTTTATTATCCCAAATAAAATAAAATAAAGTTTGTCAGCAGAAAATTAAAGTTAGCGCATTTAAACCACACGCGGCGCCGAATAAACTCGTTAAATATTGAAAAACTCGACCTGAAAGAAACTTTCGTTTTTTAACACAAAAGTTTTTTTTGGTATTGATAACGTGCGTCGGATTAAAATATTTTAGACTGTAGGTAAACGCGGTGATGCTAGTATTATATTGTAACTACGCTCGCTTTGGGGACTATATAATTTTGTCTGGTTGGACTTATTATTCTGGATCACATCTTTTATTATATTTTACGAGGGTAAAGTAGTAACAAAAGGAGCGCTGAGTTTAGTCCTAGCGACATATAATTTTTGATACTTGTTCAGAGATAAACAAGTATCAAAAGAAAAGTTTAAAGGACAATGCCCGAAACCGGGGTAAAGATGCATCACAATGCACAGACATTGTTTTGTTTTTGTTTTTTTTTTAAACGTAGCCCCAAATTAGTATTTATTGCTGTGTCGTGGGTGCGTTTTACAGACATGAAAATTCACACACACAAATACCCAGACCGAAACAAATAATTGTGAGTCACACAAAGATTTGTACCGTGCGGGAATCGAACCCGCGACTGTTAGACAACTGTTTCTAACAGTCGCGGGTTCGATTCACGCTCCGGCAACTGGGGCGGAGCGGCTTCAGCCCTTAACCACACAGTATTTTGGATCTCAATTATAATTCCCTGCCGACAATTTTTAGCCCAATTAGTTATTACGGTTAAAAATAAGGTATATAGATAACTTGTATTGATTTGTAAAACATCATATCAGAATCGTATAAAATAATACAACAATGTCTTGTGCATAAGTATCTTATTGAAACCCAATGTTTATAATTATACACATACATTTTTACATGATATAATATTATATTATGGTATATGAAGCCACCAATAAAACACTTGTAATATATCGTTATCAAAATACCTTTATTCTCGAACATTAATTCAGTGTGGGTACACGATACACTTTTTAACAAATCCTCGACACGTCTGCCCTGTTCGAGCGCTCGAATCCAACTAACTTAAAAATGGCTGGTCTCATCAAATTATATTCGTATTTGAGTAAAATCAGATACAGTTTAAAACCAGGGTTAACGTTAAGCAACAAATCAAATGAAGTACTATTTATTTTCTTTAACAATTCAAAGTCAGATACTCTTAAAATTCAAATAAATTATTTGTGACCGGAAATCGTGACAGGTAAAAAAGTATAATTACGATTCAGATTACCCATATTACTGAAAAATTACTTTGATAAATAAGTTGAAGGGTGTCGAAATCACTCTCTAACAAAATCATAAGGATAGTTTTGCCATTACATTTGATAAATGTTTCTGTACTTAGTAGATATTTTCTTGATAAGTGCAAATGAATCTTGTGTACTAATTACGACGTCGTCAACATTTAATCATAGCCACATACCGTGGCGGTGTAGTAACTGTTCGTAGGCTGTGCCCTTTCTATGGATGAATTATCCAAATTCTATGCTAAACGTTTTGACCTTCTGGATTGCACCTGGTTCGCTTAGTGTTTTTATATGTAATTATAATAATTTGTAGTGCATTATCATGTTCTACTTTTGTCGTAGCAAAATGTTTACACCTATACTTAGTTAGTTTCAGTTTGAGTCCAGGCAAACAATATTAGTTTTACAATACTCATGGGTATTTTTCTCCATTAAGGAGCTTATTATAATTAAGTTTTATATAATCTAAAATGTCCTCGGAAAAGCGTGATTATCTACATATCCCATTATTATTTTATTTACTTTTTCGTAATGACAGGTACATTACCTATCCTTTATTGACTATTTGGAAGAGACGCAAGATTTCCATAGGATTTTGGGCATTGTCTTTTAGCTTTTATCACCCAAATCATAAAAACGAATCGATTGGCATCTTTTTTATCGAAATCGGATGAGTAATTTAGGCGCTATGATAGAATATATGTTAATACAAACAGATACAGAGACTGCTAAAAATATAACCCTTCCTTTGAGCTTTATTGTAGTCGGATAATAAGACTATTGTGCTTACTTTCCTCAAGCGAATATGACAGAGGTGAACAATATATACAGTTCGCCGACGATGTTGATTTCAGTGTACTAGGGGGCTATGGAAAGTTGAAATGTCACAAACGGCATTTTAGACCGACGGAGCCAATCGCTTCTTAATTTTGATTTATCTATCTAAAAATACGGTACCATAGCGAGGCTTCAGATAAGAACATTCTCATAACAATGTGTATCTTTGAGTACCGGTATAGCAACCTTATGTGATGTGAGTTCCTAGTATATCCCTAGTATCTTATACTAATTACATAAGCGGTCCGCTAAGCCAGGTTTTACGTGATTACGGACGCTTGCTTCGAAGGTGGCTTCAAACCAGTATACAATCTAGCGTTTGGATTAAAGACGTGAATGCTGTATCAGACGGTCTAACCACAGTATTTATTTATTTATTCAGAAACAAGCCAACAGTATACATATACAACATTGTATGAGGTAGATATAACATAATAGTACAGCTCTTATATTTATACCTGTAACAGACGTGTACAGCACTCACCATCAATCGAAACACAGACAGAAGTTGTTAAAATTAGGAACTACGAGTATAATAATTAATTAATTAAGTAGGTAGGAACAGTTTAAATTGTATTTATTACAGATATACATTTAACAGATTGTATTTATTACAAGCTCGCACGATGGGTGAATTTAGTCCGACATTAGTTCCTACAGATAGTATGCTGAAAGTTCTGGTAATGGGGTCACGTCGTGGTTTGCGAGAACCAGTAAATCATTAATGATATCGGTGCAGTCACGATTATGGTTAAGCAACTTATGCAGAAAAAGTAAGATATGTAGCCTGCGTCGATTGCTTAAAGGGGACATATTTGGCCGTTATTCATAGCTACATCAATGTGTAATGCCTTGTGAGATGAAAGCTAGGTGTCTTGTGAATGCCCGTTGAATACCTTCGATACGTTGAGAATGCACAGTATAAAAAGGACTCCAGACAAAACACCCTTATTCTAAGTGGCTACGAACCAGAGCGTTGTATATTATTATTTTTGTTCGTGTGTTTCTGAAACACTTAGTATTCCGCTTCAAAAGTCCAAGCATTTGGATAGCTTTCTCAGTGATCGCATTGCAATGTGACGTGAAACGTAACTCACCATCGATTATAACGCCAAGATCTTTCGTCTAATTAACCTTTTCTAACTTAGCCCCACCAATATCATATGTTGATTCTACTGGGTATTTTTAACCACAGTAACATATAAGCTGACTACAAATCAAGTATTTACAAGCGTAAATTGTTTGGCGTTCCTCTTTATTGCACTTTATTCGACCCCCATCCTATTGCTACAACTTCAGATACAACGATTGCTAGTTTAGCTTGTACGCGCTATTTAATCACTTTTCATAGCTATACATACTTCTTCTTAAAGTTCTTATAAAAACTGGAGTTTGGCGGTCAGCTTTACGAATCCGCCTCTATTTGGAACCACATGGTTTTGTGCTGCCGATTTCAATCTACACCCAAATGTTTCTTAGCCATGGTATAGCCATGATGATATATGATGAGGTATAAATTAACCACTACAAAATAAGTAGGTACATTTTTCAAGAACTTCAATCCGCACTGGGTCCGCGTTTATCCGCTCATCTCAATTTATGAGAAAAGCCCTTCACCTTGCAGGTGGACAACATCGGCCGTTTATTAGTTTTAGAAAATTTACTTGAAAGCGTTCTGTGGAAGTTATATCCCACAAACATTGATGAAGTAGTTATCAGACAAATAAGGAGCTCTGTGTTATTGTTAAAAAAAAATAACTTTATTCTTCCTCAAATTCATAACTTAGATCCCAGATCCAAAAAAAAATTATGTTATAACTTTATATTAATCAAATTCTTGATATACCTATTCCAATCATCTTATTACGTGGATAGAATTAATACCGACTAATAACGTACAAACATAATATATCTATGACACATTACTTTACAGAGATATTTCAGGGTACGAATTTATCTACCTATTCCTATCTACATTTGCTGTCTCTTATCTTTATGCGGTAGTTATAGAGTTTATTTTTTAATTAAATTTTCTCCTGAAGGAAATGTAAGGGCTGTAATATAATTGCGTATGTATCCGGTAATGTAATTGCGTTTCGAGGGCTCACGTAAAGCCACAGCCGAGGGGAGAGGGAGTATGTGTATGAGTGGTATTTATTGCTACGTGACACGGATGCCAGATGCCATTCAATTATTTACACTATTAATCTTCGCAGATGTCATTCGTATTCAACGTTTGTAAAAAATATCATTTTGGTTAAGTAGGTAAATATTTTTTAGTTGAAAAATGGCTGTGCAAAGTCCACTTATGCCTATCCCTTCGGAAAAATGTGACGGATATGGCTAAAGATTAACTCTATCAATAACATGTAAATATTCTTAAATGTATTCATAAAGAAACGACAAGAAACAGATAATGACTACACTGCCTACCCCTTTAGGAAAACTTCTATCTATAACATCACACTAGATCCCTTGCGAGGTAGACAGAAAGATGCAACAGGTTCTTTCTTCATAGACCTCTCTGGCTTCCCTCCGAGTTTAATTTTATCAATGATTTTATCTCCGCAAGGGATCTAGCGTGAGGCTATAAATAGAGGATGGTATCATGTTATATATAAATATCTAGTCATGCTACATCAACAAAAGTAACAGTTAATGACTATCCATAGACGTTAGGACCGTATTATTTCAGGTCCACTTGATATTCATTGATCCACATAAAATTTGGAGAATCAACCGTGAACTAGACTATTCTCTGTGATAACTACCCGTCTACCGTCTACTGTCGAATAAGTACCTGAATAGAATACAGTATAAAGTTATTGTGTATGAGATCAGAGGAAAGATTAGTTAGATGACTATATACAACTACCGTATTTTTCTTATTGCCTCATTATAATTTAAAAAAATAATCACTATCACGCCTATATTCCCCAAGCGGAGATGGCAGAGGTGTACTGTGTACACCCACTTTTCGCCGACGATGTTATAGAGCCTTTTGCCATATAGGTACCGGACAGAGAAGGTAGACAACGGACTTATACTGGGAATTTCCCGATGGAAAAACTACAGTTATTACATACATTTTAAGTAGGTATATTTACTAACATTATTCCAAGTTAAAATACTATATATCACTGATCAAATACATTATTATCGGGTGGCCGGCTTTGTCCAGTGGTTAAGAGCTTAAACCGCTTCGCTCCCTAATTTGAATATTCGGGGGTTCGATCCCCGCACGGGACAAATCTTTGTGGCACCCATAGTTATTTGATTCGATCTGGGTACTTGTTTGTGAATTTAATGTTTGTACACGCAACCTCGACACGAATAATTCCCAGTGTGAGACTAAGACCCGTATTACAGAACGAAAATCACGTAAATCTTTTTTAAAAACTAACGTTTAAGTACAAAAACAGTTTTTAAAACTAGATTCACGTCTGATTTACTTTCTAAAATACGGCCTAAGCTTAAAAAATAAATATTATTATTTTTATGGCACAGGTTAATTTCTCACCAAAGGTTAATCTCTCTCAAAGCCGTCTGTTTTAATGAAAATTATCTCCAAAATTAGAGAGGATTCAACAGCTCCCAGGTTCTGTTAAAAAGAAAACATTAAGTGGCGAAACCTCAAGAGACTGCTTGTGAAGGCCCGCACAAAATGAGACCCCTGATTAGGGGCCACCCTTTCAATCGTAATTCCATGATAAAAGCACGAAAATAACAAGGACTCTAGCGACTAAGTAAATATAGTACATTTTCGGTTGATGCACCTGATGATGATTTTAACAGTTTAAATCGTGTATGTGAGAAAGAATGCCTTGAGTACCTTTAAAAAGATTACTGCACTTCACACAGCGATTTTATATTGACTTCTTAGTTTGCCTGACTTGAATGCCTAGGTAGGTAAGGTAGGACGGCCCCCAGCTAGATGGACCGACGACCTCAAAAAGGTCGCTGGGACAGACTGGATGCGGAAGGCGGAGGACCGTTTGCAATGGCGCGTGTTAGGAGAGGCCTATGTCCAGCAGTGGACTACGATAGGCTGATTGATTGATTGAATGCCTCGTTGGTGCGCGTCGCTTAGTGATCACGAGATCCTTTTCTAACGAAAACTTCCCAGCATGAATCCAGAGTCAGGAATTGTGCCCGATATATGGCAATAGGCTCGCCCCCTATTTCATAGGACCTAAAATCGGCAAAAATTGGATGTACTCAGTACACCTCTGCCACTCCTGCTCGGGGAATATAGGCGTGACGGTGTTTTTTTATACACAGGGAATAAAACTAGTTTTCGGATTTTATCGTAGTTCATTTTTAAGTTCCCAACATTTGAAATGCTTTGCAGCACACATGATCATAAAAGGGAAGCGAAAAATCGTTTTAAAATGATTTGAATTTAAATTGAAAAGTATCAAACAGAAGCAATAAGTACCTATCTAATAGAAATAGGTACCATCATTTTTTGCTTAATCTGCATAGGTCTTCTCTAATACAGGTATGAATTAAGCAGGCTTAATTTATGAGATTTACAAACCATCAAAATTTCGATGTTACAAAATACCTTTTTTCGTTCGAAATAGTTCGACTCCTATTAACAAGTAGTTACATAGGTCATAGCAATCAAATTAGAAATATCTGATTAAATAAAAGCTTAAAGCAACACACTTACCAATCAGCAACTCAAACCTACTACGGCCCACTCTAAAAATGAACTAACACTTTCACAAGCTCCACACATTTTAACTTATTTAAATAACGCAAAATATCCATCTTAAGAATAACTAAACAAAATTACTATTTTAAACAAAGCACAATTATTCGCAAAGTCCATTTCAAGAAGCCCAGTAAGTAGAACAACCTACCAGTCGTTTCCATTCTCCAAATGTAGGTAGGGAGCCTTTAAGTGTGTTAATAATCTACCTTCCTACCCTTTAAGTGTCCAGTTTAAAAGGGTATGTCTAAATAGCGAGCATTTGTCTGGTGCGGTATTAAAAGGACACCATCTGCCGGATATAAGGTGAGATCTTAACGAGTACCAAATTAAGGGCATAGCACGAAAAGATTGACGTTTATGTTTATTTAGTAAATTGTAGTATGACAATAATGATATATCAACTCGCTAGCGTCAAAATTTTCGTACGAAACCCTCGATTGGCTGTTTGCTTAATATCTTTTGAAGAAGCGGTAGTTTAGGGGTTAATGTTTGATAATGTTCTAGTCTCTCTTAGAAAACTATTTTCTTTGTAGTAAAATCAAGATGGGATTACAGTAATACAGTACCACTGTTTCAAGATGTTATCAACATAATCTTTATCCGTAAGTTGTTTAATGTCTGCGCTACCTGTGTTTTGTTCTTGTAAAAAGCAATTCAAAAAGTAAAAACCTTTGAAATCGATTACGAGTAACCGGTCGTAGCAATAATGTCGAATTTTCAGTTTAGCCACTATGTGTACTAAGATGTTAGTGGACGTATTGGCCTAAAAATTGTGATTAGTTTATAAGTTTAAAGGTTGTTCAGTTTGTGTCAGTGCAGGTTGCAGCCAAAATGTAGAGGCGATGACCATAATTCCGAGAACAACTCTTTTAATTTTGCAGAAAAACTGACCGCTCGGAGATCCCTGCCAATAATTTGGCCATCACTACAATACTAACCAATGTACTCCCCCTCACACTGACTGATGCATTGGCGTATAGTATTGGTCATAATATTGCTCATAAGTTCAACTCACATTACGTAGTGTTACAGATAATTTTAATTAAATATGGCCCTTTGGACTTGGTATAATTATCAGGACTTCTATAACCATCCCCTGAGGACACCGGCGACATGATAGTATTGCTTAAGTGTTGCCCATCTCGAATGAATCTTAGTGATTGCTAGAAACTTGCGGTCTCGCAGCGTTATAAATACATTTACAAAAATAAAGTCAGCAAAATAGTCTCTAGTACAATATCTATCAAGTTAAGACACATGTTGACATGTGCGTAATGTGGTTCAATTTTTCTGAACAGCCCACGTAATTGTGTACATTCAAGCTGTATTTCTCTAGGGTCGAATTAGTATTTGTCAAAATATAACTTCATTTCGTCTGTGTTATATTAGAAAATATATTTGTTCGCAAAAACATATTTAAGTAAACAGATGTCGCTGGATTTAAACGCCTTCTAATATTTATGGATCTATAAATTATATTACTGGACTATAAATTATATTGGAATAATAATGTTGATATTGACGCAGTGTGTATTATATAAAGGGTTATTGCCAAGTTATTGGTTATTAAATAAGGGCAACTAATGTACGTCGATCGTGGCAATACCATGTTTTGCGATGTTAAAAAAAACAGCTGGTCCGTACATTTTATCAATAAAAAAATTCTATGAAACACCTGATTGTTTTCGCGACAATTAAAAAATATTTAAACAAATATTGTTTCTTCATGTCGTACAGAAGTTGAAGATTTATTAAATCGAAGACTTGCCCATAAGCATTATAAGGCGCTAACTAAGAAGAAAGTGATGGTACAACCGCCTGGTTAACCACTGAAATTAGATGAATTACGAAACACTCGATTCCTATTCACAAAACGTTCTTCGGTTTAAATATAATTTTAGCCGATATTGTCCATTTTCCAATTAATAGGAAATCCTCGGAGTTTCCTCGTTTTAAATTAAATAAGATTGCGGGGCTTCGTGTTACGCAAAATTGGAAGATCAGTTACCGAAAACCATATTTTCATTTTATACTTTGTTAACAGTTTCTAGCTAAATTTATATTTGAGTAGGAAGATCTTTAGTCGATGAAATGGCAGAATAAAGATTCTGTGCATTTTGTACTTATAAAGATACAATCTGATATATACTATCTGATAAACAATTTGGCTTCCGCAGAGGGAAATCAACTGACGGTGCAGTACACAGTTTGACTAATTATGTGGCTACACATCTCGATAAGGGAAAAAAATGTTTATCCATTTTTTTAGATTTGAGCAAAGCCTTCGATACAATTTCGATCCCTATCCTAGTAAACAAACTAGAAAGATTGGGTATTAGAGGAACCCAACTAAAACTCTTTGAAAGTATCTGACTGGGCGAAGGCAGTGCGTTCGTGTGGGAAAAATTACTAGTGAAGACCTTTTGGTGGAATATGGTGTACCTCAGGGTAGGTTTTTGGGGCCCATACTTTTTTTACTTTACATAAATGACCTAACCAACCTTAAACTCCCTCAAGGAGAATTAATCTCTTATGCAGATGACACTGCTCTTCTATTTTCCGCCAATACTTGGGACGAGGTATACAGTTTTGCACAAGAAGGTTTCAATGTTGTTAGAAAATGGCTGGGTGATAATTTTCTAACATTAAACACTAAAAGGACATCGCATTTAGTGTACGACATCCACCTCCTAACAACTACAGTATTGTCTCTCATGATTGTTCTACGGATATTAAATGCTCATCTCATGTATGTCCTTGGAACGAGTAGATCATATCAAATACCTGGGAGTTACAATTGACAGTCACCTTAATTTTAAGGAACATATAAAAAACCTGTGCTCCCGTGTACGTAAATTTATTTATGTTTTTAAGACCCTTCGACATATCGTTGATCGTCATCTTTTGAAACAAATTTATTTCGCATTATGTCAGTCAGTACTAACATATTGCATTACAAGCTGGGGAGGCGCTCCAAAAACGTATATGAAAAATATTGAGGTAGCCCAACGTGCAGTCCTCAAAATAATGACCTTTAGACCCATATTATTTCCGTCTTTACAATTATACCAGGCCTGTAACGTACTTACTGTACGTCTAGTATCCTACTAAAGCAACATTGCGACATCTCGTTTGATACAAACGTTCTATCAAAACGCAGAAAATATACTGTATGTATACAGAAACATACTCCAAGAACTTCATTTGTCAGAAGATTTTATACATTTATTGGCCCTTATATATATAATAAAATTAACAAAATAATTAACATATTTCCCTTAAATAAGTACTGCTGCAAGAGAAAAATTCAGAACTATTTGGTTGGTATTTCATATGAAGATACTGAGAAGTTAATTAATATAGAGAACTAAAACACTAGGTCAAACTAGCTATACCATAACCAAATGTACACCTCACCACACACACACGCACACACACTTACCCACACACACACACACATACACATACACATACATACACATGATGATGATGATTGATCCGACCGATTTCGGCCATGGCGACCACTTTAAAGACCCCTAGTCAGAGTAATGCCGCTGATGCGCTCGAAGATGGCTTATGTAGCCTATCTTCGCGGCGAAACTCCGTGCACATTGAGGGCACGTAAGTACGCCGTTCTCATAGTTGTATGATATGGCAGCAGGTGGGCGGGCCTTTAACTGATTGCGTTTGGCGTCAAGGTCAGCTTTACGCTGAGCCTCGAACTCGTGTACTTGGCTGTTCACCATCCTGCGCCATTCTGGCCGCTGTGCTGCCAAACGTTCCCAACGAGAGGGCTCTATGTTGCATCTCTTCATATGTCGCTTTTGGACATCCTTGTACCGGAGGAGGGGACCGCCATGATTCCGCTTGCCCTTCTCCAGTTCAGAGTAGAAGATGCGCTTCGCCACTCTTTCCTCCGCCATACGAGATACGTGACCGCACCACCGAAGCTGTCGACGCATTAAATAGGCCTCAATGCCACCAACATTGGCACCAACATACACATACACACACACACACACACACACACACACACACTCACACACACACTACTTACACACACAGTCACAGTACAGTTTTATGTTTGTACCTCTTTGATATTGTAAAATGGCAAATAGACCGCCCAATTAACTGAGGGAAGAGCTGCATTTCGAGATACAGGTTCTCACCTAGTTCGAATGCAGGTGTTCCTATATATTGTAAAACAATAATGTTTTGTATCTGTATAAAATGTGTAAACTTGTGTGTCTTATCTATGCTATGTTAAATAAATAAATAAATAAAGTTACGAAGTTTACCATTATTATATCATACAGCATTCAGCGTATGCTGTGGCTAGAGGACTGGTACCTACATGTAATATTATTAATTGATTCTATAGTTCAGACATAGTTATAATTAATAGTCCCTACATAACCTGTAAATAATAAAAATAACACAATCTGCGAGACAACGCACAGTTTAAACCGATCGGTCTAGAAGGATGAAATTTTGCACAAACGTTCCATATATATACGCATAGTGTGGAGAAGCACTTCGAGATAATTAAAGAAATATTAAATAGATTATTTATTTATCACCACAGACAGAACAAAATCGTACTTACTTAAAATGTAAAAGATTCTGGCTGTGGGTCGCTGGCGCCTGAGGTAGGTAAAAAGAACCTGCAAAACAGGTAAAATTCACCCCTAATGGGCTTAAGTAGGAGGTCAGAAATTACCGATGGATACCACAACATTAAAGTTATCGATAGTGTATGAACATGCAAAATAAACCGTGTAAGTTAAATAAGAAAACCATTTTAATAACGTGATATACTGACATGGCTGCATATAAATTCGCACGCTACATTGAACAACTAGGGTATCCGATCTGCTTTTACGTTATTAATTTTAATATCTGTCAGGAATAAGAATAATTACGTCTGATTTATGCTTTGATAATGCCTCGGTAAAAACGTGTGTCAGTGTGGGAGTTACCCCTATTTAACCCATATAAATTAAAACTATACTGTCCCATTACAGGGCAAAGGCCATATCTATTTATAGTAGAAGAGAGAGCGGGTAAAGAGAGAGGTAAGTAAGAGAGAATGGGTCATACTTCAAACGCGGAACTGATTAATTGCCTATATGCAATTCACGCCTCTGGGTGGAGGCAAGTTTATGGCCACCTGCTATAAGGTTTCCAAATCGACTTAACGACTACCGCGTGATGTGGTAACCAATAGCTTAAGATGCCTTTCGAAGTACGGAGACGCTCGAAAATGGAAAGCTACAAACGGTCACCCATCTCAAACTGACCTAGCCGCACGCTCCTTAATTATGGTGATCGCAACAAACATCGCAGAGGCACAGCGCTATGAGCAGGGCTCCTATTCGCTATGACCAATTAAAAACGTACCACGACGCGTTGCGATAACTTTGCGAGATGAACTTTTGTTGGTATTATGTGTGCCACTACCTCAGTGTCACACAGAATACCCGATCATTTCATAAAGTCATCGAAACGCGCCACGTTTGGTCATAGCGAGTAAGGGCCCGGAGGATAAACCATAGGGAGGTAAACCTGTAGGGGATCTAAAATTCTATCGAGAAAACGGCTAATATCTTTCTACTTCCTCAAAGAATATTAGTGTCTGCAGGTTGTAGAGCTACATTATTTATGTTTCCAGTTCCGTACATTTAAATAGCTAACTTTGTACAAGGGAGCAGCTGAATTATTCCCCTCTATAAATTGGACTTGAATCGCGCGGCTTAAAATGCTCCGTGTGAATAAAATAAGTTGAACTGAAATAAAAAGTTGAAGTCGACGGTATTTCTCTTGTCGGCGTTGTGATAAACGGAATGTATAAGTTTGTTTTTAATGTATACGGATTCTTTAAAATATTTCTTACTTGCTGAAATCACCTATTTTCATACGATGCTTCTAATGTTATATAGATGCCAAGTAATTAACTATTTTTCTCTCTATCTATATCATCACGCCAAATCCCTTGCGGGGTAGGTACAGAAAACATAGATCCAGCAGGTTCTTTCTTAACATACCCCGCTGGCTTCCCCCACTCTTATAATTCCTCTCATACACGCTCGCCGGTTACGAAGGCACTTACTTGCCCTTCAGATAAGATACGGTATGTTTGGTCCTGGTAAGATAGTCTAGGTAGGTCTTCCCCGGTACCTACATCCGTCCACTTTCCACAAAAACACTTCACTTACTCCATAAAAATCATCATCAACAACAGATTTTGAAAGAGAATCTCCGCGCTAGGGACGTATCTTCTACAATTCCAAAGTTAACAAAAAAGAACAAAAAATAGATACCATATTTCTGTTGTATTTTCTAATGCTATCTAAAATAGTTACCATACCCTGTTGTAAGCTTACCAAGTTTATTTATATATCATAAAAATCCGAGTGTTTTTTTCTAAAACGTATAGCACGTCCTACATGAAAAGAATCAAATTATAATGTATACGTTAGTGTTATATTCTAAGGCCAATTATATATATGTGGGGATGGCTTGAAACAACGTAATTGGAAGTAAATACTGTACTTTTGTCTGTCTGTCTGTCTTCCTTACTGGGCTGGAAGCGAAAGAAAAACTTAGAATGCCCCAGTAGCCATACTTTTGCTTGGCTGGTGGTAAGAGTCCACCAAAGGTAGTAACGTCATCCGATCAACGACCAGAAAAGGAAAATTTGAAACAAACCCTATACCAACCCGTCTGGCCAGCGTGGTATAGTAGGCCAAAAACCTCTTAATATGTTAAGACACCAAACGCAAAGGCCCCCAGTTCCCGGTAGTCCCGCTGTCCGCTGCCACGGTAGCGGTCGCGGTAACAGCGGGGCAGGGGGTGCGAAGAATCTCCGGGCTACGACACAAGGCTACCAAAAACACCTGACCCTGGCTACGTACAATGGACGCTCTCTACGGCTGGACCAACACCTCGCTGAACTCGAGGTAGAACTAGGTCGCATAAACTGGCACATATTGGGGTTATCCGAAGTCCGAAGACAGGGCGAGGACACGATAACCCTTGAGTCAGGCCACCTGTTTTACTTTCGGGAAGGTGATCGGCCCTCTCAGGGCGGTGTCGGTTTCCTGGTCAACAAAGCTCTCACTAACAACGTTGTGGAAGTCAGCAGTGTGTCGACACGGGTAGCGTACCTCATAATTAAAATCACCAACAGGTACACCCTGAAGGTGGTACAGGTATATGCGCCGACCTCGACATACTGCGACGACATAGCCGAAGCCATGTATGAAGACATAGCCAAGGCATTACATGGCACCACCAAGGCTCACTACAACGTTGTTATGGGGGACTTCAATGCCAAAGTGGGAGTACAAGAACGCGGCGAAACGATAATCGGACCCCACGGCGTCGGGCGCCGAAACCACAGGGGGCAGATGCTGGTCAACTTTCTGGAGTCGCAGGGGCTCTTCTTGATGAATTCGTTCTTTAAGAAGAAGCCTCATAGAAAGTGGACATGGCGAAGCCCCGACACTGTGACGAGGAACGAGATAGACTTCATCATGACTGACAGGAAGTCTATATTTAGAGACGTCTCCGTGATCAACAGGTTTAATACCGGCAGCGATCACCGACTTGTCCGAGGCGCTCTAAATATGGACTTCAAGGCCGAAAGACGTCGCATGATGAGGTCTACTCTCAGACCTACTGCGCCTCAAATAGCTTTAGGGTCCGAAAAGTTCCAACTGGAGCTTCAAAATCGTTTCGACCTGCTGGAAACCGAAGGCAATGTTGACGAGAAAACCGACACAGTGGTCAAAACGCTACAGGATGTGTCTCGAAGGGTGTTTCCCGGCAAAAGCGGTAACAGAGAGTCTAAACTCTCGCTCGAGACTCTCGAACTTATGAGGCAGAGACGGGAAATGTCATCCACGCAGGCGTCTTCGCCGGATGGGAGGAACCTCAACCGGAAGATCCGGAAGCGGGTGCGACGTGACCTCCGATGTTCCAACACCCGCGCCATCGCGGCTGCGATTGAACAGAACAGAGGCACCAAAGTCTTCGCTCGCCAGCTAGGTAGATCCCATCTGACGAAACTTAATACAGCGGATGGCAAAACCGTGACCTCCAAGTTCGAGATACTCGAGGAAATTGAGAGTTTCTACAAAGACCTGTACGCATCACGGATGGCTAAACCCTCGAGACCCAGCGCTGACGACCACAGAGCCCCACTAGCACGCCACGATACGGAAGACATCCCTGATGTCAACCAGGACGAGGTCAGAGTGGCTCTCGAGCAGCTCAAAAACAACAAGTCGCCAGGCGATGACGGAATCACCACTGAGCTCCTAAAAGCAGGCGGGACTCCAATCCTGAAAAAGCTAGCGAGTCTCTTTAATTCCGTCATCCACCAGGGCTTAACACCTCAAGCGTGGAGCGGGAGTGCGGTGGTTCTGTTCTTCAAAAAAGGTGACAAAACCTTGCTGAAGAACTACAGACCCATCTCACTCCTGAGCCACGTCTACAAGTTGTTCTCGAGAGTACTCACAAACCGCCTCGCCAGAAGACTTGACGAGTTCCAGCCACCGGAACAAGCCGGGTTTCGAAAAGGCTACAGCACCGTAGACCACATCCATACTGTTCGGCAGATTGTACAGAAGACCGAAGAGTACAATCAGCCGCTGTGTATGGCTTTCGTGGACTACGAGAAAGCCTTCGACTCCATCGAAACCTGGGCGGTTTTGGATGCTCTGCAGCGATGTGGCATCGATTGGCGCTATATCGAGGTGTTGAGATGTCTGTATGATACCGCCACAATGACCGTCCAGCTCCAGGGCCAAAAGACCAACCCGATCGAGCTGCATCGAGGGGTAAGACAGGGGGATGTAATATCCCCCAAGCTCTTCACCAATGCACTCGAAGACGTCTTCAAGACGCTGGACTGGACTGGGCGGGGCATTAACATCAATGGCGAATACATCTCACACCTTCGGTTTGCCGATGATATCGTCATCGTGGCAGAGTCACTGGAACAGTTGAGCGGAATGCTGCATAGCCTAAATGGAGCCTCTCGAGGTGTCGGTCTCGGCATGAACTTGGATAAAACCAAGATCATGTTTAATGAGCATGTCACGCCGGGACCGATCTACGTCGATGGTTCGATGCTCGAAGTTGTTCGGGAGTATGTCTACCTTGGACAAGTTGTCCAATTTGGTAGGAACAACTTCGAGAAAGAAATCAACCGCAGGATCCAATTGGGTTGGGCAGCATTTGGCAAACTACGTCACGTTTTCGCTTCGCCTATACCGCAATGCCTGAAGACTAAAGTCTTTAACCAATGCGTTCTACCTGTTATGACTTACGGGGCCGAGACGTGGACACTCACAGTGGGACTAGTCCACAAACTCAAAGTCGCACAGCGGGCTATGGAGCGAGCTATGATCGGCGTCTCTTTGAAGGATAAAATTCGTAACGAGGTAATCCGACAAAGAACCAAAGTTACCGACATAGCTCGCAGACTCAGTAAGCTAAAGTGGCAATGGGCTGGTCACATCTGCAGAAGGACCGACGGCCGATGGAGCAAGCGTGTCCTAGAGTGGAGACCGCGACTTGGTAAGCGTAAGGTAGGACGGCCCCCAGCTAGATGGACCAACGACCTCAAGAAGGTCGCTGGGACGGACTGGATGCGGAAGGCGGGGGACCGTGTGCAATGGCGCGTGTTAGGAGAGGCCTATGTCCAGCAGTGGACTACGATAGGCTGATTGATTGATTGACTGTACTTTTTATTTATTCCGTCTTCACACAATCATTACAATCTTTTTTTCCAACTGACATTTACTGACATTAACCCTTTCACATCCATAGATATCTTATAATTACCTACACATAGATAATAAAACCTACCAATTCCTACTCAGGCTAAACTACGTAAACAAATTAAATTAAAAAACAAAATTAAACTTAATAAATTAATCCACACGGCTATCCTGCTCCTTCATCTGTCCCAGATGAACTTTCATCTTCTGGCACAGTCCACGGCTTCATTAAATCTGCGGAAGTTGAAGTATTAATGGGTCCTTCCCCATTCCCCACCTTCTTCACGGTGTATCTGTCATTTCGTTTCCTGGCGGTTATTTCATATGGCCCTAGAAACTTCGGGAAAAGTTTAGAGCCTTGAGAAAATTGTGTCTTTTTGATAGCAACAAGATCACCTACTTCGTAAACAAACGCTTCTTTCCTTTTCTTATTATAATTTCTTAAATTTTCTTCTTGTATCTTTTTAATCGATTCTTTTGCTTTTTCTCTGAGTTCTTGTCTCTTTTCATTAAAAATTTGAATGTTTTCTTCCTCTACCAATTTCAGGAATTCTTCTTCTTTATCTCTAATTTTAACTCCAAATAACAATTCGAACGGGGTCATTTGGATGCTCCTCTGGTAAGTCCCATTTATACAGCGTTGCACGTTGGATACCTTGCGGTACCATTTCGTAGGGTCATCTGCACTGAGTTTGCTTAACACGGCAATGATAATCTGATGAATACGTTCAACTTGACCGTTTGCTCTTGGCTGTCCTGTAGTGATTATATAGTGCGTTATATTTTCGCCTTTACAATAATCTTGGAAGTCGTTGGAGGTAAATGCCGCGTTTCGATCGGTTATTATTCTCTCAGGTGCACCAAAAGTTTGCTGTTGAAATCTCAGTTTATCTAGCGTCTCTTCGGTAGTTAAGGTCTTAACAGGATATATCCAAGTAAATTTAGTGTAGGCGTCGACGACAGTTAGGATGTGCTTATAATTCTTATGTGTTGATGTCAGAGGTCCCAGATGATCAATATGATAAGTTGCTAATGGCACATCACCTTTATCGATCGGGTGCAAGAAGCCTTCTTTCCTCCCTTTCTTGTTTGATATCAGGATACACTCAACACAATTATTCATTATCTTTCTAATTTTGTCATGTAAATTTTCTATGTGGTATTCTCTACTAATTAATTCTTCAGTCTTCGCAACTCCAAAGTGTCCTCTTTCGTGGTTCTTTCTTATTATTTCAAATTGCATTCTCTTCGGTACAACGATCAGTCTACTTCCATTTTTCTCTTTGTAGAGTATGTCGTTTTGTAAAATATAATTTTGATAAGGTTCTTTCTCTAAAATTTTCTTCAGTGCTTTTATGTAATCATCTTCATCTTGTGCTTTTTTAATACGTGCTGTAATTTCCGCAATCATTAAACAAATTAGATATCGACTCAACGCATCGGCGTGTTTCATTCTTGATCCTGGTCTATGTTCGATCTCGTAATCATACTCTTCAAGTAGCAGAGCCCAGCGAGCGACTCTTGGTGGTAAGTCTCTCTTTTGTAAGGTCATTGTTAATGCAGAGCAGTCTGTTACTATTTTAAAGTGTATTCCTTGCAGGTAAATCCTAAATTTCTTAATAGCTTCCACGATAGCTAATACCTCTAAATGGTAACTATGATAATTTCTTTGAGTCGGAGTAGTCTTTTTGCTCATATAGTGGATTGGATGAAGTTTGTCATCATTCGAACTTCGTTGTAAGAGTACGGCACCATATCCATCAGCGCTAGCGTCTGTGTGTAATTCAGTATGAAGATTAGGATTGTAAATTTTAAGTATAGGAGAGCTACACAGTATATTCTTTAGTTCTTGAAAGGCTTTTTGACAGCTTTCATTAAAATCAAATGGAGTATTCTTCTTCAATAATTCGGTCATCGGCTTTGCTATAAGTGAGTAATCCTTAATAAACTTTCGGAAATAACCGGTAAGTCCTAAAAATGATTGAAAAGCTTTCACGTTTTCAGGTTGCCTAAACTTTGCCACAGCATTAATTTTATCCTTCGCTGGTCTTACTTCGTTATCACGGATGATGTAACCGAGATATTCGATCTCTTTCTTCAAGAAATGGCATTTTCTCCAGTTAAACTCTAATCCATATTCTTCCGCTCTTTTCAGCACCTTTTCGAGCTTAATTATTCCTTCTTCTTCCGTTTGAGATGGTAGTATCAGGTCATCAAGGTAAGCCGTTACAGTTCCATCGGCAATTAGGTCGCTGAAGACGTCGTTGACAAATCTCTGGAACACAGATGGCGCTGTACACAGTTCAAAAGGCATTTTGAGAAATTCGTACTGGCCTTGAGGTGAAACAAAGGCTGTGTACTTCTGGCTGTCTTGGTGAACATTCACATGGAAAAATCCGTTGCATAAATCAAGTGAGGTGAATACCATGGCTTCTTTCAATTTGTCTATCTGGTCCTCTATCACTGGTAATGGAAATCTTTCTCTTATGACCTTTTTATTTAATCTTCTATAATCCATACACATTCGACGTGAGCCATCCTTCTTGTGAGCCAGAACAATTTGGCATGCAAAATCAGATTTACTAGGCTTAATTATTCCTTTAGCTAACCATTCTTCAATCTGTTTGTTCACAATATTCATTTCCAGTGGTGACAAACGTCTCGGACTTTGGAAGACAGGATCTTCATCTGATAATAAAATTTTCAGTTCTACGTTGCTGTTCTTTTTCTTCTCATTGGGTTTATACTCTATACACATCTTGTGAATTTCATGAGCATACTTAGAGTCTTCTATGTCGTATTCTTGGTTAACTTTATCTTCTTCAACTAAAAGGGTGAGGTGTATAAGTTTTTCCATATAGACGCCATCGGGGGTAAAATGCACTTCGAAGTCTTTGAGTATTGGATTTCCAATCAGAATAGTTACAGGTATGTCGTCGTCCTTTACAACATGGAAAGTTATATCCGTATAATACTGATCAATCTGTACCTTTGCTGTAAATATTCCTTCGGTGTCTACTTTATTTTCTGCAATTCCTATTAAACATATTGATTTTGTTTTGTAGTCTTTAACTGTGTCTTTAATCTTGTTGAATTCTGTTTTTGTAATAAGGTTGACGTCACTTCCAGAATCTATTAGAGATGTAAAGTCTATTCCGTCGATCTTAATCCTTTTGTAGGGGACTTTCTCGTCTTTAATCTTCAAGTGTACTTGCTGATTTTCGTCATTATTCTGGATATTTAGCGTTTTCTTCTGTTGACTATTTGTGCATTCAGTAGATTTATGGCCAAATCCATTACATTTAAAACATTTTATTCCATTTGGACAGGAAGGTAATTGATGGCCTAAGTCACCACAGTTGAAGCATCTTTTCACCTGAGGCATCTTACGGGTTGGACGATGCACAGATAAATGGCCAGTCTGGGCAGGTTTACTTGGTATCTTCTTTCTGAAGTCACTGTAGATGTTTAATTTCTTTTGGAAATCTTTTATATCCGTGGCACCATATAGAATTACTTTGTTGGTCTCCAGATCACGGATACCATCAATTACATACTCTATTAGCGCAGCGTCCTCAACCTTGCCATGGAGTGCCAACTCCTTCATGGACAGGAAATACTGTTGATAGGTTTCGTCGTTCTTCATCTTACGCGCCGCGAGCTTCTTGTGTATTATTGTGCTATTAACCTTGGGGCCAAATTCTTCTATAAGGGCCTTCTTAAAGCTTGGGTAGTCCTTTACTCTTCCTAAAGATCTCAGGAAAAGTTTGGCGGTTCCATCCAGAAGTCGTTTAGCATAGATCAATTTCTCGATTTTAGTCCACTTCTTAAGGTGAGCAGTATCTTCGAATTCATCGAGGAATGTCTCAATAGGGTAGGTGTCGTCTCCAGTAAAAATGGTCATAGACTTCTCTAAGTCTTTGAAAGAAATCTGAACATCAATATCTTCATCTTCACTCTCTTGCTCGTTTCTCTTCGGCGGCATTGTGGCAGAAAAACTTGTATTTGCTTTAGAAGAACTTAGTGAATTTCTCTTCTTAGTCGTGGTACAAAATGATGGCTTCTTCGTAGTCATCAAGATCCGAATATATTTAAACTGGCAACTGGCGGTCACAATGGCGGCCTAAGCGAGCACGTAACGGCACTTTGATTTGGATGTTTTCTGTTTTTTTTCATAGATTTACTTCAAAAATTGTTTCGGATCCCGGACGAGCCCCCAAAAAGTTGTGGGGATGGCTTGAAACAACGTAATTGGAAGTAAATACTGTACTTTTTATTTATTCCGTCTTCACACAATCATTACAATCTTTTTTTCCAACTGACATTAACCCTTTCACATCCATAGATATCATATAATTGTACCTACACATAGATAATAAAACCTACCAATTCCTACTCAGGCTAAACTACGTAAACAAATTAAATTAAAAAACAAAATTAAACTTAATAAATTAATCCACATATATTATATGAATCAGAGATTGGCAAAATGTATTCAGATTAATAATTAACCACCTACGCTTGCGGAATATAGGCGTGACTATGTATTAGGATTACACTTTTAATCTTGAATCATGATTGAATATTACAAAATGCAATTGTAATCATTAATCTGATTACATCTCTGGTATGAATATTGGTTGGTATGTCATATCAATATTGATTAGACACATTTTTCAATGTATAATATATTGGTTGGGTACATCAAATACCAGCAAATGTTACGCAATAGAATGCACCATGACAATAAACTCCGCAGTAAAATAACCTACAGGGAAACGACGAGCAGGAAATACGCTATTTCGATTTTCTTTACCTGACCTGTTGTTATCTTGTAAATATATTTTTACTGATGTTTTTGTAAAGAGGTCCCTTACACCCCAAAAACAAAGGTAAAGCGAATAAAAGCCATCGTGTCCTCACTTTACCATCCAATTTTAGTGAGGCCCACTCAATTCCCCAAGGAAATCTTCTTCGATATTGTCTTGTCGTTTGTTTGTTTTCTGAAGTATTTTGTCATTACATATCCCAAATATTATGCTGTAACAGTATAAATATAGCTTTAAAAAGTAGAAACAAAATGCTTAAAACCCTAGTATAAAAAGTTTTAGGTAGGTTAGGTGTATCGGTTTCAAGTAAGAGGACATAATTTTTTTTTAAACATAGTTCCCTCTAGGATTTATTTGTGTGTCGTGAGTGTATTTACAAACACGATAATTCACATACACATATACCCAGACTGAAACAAATAATTGTGGGTCACACAAAAATTTGTCCCGTGCGTCAATCGACCCCGTGGGCGGAGCGGATTAAGCTCTTAACTCTGCGTGAAATCGTCCGTTAAAATAGGTCTTTGTAAAAATATAACAGACACCGTTACGCCTATAATGCCTAAGCGGGGGTGGCTGAACCCACTTTTCGTCGACTATGTTGAATCCCAATAGTAATAGTAAAATGGGGCTAGCTATTGACATTATACCGGACACAACTCCAAACTGCGGACTGATACTAGGAATATTTCTATCGAATAATTACTCTTTGTCTGGCATAGGATTCCAACCCAGGCCCTCGTGGTCGCAACTGACGAGGTAGTTAAGGGTCTTTCTACTTGTCATACATTTCTATATGCATGTCGGAATTTGCTGCAAAACAAAAGTCACATTATAGTGATTTCTCAAGAAAATTGGCAATTGGCTCCAATTCACAAAAAAATCGGCTTATAATGACGTAATATGTATAACTTACGTTTATATGCAAGTTCAACCTTCCCCGTACATTTACTTTATCCCATGCTGATCTTTGGTGTATTGCTTTTTTTTAGTTCCAGGTCTGGTTTTGACGATATTATATTTTAGCTCAAGCCCTGGAATTCGCGTCAAACGCCTCACAATATCTGACCTAAATATTCGTTTAGAGCTTAATTACTAACTTATTGGCAACAAAACGTCCCATTAACAAAGCCCCAAATGGATAAGGGCACAATTAATAACAGCGATTACGTCACAGCTAATTTACCTAATTAGGTAGGTAAAAAATAACACAAATGACTAATTTATCACATCTGACCTCAGAAAGTGGGTTAATCCGCAGACCCGGGCTGCGTGACGCGTGACGGCAGAGTTGACACTCGTTAAACATGTTAGTTAATTTTGTGTCACTTTTCGATTTAATGCTAGAGAGTTGGGACCGAGGGAGTTTTCGAATTGGAAACAAAAACAAATCCTTTATATTTGGGTATAAATTATTGCTATTCAATTATTAATTCTACGTGATGTATGCCGGAACGCAGGTCTCCCCTTCATTGTCTTAACTTTACCCTCAGGTATCTATAAGGGAAGCGCTGGCTACAAGAATAGGATACCATCGAATATATTATTTTTGATGTTAAATTTTTACCAAAATTGTCCCAAGTGACAGCAATTACCTCATCGCAAGCTGGACTAACACGTAAGAGTCCACTTAATCCAGCAACAAATATTATTACAAACGAGGCAGTAATTCGATATGGATGTTTTCGGAAGACGGATAACACTTTTTGGAATAACAATCTATGGCGAGTCCATCCTAAGTTAACAGATAATCAGAAATGATAATACAAATACCTACATAATTACTGTAATTCACTCACATTACCTATGTCTACGTATCTTTATCATCACTCCAAGATCCCTTGCGAAGTAGGACCTCATTCACATTATGTACCCACATAAAATATATTTTCATATTAAATTGAAAATGCTCATACATATTAATTCAAAATTGCGAACGCGGATAGTTTGCTTGGCCATAATTGAGCACACACGATGTCGGAGTCCATACGGTTCCAATTAAAACCTCCAATAATTCGAGCGCTTGGCGAACTATTAAAATGGGTTTAAATTTCGGCATGTATACTTTACCTATGAGAAAACAGAGTCATTATTCAGTAATTGTCAGTCCGCAAATAGCTTATTGTGTTCATTTTCGCGGAGTCAATTGCATTGTAGATTATTTTGGATGAAAATGCACAACGATTTTACGAGAGCTGAATCCAGGTTTAGTGACCGTACTGACCAAGCTTCTCTTTTGAAGGTCCTATCACGATGAAATAAAGTACATAATTAAGCTCTCCACGATCTCCTAATAATAAATGATAGATACTGCTCTTATTATGTATTTTTTTTTTTGTGGCGCTTAATTTAGAGGTGTGGAAATATATTGCAATAATAGTCACAGTCACAAATCACAATAGGCGAGGCACATCTCTTGTAAAACTGACGACCATTAGGGCAGAAAGGATCTCAAATGGCGACCACATACCGGGAGACTGGGTAGGCCCCTACTGGATGGATCTATGACATGGTGACGATCAGAAGAGAAAGGTCCGATCGTCGTGGCTATCTTTAGGGGAGGCCTTGGTCCTGCAAGTCTAACGGCTGGAGAAAAACAGTCATATATAATGAATCTAATTCATATATGATTCCTTTTATTAAAATTGAATAAATGAGGAACCATTCAAGCACACTTGATCTGTAAATTGTAATACTTTCTGAAATAACAATACAATAGACACACACTAAGACTGCCTCATTGGTCTACTGGTAAAGCACATCGCTTTGTGATCACTGGATTCAAATCCTAGGTCGGACAAATGGAGTTTTTTTGACAAAAAATTCTCAGTATGAGTCCGGAGTCTGGAATTGTGCCCGGTATATGTTAATAGGCTCACCCCCTATTACATGGAACCTTACAGCTTTGGCGAAACATGGGTATACTCAGTACACCTCTGCCACCCCTGCTTGGGAAATATAGGCGTGACGGTGTAAAATAGACACAATATACGAAGTCAATTTGGACTCTAAAATGCATGCCTTACTGTCTAAAACAACTATGTAGACCGTGATGAAATGGCTATTTAGCCAATTCAAAGCGGTTTACCAAATTACTCTACGTTCAAGGCTGACCGAGATTGGTGCGTGAAATGAACAGCGGCAGTTTTGAATCAAATTCCTACGCAGCATCGGGGTCCTTATTCGCTATGATCAATTTACGGCCTTATCACACCTCCGCCGTGAAAATAATGATGCGTACTACTGCGGTTTCGCTGCTATGGACGAGCGGCGGAGGATAACTTTAGGAACTTATCATTTAATGGTTCTCTAGTGACATACTAATCTGTATCATTTACAAGATCATTTCATGAAGATATCGTAACGCGTCACGTTTGGTCATAGCGAATGAGGGCTCAGTACACGTTAGGACCAATATTCTGAAGCATAGGTAATTTGTAAATGTAGAACGATTTCTCCTATAAGGTGCAATTTCCGACTATTTGGCCTCTGCCGTGCGCTGATGGAATGACGGGAAGTAATTTAGGGTCGCACTATGTTGTCAATCTGTCAAAATCCCACTAACAGTAAGCAAATCTATCCTTGAGTTGGATATAAGAAATGGACTATGAGAGCGGAGAAAGGGAGTGAAGTCTGTACGGAAAGAACCTGTTGTAATTGTATTCCCTGCCTACCCCGCAAGGGATTTAGCACGATGACATAGAAGTAGTAGTAGACGAAGAATTATAAAATAAATAGTCAGTAGGTAGTTAGGTCAATTTTATATGTTACTGGACATTTTGTATATCTACATACAAAAAGTCTAGTAACATATAAAAATTGTAAATACTTATGACTAGTTAGGCGCATACACGCAACAACTCACTCGATAGAATTATTAACATGAAATATATTTATTAAATTATAATATGATCCACCAAGTTATATTTTCGTCAATTGTTTAAAATAGACAAGATAACTGTGATAATTCGGCTTAACTTGCCTCAACTGCGTATTTATTTCACATATCATGTAAACAAGATATCAGATTATATGTTTAGCCTCCGTTTAGTTCCACTAACTTTTTGATTAATAAGCAATTATGAATTAATACGGCGCACTCTGCGTAGGCGGCGCCGAGTAATCATGTTTGATTGGCGATGCCTATAAATTGCCATCACCAGACAAAGTACCTCAATATCGTCTTAGCTCTCTTACCGTTCGCACGAACTCTAAGTAATATTATTGACTGCGTAATATTTTGAGTATCTATCATAAATTTATATTTGTAAAATAAATATATTTTTATAAAGTCACGCCAGCCTTTACTAGGTACATCCCTGAATGGTAGCGATCCGAGATCAATAATACGTAGGTGACGAAGCGTTTCGCGGATTTTTCAATTGAAGTTAGTTCGGTACCGCGCCGCAGAGTGAAAGGTAACGATGAAATATTCAGGAACACTGTTCGGTGCCGGCAAATCGATAGAAAACCGAGCCGAGAAACACGAGCCGTTGCATAACGAATGATTTTGTGCAGTTTGCACTATGACGCGTGACAAGAACATTGATTTATTCTTTTCAAAAGTGGGAATTTAGTTTGCACTTTTTAAGCTTATTTTAAGATTTTGTGTTCGGCTCCACTTGCGTGACAGTTGTCAGTTCTCTGAATGAAACTGCAATATGTTTGTATATAAACTATAGATTGACCTGTTTCTTTACAGATCACGAAAATTGTCCTTTTATTGTATTTTTTTAAATATCTTTATCATGACACAGCCCCTGATATATTTTATAATAGTACCATATGGATAGATGCTTTTTAACATCTTTTAATTACCTTTCCATAACTAGTGTCCGACCAAAGTTTCAGCTTTGGCTTCGGCCAAAATGGGCCGAAGATTCGGCCATAGTCGAAGGTTTCCAGCAAGTACCGAAATTGAACGATCTTTTACGATATGCGACTTACGAATGCTTTTAAGTAAATACATATTATAAACTAGCTGTTTCCCGCGGCTTCGCACGCGTTTATTTTGTAATTTGACATAGGTAGGTAGGACTTTTTGCGATTGCATTATTCTTAAGAGACACCCTCATATTAAGTTTCTTTTAAATCCTTTCAGCCGTGTTAATATGGAGAAATAAAAACAACTATTCCCCATGGATCTTGCATTTCGCGAGCTAAAAAGTAGTCTTAACCAACCTCTGAAAAATCTTCCATTTTTCAGTGATAGGGTATCTAATCGGTTCCAACGTTCTGGAAATTAAACCCGGACAATTTTTTTTTATTTTGCCCGTATTCGCATAAAATATCTTTTTTATTTCAAAATCACGAATCCCAAATGAATATTCCCGTGCGCTGTGCGGGGATCATACCTGCGACTATTTGACAAAGTAAGTTAAGCAGTCTACTTTTTTTCGCTTAAATCAAGTAGTCTTTGTTTTGCAAAAGTTTACAACTAACAGTAACAGTTAACTTAAATAATACTAAATTTTCGTTGTAGAACAATTTCAGCAGGAGCCCTCACGGCTTCCAGTCACCTGTGAAGAAGAAGAGGGAAATCGAAAGATTGCCAGGCTTTTCTTTAGCCAAAATATGATTAATATCTTCGGGCCTTTATGCAGGCCGTTAAAAACCCACTAAACGCATATTGGTGTGATTGGTATATACACTTAGATAGATAATATCGACATAATCAAATAAAGTTACCTATTTCAAATTACTATTTCACGACTTAAGATACTTTTATACTATCTAATAATCTACATCAATAATATAACATCATGTCAGATCTCTTGCGGAGTAGGCAGAGGGTACAGAGTTCCAACAGGTTCTTTCCCTACAGACCTTCCTGTCTCATCAACTTTCATAGTTTGTCTTATATTCGTCGGTCGAGTGCAAACCGAAGGGTGCCCGCAGGGCTCTCGGCTCTGGCTTGCCTTAATTGGCCGTCCAGAGAGAAGCCGTGAGAGCTATATCGACGTAGGAAGATAATGCGGTCCTACGTCGATGTACTCCAGGGGTGGAAGTGTTAAAGGGCATAACGCCGCAAGTAACTTTGGAGAAAGCGCAGCACACCTCTCTACACCCCGTAGCCGCTCACACTGGTGTTGCCCTCAGTTGTCCTAGGACGACCGTTTGAGGGTCCATCTAGTAAGCGGCGAGTCACCGCCGGCCACGGGTAATTAGGTATCAGTAATTAGGGCCGGTATCCGTCCCCCTTGAAATAGTCCAGTTTTTGTCCATCAAACCTCATTTATATAGCTCTTGTTTTCTTTCCATAATTTACTATAATCCTTGCACCTACCGGGGTTAGTGCGCTGGTTATGTTTCATCATTTTCAGCAGGTGATCTCAGCAGGTGACTTACATAACATTAACTTCTCGCAAAGGGCCCCTGCGTGTTGGACCCATGTCCCCATGCAAGCCTTTCAAAGGTCCGCGTAAAGCCCGTGAATCTCAGCGATGGTAATAATAATAATAACTTATTTCGGATCAATATTTACGTCCATTTTGTTAGTAACAATCTGTCTTAATAACTATGTTAGTAATAAATTTTGCAATTTTATGCTACCGTTTTTTTAATAATTATTCTTTGCTGTTGCTATATATAATTATAAATATTGTATATAATTTGTGAAACTATAAGTAGTTGTTGTTCTAAGACCTTCCACTTTAGCATTGTATAGCTGTGTGGATTTTTTTCATATTAAGTTCCTTTATAATCTGTATAGCCGTTTTAGTATGAAGAAATAATAGATATTTCACAGAAGTATTTCGAGATAAAAAGTTTTCTGTTTTATTTTACTATGTAAGACACATTCATATCAAGTTTCAATTAAATTCTTTCAGCTATTTTAATATGACGAACTAACAGGGAGACTAACTATTCCAGGAGAACCGTATAGTGAATATATTATATACTTGAAATAAAACTATTTTACGGATTTTTATCGCGGTTTATTTTTTTATTTTTAGTTCCCGACGTTTCGAGTGCTTTGCAGCACCCATGGTCACGGGAGGGACTGAGGTGTTAGACGTCCAATAGGCATAGTTGTTCCGGGGTACCCTCAAACTTCTTAATTATTTTTGTTGTTGTTGGTCCGATCTACGCAGAATGAGCTCACGGTGTCTTGAGGTCTTGCAGTGTTATGCTTGGTTTTGGATTTGATTATATAAATTACCGGATCCCAAGACGATGGAAGCACCCAGCCATCTTCTCTATTGAAATTAGGATGTTTTTTAATTTCAATAGCCTCGCGAACCATCCTTGGTAGGAATCGGTGTTCTTTCACGAGGATTTGTGGTCTATCAAATCTGATGTTATGGCGGGTGCGGTCAAGGACATGTTCACAGACTGCAGACTTCTTTGAGCGACGGTGTTTTAGGTCAGCTATGTGTTCTTTAACCCGAGTTTTTACCGGTCTTTTTGTTTGTCCTATATAAGAGAGACCACATTCACAATCAAGCTTGTAAACTCCTGCATCTTGTAGAGGGATCTGACACTTGACAGATGGTAAAAATTGACTGATCTTCTTTGGCGGCTTAAAAAATGTTTTAATCGAAGCACGCTTCAAGATGTAGCCAATCTTGTCCGTGACTCCTCTCATGTAAGGTAGTACAGCAGGGAGACGCTCAACTGTGGCTGGTTTCACTCGGTCACTGTGACGTTGGCGTGGGACTCGAAGCTTATTGTCGTGCAGGACTTGCTTGACATGTTGAAGCTCGGCAGCCAGATGTTTCTTGTCACAGATCCCTTGTGCTCTCTGAAACAAAGATTTACCCACGGTAGCTAACTGTGTTGGATGGTGGTGAGATTCACCGTTTAAGTACCTATCAGTATGGGTCTTTTTACGATAAACCGTATGGCTTAAGGTGTTGTTGGGGTTACGGATTACTAACACATCTAGGAAAGCTAGGGAATTATTTGCCTCCAACTCCATTGTAAACTGAATTTTAGGGTTAATGGAGTTAAGATGATTTAGGAATACATGAATTTTGTCAGATGGTAATATTGTGAAAGTATCATCTACGTACCGCTTGTAGAAACTTGGCTTTACAGGTGAGGTACGAAGGGCTGTCTCCTCAAAGTCTTCCATGAATATATCGGCAACAATGGGAGATACAGGGGAGCCCATCGCCACGCCATCTACTTGCTTGTAGAACTGCTCCTTCCACAATAAGTAGCCACATGTAAGGCAGTGTCTCAATAGTTCTAAGTATTCCGCTGGCATGTTGTTCTCCGCTAGTTTCCTTTCTACAATTTCGACACAGTCTTGTACAGGTAGGCATGTGAATAGTGACTGGACATCGAAACTGACCATAGTTTCATTGTCAGTAAGACTACTAGTTCAGTAGAAACAATACGAATGCGTAGATTGAGATATTATGGGTTTTACGTCAATCCCATAGGTACCCTGCCATAAAACTAATCAGAATATTAACCGACTTCAAAAAAGGAGGAGGTCGACAATTCATCTGTGTTTTTTTTATAACGTCTTTATTTATGAACTGATTTTAATAATTCTTTTTGCGAATATTAGTAAATAATTTACTTGTCACTTAAAACTGTAAAATAAAAACCTTTTTAAAACAAAAAACCGATTTCAAAAAGCAAGAAATAAATATTTGAAGTCGGTGCCAAGTAACCGACTGCACTAACCGGTACCGACTTCAAATATCTATTTCTTGCTTTTTGAAGTCGGTTTTTTGTTTTAAAAAGGTTTTTCTAAACACATGTAGATGTTCAGCGCTTGTTGCAGTATACTATGATAAAAAAATATCATAATAAAGGAGTATTCGTAGTTTTATAAATCTGTATGTAACATAAAAAAACCTAAAACTTCTTTATGTGATTACATAAATTACAAAATAAGCGTCACGCCTTTATTCCCCAAGCGGGGGTGGCAGAGGTGTACTGAGAGCACCTACGTTTTGCGGACGATGTTAGGTTCCATGTAATAGGGGGCGAGGCTATTGCCATATACCGGGCACAATTCCAGACGCCGGACTCACACTGGGAATTTTTCCTTAGAAAAACTACATTTGTCCAACCTTGTCAAACCTCGTGATCACAAAGCAATGTGCTTTGCCATCAGACCAACGAGGCAGTCAACATAAATTACAAAATAAATATACTTATATTTTAACATAGGTAGTTATAATGCGATACGAACCAGCACTTAATCAAATATTGTCTCAGCAAAGGAAGTGTTCTCTATATCCATTAAGTCTATTATAAAACTTAGCCAAACATTCGGAGTTACCACTCCAACCACCCGTTTTCTTTATCAAATCAATAGATACTCCGTTTCTACTTGCTGTCGAAGTAGATGCATATCGGGTGCTACGTGAGCTAAAAATATTTATGTCAATACCATCCATTATCCTTTAGTGATTGTTTGATCTAGCAGCTAATAGTCTGAGAAGAGGTATCGTGTACATGTTTAAGAATAGTTAGCAAACGCCTATTAGTATCGTTATAATAAGTTAGTTGTAGGCATATTAATATAACAAGTTAGTATTGTTGCTGGACATATTGATATTTTTTGTTTAAAGAAAGGTACAACTAGTCTGGGATTTGCCCTGAAAGGAGCTAAGATCTTAATTATATCATTAATATCTATAATAATATAAGTATCACAAATCTTAACATTACAAGTTTATAGGTAATTATTTCAATAGATAGGTTTTCATTAGGAAAAGAAATTGATAAAGAATCTAGAATAATATTCGGGTTTCAGGTTAAATGATATTTAGGAAAAGTAATATTCTAAAGGCACCTTTCAGAAATCTGGCTATTAAATCATCGTTACATTTTTTTTTTGTTAAAATAAGGGATAATGCTCTTCTAGCTGCGTTACATGATACAACTCATGTAGAGACCTTATCAAATAGAACCCTTATCAAATAAAACTGTATTTCTAATCCCTTCAGGTAATCTGCTTTTTGTAAAAAGAGTACCATTGTTTAAATATAATATTATACTGTGTCCTTCGTTCTCGATATAAACATGCAGCTCTCTCTACTCGCTTGGCAAGCCGCTAAATTTTTTAGAAACGTCAACGCCTCCTCTATGGTATCTGTGGACATAACCTCTGCGACCATTCTTTCTTTTAGCGTGGCAGCCGATGCCTTGTAATATAGTTTTGGTCGACATTTAATTTAATCAAATAATCGTAGCAGTGAAATTATATAACAAAAGGTTTTTATATACTCAAGTGATGTTGTGAAATAAATTTAAAACATCGTATAGGCAAATTCAGAAATAATTTACGTCTTGACAAAAAAGTACATTCCAAAAAGATCAACTGATAGTTGTTTAATTGTGGCGTTTTCAGCTTAACATGTTTATGTATAATAATATCGAATATTTGGAGACGTGAGTTTTATTATAAAGTAAAGTCTTCACTCGAAAAGTAAACTTACGAAGTCTCATGTCCCTCTTCGTGTAAAAACAGTTTAACACGCAATATACCTGCAAACAATTATTAACCGTCTATAAATTGGCAAGGTAAAACCTCTAATGAGAGAAATTAGCGGGGACATTAATCAATAATGATTGTTAAGGATCGATGCCAATTTAAGGACACGGGCGATGTACGAGATGCATCGACGTGGTCCGCAAGACTTAACGGTAATTCAAGGACACGAGCGGTGTACGAGATGCATCGGCGTGATCCGCAAGACCTGGGGCCCATACGAGATATGTGCTGAAGGTCATACTACTCATAGGTTTCACCCATGAGGTGCTCCTGTGCAGTTCACATTTCTACAATGGTAAGAAACTAAAATGTTACCCAACATACATACCTTAAACAGTAAATACAAAGACTATTGCTATAAACTATAAGCAATTTGTGATATTATATCTCCTAAAGGAGACTTTCTGAAAGGGTAACTAAAGGGACATTGTTTATGAATTTATGAATAACAATACATTATTAATAACATAAGCCACCCCTTTGCAGAAACATAATGTTTTGCATTGATTTCATTATTAGACATACTTGTATAATAATCCTAAAATAGCCCAAAGTGGAGCTTATTACACAAAGAATTGTGCAATATTATGAGCACTTGTATTAAAAAGGTAAACCTTGCAATATTTATCCCTGAACAGGGTTTATAAACAGATGAGCCAAAGTAGTCTCTACTTATAACAATGCCGGTTATAACTGACAAGCAACAGAATTGTGGAAATATTCCAAATATAATATCACAGTCTACCGATGCTGAGACAGGCAAGTTGTACAATAATTTGTGTTACACACATACATCCTTAAAATATAATATAAAATACCTGGTCTATCCAGTTAACATAAAACTAATAATTATCAATATTATCAGCCCAGACCCCTTGCAGGGTAGCCAGGGAAGATGAGTCCTAACAATACAGTCATGAAACATTGATTGGGATAAGAACCTTTGTGGTCAGCAGTATATATTTTGTATTAAATAAGGTTAATATAGTGGAGTACCAAGATGGAATTATAACTAGCTATTCATAAGCAGTAGTTTAAATTTCAAGAAACCACCAGTGTTGTAACCAATATGGAACAACAATCCTCATCCGGTGTGTAAAAATGTACATCTATCCACAAATGTATGTATAAATGTACCTACAGTGTACCTATCAGCCCACCAAAAACAAAGCACAATGGACATTGGAAGTCTCCTACCAGAGAATGTGAGGTAAGAAAAGCTTGCTAGGCTTTTTACATAAAGGCTTGTTTTGTTTTTTTTTTTATGTTACTGAAAAAATCAGTTAAACATTCAGGAATACAACATGGCTGTTACAAATAAACCATAATATTGGAGGCTAAAGGTATTCACTGACTTTGGTATGTAACAATGTATCTATGACACTAATAAAAATGTGTGTCTGTCTGCCTTCAACGGCAAACATAACTTTATGGGTTTTGTGCAAATACTGCAAGTAATCCAGACAAGTGAAGGTTAAATAAATCTGGTCCTACATATATTTAACATTATGTATAGAAACATTATTATTAGAAACATAATTTTTAATAATTGATATACAATTTATAGCCATTCTCATTAGAATTTAATTAAAGATGGATGATCACAACTGTGCTATAATCCTTATCCCACAAAGAAACTCAATGCTAATAATAGACATTAGAGTCATATTAAATATACTAATAAAAAATTTATTAGGAGCTATTCAGCTTTCTATTGGGTAATGAGTCCAATAGTTTTGGTTTTTGGTTGCGTCCTGCATCATTTATAGTGTAATTAATACATTAGAAATTTGAGACACACAGAGGAAAGATTATACATCAATTCATGAATTGAAGAATTAGATGTTTTTATTGTACTTTTGTTTGATAATATTTTAATCAATTAATAATATATAATCAAATAAAATTATTCAAGTAATTAATAACTATAAAAAATAGGTTTGTGTTTAGTTTTGAATGTGCACATTTATATTGAGCACCAGTGATGTTTCTGGTACAGTTAGGATATCGGAGATATGACACAAACACAACCTGCTACTATTATGGAAACAGGTGGTTTTAGAGCACTATACATGCTGTAATTTATTTAAAGGTGGTTCAGTGTAAAAGTATTGAATTGGAAATGTCATACAAAAAATTTGCATTTTTCATATTGTAACATTTAAATTATTACATCCACATGTTACATGTATCTTATTAATGTATCTATATATAAAAAGAAAATAAAGTCATGCAAATGACTTAATAATAATACCTATTTAAAAATTGTTGATGAAGTTGATGAAATATTGAGTTACAATATTTAAAAGTATAGATTATCTTAAACAAGAATAATCAAAAGTATATTTTTATCACAGGTATGATAAATATTAGGTAGTATCAGCAATAACCTTAGTCTTAGGGAACTTGATATTATTTATTTATTAATAATTATAAGACCACGCCAGATCCCAAGTGGGTAGGCGAGGGCGCAAAACATATTATTATGATATTAAATGAAATATGAATGATACGTAGGTACTACATGTATAAGTTAAGTGACACTCAATCCTCACGGTTGGAAATCTAGAACTAACTAAAAAGTTACTCACTACAGTTGCTACTTATAAAAAACAACCACATACAAAGAAGCAGAGGAAGTGTGGCATTTAAGGGTATGAAAAAGTTAAGTTATGAATAGGATTCCCAATATCATAAAGTTATAGTCCGTGGTTTGGTCTAGTTGCCTGTGACTTATTCGCTACTTAAGTCATTACTAAATTAGTAAATTTGAGTGTAATTTTCATCAGCAATATAACGGGTCAGGGGTGGCCCGATCGTATTGCCAAAAATGAATGTTCGCGGGCGTTATTGCGCAAGAACGAATTGTTAAGTGATACATAAATATTTAGGTGGACATAAAAATGATATCCGGGATAGTTTCGGAATATATAATAATAATAGTAGTATAGTTTAACAGTGGGGCAGGTTAAATTAGGTTACCACACATCAGCACTGCCCTTCGTTCCAAACCCAAAAATGGGGGAGGGGGGGGGGGCGAGATCATATAGTTAAGGTGCATAGCCTTATGTGAGGAATAGCTCTAGATAAGGACATTAGTACAAAGGCCTCTAGTACAAAAATGTTAAATTTTGGTATATGTGCATCTTTAAAGATTATAAATATAACTAACATTAAATATAACCGAACTTTGACATAAAGGAAAATACTTTATCATAAATTAAATAAGTAATTATAGCAAAGCATCCTTATAATCACCAATAGAATTGGTAGCCTTTGTCTGGTACTGTACTCACAAAAGAGAACATTTGACAAAAAAAAAAAAAAAAAAAAAAAAAAAAAAACACATAAAGCCCCACATGCCACTTGGAAGACACGTTAGTGGGGAAACAGGTTTCCCTGTCTTATTTGTCTTATATTGTTATAGATTGGGTACTAATATAGTTTGTTTCTAGATCTAGTACACAGTAAGAGTTTTCTATCGATCTCTATCTATATCGTCACGCCGGACCCCTTGCGGGGTGGGCGGGGGGGTGCGGGGTTCCAACAGGTTCTTTACTTACTGGCTTCCTCCACTCTCATAGTTCGTTTCGGAAGGGTTTTCTATGATACAAGAATTATTATAAAGGGATTAATTTCATATAAACAAAGTTCTGGATCGGTAATTCCTCAACTCTCGTTATATAAAGGGACATCTATAAAAAAAAAAAAAAAAAATCTTTATATAGAAGACATAACAGATGGAGAATGCACTGATATCTTGATAAGTAATGATTGATTATTATTACCCGGTAGTAATGAGTTAAGGACAACAGGTGTGCTATAACAGGTGCTTTAAAGAATTTTGTTGGGATGGATCTACGCTATATAACATAACATGTTATAGAATTTGATTAAATAAATTTATTTTGAATAAGTTAGACAGACTGGTTGTAAGAAACAATATAGGTGTATATATACTCGTCTGTATATATATATATATATATATATATATATATATATATATATATATATATATATATATATATATATATATATATACTTCAACTTTACCCTTATAGCTCTAAACAGCTGCATGTTTATATCGAGAACGAAGGACACAGTATAATAAGTGATCAAACGAACTTACCTGAAGTGAAGTTCGATCATTATTATACGAAGTCCTTCGTTCGAAGATATAAGTACCCAACCCGCCCTGCCCGTTGGTAAAGTTGAAATGTACTACTTCTAAAAGGAATGGTCGCAGAGGTTATGTCCACAGATACCATAGAGGAGGCGTTGACGTTTCTAAAAAATTTAGCGGCTTGCCAAGCGAGTAGAGAGAGCTGCATGTTTATATCTTCGAACGAAGGACTTCGTATAATAATGATCGAACTTCACTTCAGGTAAGTTCGTTTGATCACTTATTATACTGATTTAAGGTGTTCTTAGATAAAGACTTAATCAGAACAGTGTTTATTTTATTCAGTGTTTTCAGATATATTACGCCTCAGATATGCTTTCTGGATAATACTGCACACTCCAGGGTAAGTTTGGGCCACAAAGGGTGCGGTTCCCTGGAAGGAGATAACAAGAGATTTTTACTACGCTTAAAATGAATTATTTCTGATAATACTAACGACTTAAATACTGGAAACCAAGATTGACTAGGCCAGTAGGGGATAATGATTATACCTGTTGCCTTGTCATTAATTATGTTCCTTAAAAATTTTAATATTAAAGAGAAGGGAGGGGGGAGGCATAGAAAAAAATGTATTCCATTGCAAAGTGATAGCATTAATATTATAAGCGCTGGGGTAATTTTTCCAAGAAATATATCTCCGGCATTTATAATTATGGCGTTATGCAAACAAGTCTTTATCTGCCAAACCAAAACTCTCAACGATTTCTTGGAAATAAGCTTGATTTAAACTCTATTCTGTGTCAATATTGCTATATTTAGAGGCCTCATCTGCTTGTGTATGATTTTTGAATTTATGTAAGAAGCAAAAATATAAAGTTGTTTTTGTTTACACCATTGCCATATTATTCTTGTTATTTCATTTAATTGTGGGTATTAGATTTCTCCCATCTTAACAAGATGGCTATATAACTGATGGATGTTGTATTATCCACGCTCAACAAGATTTCACAATTATGAACATATTTCCAAAAAGATTTTAATCCCATTAAAATTGCTAATAATTCCAAATAGTTTATGTGATAATGCGATTCTTCAGGCGACCAGAGGCCTCTAGCTATTTTCTCATTGTATGCTGCTCCTTACACTAATAGGGAAGCATCTGTAAAAATTAGCTTTTTGCAGTGACCTTTACGGATAGGGTTACTCAAGTTTTTGATGGCTGAATACACCAGATTAAATCAGATGTTAATCTGTTATGTAAAAGCATTTTCACATCCAAATAACTTAGTGTATACCCAAGAATATAGTATGGCTAGACAGGCTGCAGTAAGTGTTCCTTAAAATTTTGCAAATTATCTAATAGTCATGTATTCTGTTTTAAAAATCTCATGAATCATATCTTAAATCTTTGATCTCCCATCTGATGGTAATTTTAAGGTCATATCTATAGTATAATTATATATTTGACTCGGATTAAGGTAACTTTTTTCGAAGTTAATAAAAAGCCCCAAGACTGTGAGAATTTCTATATCTTTGTTAACAGCCTGCTTGCATTTCACAAAACTATTATCAATGCATAAAAATCATCTAAGTAAGCTACTAATTGACAATCTTGGGATCTAAGATAGGTTAGGATTGGTTTAGATTTTTTGTAAAGATCAATGGGGTCGTGCAGAGACCATATGGAAGACAAGTAAATTCATAAAATTCACCAGAATATCTGAAGCGCAAAAATTTTCTATGTAAGACATGAACACTGATTAAGAAGTAGGCTTCTTTAAGGTCAATTGTGGCCATAAAAGAGCCTTCTAGCATTAGTTTTGATGCAGTTCTAATATCTTCCATCTTAAAGTGTTGTTTACTCACAAATTTATTAAGCTCCCTAAAATTTTAATAAATAAATCTTAAAGATTCATTACTCTTCGACACAAAAAAATTAGTGAATTAATTGTCCTGGACAATCCATTTTGTAATTGCTTCTAGATCTGTAATCTTAGCTATAGCTTCCGACATGTCTGTTTTTGAAGAAGGAGGATTAACAGGTTCCACAATTTGCTGTAAATGTATCACAAAGGGGATTTTATATCCTTGTACATAGTTAGGCACTGTGGTTTCATTAGAGATTTTTTGCCATTTAGCTAAGAAATGTCTGATTCTGCCCGCATGAGTTACCTCTATTGATGGGTTCGGCGATTGTAAGTCTTGGTTGACGTGTGGCGGCTGCACTGTGATGGTTATGCTTGTGTTCTCCTCGCTGAGACTACCCTGGCCTTGAGGCCGAGTCACGGGTGTGTGTGTATTCTCCTGGTGAGGAGGACCGCGGACGTTTCCCGACTAGTATACATTTTTTGAATTAGGCTTTCTAATCTGATGGCTAGATCTTTCAATATCTTTAGATGCTTTAATATTATCAGACAAGCCATTCTAAAATAAGTAATTATCTCTGTTCACATGTTGGATAATGCTCCAAGATTTTTTGTCTAGTAATAGAAGGTTTAATTTTCTCCTATTCACAGTTTCCTCATAATGCAAATCTAATAATATCTGGATATTGTCTGATAGTCGTTTAATGATATGTATTTTGTCAATACTGGTTTCTTTTATCAAGTCATTGGCTAGATTAGCTAAACCAGCTATTCCAGATCCAGGCTAATTCTGAGATTTTTCGAGGCGTTTGTCTCTATTTCTTGCTGGATCTGAGAGTATTACAGAGACTTCTTGATTTAGTTTTGGTGCCTGAACCAGTCTAAAGTTATCTGGTATTACCATGCCGGTCAGAAGTGATTGTTTTATATATTTGTCTAGATCGTGACTTAGATTTTTTTCGTTTTTTACTCTATGGAGCTGGTCTGACAATGAAGCCGAAAGGTGGCCAATGGAATTACCCAACTACATAACATAAACCGTCGTGTTTAAGCTCGTTAGAATTCTGGTCTTGACGACTACTATAAACTCGGATGGTGTCCAGGGTTTGAAGATGGATCCGGAATGAGGCCGTACGAACTCCTCAACTAAGCAAGATATCTCCGTTGTTATTGCTATAGAAGCTTATTTTTAAACGTATATTTAAAAACTTATACACAAGCACATTAACTACCTATGACAAAAGTCCCACTGACTAGTCGAATAGCTAGTAATATTTAATAATGAAATGACGTTTACATTAAAATAAATTCGTTAAAGTGATTTACTGTATGGAGTCTAACTAGGCTAAACTAACATATTGAAATAATCGCTTTGTGAATCTAGGGTGATTTCTCGTGTGGGTTTCGGTGTGTGTTTAAAGTGTATATTTATTATTACATTTATGGGAAAAACCAAACAAACAAACACAGAAAATCACTTTTATACATACTTGTAATTATCTAAATTTATTGGTATGTACACATTCGTATTAACAGAATTTAATTTGGTTTTTGTTGCAGATTGAACTCTTGAATGTAGTAAAGATGTCAAGTCAAGTAATGAATAATACATACTTCGTTGTATAGGTAAGTAATTATACACGTAAGCGACAGCACGTTTCGTCTCGACAAAGGTACGCTAACGTCAATTTGTTCGCGGTATATAAATCAAGGAATAAAGAAGTACCTAAAAAAAATTTAATTGATTTGCTGCTTGGTGTATATCTCCGCTTGACAGTGCGATAGAAAAAAAAAGGATCAGGCAGTGGCGTGCATTGCATATAGGCAATTAAGCAGTGCCTACCTCACAAGAATTCAATCACACTACTTTTAAATATTACTACATAAACAAATGTCAGTCATCATACTTAAGTAAAATAATTAATTTATCTATCCGTATGTTCACGCCAGATCCCTTGCGGGGTAGGCAAAGAGTACAGAATTCCAACAGGTTCTTTTCTTCCATACCTCTCTGGCTTCCTCCACTCTCATAGTTCGTCTCATAACAATTAATAAAGTATACATACATTCAGTACATTATACGGAGGTAGGTATTGCTTAATTGCATATATACAGTACACACCACTGGGATAAGAAAAGCTATTAACCGATAAGAATGACGTGCTAATGAGGAAACTAGAGCTACACTCAACAATGGTTGACCACGAGTTGACACGATGATGATTGGACATTAGTCACCTTTAATTACACAGGTAGTATAACCTAGGTAATTAAAGTTAATTAATCCGCCTGCCGCTAGGGTCCGCAGGCAACCATCTTGTCAAAAATACACGAAAGTATCTTTCTCTCGCACAAACCATCCATCTAAATCATTTATTCCAATACAATGTAAACGAAAGCACTCCAACCTTTGAGGTGTTCCTATTCATCCCGAAATTTCTATTAAGAGTGGTGCCTATACGTTTAATTTACCTCCCACAGACTAAGGCGACGGGCATTGGAAAGAAAGGGATCGAGAGCATCTTCGGCACGATATTGAATTGTACAGGAAAATGGCAGGTGAGTGGGATGAGGGCAAATATTAATAATGTATAGAGCAAAAGGTGCTTTAATATGTAGGAATATTATGTGTAGACCTCTCTGGCTGCCTTCAATCTCATAGTTTGTTTCATACAGGTTCGATGGTTACTGAGACTCTTGACTGGTGTGTAAGGAACCTGTTGGAACTTCACTTTTTTCCTACTCCGTAGGAGATCTTGTGTGTTGACATAGACCGATAGGTTTAATAATGGAAGAGCTTACCTGGGGCGTCACCACCACAATAAAAGGGTTAATCTTATTTTGCAGAGAAATGCATCTCTTTTTTACGTAGTTAAAGTAAGCTTGTAACAGCTTCGATAAAGAGATTATGTCACGCGTCCTGGACCTGTCTGAATTGTTGTATAATAATATTAGCCCTGTTAAGAAACTGTCCCAACGTAGGGCACGGGCCTCCTCTCACACTAAGAGGGCTTAGGTCATAGTCCACCACGCAGCCCAGTGCGGGTTGGCCTGGCCCAGTGCGAGTTTTTATATACCTACTATTAAAAATTGTCAAGGATTGTAAAGCCAACAAACCAAGTTCAAATAAAACTTTGCCTGTTTGTCAGATTGAGTGTTAGTCCAAGCCTAATGCATAAAAAAGAAAACAAATTTTAAAGACACAAAAATAGCTTAAAGTTTGACTTAAATGAAACGATACTTTTTATCACAATGAGCTGGATAAAAAAACAGGCATAGAGTTTGACTGTCCCCTGAAATGTGAGTGAGTTATATGGAGAGGTTATGATCCAATATATTAGAGATTCTGAGAGCTTAAAAAGAAAAGATTAACGTTAGCGTGATCCTAGCGAGTTGATATGCCATCCGTGTCACACTACAAATTTAGCAAATAATCATGAACGTGACAGCACGATAACTTGCTAGCGTCACGCTAACGATAAGCTTAGCCCTTAGATCATAAGTTGGTTATGTATGTGGATAGAATCGCGGGTAATTTTTATACTTATACAGATATTGATATAATTACAGATGTATTTGTCAAGGCAACGACAGTAATAATATTTAGTGGAAAGGGATTTACTTCAGAATGTCCCAATAAAGTTCCAAATAGCCCATTTGTAACTAACGTTTGGTCTTGTTAGTTGTGTAATCATTTCATCTGAGAGAGGCGTTAAAGACATTATGCGAAAAGCTGCCTTATTGACGGCTGCTGTAATAATAGCGTATAATTTTATTATATTAGTTCTAATTTGTAAATAAATCTTAAATTATAAGCCCATGTAGGTGTGTTCTCTATTTGCAAAGGTATAAACCCTTTGTATTCATCCATGAACGTTTGAGCGAGATTGTTTCTTTGAATGATTTCCTCTTTCCTAACAATTGCTTGCAAAAAATGTATCTGACATATTTCAATTTCCTTTGCAGAAGAAAATGAGCGCGAGATAGAAAGCTTTTACGATGAATATCCGGAGGAGCGATACAAGGGGGATAATGTTGATAGAATACACTACAAACATGTAGCACATAAGCTTGATCGTAAAACAGAAACGAGGAAATCGAAAGGACACGAAGTCGAACAGAAATTCTTATACGGAATAAACCGTAATGTAACCAACGACCGGCCTTCACAACACGCTACTAATAAAATTGTTTCAGCAGAAAAAATGAGATAGGACAATCGTAATAGTACTACAAACCCACCTAAAAAATAATAAACCCAACGTGGCCAAAATTCGAAGACATTCTTCTAGCTGTTGGCAAAAATACGACTGGAAAAATGATAGGTGGGTAAAAGTGAAAGACAAAATAAAGGAATATATCTAGCAGCAAAAAACAAAACAGCAAAATCTTAAGATATATAAAACAGTGCAGATTTTCACGAAAAACAAATTTCTCTTTAGAATTGTTAAAATAAAAAGCAAGAGCAGAAGGAACGTTGTGGTCGCCGTATCAGCTGTGAGAAAACAAAGAGCTTTAACTTTATTTTTATGTAGGAAATACGGGATCAACAAGGGCGGCGCCGCGGGTTTGACAAAATATAAGTCTGACGCTAATATGAAAACGACTATGAATGTTTCTGAAGGAAAATGTGTCGATGATAGAAGGCGCTTTACTCTGCTTGTTCCCGAAAGGAATGCTTTCAAGTATCTCTGTTAAAATACGTGTAAATAATGATTCTTGACTGCGAATTAGTAGACCTCAATAGATTTATTTTCATTGCCATTAAAAGCTAGAATGTATGTTGCAACTGATTAAATTCATGGTCTTATTAAAATTTATTTTCTATCACAATAAAGGTCAGATTACATTCTTAAAATTATAAAGAAGATAATAAGTAGGTATAAAAAGTGACATCTTCATGTGTACATTTTTGGAGTGGGGGTGGCGGAAGTGTACTGTGTTTACCCACATTTTGCTAGTGATGTTAGATGCCAAAGTAATGAGGTGAGATTATTACCATTATCAGTATCCACACAATTTCGGAGTCCAAACTGTTAATAAGAACCTCTGGATAGGAGACCCCAACAACTTGTAGTCCAAGGATCCAGGACTCGAACCCAGGTTCTCATATTTAATGGCCACAGCATACGCCACTTGACTTCAGTTTCAACATAACTGGGCAAGCCTATCTCCATCATATTGAACACAATTTCAGCCTCCAGACTGCATATAAAAATCCATCACACGTACACAGGCTGCTATTACAATTTCTAGAAATGAGAACCAATCACACTGAATACAATAGCATTTAGTCCGAGGATTCAATCTCTGGACCTAATGTATGCCTGCCGCAGTTTGCCGGTAGAACGAGACAGGCCTTATGTATTATGTATATCTGATTGAATATTCACATCAATCAATCTCTCACGTCTCAATAAATTTATCCTGTCTTGGAATATACGGCATCCAACACGGAATGCTATTGAAACTTAGCTTTTAGTGATTTTTCATCCAAATCCCGGTTGGCATCACTATGGACACGATCCAGAGTAATTTGTCGGGAACACGTTGTATTCTCGAACGGTTACGTATTTATGGAAGCTACACATACGTAGGGGAGATATACATACGTCAAGGGCCCTCATTTGCTACGTTAACGTATTTATTGAAGATACGGGAAGATATACATAGGTTATGATAATTTCGTGAAAAGATCGTCTAATGGTATTCTGTATGCTGCTGGGAGTACGTATTTCATTGCGTATATCTTTGTATCTCTCATGAATAAGTACGTATTTTACTGTTCTTTTTACTATTTTATTTCATTTTTTACCGTTGTCCTAGAATTATTTTATGCGGAAAGGTTTTCAAGTTTTCTATTTTCTACCTATGCCTATAACTAGTTTTAACGTGTTTGCGCTAGTCCGTTGTGTTACATAGTGTTTTGACAATATATGGGAATGTAATTTGTATCTACAACTAAAACTTTAACAATTTTGTAACCTCTTTTTTAAAGTTATTTTATACTGTTATTATATGTTAATTATATAGCTAAATAATTACCAACCAAAATAGAACATGCGTTTCATAATAACACTAATAGGAGGAATTTCCTCTTTGTAGGTACACATATAAAGTACTTGCCTAGTTTTTAAAGAAAGCACAAAATGACTGTTTTAAAAAAACATTTTTTAGTAATTCCTATGCCCGATTGAAATTTTGATTGATAATTTTTGGAAGGTCCCTAAGAGACCTAATGAATCCCTCTAGTAGTTTTATCTTTAAAATTGTAAACTAAAACAGACAGCCTGGCATGTAAATGACGCTTCAATATAACAGTTTTGTAAATAACGCAATTTAAGCTGTATTTACATAATAAATCTTAAATTTGAATATTATATTAAGATGGTGGCGAGACGAACATTAGGTCCCGACCGCCGTGTTATTTTGCAAAGTGTGCTTACAGATGATAAATTATCATTATACCTAAGTGACACCGTGATCGATTGAGTCGTTAGGCTAAGGTTGACGATGTTTTGTTTGAGAAGATTTTAGGTATAATTCTTTGGCTAAAAATGCACCTAGGCGTTGTAGCTTTATTTGATAGTCGTGGCTTATTTTCGCCAAACTGTGATCCAGAAAGGTACCAGAAAAGACGAACGGATTATAATTGAGGATACTCATAAAGGGTTGAATGCAATTCAGTTTAAATGTAAAAAATTAAATTATATTAGTATGTTTTAAAGCGTATGAACGAACAATTACTCCTAAATAACCTTATTAATTCAATAACAACAAAGTTAGTTCTTTATTTCTTTGCCTGAATTTCGACTATAGCGTTTTTTAGAGGACACGTTAACTTTACCTTCATATTTATTTAAAACTTTTGGCTTGGTATTTTTACTCAAAATTGAATGAATATAAAAAGAAAAGGATTTAGAGAAAAAAATAATAATTTCGTTGGTCTGACGAAGAAATGACGATTGCTGAAAAAGTTTTAAGTATACGTATACGCTTCAGGGCAACTTAAATGAAGAAGAAGGACTAGAAAGTCCACGGTTACTGTCTTAAAAATGAGAGTTTGACAATATTCAAAGGTAAATAAATTCATAATTCCTATCTCAAAATATGCGTTCCCTTGGCCGTTTTTAATCACTCTTATACAAACGAAGATATTTACAGAGCTTTTGAGAAGGTCGATAGGAAAACGCTTAGGGACCCCTATTTGTTGGAACCAATTTAACACGTAACGTGGCGTGTTACGATAACTTCGTAAAATGTTTGTTTAATGGTACGCCAGGGAATTACTCGCGAAATGCCCAAGTAGTCAATCGTTTAAATAGCAAAGTTTCAAAGTGATAGAAATGACTTATGTTATATCTAATTACGCCACGTTGCGTAATTTTATTCAAATAAATGCTCCTTTACCCCTAATGTTTCTATTTGATAGGCATGACGCGTCTTAGGGATCCTAATTTTTAGCCATGACGCATCTTAGGCATTCTGCTTCTTAGCTATAATACATTTCAGGTATTCCATCTTATTAGGCTTTCTGTTTTTGGAACACCTCATAACCGATACAAAATACTATTATAGTGACGTGCCGCGTTTGGTTATAGCGAATAATAGCCCAGGTCGACTGATCTCTTGGGAAACACGGCGGCGCCTCCTGCAAACATCGTTATTTGCGATTCCTCGTCCACCGAGACCTGTGTCAACACCATCGTACTTATACAGATTGTGATGTCACACTTATGTATAAAGAATTGAGCTATGATTTTGGCAGGCTTTTCAGGAAATTGAAAAAAAAATCTGTTCAGAAAACAGTATGCTACTCCAGTAAACTAATGACCTGGTGAAGGTACAACGACGACTCGCGTCGGGACGATCTTTGGGGATTCTGCAGTAGATGTTTTTTCGGCTGATAATGTAATGACGCTCTAAAATGGGAATCGGGTAATAAGTCTGCAAAGCTCAAATAGGCGTGGGCGGGGCATGTTTGTCGAATGCAATCTGAGGGATGGGCTAGAGTCGTTACACAATAGCCTGCAGATGGGCATCGACGTCGGGCCAGGCCCAGGAAGCGTAGGCGTGACGACTTGTAAGCATTTCGGAAGGATTGGCTGGAGACGGCTAAAAAAAAGGGGTCTAGAAGGTTATGGTGGAGACCTTTGCTCAGCAGTGGGACAATATAGGTTAAAAAAGAAATGTAATGACGTTAATGACTACCATCGCGGCGATCTTTGGGGAGGGCTTTTGTCCTGCAGAATTGTCTTTCGGCTGATGATGATGCCTTGTAGCATCGTCATCAGCCGAAAGATTAATATTCATCATATGAAATATTCTAGCTTTTTAACTTTTCTGGTTTCCTCCACTCTCATTGTTCCTCTCATATACGCATATGAGAAGAACTATGAAAGTGGAGGAAACCAGAAAGGTTTGTAAGGAAATAACTTGTTGGATCTTTATATTACCTGCCTATCCCGCAAGGGATATGGCCTGATGATATATATAGAAGGAAAGAGAGAGAGAGAGAGAGAGAGAGAGAGAGAGAGGGAGAGAGAGAGAGAGAGAGAGAGAGATAAACAGCGAGATAAAATTTTACATTACTCCATTCTTGTTCTAAAAGGTGTTATTTTAGCCAACTTAATTATACCGTGTATGTTATCTATCTATAAGTTTATAGGCTAGCCCAGTATTACTGTATTAAACGATTCGACGACTGAACCTAGAAGGCGCGGGTTCGATACCCGCATGGAACAACTTTTTATATGACTCTCAAAATGTGTTTGTTACGGTGTGGGTATATGTGTTTGTAAATGTCATAACTTTAAACGCACCCACGACACAGTAGTTATGCATAGTTGGCGGTAATGTTTTTATAGAAAAGAAATAATTAAACAATTCTCCCACTTGAGGCAGACAAAACCATTACAAAACCATTACATCCTTATTTAACCAACAGCTTTAAAATAAGCATAGTTAGATTGATGTTGAGTAGATTTACTTCATATCCCGTTCCGTACAACTACAGGAAAAAGAGTGACCTCAACTAGCCGAGAACCACAACAGGAAATTGAATTACAGAACTTGCAATTTATGTTCTGACTTGTCGGAAGTGTTTCAAATTGAAAAAAAAAACACAATTTTTTATTAATATTATAAAAAACACCGCCACGCTTATATTCCTCAAGCGGCATGGTAGAGGTGTGCTTCGTACCTACATGCCGACAATTTTAACCCCCAATGTAATGGGGAAGAGCCTATTTTATTTTATACTACGCACATCTCTAGTTCGGTACAATGATCACAAGGCCCTGGGTTGAAATCAGAGGTTGACAAAATTGTATTTTTTCAATAACAAAACTTTCACTCTGCACTTAGGTATTGTGCCTGGTATAATGTAAAAAGATCGCGTCCTATTACATGGGGCCTCACATTATCCGTAAAAACTGGGTGTGCATAAATATACTTCGTTTTTCTACAATTCTGGTGTCCGGATTGCTAATGAGGACTTCTACGATAGAAAAAGTTTAATAACTCTTTTCCGACCTAGGATTTGAACCAACGACAACGAGATGGTCAATCGCACCATGCGCCACAACGGACAAGAATGTATGTATGTTTCAACACACGGCATCTCTAAAACTCAAATCTACTATTACGTGATCTACCTACTAGAAACGTATGATATATGTAGTCGACCTACTACATAGTTCACACTAAACCCATACGAAAAGAATAATAAAACCGTTGGGAAAAACATCATAGATTACGACCGCAGAAATAAAACAAAAACAGTGATCCTTTCGATATTAGTACGTGAATGGAATAGTGTAAATCAAAACTTCGACAAATAACTTGTTAAATGAAGCTTCTTTGAGGACTGATTTGGAAATATTGACAGTTATAATATTTTATGTGACCTGATTTTTGTTTTATTATATCCCTCTGATAGGTATAAACCTTCTCTCACAAATCGGGGTTAGAAAGAATGGGCGATGTTCAACCACGGAAACCCGGTGCGGATTAACGGAGACCAAAAGATATATAGTATGTAGATTTTACAGGTAGAGTGTAGGCTCACATATTCTTGACGATGATTAACTATCATATTCATAATATACTATGAAATGCCTTAAAAAATAACGCCTATTTACAACTGCTTATGGCCATATATATAGTATAGTACCTGCAAAGAGTCTTAAATTGACACTGACAGGTATCATAAGTAGAAATAAGAAATCAAAGGTATAAATAAATATTTATTCTACAAAATATTCTTCTATAGTTTTAGGTGACGTCGTATAAAATTAAGAATGGATTCAGGCTACAATTATTTTAAAATACGAAAAAACTTTGGCAAGCAGCCAATGTTTTCTATGACTCCTGTCCAACTACGGGATACCATTGAACCTGCTACATCACTGCAGAAACAGTACATTTTACATAACCTAGTTCACACGCAGTCTCAAGCATTAGTGAACCAATCGGGGATTCTCGCTAGTACTATTAGAGTTGAGTATCTTAATCAAGGAACGAAACACGGTGAAGGAGGGTGGCCCAAGGATATAAATTTCTATGATGAAGAAGCAACTTACCGATATAGACGCAGAATCAAGAGAGATAATAGCTAGGTTAATGCTGTACTAGATCTGCAACCTAAATTCCAACATTATATTACGGTTTCATACATTTATTTCTCAAAAAGAATACAATTCACTTATAACATGAGAAATATAAATTGATCTTAAATATTAAATACAGAAGGACGGTAGGTACTTATAAATGAACCACAATCTTTTTAGTGTTGTGGGTAAAAAGAAAACTTAAGTGAACTATTACGTGTCGTTTCCTGAAGGCAAGTGTATAGCAATCCTACTAATATTATAAATGTGAAAGTTTGTATGTTTGGATGTTTACTCAATCACGCAAAAGCGGCTGAACGGATATGGATGTAATGTGGCGCACAGTAGTCTTTTACCTAGATTAACACATAGCATACTGTCATACATTAACCAGAATAACGCTATTGGGATGTCCGAAATGTATTTTAAGGGCATGGAAGAAACCAATTCTACTGAGAGCTATGGTGTAAAAGTTAACAACGTGTATCGAGACGCAAAGAATGGCCCAATAGCGTGTATTAACTGAACTTTAGAGAGATTCCGACTGTGTCGTTCGCCACGTTCGGTCGCGTCACCGCTTACCGCGCTACTCCCCCCGCGACGCAGTCCGCCGTCCCGCTCGCGCGTACTAAATACGTACACGCGAGCGGGAGGGCGGACTGCATTCGGTAGGTACGACGCGCCGTTTTGACGGCGTTGTCGACCTTTCCCTAGTGTTCGACGACTAGTCGCAGTTTGTTTTTAAAACCACGACTTTTTTTTCGTTCGTGGTAAGACTGGTGGATACCCAACGGTGACAACTAAGCGAGTCTTGAGTGCCACAGCTGTCAGCTGTACGGGCTTTGTACCCGTTACTGCCAAGCGCGCTCTCGATGCGTCAAATGTGTAGGGGACCACGCGACCTCGCAATGCTCCCGCTCGAGGTTAACGGCGACAGGTCCACCCAGCTGCGTCCTCTGTAGGACCAAAGGACATACCACGAACTACGTGGTTGCCCCAAGGCCCCAAAGGGGAAGCGCCGGACAAGGCGCGGTCGACGCCGCCCCTCGTGCAGCCACTCATCCCCCAGCATCTATCGACAGGGAAGTCGAGCGTAGGGCGTCCCTCCCCTCCACCGATTCCTTACCCCCTATTACCCAGACCCAGGTCGAGGATCTGATTAAAGGTCTTAAACCGAAAAAGACCCTCGGCTCTGACAGCATTTCTAATCGCATACTCACATTTGAGTATGCGATTAGAAATGCCCGCCCGCTTACCCGCCCGCCCGCTTACCCGCCTAAATCATCTGCCTCTTAGTGGCCATCTTTAATGCCGCCATGACGAACTGCACCTTCTCTACTCAGTGAAAGGAGGGCGACGTCATTGGCATCCCTAAGTCCGGTATACCTCGTGACCGACCCACGAGTTACCACCCCATCAGTCTCCTCAACTCCCTGGCAAAGATCTACGAGCGCCTGCTCCTGGCACGGCTCAAAGAATTTTTATCGTCCAAGGGTATTCTCATCAATGAGCTGTTTGGTTTTCAAGCCAAACACTCTTGCGTCCATCGAGTGCACCGCATCACGGAGCACATCCTTACTGGCCTCAACAAACCCAAACCCGTGTAGACACACGGGTTCCCCTTTTCTTCGATGTCGCGAAGGCGTTCGACATAGTCTGGCACAATGGCTTCTACAAGTTTTACCAAATGGGTGTGCCGGACAGACTCGTGCTCATCTTACGAGACTTCCTGTCGAATCGCGCCTTTCGGTATCACGTCGAAAGGACGCGCTCTACCCCCTACTCCATACATGCTGGTGTCCCACAAGGCTCAGCTCTCTCCCTACTCCTATTCACGATCCTCCTTTACACGAACGATATTCCTCGTTCAGGTAAGGTCCATCTAGCACTATTCGCTGATGATACCACTCTTTATGTCTCGCATAGGAATAAGGGTTTCATTACCAGAAACCTTCAGGCAGCCGCCAATACCCTAGGGGATTGGTTCAGGAAGTGGCGTATTGAGATGAACCCGCACAAGAGCGCTGTGGTGTTCTTTTCCAGAGGTGCCACCGCGCGCCCCACCCTTCGCCACCCCAGAAGTAATCTCGGTCAAGTGACTATGTTCGACTTACTTATTCCCTGGGTCAAACAGGTCAAATACCTAGGGGTCACCCTAAACAATACGATGACCTTCGGATCGCATATCAAGCGAGCCCCTTTACCGAGCAGCCCTTTGTGTTCGGTCTTCTTTACCCGATTATCTGCAAGCGGAGTAAAATGTCCCTTAGGAATAAGGTAACACTTTACAAAACTTGTATACGGCCCATCATGACGTACGCTTGTCAGGTGTTCGGGCACGCTGCCCGCTCTCACATCGATAGACTCCAAACGGTTCAATCCCGTTTTCTCCGCAAAGCCGTTGGAGCTCCGTGGTTCATACGGAATATCGATCTCGACTCGATCGATTTTCTCACCGATCCTCCCGATGCCCTTACGTCCCTTCTTTCAGATGCAGATACCGCACATAGGATCAGACACCGACCGCGTCGGCGAGGTCAAAGAATCCCTTGCCCGCCGGCCGGTGCAGAGCACCACGGCGAGATATCTAGTGTACATCCCCCCTTCCCCCCCATAGCCACTGCCCAAGCCGAGGCCGTTCCTTCTGCCCCCTTGCCCTTCGGACTCGAGCGTAGTGGTTGCATGCTCGCTCTCTTGTCCGATGAAGCTGAAAAGGCCCCGCGGCTAATATCGTAGATCATTCACACACACACACACACAATGGACTTTAGAGAATAACTCTAAAATAGCTGTAGCCTATTTTATAACCTGCAAATAATATATTCACCTGCGGTATATGGGATATTGAGTATGCTAATTATCCTGTTGGCACTTTCAAACCGCCTTGCGTCTGCTGGCAGATAGCATGTTCTCCAGTAAAACCTGAGATTATTGTGGGAGGTTTTGAGAACGGCAGAGTTTGTATATTTGATTTACGTCATGGTAGTGAGCCATGTACCATGTCAGTGAGTGCATTTGGTACGATATTCGTCAAATTAAAGCGCCTATTGAAAGTCTTATTATATCAATACGAGGTCCTCTAGGACGGGAAGGTCTACTACTAGGGTCTAGGTCTACTACGAGGTCCTCTGGTTTCTTCCCTTTTGAAAGGGAAGAAACCAGAACGAATGTAAGGATTGTGGTTGGTAACGATGTGCTGGAGCAAGTGAATGAGTTTGTATATCTTGGATGCGCCTTCAGTAAGGATGGGAAATACACCGCTGACATAGAGAGAAGAGTGAGTGCAGGGAACAGAGTGAATGGTGCGATGGGAAAGCTACTCGGGAGCCGGCACTTAAGCCATAAGGCGCAGCTGGCCATACATAACGGAGTTCTTGTCCCAACGCTGTTATATGGTAGCGAGAGCTGGGTATGTAAGAAGGAGAATGAAAGTAGGATAAATGCGGTAGAAATGCGAGCTCTGCGGAAGATGTGCGGAGTGAAGCTGACCGACCGCATTAGCAACAGCATAGTAAGACAGCGAGTAGGTATGAAAGATAGTATCGGTGTAAAGATGAGAAAGGGCATGCTCCGTTGGTTCGGGCATATAGAAAGAATGCCAGAGGAAAGAATGACAAAACAGATATACAATGTGAAAGTGAAAGGATGCAGGTACCGGGGAAGACCTAGACTATCTTACCACGACCAAATAAACCGAGTCTTATCTGATGGAAAAGTCAAGAGTCTCCGTAACCGGCGAGCGTGTATGAGACGAACTATGAGAGTCGAGGAAGCCAGAGAGGTATGTAAGGAAAGAACCTGTTGGAACTCTGTACTCTCTGCCTACCCCGCAAGGGATCTGGCGTGAGGTTATAGGTCCTCTAGGAGAACCAATAAGTTTGGCGAATGCCGAAGGTGTCACTGCGTTGCATTTTGACCGCGCGTTTCCAACAAAATTCTTATGTGGAACTGACACATGGTTTGTGGTTAACGTCAATCGCAAAGGAAAACCTCTAAATGCAATAGTGAGCGCTACGTATTCAACTCATAATGGACTAGTTAGGGTCAAAGCCCTAGTATTACCAAAATGTTTATGATATGTGGAGATTTTTTTTTTTTTTTTTTTTTTTTAAACGTAGCCCCACACTAGGATTATTCCTGTGTCGTGGGTGCGTTTACAAACATGAAAATTCACAAACAAATACCCAGACCGGGACAAATAATTGTGGATCACACAAAGATTTGTCCCGTGCGGGAATCGAACCCGCGACTATTCGACACAGTGGGCGGAGCAGCTTAAGCTCTTAACCACTGCGCTGAATCGTCCGATTGATCAACTCATGTTTGGAGTGAGGAAGTAGTTACACCCCCAATAATAACAGGCACAAAGCAACGTTACCCCATATTTGATGTAGCATGGGCCCCCAATAGAGTGACTAGTTACATGACAGTATCTGGCGATGGCATATTTCGTTATTGGGATATGATGCGTAAATTACGCCAACCTATGCTAGTGTTACCTGTGAGTAAATGTGCTGTATTAAAGATAAAGGCTCACAAGGATGGTCGTATGATTGCGATGGGAGACGCAAAAGGAGCGATACATTTAATAACGCTGTCAGGATGTTTCGTATTAAGTGGAGATAAAAATAAATCAAGTCCAAGTGTCTGAAACCTTTCAACGTGAGACTCGTCGAGAGCGTATACTTGAGAACCAGGTTAAATAAATTCGTTTGAAACTGAAAACTGAAGAAGAAGTATTAGCTCCCGTTGAAGAAGTGATCGATGAAGATGCTAAAGTTAAAGCACCTGGGGATGAGTATAGACGAATAGGACGAAAAAATTGAGGCATTGATTCCACGTTAGTTACGCAAATGTGGTTAGGTTTGAAGAGAATAATAAAATATGGTCTGTTTATTTAATAAAGCTATAAGCGTGCTTTTTAAAATATGAGGTTGATTGAGTAGGCGGTTAAGTTTCTTTTATGACTTTTAGTAGGGTAGGTAGAGATTGAATAAGACTCCCGTTTAAGATTAAAGTTTTCTTCAAGTATTTTATATCTTATTTTTTAATGGTATAATGAGTATAAACGTTGAGTATAACTACAGTACAATATACAAAAAAAAAAATAATGCTAGAGAATAGAATAGAATACACTTTATTGTACACCAACAAAATTATAAAACAACATATAAAATAAGATACCGATACAATAGGCGGTTTTATTGCTAAGAGCAATTTCTTCCAGACAACCTGGTTAAATACAAAATACTAGAAAGAAAAGTAATCAGGGCAGTTGGTGGCGTACGCTATCATTGGTATATACAAGTATTTAAATATGTATAAAAGATAAATAAATACATATATACGTAAATAAGTACAAAACATATTTAACTACATACATACTTACAGAAAAGTATACCAAAAAGGGACTAACTATGATGCATCTTATTTTATCAGCAAGCAGAGAGATAGTGGTCTTTGACCATCTTTTTGAAGGAAGCTGACGACTGTACTCGTCTAACTGATACAGGCAATTCCACAAGCGGACAGCTTGAAATGTGAAGGATATATCAAAGAAATTTGTGGAATGCAGTGGCGTTTTTAGCTTTAGATTCTACGACGACCTAAGGGACCTCAAATGTGTCTCGTGAAGGAATTCAAATCTTTGTTTGAGGTAAGAAGGAGTTGACGGATTAATAACGAAATCAATTCATAAAAATGCAAGTATATATTTTTTGTTTATTAATAATGCAAGATATTATTATTATGTATGTATCTCGCTGCGTTTCACGGGGTTTACTCGGACCTTTGAAAGGCTTGTATGGATCCAATACGTAGAGGCCATTTGCGAGAAGTTAATGTTGTGTAAAGTTACCCGGTGAGATTACTAACTATAAAAATTTTCTTCAGGGTGCCTCGAACATTTTAATAAAAATTCTTATTCTAAAGATAGTAGAAATTACACAGAGCGCTTAAACCTACATAAATATGAAAGAAAACTCTTCTATATAATATTATAACGAAGACTGGAAGGACTACCGTTACCATGGGTGCTCTATAGTACTCGAAACGTATGAATCAAATAATAAATGACGCTAAATCCGAAAAATAGATTTAATTTTGTATATAAGTAGATGTGTATATATTATCTACCTTCTGATAATACTTGATAAGTAAATTCATCGAACATTGTTGAAGTACGAATCTAATAAGAACTTATTATTCCTAAAGTTATTTAACGGACTTTATTTATATAGCGCTATATTCCAATAGAGTATTGTATCAGCTTGGGCTATTTGAGGTTACAGCTTCACACAGTGCTGTGTTGTTCGTGATTATCAAGGTTGAGCAACTTTCGGCTCAGTTAGTCTGAGATGGATAATCATTTGTAGCATTTGAAGAAAAACTTAGCAATAAGAATTGAAAACTTCATCGTAATAAATACTATGTACATCGCAATAGACAATATATAATCGAGGTCATCTAGATTTTCGCACAAATTTAGTGCGTAACAACCTATAAGAATTCAACACTTTTCACAAACACAGCAATTCACATTAAAAGAAAAAGAAATCTTGGAAGAATGAGAAAAAAGTTGATGCCCAAAGAGAGGCCCATATGTAACGCGGTAGCTGTATTCAGAGAGAGGGGGTGAGTTTAATATGGTTTTCACCCTAACGCAAAGGGAAATGAAAGAGGGCTTAGCATGAATAGAATGACGTTAGCGCAATGCTATCGAGGTAATATTCCCTCCTTGTCACTTCAAATTTTTTTAATAAGGATGAACGTGACAGCAATATTTTTCAACAACGATACGGTACGTGAATCTGTTTGTACTAAGTCCTCAGTTTAGGATACACCAAGATTGTTTGCAGTCATTTTGGTATTTCTTTCCTTACTTTAGCATATTTTTGTAAGACTTTTTTTAGGGCATCGTTTTTAATTAAAATTAGTACACGTATTTATTATTAGGGTTTAGTGTGTCATCCATACCGTCTTCAATATTTGGTGAAGGTGTACTATGATAATGTAGGTAATAATAAAAAAAATCATAGGTGGTCGTTTCTTGGAAACATAATAAACTAAAAACATAATATGAAAATGTGTTCTAAAATCTAAATATGAATCCAAATTTCATCCAGTTTTCCAAAACCCGTTGCATAGCTTTGTAAGTATATTATAATAATGAGTAGGTCAGTAATATTAAATCAAATTTAATATTTTAATTCAGAAATTACTTGCAACGCACAGAACAGTTTGAGAAGGCTATAAAAGCTTACGACGAGGCTCTTCGTTGGAATGTGAGTTTGAAATATAATTAAGATTATATACTAGTAAATATTATATTAGGTAAAATAAAATGGTCACTCTGAGTCACGGTCGGGTTGCTAATGCTAAAGGTAAGCGACTGTTCCTCTTTACATTTTTCAAAACAAAGACCCACACATGGAATTATTGGTATGACGTGGATGCGTTGACAAACAATCAATTCACAAACACCCAGACCGATGCAAATATTTGTAGGTCATACAAAGATTTGTTTCGTATGGGGATCAAACCTGGGACTACTCGATCCAGTGAGCGGAGTAGCTTAAATACTTAACCATTGGACTAAGTCGTCCGTCAGAAAGAAGAGAACCTTGCAAGTTTTTAAAAGTTATGTAGAATGATATGCCAGGAGAATGATGATGGGCTCACTACATGTCACACTTAGAATAATATATCCAAAAAGGCGCGTCCAGTCATAATTGCACGTCGCGCGGTGAAGCCAAAAATTCAACAAAGGCCCCGCATTCACCGCACTTTCCACCCGCGCAATGTTGGCAGCCCGGAAAGGTAACCAGTTTTTGGGGTAAATGTTGATGACATTAGAGTAGATGAGAATAAAATCAATGTTGAGGTAACGTGTATTTTAATGCATATTAAACTCAAGAAATAGATATACTTGAACTATAAAGGTTTGTAGTAATATAATGTACGGAAAATATATTTTCATCATGTTAACTAAATAATAAAACCGCGATGTATTACTTACTTATACTACGATCTTATACTAGATTTTATAAAGTCCTCAGCAAATAAAAGTAGGGAAAAATTAAATTGTCATTCTAGCAACACTAAGAAATTGGACGCATCTTTTACTATGACAATTACAGACGGAATAATTAAATAATACGGCGCCTTAATGCGCTAGTTACGTATAAAATGTGATCCTATAGTGTTCCTTTTTGAGTTCAACAGCATGTTTACAGTTTACAGGAACGACACAAGACGGCATCATTCAATTTAATTTGACACGCGCAGAGCACGTTATTTCGCACGACGATTACAGAGTGACTACTCGCGCAAACGTAACTACTTGCTTTGCAGGTAGTAATAGTTAATTAAAGTTAATGCGCGCCTGCGGCTTATATTTATTCTAAGATGTTACGTAACAGGCATAAACTATATCCATATAACCACAATTTACCTGTGATTTTCATTGCATCGAAATTGTTGATGAATGTGATCGTTGTGCCAGCGCGTTACCTATTGCGTTGAAAAACACAACGCTGGATCAAAACTGCAGATCTTGACCTCTCCCTACCGAGTAAATACTCGCTCACATACTGAGAAGAAGCCAAGCTTTAAATTTTGTTGTTCTCAACCGATTTTGATGAAAGATATAGCACTACTTAAGTGCTATATCTTTCAATAGCAAGTCAAATATGAAGATTCTGTTAAAATCGTGGTTTGTGTGTAGCTGTTATTAAAAAGTGGATTTCATGTAATATCGGAATAAAAATACATTTTTTTTAATATTTCTTCATTGTGACCTGTAAATAGTCGATCCCATTTTTTAATATATTCAATTGTATACAACCCCATTACAATTTCATTACAATAATAATGAATGGGGGTCTGTCCAAGAGCGTGCTCGTCGCGACCCCTGCCAGTCATTATGGCTGCAATCTTGGACCGAAGACGTACCGCAGTGCGGGCTAGGGCGTCCCCCCGAGGCGACGCGTACCGGCCCGCCCCCGTCGGTACGAATATAGGTGGAAGCGGCGATGGGGGCCGCCACCCATCACGCCGGGCCCGAACTGGCGAGTCGTGGGGTGCAGAGTGCCGAATAGGCACTTGGAATGTAAGAGGTGGTATGGAAGATAAGATGCATGAGGTGATTGATGTAATGAAAGAGAGACGCCTGGATGCTCTGTGTGTAACAGAGACTAAGCGGAGGGGCAGTGAAACCTGTGATCTTCCTGATGGAACGATGGCTCTGTGGTCTGGTGTACCGCAGAGCAGTCGTGCCAGCATGGGGGTGGGTATCTTGCTGTCCCGTCGCCTGGCCTCTGGAGTGAGAGATTATGGCCTGTGCGATGCGAGACTTCTCTGGGTACGTTTAAAACTGGGTGTCACTAGAGTATTTTTGGTCGCAGCGTATGCTCCCGTAAGCTCGTCGACACCCCAGGACCTTGAGAAGTTTTGGGATAATGTCAGGGAAGTTCTGGATTTGGCTGAGGCTAACGAAAAGGTGATTCTGTGTGGCGATCTGAACGGATGGGTAGGAACCAGGCGGCAAACTTGCGACGCTGCTCTGGGTCCTTATGGTGATAAGAGAGTGAACGATGCAGGTAAGCTCATTGTAGATGTTTGTTTGGAAAGGGGTCTCCTTGTGTCTAATACGATATTCCAGCATAAGGACATACATATGTATACGTGGAGAAGGAATGAACAAAAAAGCATGATAGATCTGATCCTGGTTGATAACCGTCTCCGAAGCAAACTACAAGATACGCGTGCGTATAGAGGCCCCACTCTGGAATCAGACCACTATCTCGTAGTTGCGCGGTTTAGTGGTCTGTTCAGGAAGTGGAGGCACTGGCGAGAGCGTATCCCCTTCGGAGACCTTAAAAGATTAAAGGTTGAAAAGTTGCAAGATGAGAGCGTGAGGAGGATGTATGAAGACAGAGTCCGGGACAAGCTTTTGACAGCAGGCTCTTCGGACTCAAATGTAGATGAATGCTGGAATAGCCTGAAAGAGAGTTTGGTGGAATCCGCGAAAGAAGTATGTGGTTGCTCAAAGAAGCATATTACAGCAAAAGGTGATGCATGGTGGGATGCGGAGTTGCAAAGCTCCGTAGAAAGTAAGAAGAAAGCGTGGCAGGACTATGTATCTTCTTTGAACCTGAATGCCAGTATGACAGAGATGAGAAAAGAAATATACCGGCAATGCAAGAATGCCACTAAAACTTTAGTGAAAGAAAAGCGTGAAAGAGCCAGTATGATTGAGGAGGAGAGGCTGGCGAAGAACTTCGAGAACAACACCAAACTCTTTTGGAGCAAGGTGAGAAAGGCTCGAGGTGATTCGTCAGGCTCCAGAATGGAAAGGATAAAATCTAAAGATGGTGACATTCTTGCAGACACACAAGCTGTGCTAAACCGGTGGAGTGAATATTTTGGAGAAATGTATGGAGATGACCCGGATGCTGATGCCGCAGACGTGCCTAAAGGCGAGATTGCGGCACCAGAATCAACGCAGGACATCACTATGGAAGAAGTTGAATGGGCGATAGGAAGTATGAAAAACGGTAAAGCTGCGGGAGTAGACATGATATCTGCCGAGATGATCAAATATGGTGGAACTTGCGTCCGGGACGCTTTCCGGGCCCTTGCAAACCTTTGCTGGAGGACCGGTAGAGTCCCTACAGATTGGCGCCGCGCAGTCATAGTACCCTTGTATAAAGGCAAGGGTTCACAATATGACTGCGCCAATTACAGAGCCATCAGTTTGATCAGCTTGGCAGCCAAGGTGTACGGTAAAATTATTGAACGGAGAATGCGCGTGAAGTCCGATGGAATGTTGTGCGAGGCACAAGGGGGTTTCAGGTCTGGAAGAGGATGTTCGGATCAAGTCTTCTCACTCCGCAACATCGTAGAGAAGCATCTGGCAGTGGGCTGGAAGGTTTTCTGCGGTTTTGTAGATCTGGAGAAGGCATTTGACAGAGTTGTGCGAAAGAGACTTGGGACATTTTGCCAGAGTATGGTATAGATGGCACTCTGTTGCGAGCCGTCCAGTCCACTTATGTGGACTGCAAGGCATGCGTACGGGTGGGTGGTAAGGTCACCCTGGTTTGACGTTAAAATCGGCGTCAAGCAGGGTTGCGTGTTGTTCGCTAGACTGTTTATAATATATCTGGACAAAAGTCTTCAAAGACTGAAAGCGATGAATGAAGGTGTACAAATGGGTGACTTAGTGGTAAACCATCTACTTTATGCAGATGACGCGGTTTTAATAGCGCCAACAGCCACTGATCTGCAAACACTAGTCACAGTTATGAAAGACGACTGCATGATCAATGGCTTACACTTGAATGTGAAGAAAACCAAGATTATGGTTTTTGAAAGGGAAGAAACCAGAACGAATGTAAGGATTATGGTTGGTAACGATGTGCTGGAGCAAGTGAATGAGTTTGTATATCTTGGATGCGCCTTCAGTAAGGATGGGAAATACACCGCTGACATAGAGAGAAGAGTGAGTGCAGGGAACAGAGTGAATGGTGCGATGGGAAAGCTACTCGGGAGCCGGCACTTAAGCCATAAGGCGCAGCTGGCCATACATAACGGAGTTCTTGTCCCAACGCTGTTATATGGTAGCGAGAGCTGGGTATGTAAGAAGGAGAATGAAAGTAGGATAAATGCGGTAGAAATGCGAGCTCTGCGGAAGATGTGCGGAGTGAAGCTGACCGACCGCATTAGCAACAGCATAGTAAGACAGCGAGTAGGTATGAAAGATAGTATCGGTGTAAAGATGAGAAAGGGCAGGCTCCGTTGGTTCGGGCATATAGAAAGAATGCCAGAGAAAAGAATGACAAAACAGATATACAATGCGAAAGTGGAAGGATGCAGGTACCGGGGAAGACCTAGACTATCTTACCACGACCAAATAAACCGAGTCTTATCTGATGGAAAAGTCAAGAGTCTCCGTAACCGGCGAGCGTGTATGAGACGAACTATGAGAGTCGAGGAAGCCAGAGAGGTATGTAAGGAAAGAACCTGTTGGAACTCTGTACTCTCTGCCTACCCCGCAAGGGATCTGGCGTGAGGTTATAGATAGATAGATAGATAGATAATAATGGATATTGAATTATCAGATTGAAATACAACAATTAATTTACAAATCAAATCATACCACTTATTATTGCTTTTCCCTTTCCCTTAAGTTTGACTTAATTGGCTCGTCTTAACTATAACCTTCTATTAATATACCTACAAAGCATATTACAAGAGGAATGACTTCTTGTTTTCAATTACCAATTCAATTCCACTTCACTTAATTGTTTTAATAACTAACTACGATGACCTGTCTTAACCTTACCTGAACTGAACGGTTCTGGTCATTTCCGAGAGAAATGCTTTCTAGTTTTTAATTGACGGAATTTTTGGCGCAGTGGTTCAGAGCTTAAGCCGCTCCGCGCACTGGGTCGAATAGCCGTGGGTTCGATTTCCGCACGGGACAAATCGTTGTGTGATCTACAATTATTTGTTTCGGTCTGGGTATGGGTGTATGTGAAATTTCATGGTTGTAAACGCACCCACGACACAGGAATAAATCATAGTGTGGGGCTACGTTTTAAAAAAAATGTAAAAAATGGTTTGATTTGGATACCAATATCCATGAATTAAACTTGGACCGTTAATTACCATGATTTTAAATGGCGATGGAAATAAGTTGCGTAGTAGTACTACTAGGTAGTTAACTATAAGCACTCTTTTAAAAATCATTTTTAAGTTCATTGGTCGTAAGTTTTGTGCTGCCTCAAAAAGACAAGGATTTTTTTTACTGTTTTACATTTCCATTTTCCTACATTTTACAATCTACTCTGCATTCAAAAAAATATTAAACAAAAAGTGGATTCTGTATTTTTATCTTCTAAATATCACTTGCGTGTGTCTGTGTGTGTGTTTGTGAGTTTGTATGTGTATGTGGGTGGGTTACTCTCTCACTCACTCACCCTCGGTAACTCTCTACTTTCATTTAGTTGGCTTCCCAAATAAAATTAGCTAATATTATATAATAATATAATTTTGGATAATTGATATTCCTATTTTCAGAATGCCGATGTTCGTTCATTGTTGGGCCGTAGTTTGGCGCGAGCCAAATCAACACATTATACCGACGCTTTGGCAGACGCTGCGCAAGCAACCGGTACAGCATCAGCTAATTTTATAGGCCTTTGGCACGAGTTCCATGCTAATAAAATAAATTTCTGTTTATATTGGTTTGTTATATCTCAGCATATTGCGGAATCATGTTCTATGAGATTTCTGCAAAGGACCTTGATCCTTTACAAATCGGGGGTGGTAAATTTAGTATCTATCCTGTTGAAATTTTATTGCGCGTAGCGAACACGAGTTTCTGAGTTCAAATCCTAGGATGGGAAATATAATTTATCTGTTGAAAAATTCCGAGTATCCGTCCGGTGTCTGGAATTATGCCCGGTATAATAGCAATAGGCTCGCCTTCTATTACATTAGGCGTACACCTAACATCGTCGGCGAAAAGTGGGTGTACACAGAACACATTTGCTTCTTCCGCTTACGGAATACAGGGGTGACGATGTTTATTTTTTATTTATTTACTAGTAATTTTGCGGTAAAACCCTTTGCTGCTAGAATAATACTTAGTGATATCCGTAAAAATTCCACACTAATTCAAACGCTTCATAACACTTCGTTATCAATAGGAATAATTTTATTCAATTCGAAAAGAGTAAGCAGATCGCAATTCAATTGTTTTGAGCTGGTTGATAGCATATTTTTTTATTTAATTGATAACTTCCGCTCGAAAGGCGCTCTTAAGGTGTTCATTCAATAAGGTTAAGCAGCGTTTGGCTAGATCAGTCTGAGATGGGGGACCATTTGTTTCATTTTTATTATCGAGCGTTCCCCTACTTTGGTAGGCATTAAACCATTCGTTCCGGTTCCTACTTTATGTGATAGTCGCTAAGCTTATTTGGAAGCTTTATGGACGGCTCGATCAGTTCCAACAGTACCTGACCACAAACCTACATTTACCAATCTGCATTATCTCCGCGCGGTAGAGTATAACCTATTTTCTCTTACTTTAATTTGTGAGAGAAGGTCTAGCAGCAGGACAATATAAGTTGATTTATAAAATAACTTCTGATTAATTAGATTTGGAGCCACACAACCTGAAGGCTCTACAAATACGAGCGCAAACTGAATACGAGAAATGCGCGTTCGAGCGTGCTTTGCTGCTTGCTCATCGCGGTAATGGAGAGTCAAGATTCCCGCCTGAATGCGCTGAATGCACAAAATATTCAGCAGAAACGGTAACTTGAATAAAAGTGCAGTTTTCCTGGTCGATATACCAGAGGGCTTAGCATGAAGTCTGAGGTCAATGTAACGTTACCGAGTAAGCGTGTTGTTACGTTCATTTGTATTCAGTTAATTTGTTGTATGAGAAGGATGACACATCATTTTTTAATCGTCACGATTACGTCATTGTCGTCATGCTAAGCCCTTAGAATTTAATTCCAAATATGGCTTGTGGTGAGTGCATAATGCTTTGCCTTCCCCAAAAATCGCTATGACGGCCGTGTTACCTACGACTTTTACCAAGTTATCAATATCTAGTTAAAATGTCGTAAATGACATAAACATGACATTTTCTCGCCTGAAGCACAGGTTTTAACATCAGTCAGGTAAACCCTCAAACATAATAATAATATAGTTTATTTGTGAACATAGGTATAAAAGATGGTATACAGAGTACTTAATGTTTCGCTATGTTCAGCCGATACTTGGCGTAGATATATTTGTGCTACACAGTCATAAGATGAAGAAAGCTTTAAATTTATTGAAATAATTACTTATTAACAATAGTGAGTATTTATATGTCAAAGTACGTCAATAGCACGTAATATGTGAATAATTAATGATTAAAGTTTATCATTTAGGAAATCTTGTATTAACTAATAAGATTTTTCAATAAAGAAGCATGCTCCCTTATGTATAAGCATGGCCAAAGACGAAACATGGCAAAAATTAAAGACTTAGATACAGCTAGTTTTGAATAAGATTATAATACAATTGTGGGTACTGGAGTGGGCAAGCCCCTATAAGATGGTCGGATGACCTCGTGAAAGTTGCAAGTAGGAGGTAGCAGCGAACGTGGTTCGGCAGAAGAAGGTACTTGTTTTTAATTTTATCTACCTATATCATCACGCCAGATCCCTTGCGGGGTAGGCAGAGAGTACAAAGTTCCAACAGGTTCTTTCCTTACATACCTCTCAGGCTTCCTCCACTCTCATAGTTCATATAAATAATATCCATTTTTTATTTTTATTGCTATAGGTCCGTGAATGTACCGGAAAGACTGCCACTAAAATTATGGCATCTGCTGTATCTCTGTTCAGTGAAATGGAAATGAAAAGACTGTCAGTGGATGAAAACGCACCAACAGTCGTCAAACGTCGATGCCGGATGCCGCCGCAGAAAGAACAAGAGATAGTACGGAATCAAATGAAGTTACTTTATTGAATGTTTTTATTTAAATTGCGATGTTTGTTAGTTTGTTAAGGTCTAATCTTGCAATCTGAATTAGAACCACTTTCTCTTATTCTAAGGAGATAGAATTTAATATAAAAAAGACTTGATTCTACACCCAGGATTGGCCGCAGACGAAGGAACTCCTCAAGGGTCAACAGCATGGACAGTGATTGGTCGTTTTAAATTGCACCATTACCTTGCTGCATAAAAGCTTGGTTTTAATTATTTTTTTACTATTAAATAATTAATTCACTTGTTTGTTGTGCTATAATTTGTTTAATGCCGGGATCGATCGTGCGGCTACTTGATTCAATGAGTGAAGCTGTCTACTCTTTAATCACTAGACCAAGCTACCGCTGCCGTCAAAATCATTTCGGTGACTCACATTTGTTTTTTCAAATTACCCGATCAGTAGCCAGGAAAAGAGCGATCACCACCCGCTATTAGGAATATATTTAATAATAAAAAATATGCTGGTAATAACCGTAATTCTAGGTCCAGGAAATGTCGTTGGCCGATAAAATGAGGGCCGAACGAATCTCCCGTTTAATGGCTTCCAAATATCTGGAGCGAATGGCACACGATAAATATTTCTTAACGACTCTGTGTAAGGACGAGCGGTTGACCTCTGCCAACAAACAAGGATCTCGAGAACTACTGGAATTGGCTAATAAAGCTCTCGCCGATGTTGAAAAGCGACAGGTAAGGTTGTAGGTATAGGGAAGGTAACTATTGCGTCTTTTTTAAAATGTAGCTCCACACTAGGAATAATCCTTGTAATGGGGCCTTTTACAAACATGAATTTTATGTACGTAAACTCCCAGGCTAAAACATACAAAAACTAACCACTGTATCAAGCCATCTTTTGTAATTTTAGATGATGATAATGTAATAAATAGCTTATTTAATCCTACGGCTAGCCAAAGACCTCCTTATACAAATCAGGTAGAGGAATTAGGTCATACTTCACCACCCGAACCCTGGTGGAGGCAGGTTTGTGGCCCCTTACTGTTAGTAATTATCAAACTCCTTAAGGATATCCAACTCGGCTTCATGGATAACATATTATGTGGGAGCCGGGACCAATGACTTCACATACCTAACGAAGCACATAGACACTCGAGAAACGGTCATCCATCCAACGCGGTGTTTGCTAGAACACCGCAGTACCATAGCGCTAAAACGCTCTCATACGAAAAAATAGGCACATTTAAAAAGCCGTGTTATTGTATGATAATATCTATCTAACTATATCATCACGTCAGTTCCCTTGCGGGGTAAGCAGAGAGTACAGAGTTCCAACAGGTTCTTTCCTAACATACCTCTCTGGCTTCCTCCACTCTCATAGTTCGTCTCATACACGCTCGCCAGTTACAGAGACTTTTGACTTACCCTTCAGGTAAGACACGGTCCATTCGGTCATGGTAAGATAGTCTAGGTCTTCCCCGGTATCTACTCGTACATCCTTCCACTTTCGCATTGTGTATCTGTTTTGTCATTCTTTCTTCTGGCATTCTTTCTATATGCCCGAACCAACGGAGCATACCCTTTCTCATATTTACACCGATACTTTCTTTCATACTTACACGCTTTCTTACTACGCTGTTGCGAATACGGTCGGTCAGCGTGACTCCGCACATCTTCCGCAGAGATCGCATTTCGACCGCATTTATCCTGCTCTCATTCTTCTTCTTACATACTCAACTCTCACTGCCATATAACAGCGTTGGGAGAAGCACTCCGTTATACATGGCCAGCTGCGCCTCTTGGCTTAAGTGCCGGCTCCCAAGTAACCTTCCCATCGCACCATTCACTCTATTACCTGCATTCACTCTTCTCTCTATATCAGCGGTGTATTTCCCATCCTTACTGAAGGCGCATCCAAGATATACAAACTCATTCCCTTGCTCCAGCTCATCGTTACCAACTATAATCCTTGTATTCGTTCTGGTTTTTTCCCGTACAAAAACCATTATTTTGGTTTTCTTTACATTCAAATGTAAGCCATTGTTCATGCAGTCGTCTTTCATAACTATGACTAGTGTTTGCAGATCAGTGGCTGTTGGCGCTATTAAAACCGCATCATCTGCATATAATAGGTGGTTTACCACTAGATCACCCATTTTTAACGCTTCATTCATCGCATTCAGTCTTTGAAGACTTTTATCCAGATATATTTTAAACAGTCTAGCGGACAACACGCACCCCCGCTTGACGCCGATTTTAACGTCTAACCAGGGTGACATGTTACCACCCACCCGTACGCAAGCCTTGCTGTCCACATAGGTTGACTGGACGTCTTGCAACAGAGTGCCGTTTATACCATACTCTGGCAAAATATCCTAGTCTCTTTCGCACGACTCTATCAAACGCCTTTGTATGATGATAAAATTTATATTTCTCTTACGATAATACGTAAGCCCCAGGCTACGAGAAAAAATAAACTTAAGTCTGATATTTCACAAAAACGTTCTTAAGTAGAGTTTTCTTTAATAAAAAGGGTCTCCCAATTGAGTATGTCTTGTGAACCTTTGCCAAGTATTTCAACAAGTTGAATTTTACGTTTGATGTAGAATGAAATATATAAAGTAAAGGTCATGTAAATTAAAATTTTAGATTTCTCTACTCTGTACCCACTACTAGAACCGAAATAATACTCATGTTTATACTGTGTAAAGGAATATCTCTTGTTTATTTTCATTTAAAGGGACCACTGTATTTTTTAGTAAAATTTACGAGCTGTATGTATTTTTAGTTATGTGTATATAATATTTCAACACAACCTTCTCAAATATTATCATTTAGATTGACTAGACATGCCGTAAAAAATAATAAACTACGGCGTAATTTTACATTTATTTGATTTTGTAACATACACAAAAGCTTCGACTCAAGTGCTTCGATTGCGAGCCTTTAGTTTAGCGATTAGCGATTTATGAAAAGAGAGGTAAAAAATTACATTCTGCAATGGTTCCTTTATGTATAAGGTTCATTTTTGACTGGGTTATTCTCCAAATTTTTACGATGTCAAAATGTTTTATATACATCTACTGCGATAACGAGGGTTTAGTGCAGTGGTTAAGAGCTTAAGTTGCTCTGCTCATTGGATTGAAGAGTTGGGGCTTCGATCCCTGCACGGGACAACAACCTTTGAGCGAAACACAAATGTTAGTTTCGGTCTGGATGTTTGAACATGTGAACTTCATGTTTCACGGTAAAGGAATAATTTCTAGTGTGGGGATACGACGTCAGGGGAAAAACTTTTTGAGCAGTATATATTTAGAAAGAGAACGGACCCATAACCTGCGAACGTACATGTCTCTATCTTACATTAAAGTAATATTACCATACTTGTACTAAAGAAATCCCTCCGTGGCACAATGTACCATACCCAAAATGACAACCGCACGTAAAATGTACAATATTCAAAATTATGGTCAGCCCTCTGAGGGCTTAGCACGAGTCGTCCTTGTCATACTATAAATTTACTAAGTAAACATGTACGTGACAGCATGCTCACTCGCTAGCGTCACGCTAACGTCAACCTTTTGGTGCTAAATCTTCAGATGGCCTTTAATTTGGTTTTACGTTTACAATTCTACAACTTTCCCTATTAAACAGCAGTAACATTCAATTTAACCAAACCAGATGGTTCTCCGTGAACGGCGGCCATTATACGCCGCCCGTGCTATGGAAGTTGCCGCGAGAGCGCGTCTATCCCGCACTCGTAAGGAACAACTGACGCGAACAAAACGTCAATATGCAAACGACGCGAGGCGCCTCGTACAAACCGCACAGGCGATATACGAAGAACACGACACCGCTAAATGCGTGGAGCATGCGGAATTCGGAATGGAACAAATATCGAGGAAGCCGGCGAGCTTGTTGCCCGGGAAGGAGAAATTCTTGCAACAGTTGTACGATATTGTTGGTAACGCTTTCTTGGATCAGGTATGACATTACGTGATGCGGCGCGTTATGTGTTTTCCAGTTGCATTAAGGCATATAGAATCAGAACCATTACACCGAAGTTATCGTAACGCACCTCATATGGCCATAGCGAATAAGGGATTTGCGATTTTGAAATCATTTTATTTAAAATGTTAAGAAAATATTGTGAGAAGTCTGCAAGGAAAGATGTTGTTTGAACTCTGTAGTCGCTGCTTATCTCGAAAGAGGTTTGGCGTGATGATATAGGTGGATAGAAATTATTAGGGGATATTGCTGTCGGCCATCACTTTATTCTATGCACTTGACCACTTGCTGCAGCTGTTTCTTCTCTTTCCTCATGGCTCAATAGCCTCTCTCGAAGCTGCGTTGTATTTCTCCTTGACTAGGATGGATCTTAACTCATAGTAACAATTTGATGTTTTATACCAAGGATGAAGTAAAAAGGCTAGGAAAAAAAGATATATAGGTAGTAGAGATCGCAGAGACGCAATAAAATATTCTTTCCGTTGTAAAATAATGTTTGGATTTTGCGTGAGAGCGTGCATGCTTGCGTGTGTGCTTGTGTAAGTTAATAATTCTGCAGGAAAGCAATAACGAAAAAATATGGAAGTAATATTTTTATAATTATAACATTTGAATTTGTTGTTAGATTTTGGGCTCTATTTTGAACACTAATTTCAAATAATGTACTACATTTTCATGATCGCGGTGATGAAAAATACGATAGCATATTAAGATGGATACTCATCCATAATGATGTTCTATTGTATTCGTACAGGGACGTTAATAATTCTAATTTTATGTTCAGAAAAGTGGTAAAGCTGTAAGCTTCGTTGATCGGGACAAAAGGGCACACATTCTTCTTGGCATGTCGGTATCTCGTGAACCAAGTCATGATTCAGTACTTCGTGTTCGACCGCTGGCACCTCGCCGAGACGCCAGGTACATAAGTAATAATAGGTCCCTACCATATCTTATCTATTGTTTTAGAAATTCGCCCTACTTTTAGTATAGGTATTTTGACTACAGCTTGGTCCTGAGGTCCGCTGGACGCCTATCAAACACTTCTCAGGGTTGCTGAAACCTAAAAGAATTATGTGGTAGATGCCACAGATTAAGCCATTTCCACAATCCCAGCCCAAACGAGCTGACTACCTATGTATGTGTCCACCGAATCTTGTTTTCGACTTTCTATACTATTTCCAAATGGAAAAATGGAATGGAAAATTTCTTTGACGTACCCGCTTTATCTCCACAGGCGTCGTATCCGTACACTTGAACGGGCTTTGTCAATGAGCGTTCGAGATTCTGAACGCTGCTACATTCTACACGAGTTGGCTCGTCTCCATGTCGACACCAAACAAGCTCTCCGAGCCCGGTTTTACGCTTCCAAGTGTCAAGCTGGTAAATATATAAAATTGTATATGCAAAAGTAAAAATAAACTCCAGTTTCCGTGATTTTTTATGTATAACACATCTGCCTATAATATATGAGCCTGAGCAAAGGACCATTTCATCGTGGTCATTTTCTAGCTATAAGGCATCCAACTTACCTTAACGATTGTCATGTTAAGTAGTTGCCTGAACTAACACCTTAACGTACCACCCGAAGCATGGAGACTCGAAAATGGAATCAACGGTCATATATCTCACACTGGTTGAGGCGAACGCTTTTTAATTTTAATGGTCGCTAAGAACATGATATGATATGATCCAGCAGCGATACGAGAGCTGCTTTTATAGTCATCATAGTAGAAATTTATTAATAATTAAATTACGTTTATTTGTAACTGTTGGAACAAATATTGCGATTTTCTTGTAAACAATAAGGTTAAATAATTTAGGTGTTTGCAACATACTTCGATAGATGGCGCTGCACCGAAAATGAATATTTAATGTAGAAAGTTGGCCCGCGGTTTCGAGATTTTCAACCGATTAATAACTACCGGTCAGTTTCAGTGTAGTGTCAACCTCGGCACAGTGGAACAGGTGGGTATACTCCTTAGTACACACGGACGTTCTTTGGACCTTCGTTCAGTAACATTAATAAGAAGTAGTTAAAAATTTACTAATATTATATTTACACGGCCTGTATTTGTAAGTTATTATTATAGTGAAAGCAAAACTTGATATGTATTCATCAACCGGTTCATCAGTATTCATTATAAAGGCGACACAATGTATACCATCCCTAAAATATAAAATTGCAATACTCTTGTGTTATAACTTGTGTACATGGTGGAGAGTAGATACACACATAATGCTATGTTTTTAAACAGAAGCCCGAGCTGCAAAACTACACGTTTGGCAGTTGAATGCCGCGTTCCTGCTAGCTCGCTGCCATTTACTGCAGAATAACCGACCTGAGACCAGGGCAGTCCTGTTAGAAGCTGCCAATTTAGCTCGCACTTACGGCTACCTTACAGTCGCTGAGTTTTATAATACGGTAAGAGCCTTCAGGTCCAAAAAGTTGAATTTGCAAAATGTTGAATTTTCATTATGTTGAATTCCCAATATGTTGATACTCAAAATGTTGAATTCCCAAAATGTTGAGTCCAAAAACGTTGACTTCTCATTATGTTGAACAAACGATTCTCACAATGTTGAACTTATCAAAATGTTTAATATCAAAATGTTGAATGCCCAATATGTTGAATCCCAAAATGTTGAATTCATATTCGTTACGTTGACGTTCTTGAAGTAGATCCTAATGCTTTTTAACTGAATTCTTGTCCTGTGTTCGTCTGTATGTATGCTTTTTTTATGTATGTTTGCCGATATTTCCGTCGATTGTGGTGATTGATTGATGATTTTGATGATTCTTTTTACATTGGGTTTATTTAATAATATTTTAATTTTATCCAATAAACCATTTTAATCATCGGTATTGGAACTTGGACTTTGAAGTTAAGCGAAAGTCGTTGTTAATTGTCGTTAAACTCCTTAACGACAAGTAACTAGAATCTGTAGATGGAGTTATTATAAGTATTGTGGTAATCGTATAACTAGCCCTACCATAGAACTAGCCAGAATAATAAGAATTAAAAAAAATAATGAGGTTTACAATTCGTCTGCTTTTTTTTATAACGTCTTTATTTATGAGCTGACTTTGATAATTCTTTTTGCTTGAATATAGCTTCGAGGTGGACCCATTTTGTTAAAATCGGTATTGAAAGCTGACTTCGAAAAGCAAAAAATAAATATTTGAGGTCGGAGCACAGAAACTGACTGCACTAACTGGGACCGACTTCAAATATTTATTTTTTGCTTTGAAGTTGGTTTTCCTTTATTTTTAAAAGTTATATCTATTCCCATCATTACGGCGCTGATCGTTTTCTGGTTTAGATATTCTCTATTTCGCCTTCTAGGGCACCCACGGGATAATATGGGTTGATATTTTCTAAGTTAGAACCACACGAAAAATAAGAGAACCGACCCGTGAGATTCAACATTTGAAAAATTCAACATAATGAGAATTCAACATTTCGGGAATTCAACATTATGAGAACCCCAACATTCCAAAAATTCAACATTTTGGGATTCAACATTTTTAAAATTCAACATAATAAGAATTCAACATTTTGGGAATTCAACATTTTGAGATTCAACATATTGGGAATTCAACATAATGAAAATTCAACATTTTGCAAATTCTACGTTTTGGTCCTGAAGGGAAAATCAGAATCGAACATTTATAGTGGTAAGGATGAGATGAGCGTGTTGGAACTTTGTTATGCTGACCTCGCAAGGAATCTGAGGATGAAATAGAGAGATAGGATGAGATTTAAAACAAAAAGTTTTATTTAACAAACAATACAGATTAAATAATTCAATTTAAACAGAAAAATAACATAAAAGCTTACTAAATAACGAATACAAAAAAAAGAAATTCTAACTATACATATTATTTTAAAAATCGATGTTACTTGGACACATTTCGAATACCAAAAAAATATAGGTTTCTGTTTTACCAAAAACAATAAATTGATTTGATCACTATCATTTTATGATTTTGTTTAGTGCGCAAAACTCGCCTTGGATAGTGAGCTTTCGACCACTTCAGCACCTATCGAGAAGCGCGAGAAGGACATGCTTAACCTACTACTGGACGAAGATTTACGCTCTGAAGTTCAACGTCTCTTCAAAAGAATGTCTGTCATGCCCGCAGCCAGGTAAATCCCAGTTCACTTCTAATAAATAATAATTATTTTCATCGGCAGCCCAAAGTAATTCACTGCAAGAGAAAGGCCTTCCCCAAAGATCGCTATGACGATCGGCATTATACTGTATGCTGCTATCTTTTACCCGCGACATTCACCAGGTCATCGTTCTGTCATGTGAGGGCCTGCCCACGTGGTCAGTATACAAGGATGCCACTCGAGAACATTTCTGCTCAAATAGCCCTTAGCCCTGTGAGCGACGTGCCTCGCCCATTTCCTCTTAAATTTGCAGACCTTTCTTATTCGATATCATTACACGATTTGGCGCGAAGCTTAAGCCGCTTCACCCACTAGGTCGAAGAGTCGCGGGTTCGATTCCCGCACAGGACTAATTTTTGTGTGACCCACAATTATTTGTTCCGGTCTGGGTATAAGTGTGTGCAAATAAATTCATTTCACGCTTTTTGTTAAAAAAAAAGCGTGAAATGAATTTATTCGCACACACTTATACCCTACTACATGAACGGGACAGCACGCTTTCTCGGTAGTGTCACGCTAACGTCAATCTTAAGTGCTAAGCTTTCAGCTACCAATTTCGATTTACGAAGGTTATCGTTACATTCACAGAACAAAGAACACTAGTATTTCTTTATTCCGTGGCTATATTCCACATTATATTCTTACCACTTCGTCATTATATGTCTCATAGTTATATAAATTTGTTCTACAGACGTTTCTCCATACTGCCGGGTGCACGATTAGAGGACATATCTTCGGCCGTAATCAAGCGCCGCATGTCTATATTACCGAAAGTTCAACAACCTACCAAAGTTTTTCACAAGCCACGTTTTCCCTTGGGATTTCAAGACTTTGATATTTAATTAAATCCTTCACTAGCCTTTTATATATTTTTTATTTTATATTTTTGGAACGTATATCCATGTTTATGTATTTTTACTAATGTATTTTGATATACTTAATTGCATTTTGATAAATTTTGAATAATTATAACTTTAATCTTTAATTACGTGTTTTTTTTTAATTGGGCAATATATCGTAAAAAGTTGTTATTGTTTTTTCAAAGTAAAAAATTGATGATAATAAATTATCACATAAAAATAATAAGCATCCGTTATCGTTAGGAGCAATATTAACAATATTTATTGCAGACCACATAATATGACATTTAATAAGCAATCGGTATGTCATACAACTGATATTCTATGCGGAGTTTGACCACTACATTTCCAAAAATGGTATTTATTGTTTTATTACTATATACTGCCTGTCTCGATTGGTCTTAGGCTTCGTAGGTATAATCATAATGAACTTGCCCCATACATTAGGATTTAACATCGTCGGCGATATGCAGATGTACACAGCGTCTCTACCCTTTCTGACACAGTTTTTTTTTTTATATTTTTACATAGTACTTAATATGAGTCCTTTATGTATTTCTATAGTATCCATGGAGTCCATCTAGTAGATTTATATTACACGATGATACGACGGGTTTATATATGACGGATATATATGACGGGTGCATATGTGCCAAGGCATTTATGTACCCAATTAGTTAGTTTAGTATTATTAACTAAGATTAGTGTAACTTTTCACTAATATACTATGGATCATTGGTCTGAAATAAATTATTTATTATTATAATATATACATACCGTCACGCCTATATTCCCCAAGTGGGGGTGGCAGAGGTGTACTGAGTACACCCACGTTTCGCCGACGATGTTAGGTCCCATGTAATAGGGGGTGAGCCTATTGCCAAATACTGTGCACAATTCCAGACTCCGGACTCGGACTGGGAAGTTTTCGTTAGAAAAACTGCACTTGTCCGACCTAGGATTTGAACCCAGGATCTCGTGATCACAAAACGATGCGCTTTGCCACTAGACCAACGAGGCGGTCAGATATAATTATATGATATTAGCCCTGTTAAGAAACTGTCCCACCGTTGGGCACAGGCCTCCTCTCAAACTGAGAGGGTTTAGGCCATAGTCCACCACGCTGGCCCAGTGCGGGTTGGCGAACTTCACACACGTTCGAGAAACTCTTAGGCTTGCAGGTTTCCTGACGATTTTTTCCTTCACCGTTAAAGCAAGTGATCATTAATTTTTAATAAGCACATGCTTTCGCAAAGACAGAGGTGCGTGCCTGGGTTTGAACCCGAGGCCTCTGATTTTGCGGTCCAACGGTCTAACCACTAGGCTATCATTGCTTATTTATTATTATTATAAAAATATATTTTCCCAAGATTGGGCTATATCCAATATCTGCGGGCCTTAGCCAAGCAAGAAGTGGATGGGCGGGTAATTTACTATTCTAGGGATATAAATTTTCTTACATTCCTACAAGTATTAAGAATTGTTGCCTTTTGGAGAAGTACCTATATACGTTTGTTTATAAATTCCTAAAGATTAGAGACTGGTGTGTAAGGGATGAGGAAAGACGCCTGTGGATGAAAGGCCGATAGCTATTGTATATATCTGTACCTTCCATTGATTTTTAAGTTCTATCGATAAATGTGTATGTGTGTGTGTGTTAGGTATGGCTATGTCTATTAAATATACAATATTATTATTTTTGTCATGGGGTAAGATATCCGGTCCATTGTAATGTATTATTTTATAATTATTAAACGCACTCACGACACTGGAATAAATCCAAGGAAGGGGCTACGTTAAAAAAATCGACTTTTGTCCTGCTTTCATTCTCTTTTTTGCATCCTAACTCTCACTACTATATAACAGCGTTGGGACCGACACTTCGTTGTGTATTGCCAGCCGAGCCTTTTGGGTTAAATGCAGTGTCCCAAGTAGCTTGTCTATCGCACTATTCACATTATTCCCTACAATTACTCTTACCTCTATGCATGTGAAAATGAATTTTAGGCAGGTTCCCTTTACGACACTGACAAATAAATCAATACACCAATCAGGAAAATGGGAGAATGAACAGCTACCAATCACTTTCCGGACTGATATATATCGCATCATTTTCAAAATATTAACGCGAAATCGTATGCCTATTTGCGGCTTTACCTGTCTGATGGTTTAATCAAAATAACATTTATAATATTAATAGAAGCCTTTAATACTGTGTTAATTTGTTTTTTGTTACATAAGGTACATAAATAAATATGTAGAAAGTTATTCTCAGCCTATCGCGCAAGGGATGACCTGGCGTAATGTTTTGATAGATAGAAAGTTATTTAAATTCAAAATATGAAAATGAGCACCTTTAAACGATAAATATTAGTAGAGTGATTTATGAAATCATATCATAATCATATTTTATTCCATATGTTATATTCGCGTAAATCTAAGGACTCAGTATATTACTAAAGATGTTTGGAACGGGTGTAATAATTCTTGACTCGAGACAGAATAACAGATTTTTTTTCAATGGATACCTACACTTTATCCCATTTAGTATTTGAACCCAATGTCTTATGATCCAGCCAGTAAGTCAATGAAGTCATAAGATATGTCAAATCTTATGATGCCAGGTATCTAACGTGGTTATACAGTTAGGGAACATTTTAAATTAAAAACACAATGAAGATATCCTGCTTATTTAAGAGCTATCTTTTGGCTCTATCATCAGACCTTGGACACCATCCAGGTCTAAAGTACTCGTCAAGACAAATCCAACGAGCCCAAACACGGCGGGCTTACATTGACTAGGTAGTTCCATTATGAGTGTGGACTGAGAGACCACATGGCAAATCACAAAATATATGAACGCAACTCTTTTTAGGATTTTGTAATAGTTGTAAAACAAATGTAAAACTGACTCTGGAATTTGTAAAAACATTTAAAAATGTAACATGTCAGAATGTATGGTCCCTCAGTCCTCACACATAAATCCTATATACCCGTAAGTTCTTGAAAAAATTGATCACAAGATTTGAACCGGAAAGACAAATGGACAGACATACGAACATTGCAAGTTAAATAAAAGCTTGTAAAAATATATATTTTTAAAAGCTTTATAGAAAAAATCTACCACCTTACGGCTAGTAGTAGTTGCGCCACTTTCCTTCTTCATCATCAAACCCTGAGCAACGAGGAGGTTGTGTATTATAGTTGCCATGTGCCTATGGCCACCTCCCAGCCGACCAGCTCCATGGTACCATGGTACCATTGCAATGTCACTGAATTTACGTATACCTGTTATTAATTCAATCGGATACCCGGCAGTACTTGCAAAATAGATCACAGAATTGGAATTGGAAAGACAGCCAAACATATAGTCAAACAGACAGACATATGAACATTGCAAGTTAAATCTATCTCTATCTCTATCTATATCATCACGCCAGCTCCCTCGCGGGGTAGGCAGAGAGTACAGAGTTCCAACAGGTTCTTTCCTTACATACCTCTCTGGCTTCCTCCACTCTCATAGTTCGTCTCATACACACTCGCCGGTTACGGAGACTCTTGACTTGCCCTTCAGCTAAGACACGGTCTATTTGGTCATGGTAAGATAGTCTAGGTCTTCCCCGGCACCTACATCCTTCCACTTTCGCATTGTATATCTGTTTTTTGTCATTCTTTCTTCTGGCATTCTTTCTATATGCCCGAACCAACGCAGCATACCCTTTCTCATCTTTATACCGATACTATCTTTCATACCTACTCGCTTTCTTACTACGCTGTTGCGAATACGGTAGGTCAGCGTGACTCCGCACATCTTCCGCAGAGATCGCATTTCGACCGCATTTATCCTGCTTTCGTTCTCCTTCTTACATACCCAACTCTCACTGCCATATAACAGCGTTGGGACAAGCACTCCGTTATGCATGGCCAGCTGCGCCTTTTGGCTTAAGTGCCGGCTCCCAAGTAGCCTTCCCATCGCACCATTCACTCTATTACCTGCATTCACTCGTCTCTCTATATCAGCGGTGTATTTCCCATCCTTACTGAAGGCACATCCAAGATATACAAACTCATTCACTTGCTCCAGCACATCGTTACCAACCACAATCCTTGCATTCGTTCTGGTTTCTTCCCGTTTGAAAACCATAATTTTGGTTTTCTTCACATTCAAATGTAAGCCATTGTTCATGCAGTCGTCTCTCATAACTGTGACTAGTGTTTGCAGATCAGTGGCTGTTGGCGCTATCAAAACCGCGTCATCTGCATACAATAGGTGGTTTATCACTAGATCACCCATTTTTACCCCTTCAGTCATCGCATTCAGTCTTTGAAGACTTTTATCCAGATACACTATAAACAGTCTAGCGGACAACACACAACCCTGCTTGACGCCGATTTTAACGTCAAACCAAGGTGACATGTTACCACCCACCCGTACGCATGCCTTGCTGTCCACGTAGGTGGACTGGACGGCTCGCAACAGGGTGCCGTTTATACCATACTCTGGCAAAATGTCCCAAAGTCTCTTTCGCACGACTCTATCAAACGCCTTCTCCAAGTCCACAAAACCGCAGAAAACCTTCCGGCCTACTGCCAGATGCTTTTCTACGATGTTGCGGAGGGAGAAAACTTGATCCGAACATCCTCTTCCAGACCAACATATAGTCAAACAGACAGACATACGAACATTGCAAGTTAAATAAAGCATATAAAAATAAACAACGCTAGTGGGTTGTATTAGATTATAGACTACCTCAGTAATACCTCTCTGGCTTTCTCCACTCTCATAGTTCGTCTCATTCACGCTCGTTGGTTACGTAGATTCTTGGCTTGTCAGAGAGGTATGTAAGGAAAGTCCTGTTGGAAGTCTGTACTCTCTACCTACCCCTTAAGGGATCTGGTGTGACGATATATATAGATAAATAGATAGATAGTAATACTCAAGATAAAACCAAAAATGAAAAAGTTCGGGCATTCAGTCCGCTACAGTGTTAAATAAACTGTTTTTAATACTATAGACGCTGATACTTTATAAGATTATAGAAACCTTCTGGGCATGCTCCCAACAAGGTGGACTAATGCAACACATTAATGTTAGTTAACGCTAACGAGTTGATATAGTATTTAGTTCACATTACGAATTTCCTAAATAAACATGAACATGACAATGTGCTTACTCGACAACATTACTATTACGTCAAATGATTTGTGCTTAGCTCTCTAAGTAAGTTTGCGGTTACACGTTTGATGCATACAAGGCCCTGATTTGCTATGATCAAACGCGGCGCGTTACCATTACTTCGTGAAATGATATTCTGTATGTCACTAGAGTACCATTAAACGATAAAAACACACCGTTACGCATATATACCCAAAACAGGGGTGGCAGAGCTGTACCAGTAACTGTGTGCACCCACTTTTCGCCGACGATGTTAGGTCCGAGGTAATAGAAGGCGAGCCTATAGCCTATATGGCAATAGGCTCGCCCCTTATTACATGGGTCCGGGTACAATTCCTGGACTGACGCTAGGAATTTATTTATCGATAGAAAAACTACATTTGTTCGGCCTAGGATTTGAACCCCGAACCTCGTAATCGCAAAGTGCACTATTCACCACTAAACCAGCAAGGCAGTCGACCATTAAACGATCATTTATTTCACAGTCATCGTACGCGCCGCGTTACTTGTTTATTTGGTCATAGCGAATAAAGACACAGAGCCAGCCATCGCATCGTGTCAATCTTTGGAGGAGGTCTTTCTAGCTCTTTGTTCTACAGTGAACGTCTTTTGGCTGAAAATGAGGAGGGTAGAACTTTGTAATATATGGACTAAAATACCTTATGTCCCTATTGCCTTTATGCCTACCGATTAAGGATAGGACTCGTAAAAGGTATTAATTTATATTTTCTGTGTAATAATTACTGAAATAATTACATTGCAATAATAATGCACCAACAATTTCTTTGTAATGCTAGGTGCAATAGACAAACTTCATGGAAAATATGTTTGATTATTAACAATTTCTTAATCTATTAAAATATTTCATTCTCGCTTGGGTACAACCAGATCGAATACAAGAAAGACAATTTATTTTGGTCCGTTCCTATTGGGATCTATCGTCGTCGGTGAAATGTGGGTTTATTCTACTACCCCAGCTGGTCAGTCATTCTTTTTATTTATGAAGAAGTTATTTTTACTGGCCTTATCTATTTAAAAGAACGAAACATTTAAATTTGTAAATTTTTCGTTTTAATATTCGTTCAATATATAAAGTTTAATGACCTTCCACTTTAAGGCCCACTTGGACGAACCAGGGTTAGTGCTACCTATAGACTAACTCGAGGTTAGAATATTAAATCACCTTTAACTTAACCTGTAGTTAGTCAATAGGTAACACTAACCCTCGTTCAAGTGGGCCTAAGAATCATCAAAAACTTTCAAACATATTTATATAATACGAGTATATGAATGGAAACTTCACAACATCACATTCAATCACCCGGGTAAATCACCCGGGTGATTGAATGATTTTTTCGCTCAAGAGTCTAATAATCTATTAATTTATTTCCAGCTGTAAGATGTCCACTGCACAGAGATCAGTCGTCGTGGTGGTGTTTGAGGGTGGTCTTTATCCAATAATTACTAAACAAAAATCAACCATGTGATATAATATTCTACTCCTATTATGTAGCACCAACGAGATATAAAACAAACAAAGTATTATACGGAATATATCAGCGAAATAAAACAAAAGCGCCTATGGAGAGAGCAGACAAGTTTCCTTTGCTCCTTAATAACCATAACTTTATTTGCGAGGCCGGATTCATAAGATTAACATAATCGCTGCGTATACACTTGTAGTATGGTTCACATAATGGAAATGTTTTGTACAACAGTAATGTTTTAAGACTTTCATTCAATTTATTTGTTAAGTTATTTTAACGCAACCATTTTTGGTCTTGGCTCAGGAGAGGGACAGGTTATTAGACAGACCGACACAAAAAAGGTAAAAAAAACTGTAAACCGACTACAAAATGGATTAACGTTGAAATATAATTAAGTTCTTTTCTGCTGTTATATTTGCTGGTATATTCTATATTATACTTTATTTACATTTCTGAATTTATCATTTTCTTCTCTTTCACTTGATATACCAGTCGATATGATTGCAACATTCAAATTTCAATGACCACCACTTTTTGGATGTAGCATTTTAATATTTTTTTCGTTCGCCTTATACGATAGCCTATAGCCTTTTTTTACCAAGATTATAATAACGAATTGAATCGACACCTTATTCATAAAAATTGGAAGAATTTTTTAGGCGGTATGGTGGAACAAACGAAATACAAAAATACTTTACAACAGTCGGCTAAAAACCAGCAATTTATCCACTCACAATGTATAGACCGTTACTTAACGTAGGTTCACTTATGTTAGGACACCATTGCCATAAAATATTTCGAGCTGTTTTATTAGGAACAGTATATACATGTCTTGTAAACAAAGCCTCGTCCATCTTACGGCGTAGTGAGGCAAATACCCTTGAGCCGGCATTGTATTATGCTTACAGAGAGGAAGAGGCAAATTTGCAGGGCTATTCAGTGCACTGGCCACAGCTAGTTAACTTTCACTTGAATAACAATGGGAAATGATATCGGTCGATTGAGACATCTGCTCTTAAGCTTAGGTACAGGTACAAAAATAATGCTGCATGCATCACAACGAATTGTATTTGACGGAGCTCTAAGTAAAACAGAAAACATGCATTAATTAAACATACTATATTTTTTTTCTATTGGTACCGTTACGCTGATAATGTTAATAGTTAAATTATTGAACAATTAGTTATAGAATGTTCTGAGGTAATTTTTTTGGTTTGCATGTTACATGTCAACAAAATATTGTGTGTCTCTTTTGCTGTGACGATTATTTTTTCTTATTTCTTTCTGCTGCGATAATAAATGAAGAGTTCTTTATAGGAACAGCTCATTTATTCCCGAAATCCTATTTACATCTGAAAACATTAATTTATTATCTACGACGTCTTGTTGTAACAAACCGGGATAGCTACATTCAAAGAATTTTATGGCTTGTTTATACAAAGATTCAATCATGGATATATTACAATGGATTGAGCACTCCGCGAAAGGAACGTGATGACAAGGATACTCACTTAAAGCCCTACGTCTCTCGTTACTATCATTCTAATTTAGTGCACCCACGTACATTCCTATCACTTGAAAATTCTCTATCCTAAGGTTGCCTGGAAGAGATCGCTCATTTGCGATAAGGCCGCCCTTTGTGTTACTTGTGATGTTGTTTATGTCCAATCACTATTTGTTACATTATTGGTGCACAATAAAGAGTTTATCTATCTATCTCTTTCTAAGAAGGGTGACCAAACATTGGTACGATTATGAACTTGTTGACATATAATTAACGTATAATTCTCGGGCACTGTTTACTGTCGTATTTTTTTCTTTCTACTCGTATGCCATTTCTTAAATGAATAGTAGCCAAAGTTTTCGATTAAATTTCCTATTTTCTTGCTGACTGTAAATTTTTGTCAGAATCTGTAAATCCAGCTCCAAATATCATAAAAATTAAGGATAGTCTATAGACAACGGTTAAAATCGCTGCCCTTATAGCCCCATCTTAATCCATCCTGTATATAAAGACGAATTGAGAACCTTGTTCGTTTTGAACTCGGTAATAAATGGTGTACAACGTATTTAAACCATATCTTAAATAGGTTTAGTCCGTATTAGTTCTACCTTATGGTCACCGTTATGTACTGCACGGTAATGGGAGATCGAGTTGTTTAAATCATAGAAAATTCAATGTTGTGAGTAAGAGCTTAATTTTCTTTAGCAAGAAGATATCCATGGATGAATCCATAGAGTAAAAACAGGGTTGCGAAATTGCCTAATGATACCAAAAATGGAACCCATTGAAAACGGTAATTTTCCGATATGCTACGGCAAGATTACCGCCAACTTTGACGCTGATATAAAGTGAAACGTTTTTAACTTGTCTACTTTAAAATACATTGTTTGGAGTTACTTAATTGTTTCTAATAATCCTAAATTTAAAACCTAAAAAAATATTACTTTCCAGGTTGTAAAGGTCGATTTCATGGATTTCCTTTTCATTTAGGTTATAATGTTTCTTTGAGATATTTAATTCTATCAGAAAATACAGGGTATTACTTCTTCGGTATGATTAACACTCATGGAAAGCGAGTATTTAATATTTTATAAGCATAATTTGCTATCTTTAATTTTAACGATACTTTTCCTTAGCCCGTCCTAGAGCCGTTACTTTAACTAAGCCTTTATATTCATTAAAGCTACTCGTAAGTACTTCTTAATTATTTGTTAATAAATGGTTAATAACCGCAATTAGCCCAGGCTATTTTACTGTTTTATATACCTAAGGAAAAATTGCTTTATTTTTCATTGGAACAGTAGATTAAAATAACTTCTTGTTAAATTACAAATTAAGTAAATATTAAAAAGGTTTAACAATATTCGTTTTGCCGATGATATAGTACTTTTCACTTCAACGGCAGAGGAATTAAAAAGAATGCTCCAAAAACTGAGCACGGCAAGCTTTGAGTTGTGGTTAATGATGGATCTGAACAAAACAAAGGTCATGACCAACAACTTAAGACATAGGATTGATGTGGATTGGCAAGAAATACATTATGTTAATGGTTATATCTATCTGGGCCAGATAAATTCTTTCTTTAAATTACCAGTTATCACTGGTAATGTAAAGAAATCGATCGCCGCGTCGATAATACATGGAGAAGCTTCTGGTCCATGGAGCAACTTATGAAGGTCAAACTCTCCTTTCACTCAAGCGCCAACTCAGCAACGAATGTATTTTGCATGTTTTGTCTAACGACTTAATTACTGACCGAATCGCGAACATCCAAACTCAAAGACTGCCAAATGGACTGCGTTCTAAAACTAGAATTTTAGACGTGGACTACTAGACTGCCAAGCTCAAGTGGGGATGGGCAGGCTATTAGAGCCGAAGGAGCCCTGACAGGTGGGCAAAAATCACTACCGAATTCGAATGGCAACCAGATGGATACCGACAATGGTGCAAACCTAAAAAAATATGGCACGACGGCTTTGACGCTTAGGCAAAGGATCGAGTAAAGTAGGGAGTCATGGGAGAGATCTTTACCCAGCAGTGGGACGTCAGGTTTAAAAAAACTTGCCTAGTATTAGAGTCATATTTCTTATTTCCACGTAAATAAAAAACTTTATAGTCAAAAAAACAATGGCAAATTCTATAAATATAATAGTAATAAAAGCTTCGATATTCGACACAAAACAATAATACACATGTACGTATTTTATGAGGCCTTCTATTACAAATTTTTACAAAAATTGCTATTGGAAAACGAGCGCGGGGCACACAAAGCGCATATAAAACCAGACAAAAAGTTGTCGATATAAATCCCTGCTATGGGCTACTATTGGCAACATTTTGTTAAAGTTAAACTATTTATTGGATTCTGTCCCCATCGGTGTATCCGCTGCCTGAATATTTAGCGTGAACAGAAGACAGCACGGAAATATTGACGTTAGCGTAACTCTATCAAGTTAATATGCCATCATTTTTACTTTACAAATTTATTAGATAAAGACGAACGTGACCGCACGGTTTATCGCCAAAACGTTGCGATAACGTTTGTGTTTACCCTCATTGGGCTTAGCAAGAACATATTGACGTTATTATAACGTCATCAAGAAAGTATGTTTTCACGTTTATCTTCATTCACTAAATTCGCAGTGAGAAAAGGAAGGTATATCATTTCGATAGAACTGCGCTAATGTAAATCTGTCCATGCTAAACACTCCGCTATTAAAACGGCGCACGTAAGTAGAATATTTTCCGTATGTTCAAAGTTTTGTGCGGAAAACAGACCTTACTCCCAGGAAGGATATTTGGTGCAAATTGTTAACTAGGTTAAATTCTGTTTTAGGAAATTTATTTATATTTATGTAAACTACTATTTTTATTTAAAAATACACAGACACATCTAACATTATTATATAGTATAGAGCTCTAACAGGTTCTTTCCTTACAAACCCCTCTGAATTCCTCCACTCCTATAGTTCGCCTCATACACGCTCGCCGGTTACGAAGACTCTTAACATGGCCTTCAGATAAGACACGGTCTATTTGGTCATGGTATGATAGTCTATCTCTTTCCTACCTGCATCCTTTCACTTTCGCATGGTATATCGGTTCTGACATTATTTCTTCCGGCATTCATTAGCATTATTGTATATAATGTAGTTATACAAATTTATAGGTATGCATTTCATAACGTATGTATTGTAAGGAAACAATAAAAATCAAGTAAGTCCATTTTTGCGTTTTTTTTCAGCCACCCCTATTCTGGTACATTTCTAGAGTTGGGTTCGCAGGTGAACTTTGTACACCCACATTTCACCGACGGCGTCAGGTCTCATTTTGATAAAGAAAAACTCCAGAGATCTATTGATATTTTTTTAAAAGCAATAACTAAAAATAATAACCAGTATCAGTTCGGAGTTTGACATTAGGATCTAACATCAGAGCGCGTCATCTTGAGGCGCTCGTAGCGCTGTGCGACCGTGATGTTCTTACCGATCACCAAGGTTAAGCAGCGTTCGACTCGGTCGGCCTGAGATGGGTGACCGTTTGTGGCATTTCATATTCGAGCGTCTCCGTGCTTCGGAAGGCACGTTAAGCCGTTGGTCCCGGTTACCACTTAATGTGGTAGTCGTTAAGCCGAGTTGGAAGCCTTAAAGGTGGCTTGATAAGTTCCAACAGCAGGTGGCCACAAACCTGCCTCCACCAATCCGCACTGGTGGAGTATGACCCAATCTCTCTCACCTCGATTTGTGAGAGAAGGCCTTTGCCCAGCAGTGGGCAGTATAGGCTGATATTAATTACTTAATATTGTTAAAATGCCTCATTTTTTACTCCAACAAACTAAGCCTTTTGTTCGGTACGATTGAAAAAATAATACAAACATTCGTATTTGGGCGTGCAATCTAGAAACCACTACCTCGAGCGTTTTCTCTTCACGTCTCAAGGAACCCTCGTCAAACAGATGACATCCTTTGACAGATGGCGTCCTTCTCTCACAGTTTAAAGGTTTTGCTACATAGCGGACGGAGCGGGACGGGGCGGCGCGACTTGGTAAGTTGTAATCATAGAAATCGTGATAATAAGAAACTAGGGCCCGTACTACAGAATGTAAATCAGTCGTGAATCTAGTTTTGAAACTAATG